>CM056199.1:71353396-71953396 GCA_029692085.1 Gymnothorax javanicus
GAACTTGATCACTCACTCGCTCAGTCACTCACTCAGCGACATTGTCATTGCGTTGTCGTGGCCCAGCCCAAAAATAGTTATTTTGTGAATATGGCATTTCATAAAGTTGCTAGTTGCTAAGCCCCGACCGGTTGTGGTGGCACAGGTGAAGAGGCCAGATGCCGACTCCTAACAGCAGTCTGTGTCTGTGACCATAGATATATACACCTATACATCTATATATATATATATATATATATATATATATATATATATATATATATATATATATATATATGTATATACTGTAATGTAAACCAGCCAATAGCCACTAGATGGCAGTATTGACTTTTTTTTTGTGAAGCCCAGTCTGAAGCTAGGTTGGGCATGTCCAGGGCATGCCCAGAGGGGAAAGTCCCAGAAATGGGAGGGGGCTGGACAAGAGTATATAAGGAGAAAAATCGAGAGTGTGTGGGAGTAGGAGAAATTGCAAGAAGGATACATTTGACCAGACCTGTCACTCTTTTCAAGACCTCTTAAGCTTTTTGTGGATTTTAGCCTGTGTTGGAGCATTTTCCTGTCCCAGGACATCACAACATAGCAGCCCATCTCCATTACAGGGAATTGTAAATATCTCATTTTTTAAATTTTCTTTTCAATCTTGGTCAGTAGTGTAGGGTGTAGATTAGTTCTATGTGTTTGTTTAATTAAATCTGTTGAACTTAAAGGGTTTTGTCTGTCATCCCTTGCTGTCCGTGACGCCATAACAAATTGGGGCCATAACAAATTGGGGGCTCGGGTCCGGGGTAGACCATTGTGCGAGTCATTTATTGAAAATCTAAAATTTCAAATTGTGAAATTGTTTATTGAATTTTCCTAGATATATATTGGCAGATCAACAGCAATGGATGATTTCTTGGCATCACCAACCGTAGAGGTTTTGAAGTCTTTTAAAAAGACAGAACTGCTAGAAATATGCAGACAGTTAGAGCTGACAGATGTAAAACCAGCCATGGGAAAAAAAAAGACTGGCGAGAGATTGTTGAATTGGAGTTTGATTTTACAAGAGTTTGACTTGGAAAGGGTGCTGACAATGTAATTGCCGATTGCTTATCCTGTGTTTGAATATGTGTATATATATCACCTAAGCATGTAAAGGGTGCTGACAATGTAATTGCCGATTGCTTATCCCGTGTTTGAATATGTGTATATATATCACCTGTGTTTATTAGCATATTGTATTATATGTATGTATATACAAGTGTCAACTTAACCATTTTTTTAGATTGAAAAGAAAAATTTTGCCTTTTTCTTGGCATGAGTCAAAATTTTCCCTTTTGGAATGGAGGTGTAATGTGGTAAATAGCCACTAGATGGCAGTATTGACTTTTTTTGTGAAGCCCAGTCTGAAGCTAGGTTGGGCATGTCCAGGGCATGCCCAGAGGGGAAAGTCCCAGAAATGGGAGGGGGGCTGGACAAGAGTATATAAGGAGAAAATCGAGAGTGTGTGGGGAGTAGGAGAAATTGCAAGAAGGATACATTTGACCAGACCTGTCACTCTTTTCAAGACCTGTTAAGCTTTTTGTGGATTTTAGCCTGTGTTGGAGCATTTTCCTGTCCCAGGACATCACAACATAGCAGCCCATCTCCATTACAGGGAATTGTAAATATCTCATTTTTTAAATTTTCTTTTCAATCTTGGTCAGTAGTGTAGGGTGTAGATTAGTTCTATGTGTTTGTTTAATTAAATCTGTTGAACTTAAAGGGTTTTGTCTGTCATCCCTTGCTGTCCGTGACGCCATAACAAATTGGGGCCATAACAATACACACATCTTACACACTGAGCAACCAAGGAAACAAAAATGAATAGGCTGCAACGTTGACCAGAAACTAAGATTGTGTGTAATTAGGCCCATTATAAAAATCTCATATATAACACATGCACATTTACATGAATTGTCTTTGTATTTGTGACACTTTTGACCCAAAATTATGACAATTCACTGAAATAATTTGGAATTCTAAATGGACCGATTGTCTTCTTTCAGCAAAATATTTTTCATGTCTCTGTGACAGCCAAACCCTGCATTATAAAGCTTTGAATGGGGGGTCATACACACAGACAAGGATTGGGTCAGTTAGGCATCTGCACAAAGAGGTTGGACAAGCTGAAGATGCTTAAAAAGTTGAACAAAAGAAAGAGGCACATTGTCGCCACACATGCAGAAGAATTGTGGTCAATAGCAGATAAAGACATAAAACAAGTTTTTGGTGGATGGGACCACAGATTTTTAAGGTAAAATATGTTTACTTTTTAAAATAGCATGATCATCACATTTCTGAAATGTATAGGCCCATTTGTGAGACTATGGCTAAGTATAAGAGAATTTAAAAACAAAATCTGTATTTTCCTTCTATGCAAATTATTTAAAAAAAAATTAATAATAAAAAAAATATTGCAAACTTCATCGCTCCAAACCTTGGGGATCTGTCAAAAGTAAGCAGACTAATTGCAATGATTGGAAGTGCAACTGATGGTTGATAGGGAAGAAACATTTCAACTGCAGTTACATCAACCTGCCACACGCTTAGGAAATTGGTAACAACGCGGGCCATTTCAGAGAAATAGGTATGGCTGAATGTACCAGCAGATTTCATCATGAGTAATAGGAAAGTAGTAAATTTATTTAGAAATACTGCATATGTGAGTAAAACAAACAAAAAAGTGCACAAAGATATTTCAGAATAGATAGTATACATCACAAATCAGAAACATCTGTCCCCACAATTGGCTTTAATAGTGGGACATAAGGGAGAGGATCGTGTGAATAACACGCTCTGCAGGGCCTTCTTGACAACAGAGCCAATGTAAGTCCTCCACTTCATGGATTTAGAGAGAGAACATCCCAGAAACATGAAGGAATCAATGGCAGAAGCAGTGATGTTGAATATTGGGAGGGTGTGTTCTTCCCAGAGTCCACTCCCCTTCCCACTCTCTTCACTTTATTCAGCTCCAAGTTGTTAACTGTGCATACGTCAACCAGATGCTCCAGCTCAATGCTATTGTGAAGTGAAACTATCCTGTGGTAAAAGGATGTTTATCTGAAATAAGAGGGATCACAGTAGAGAACACATGCCATTTTCAAGCAGCAGAATATAAAAATTGAATGTTGTGATACAGTCTGAATAACACTTTGCAATGGTTTATAGTCACGGTGATGGGAAAATAAACTGTGGGAGAAAAGATTAATCCTTTAATTCTAAAATGAAAATAGAGGGAACATACCAAAAAATGCACAATATTTCAAAGGCCTTTAGTTTTGAAATGCCACATCAGAATGTCCTGATGTCTTCCGAGTGACACCGTGAGGTACTGTTCTGTCATGCTGCATTGAAATTAGTCTGTGGCAACTGGAGTCTTCTCTTAATTGTAATCTGAATTTCCACTGAACACAGCAAAAAATACATGATATTTCAAAGGGCTTTTATTTTGAAATGCCACATCAGAATGTCCTGATGTCCTCTAATTCACACAATTAGGTACTACACTATCATGATGTAGTGAAATCAGTCTGTGACAACAGGGACTTTTTGCTTAATTCTAATCTGAATTTCCACTGAACACAGCAAGAAATACATGATATTTCAAAGGGCTTTAATTTTGAAATGCCATAAGAGAATGTCCTGATATCCGCTGAGTGACACTGTGAAGTACTGTACTGTCATGCTGTAGTGAAATCAGTCTGTGATAACAGGGAGTTTTCACTTAATTCCAATCTGAATTTCCACTCAACATAGGTAAAATTACAATATATTTCAAAGGGCTTTAATTTTGAAATGCCTCATCAGAATGTCTTGATATCTGCTGAGTGACACTGTGAAGTACTGTACTATCATGCTGTAGTGAAATTTGTCTGTGACAACAGGGAGTTTTCACTTAATTCTAATCTGAATTTCCACTGAACACAGCAAAAAATACATGATATTTCAGAGGGCTTTAATTTTGAAATGCCACATCAGAATGTCCTGATATCTGCTGAGTGACACTGTGAAGTACTGTATTGTCATGCTCTAGTGAAATTAGTCTGTGACAACGGAGTTTTCACTTAATTCCAATCTGAATCTCCACTCAACATAGGTAAAATTACAATCTATTTCAAAGGGCTTTAATTTTGAAATGCCTCATCAGAATGTCTTGATATCTGCTGAGTGACACTGTGAAGTACTGTACTATCATACTGTAGTGAAATTTGTCTGTGACAACAGGGAGTTTTCACTTAATTCTAATCTGAATTTCCACTGAACACAGCAAAAAATACATGATATTTCAGAAGGCTTTAATTTTGAAATGCCACATCAGAATGTCCTGATATCTGCTGAGTGACACTGTGAAGTACTGTATTGTCATGCTGTAGTGAAATTAGTCTGTGACAACAGGGAGTTTTCACTTAATTCCAATCTGAATCTCCACTCAACATAGGTAAAATTACAATCTATTTCAAAGGGCTTTAATTTTGAAATGCCACATCAGAATGTCCTGATATCCGCTGAGTGACACTATGAGGCACTGTACTATCATGTTGTAGTAAAATCAGTGTGTGACAACAGGGAGTTTTCACTTAATTCTAATCTGAATTTCCACTCAACATAGGTAAAATTACATTCTATTTCAAAGGGCTTTAATTTTGAAATGCCTCATCAGAATGTCCTGATATCCTCTGAGTGACACTGTGAAGTACTGTACTATCATGCTGTAGTGAAATCAGTCTGTGACAACAGGGGGTTTTCACTTAATTCTAATCTGAATTTCCACTTCACATAGGTAAAATTACATTCTATTTCAAAGGGCTTTAATTTTGAAATGCCACATCAGAATGTCCTGATATCCTCTGAGTGGCACTGTGAGGTACTGTACTATCATATTGTACTGAAATCAGCCTGTGACAACAGGGAATTTTCACTTAATTCTAATCTGAATTTCCACTCAACATAGGTAAAATTTTCATTTCTTTTAATTTTGAAATGCCACATAAATCTGATATTTCCACACTGAACACAGTGTGTGACAAAATTTTCAGTTTCTATTTTTCCAAAACATAGGGGGCTTTAATTTTGAAATGCCACATCAGAATGTCCTGATATCCGCTGAGTGACACTGTGAAGTACTGTACTATCATGCTGTAGTGAAATTAGTCTGTGACAACAGGGAGTTTTCACTTAATTCTAATCTGAATTTCCACTCAACATAGGTAAAATTACATTCTATTTCAAAGGGCTTTAATTTTGAAATGCCACATCAGAATGTCCTGATATCCTGAGTGGCACTGTGAGGTACTGTACTATCATATTGTAGTGAAATCAGCCTGTGACAACAGGGAGTTTTTGCTTAATTCTAATCTGTTTTTGGCTGCCAAAAAATCTTCCACGAATGTCACGAATCACCCTCGATTCGTGGAGTTCGCAACTGAGCGTGTCGATTCGTGGTGATTTGTGGTGATTCCTAATAGAGCGTGACAGCATTCATAGTGTATTCTTGCCATTCTTTGAGCCCATACTTTCACGCGTCGTTACGAATCAACACGAAAGCTGTCAAGAACTGAACTGAATGACGCGTGACGCCTCTGCCCCGAATCATCAAATTCAACTCAAATTTGTGATCCTCGGTCACAAATTTAGATTCGTGGCATTCGTGACTTGTCTTTGTTATGTGTAAACCCAGCATTAGCAAACGCTCTCCATAATACGTCTCGCCGATGCAACTTTATTCATCGTGCCGACGTCGGCGAGACGTATGCGTGCTGTCTGGATATCCAACACCTCAATCACGTAGAACTGTAGGCTGTTTGTCAACGTCAATTCCAAATTAAATGCCCATACTGTATACTGCTTACTTACGTGGGCACACATGTGCCAGTCTATACACAACGAGCGAGAGCAGATAAACAGCCGATTGTGAAACACCGGACATTGGCCTGCGCGACATGACTCATGGGATAGAAAAAAAAAACTTTCAATTCACGATTCTGTTCACATGCACTGCATGGGCAAATAATCGCGCTGATTCCAGAAAAATCGCAAGAGCTACTGCGAATTCGATCACGATTAGGATCGCGCTAATTAGTGAGATTTTTGTGTCCATACACAGGAAAAAATCTAAAATTGAATCACGCTCGGAAAATCAATTTTTAAATCTCACTTTTTCCCGTAGGTGTGAACGCCCCTTTTGTTGAAGTTGCTTCGTAGTATACCCCTCAGGTGAGATAGGTTAAGCGTGTTAAGCGGGGGGCACTGTTCTAAAAGGGAGAGAAAGAAAGAAAAAAGAAAACAAAGATAAATAAATAAAATCAAATTTAAAAAAGAAGAAACAAACAACAAAAAAAAAAAAAGGAAGATGACTCTACAAGTAGAAACCTGGAAGTTCTAATTTAAGCAAAGCTTAATGGTCATTATCCAACCTCAACCAAACAGTTCAAGTACCCAGTGAGAATCGACACGTAGTAGTGTCATAAGTAGTGAACGGATAAGTAATCGGATATAGAAACACGATGAATTGTCCAGGCTTTATCCATAACAGTCCCACATAGGGCCGAGAAGAGAATCTTAGGTTATGCTGCTTGTACCAGAGAAGCAGGAGAGGGGAAAAAAGGAGCTCAAGGAGTGCTATATTTATTTAGATAACGCTGTATTTTGTCATACATTTCTTACTATTGATGTGGATGTAAGGTAGAGGCCCATATGTGTTTTTTTCTCTCTCTCTCTCTCTCTCGCTTTAGCAATCATAATAATTCTCCAACAGTATCTTACGTTGATGTAATTGGGTGTGTATGAATGTGTGGGTATTATGAGGCTCTGCCTTGTGCCCTCAGCCCAGGGGTTGTTAAGTCCCGGACTTCACTCTCTCCTATTATTGAAATATTACTTGCACCTGTTGTTAATCCTCACTGTGTGCTATTTAAGACAAAGCTTCACACTTAACGGGTGCTTAGTCTTGTGGCAATGCATGCGGATGCTGCATTGTTAGTCTGGAAACAGACATATTTTCCGAATTTGCAGATAAACCTGGAATCTGTGCAGTTTAAGCATTTTTACAAGCATCTTTAAGTTAAAGGAACCTTGCTTCCCTTTTGCTTTTCTATCGAAATGCAATGTAACCGTCAATGTAGCCAGTAATTGTATTGTCATAGTGTGCAAGTTTGTGGAACCTCAGTTCCTTTTTGTTTTGTACTCCTGCCTTTGATTGTCAGTGTTCATTAAAACTACAACCAGATCCATCTCTGCACTTGAGTCCAGTTCTCTACTTCCTGCTCACCGGACAGACATTTGGCACGCGGTGGGCGGGGCCGTTACAGGTATAGGCAGGTGTGCATGTTTGTATTTGTATGTATACATAGGCCATGTATAGATATCTTTACATTTTCCATCTCTACATACATTTGCATGTATTTCTGTGGGTATCATTTTATATGATGGAGGAAATTGGCACATTTCCGTTAGACTTCTACTACCACATTGTTTTTTTTTTTTTTTGGTTGTGTGTGTTTGTGTGGAAGTGTGAGTGGGCGTTTATGATCCCTGGCTGGGATGTGAGGGAGGGGGGAGGGAAGGAATGGAGAAATTGAATCATGTATTGGAATGATTGTACACTGTACTATATAATAAATTTTAAAAAAAGGAAAAGTTGCAGATTTGTATTACTTTGTGGTTTATTACTTTTGCGGGCTGTTATTACATTTGTGGGTGTTACATGGGTATTTAGATAAGGTTTAGATTTTGTTTTCTAACTCATTATTTAGACGCCTTCACTAGCAATGAGCAGGCAGCACCACTGGTATGTTTTAATATACAAGGCTATTTTAGGCAAACTACCCCAGTACATTTGCTCTAAATTTGTTCTAGTTCAGAACTCTTACAACCTCAGATCCAACGCCTGGTTGCGATTCAAGGTGCCTCCTGTGCGATCTGACGCTGGTAAGAGGAGTCTGTTTTACTTTGGCCCTTGGTCATGGAATGACCTTCAAACTCATTTTAAAATTGCTGCTCCCATCTCCATACCAAATTTCAGACAAAAGATTTCTGAGGCCTTTCCCATTAGCTGCTCTTGTTCTACTGTTTAGATATTTTTCCACTGTTTTTATATTGAGCCATTTTTAAAATGTGTTTTTTTTTTTTTTTGACATTTAGCCTTGTCCTGTCAGATGGTAGTCTCTATTCTGTCCCTTGTTCTTGAATTATACTGTACTGTTTTGTCAATATTGTCTTGAACTGTGTTGTCTTTATGTAATACGTGTGTGTGTGTGTGTGTGTGTGTGTGTGTGACTTGCTGCATAGCGCCAGATCACCATCGAAAAAGACTTTGGTCTCAACTGGTTTTATCTGGTTAAATAAAGGATTTGATTGATTGCCGTTTTTACGTATCGTAGCCTTCCAACAACTTTCCCAGAAGCTGGACCATTAAGACCTCATCAATGATTTTGCAAACATGGACATTCGACGCATGGCATGCATTTTGAATGATTTTTTTCAATGCATGCCACGTGTCGAACTTTCACAATGCGCTAGTAACCAGTTTACTAAATTATTCAATTACCAATGTTTTGACATAAGAAGTGTTGTTAATTTAATAAATTAATTGCTTTGCAGCAACCAGTGTGGAACTGCACTTCCCCGCAAATGCAGCCTATTCTTTTGAACGCTGAGAACATTTTGATGAAGTGTAATCTAACAATAAATCAGGCTGCACAGCTGAAAAAAAATTGCTCAAATGGGTGATGGAATTCACGGAAAATACTGGATTATTCATTTATCCCCCACCCCCCCCTCCCCCATCCCTACAATACACGAGTAAATTGTCAGTGTAGTCCTTTGGTGGTCTTCATCATTTCTTAATGCTGTAATTCCAGGCTTATATATCGGTCTTGATTATTCAGTACTTTATTATTATCATTCATAAATTGTGTGATTATCAATCAAGAGAGCTTAAACAGGAATGCCAGGGATATTCTGGTTTAGGAGGTTATTATCTGAGATAGATGTAATGCAGATGATCTCTGACTGAGGGAGGATTATGTTGAGAAATGGTTTTTATTAGCTTACCGGCCCTATGGGCCGATAAGCTATTGTCGTGGTGTGGCGTCTGTCGTCCGGAACATTTTTTTTAATCTTTTTTTTTGGCCTGATGAATTTTCCTCTAAATTTGTCATAACATACTAAAAGACCATATCTCCAGACGTTTTTTTTCCGGATTTTTCATTGAATCATTTTTGTCTGTTTTATGGGCCCTTGAAATTTTGGCCCCAATGTTAAAGATAGGACTGAGAAATTTTTAAAAATCATTTCTGAAAAACTGCGTGAAAATTTTTTTTTCTAAATCAGGCAATCAATTTACCTTGGTACCGTCAATGTACAGTGCGAGCGCCATTTTGATTGAATCGACGGAAGTGGGTCTAGTGGGGGCGCTGTACTTTATGAATAAGCAAGATGGCCTTGTAGAGGCCAAATGGTTGCAGACAGAGATTAAGTTTGTATTATTGACATATAGGAAGTCATATATGACCTATATTTTGGCAATATTAAATTTGACCATTAGTCTCTTAAATTCAGACCGAAAAATCTTTTGCGAAGTTCTGGCCAAAAGGCTGGAGTGTGTCCTACCAAAAATTATAAAAGAAGATCAAAATGGGTTCATGATTGGTCGCCAGGGGTCTCACAATGTAAGAAGGGTTCTGGATATCCTCCATTTCCAGAAGGAGGCACCAGACACCGCCCTCTTAGCTTTAGATGCAGAGAAAGCATTCGACCGGGTGGAGTGGCTCTATCTGTTTGAGCTCCTCCACCGGGTCGGCCTGGGTACTAATTTTTGTAATTTGGTAAAACTTTTGTATAAAGATTCATATGCAGAAGTAACCTCTAACAACATTATGTCAAAACCAATTATGATTGGAGAGGTTGTAGACAAGGCTGCCCCCTATCTCCGCTATTGTTTCTAATAGCAATCGAACCGCTGGCAATTGCGGTGAGAAAGAGTGCGCGCGCACACAGATCTCGGGCATTCATATTGGTGGCACTGACCATCGCATTGCTCTTTTCGCCGATGACGTGGTTCTTTTTCTTAAAAAATTGAAACATTCTATTCCTGCTCTTTTAGAGCTGATTCATAAATTTGGTCAAAGTTCTGGGTACAAAACAAACAACTCCAAATCCTCCCTGTTGCCTCTTAACTTGCAGGAAAGGTCCAGACCACCTGGACACGTAGCTATTTCAACTCAGTAAACTCCTTCACCTATTTGGGTATTCGAATCGTCCCAGAGCTGGAAGACATTCCAACAACGAATTACACTCCAACTGTGGCTAAGATCTCAGAATCTATTACAAGATGGTCAAGGCTCCCAATTTCACTCATGGGTAGAACTAATATATTAAATGAATTTGCTCCCCAAACTGCTACACTTATTTAAAAATATTCCCTTGCCCCCTCCCATAAATTTCTTTTCCTCTATGGAAAAAATGTTTAACAATTTTATTTGGAATCAGAGATGCCCCAGGCTCCGCTTGTCCTGACTATTTCTACCATTTGATAGAGGAGGGCTGAACTGCCCTAATCTGCTTTGGTATTATTGGGCCTCCCGAATGAGAATGTTAATGTTTTACTTCACAGAGGAGGGAACCCCGGTATGAAAATGCATAGAGTTGACTTCTTTAACACTCACTCTCCCGCAATTTTTATATTCAGATAATCTCAAGAGTTTAAAAAAGACTACACCTAACCCTACACTGAAGAATATGATAAGGATTTGGCAACATGTCAATAACTTTTTGAAGGATAATGTTCCCCTTTCTCGTTTCAGCCCAATCTGGGGTAACACTCTTTTTGCCCCAGGTGAAAATGATGCCGGGTTCAAGCTATGGGCAGATAAAGGGCTGATACAATTAAAAGACTTTTTTTTTATGATGAAAATGGCAATTTTCTCTCATTTGAAGAACTTAGCAATAAATATAATATACCCCGCAATCACTTTTTCAAATTTTTACAATATAGAAGTTTTGTGGGAGCAAAAATTGGTCACCCCACACAGATCCCTCCTCTGACAACTCTGGAGAATTTTTTACTTAGAAACCCTTTTGGTAGAGGTATTATCTCTGATTTCTACGATCTCCAGACAGCGCGATCCCTGGAATCCGCTGACTCTAGATTCAAGGCTTGGAACAAAGATTTGCAGGGGGAGTTAACACCTGAGGAATGGAGTATAGCAAATAAGAAAGCTCAAACTCAAACAAGTAACACCCGTTTGAAGCTTCTGCAATATAACTGGTTAATGAGAGTTTACATCACTCCAGAAAAGCTTCACAAATTTAATGATAGTATCCCGGACACCTGTACTGAATGTGGTGAAGAGAAAGGCACATTATTGCATTGCCTCTGGAGCTGTCCTAGAGTCAAGGAGTTCTGGGATGAAATTTGTAAGTTGGTAGGGGAGATCTTGGGAATCAGAGTGGGGCATGATCCAAAACTCTTTTTACTGGGTCTGCATCCTAAGGGTCACAAAATACCACCTAGTGAACAAAGGTTTATTGACATTTGCTCCTTACAGGCCAAAAGAGTGATTGCACTGTCTTGGAAGGAGATGGGTGGACTAAGTACTGGGAAGTGGTTTAAAGAACTGTCTATGTGCCTCCCAACTGAAAAGATTACATATATACTGAGGGACAAACAAGAAATGTTAAAAAAAACTATGGGGATGATTCATGGAATGTGTTCAGGAAAATAACTTGACCTATCTATTGAAAGATTGAGGACTCTTGCAGATCCAAGGATTACTTTAACTTAATGCTCACATAATTCCTCCATGAAATGTTAACTTATGTATACAACGCATTTGAACCGCTGTATCTTCTTATTCCACCTGTTATTTGGGTGATTAGCTGTTTCTGGGTGGGGAGTTATATTATAAATTACTTAATTTAATGTATGATCTGCTATGCCTTGCATTCTTGTTGTAAAAAGCAATAGATATATTCTTCAAAAAAAAAAATTTGACCATTGATGACATAGATGAAAGGTCAAACTCGAGGTCAGGGAAATTATTAACCATATTAAAAGAGAGGACTTGAAATTTCAAAAAATTATTTCTCAACTATCTGATAAATTTTTTTCTAAATATGGCAATCAACTCACCTCGATGCACTTTATATGCAGTGCAAGTGTCATTTTGATTGAATTGACGGAAGTGGGTTTAGTGGGGGCACTGTACTTTAACATTGGGTCTTATGGAGAATGGGCAAAATTGCCTGTGGAAGCTGAATGGTTGCAGTCAGAGATTAAGCTTGTATTATCAACATATAGGAAGTCATATACGACCTATATTTTGGATTGTGTTAAAGTTGACCTCGGATGGCCTTGAAAGGTCAAACTTGTGGTCAAGCAAAATGTTACTATTTTCAAAGGCTTCTAGGCTTGAGAATATTGAAGATTGGGAACATATGTGTATTGAACACTTATAGGAAGCCATATATGAACTTTAATTTGGTGGCCTTGAACTTGACCTTCGGTGATCTTCAAAGGTCAAACTTCACATGGTGAAATTTCAATGACCTCTATCACCAAAACTATTACAGATAGAGCATAGGTTTGTATTGTGGGCATATAGGAAATCATGTATGAAGTTTCGTTTGGTGACATTGAACTTGACCTTCAGTGACTTTCAATGGCCAAACTTCACAGTGAAATTTCAATGACTTATATCAGCAATATCGTTACAAATAAAGTGTAGGTTTGTATTGGAGACATATAGGAAGTCATATATGAACTTTTATTTGGTGGCCTTGAACTTGACCTTCGGTGACCTTCGAAGGTCAAACTTCACATAGTAAAATTTCAATGACTTCTATCACCAAAACCATTACATATAGAGGGTAGGTTTGTATTGAGGGTATATAGGAAGTCTTGTATGAAGTTTCATTGGGTGACCTTGAACTTGACCTTCAGTGACCTTCAAAAACCAAACTATACAGTGAAATTTAAACGAGTCATATCAGCAAAATCATTACAGATAGAGTGTAGGTTTGTATTGGAGACGTATAGGAAGTCATGCATGAACTTTCATTTGGTGACCTTCATATTGACCTTCAAAGGTCAAACTTGACCTAGTGAAAGCTACAGGACCCTTGGTCCTATTTTTTCATATTTTAACACTGAGTGGATATTTAGGTTGCCGAACTTGGGAATGTTTATGAATTTATTTTGAATTGTAAATAATGCTTGGATAGTTGTTATAATATTTATATTTACTTATAATTAAATGTGTGAAGTAAGTGAGACAGCCTGTTGTATCGTACATTATGTATGATAATGTATATGTTGTACTATGATGCATTATATTGTTTAATATTACTGTGTGTATATATATATATATATATATATATATATATATACACACACACACACATATATATATATATATATATATATATATAAATATATATATTTCTCAAAAAAAAGTAGGGGATATTGAAATAGCAAGGTCAATAACAAACTAATGATGTAGAATAATTGGTCCCAAACTGTACTTACTGTACATGAGGGAATTCAGTAAACAATTCACCCGATATTCCATTACCTAAACAGTTTCTCTTCTTATGGTCCCTGAAAGAAGGAATGGGTAAGAAACAGAAATTGAAAGTTGACATTTTTGCAATAATGGTGCCAAATGCCCCTATTATTGGCCAAACACTCATTGACTCAATTGCCTCATATTGAGGCATTGTGTGTATGAGTCTACCTATGGTGATTTGATGCAGCCTGTCCCATTCTTCTACCAATGCCCGGCCAAGTTCATCTAGCGTGGCTGGTGGCCTTTCAAGTTGACACCCACATCAGCCCAAGATGTCTCAGACATTTTCGGAAGGGGAAAGGTCAGGGCTCATTGCTGACCAGGGCATCCTATGGATATTGTGCTGTTGAAAGTGGTTATTGACTATTATTGCATGGTGAGCACAGGCATTGTCATCCTGAAAGACAAAACGCTGCCCCTCACTTCGTGCAAACGGGACAACATATGGTGTCAGTATGTTGTCCCCATAGTACTGGCCAGTAACTCTTCCTTGCACGATTTGTAGTGGGGTTTGGTTAGTCATTGTGATCCCACCCCACACCATAACAGACCCATCACCAAATCTGTCATGCTGTCTCAGGTTAACATTAACTGGCGTTCGTTACGACTTTGCCAGATGCGACCACGCCTATCAAGGAAGTCTAAAGTGTGCCGAGGCTCATCTAAGAACATTACATGTGACCACCAAGGATTTCCCCAGTTCCTGTGTTGTGTACAGAATTTGCGTCTATTGGCAATGTGGCAGAGGGTTGATGGCGGCACTATACGAGGCCATCTTGCATGAAGCATCGTGTAGAGGATTTATAATCATGTGACCTGTCACTCAGACACCAGCAGCCTGGTGTAGGTTTGCAGCAAACTGCAATTTCTCAGAGCCTGGGTATGAATCAACCTATTATGGGCTCTTGTTGACTGTGGACGCCCTGAACGGCATCGATCATCAGCATTATGGGTTTGCTGATACCTGCTCCATAATCTGCTAATCACAGACTGGGAAACATTGAAGAAATAGGCAACCTCAGACTGATGGCTGCCAGTTTCAAGCATACTAATTGCGCTTAGATGTTCAACACGTTGGAGACGTCACATTGCAAAAAAAAAAAAAAACAATCAAAGGATGTCTCAGATGAGTAAAATCAACAAAGGATTACAGTCAGAAGCTATGAGAATGAAAGAACAAGTTTTATAAATAAGGAAATGCAGACTGCCCTGATGGAAGCTGACAGCGCTACATGCACTATTGATGATATCTTTTTAAAGCAACAAAGCATGCTGAGGGGCTTAAAGCAGCAGGCAGCTGGGAAAGAAGGGTAAGTGCAGTCGTAATGGCCTGAAATGTTTTTTTTTTTTTTTAAAGTTAGAAGCATAAAAAATAAATTTAGATAAAGTTATGATTAGTGAGGGCTATGACACAGTTGGGATCACAGAGACATGGCTTTGTGAAGAGGATGGAGACAAATATAATATAGACAGTTATAAGCTCTTAAGGAAGGATAGATCTACAAAAGTAATAGTAGAGGAGGGAGTGAAGCAGTCTATGTGAACGAAAACATTAATGTGCTGGAAATTCCTGAAATCGAACATTTCTTGCCTTGTGAAGATATCTGCGTCAGGCTCACTGGCAAACACAAGACAAGTTTAAACATAGGAATATGCTATCGACCGCCAGCTTTGAACAGTATTGTAAATTAAATGCTCTTTAAGAGGATTAGCCAAGCTTGTAGATGAGGGGGGACTATTATTATGGGACACTTCGATTATCCTCGTATCAATTGGGAGATGGTGAAAGGACAGGGTAAAGGGGAGGACGAATTTCTAGATGTTATAAATGACAAATTTTTGGTGCTGGATGTTAATAAACCCACAAGAGAGAAGGCTATTTTAGATTTAGTGCTCTGTGATGACCCTGATAGAATTTGCAATGTAGAGGTACTGGAGCCACGTGGGACTAGTGATCATTCTACTGTTAGTTTTGATGTTTCATGGCAAGTTAAAAAGTTATCTTCAAAAACCAAAATTTTCAATTTTAGGCGAGCAAACTTTGATAGGATGCGCTCATATCTAAGTGAAATAAAATGGGAGACACTCCTGGATTGTTAGCCTGTAAATGAGATGTGGGATAGATTTAAGGGGGTTTTACTTGATTCACAACGCAAATTCATTGCAATGGTGTCCAAAAGTAAGTTGACAAAGCAGAGTCCTCAGTGGATGACCACAGCTATTCGTAGGAGTTTGAGGGAAAACAGGAATCTTTATAAGATGTACAAAAAGGACAGCAATGAGAATACTAAGGCTGAATACTGTAAAATGCGGGCTGTGGTCAAAAAAGAGCTGAGGAATGCAAGAAGACTGTATGAAAGGCAAATTGCTGAAAGGACAAAAACTAATCCTAAGCACTTTTTTCAGCACTGTAGTAGAAAAAGAAAAAAGGAAAGTCAAAGAGGAGGTTAAGTGTATCAAGAATAAAGATGGATTGCTGCTGTATGAGCATAAGGATACTAGCCTGACTCCGCCAGCCTTCGTACTTCTGCTTAATTTCATTTCGCTTCACTACTCCGTCTGGCTACTCGAGCTCTGCCTCATTTTCCTTGGCAGAAAATATGCCGGACCAACCAATGAACAGAAGGCGTGGCCGAGAGCCATGATGTAGCCGCTGCACCGAGTTTGAAATTGTAGTCTCCGAAATCAACAATAGCCGCAGACATAGATACACGGGAGGCCATTCGCTCTGTCGTGGAGAAAATCCCGGGTGTCAGCGACTTATAGCCACAACAAGATAAATGTTTGGTTAGTTTTTTGAATGGAAATGATGTTGTAGCGCTACTCCCTACATGTTTCAAGAAAAGTTGTCATATCTACTAAATATCCATCATGAAACATATGAAATAGGCACCCTGTTCATCTCTGTGAGAGACAGCTGAACCACCTCAGCTAGCTTATAGCTTCTAGTGTTACACTGCCCGCGAATTTCACACTATTTAAGTTAGCAGCAAACTTTTTAAAAGCCGAGACCTATTCGCTGTCTCAGTGTTATGTTGTCATTATCCATGAATGAAATGGCTGTCTGAGACAGCCAAACGCTTAGAGCCAAACTATGTTACTATAAAGTTAGATAGCGAGCTCAGTATGATGTTAGCGCAAGTATGGTTAACGGTTCAGTTTTCGTGTCAGTGGAGATTTCGTCCTGATGTAAATAATGAGTTATTCTTGCCGATTCTGCCGTTGGTTTCGGGTCTCTTATGTTTTTTTTTTTTTTAATAGCAGCAGTATTGGCGGGAGAAACGATAGCTCAACAGTTTCTTGTAAGGAGAACAGAAAGAGCACCTTTGGTTCTTTTAAGTGAATGAGTGAAGGCTAAAATTTGGTAGATGGGCATATGTATGAGTACAGTATTAACTTTAATGTACTGATCTAGGGTGCGTTTCCTGAAATCACTGATGCTAACTTTCATAGCTGGACCCATTGACTGTGAATGGACGAACAATGTAAGTTGCTCTTTTGGGAAACGCGCCCCAGTTTGTTTTCGCTCCATTCCTGGTATGAAGGACTGTGTTTACAGTGGAAGTACTAGGCAGCTGAGCCAGCGCATAACATACATCATCGCCAAACGTTAGTGATTAGTTTACGGGTATACCAATGATTTTAAACTTCAGACAAGTGCCCACCCACCAGGAAGTAAACACTTGTCAATGACGACTGTCCAGACTCTGTGTACGAAGCAAAGTGAAGTAGCAGAGTTTGGTTTTACCAGGCTATAAGGTGTGGGTGCTGGTTGTGTTGCTGGTGTAAGAAGATACTGCTGATACCTTAAATAGTTACTTTGTAGAGAATTTAACCTTGGAGCGGATTTTTATTAGGCCAGAGGGCATGTGCAATGCTCTAGATTATTTAGCAGAAATTGTAGTTGGTGATAATGAAGTATTAAACAAGTTGTATAAACTAAAAACAGATAAGGCGGCGGGTCCTGATGACTTATTCCCTGAAGTGCTCAGGGTGATTAGTGAGAACATCTCTAAACCACTCTCATTTATTTTCAGATGGCTTTTAGAAACTGGAGAAATACCAAATGATTGGAAGCAGGGCAATATAATACCAATATATGCGAAAGGGGACTGTACTGAGCCTGGAAATTACAGGCCAGTCAGTTTAACTTGCATTGCATGGAAAATACTGGAATCTTTCGACGAGCTGGAATTATTTCTTGAACGTAATAATATCTTGAGGTAGCCAACATGGTTTTCGTTAGGGAAGGTCATGCCTGACAAACCTTCTGGAATTCTTTGAAGAGGCCAGCAGGGCTTATGACATTTTCAGAAAACATTTGATACAGTACCGCATTAAAGACTAATTTTTAAAATGAGCTCCGTTGGAGTTACAGGAGGTATTCTGGAGTGGATTCGAAACTGGTTACAGGACAGAACACAAAGAGTGGTGGTCAGTGGAATCTCATCTGAGCTAGGTATGGTGGGGAGTCCCTCAGGGATCGGTGCTGGGACCCCTGCTCTTCCTCATCTACATTAATGACCTTGATAGGAGTATTGAAAGCAAATTAGTAAAATTTGCGGGTGATACTAAATTGGGAGGTTTGGCGAACAATTTAGAGTCCAGTAAAGTGATTCAGGATGATTTACAACCCCAATTCCGAAATACTTGGGATGAAGTGTAAATTGTGAATAAAATCAAAATGCTATGACTTTCAGATTACATGAGCCAATATGGTATTTACAATAGAACATAGATAACATTTCAAATCTTGAAACTGGGACATTTTACACTTTTATCCACAAAATGAGCTTATTTCAAATTTTCTGGCTGGAACAGGTCTCAAAAAAGATGGGACACAGGCAAAAAAGGGCTGAAAAAGCAATTAATATATAAGAGAATTAGCTGAAAGAACATTTAGCAAGTAATTAAGTTAACTGGCATCAGGTGTGTAACATGATTGGCTGTAAAAGGGATGTCTGAGAGAGGCTGAGTCTCTCAGAAGTAAAGATGGCCAGAGGCTCTCCAACCTGTGAAGGCTTGCGTAAAAAAATTGTGGAATACTTTAAAAACAATGTTCCTCAACGTCAAATTGCAAAGGTTTTATCAGCGTTCAGTTCAAATGCCAGCATCTCTGATGGTATGGGGATGCATTAGTGCTTATGGTGTGGGACACTTGCATGTTTTAAAAAGCACCATGAATGCTGAAAGGTATATAAAGGTTTTAGAGCAACATATGCTCCCCTCCAGATGATATCTATTCCAGGGAAGGCCTTGTGTATTTCAGCAGGAGAATGCAAAACCACATATTGCAGCTATTACAACAGCATGGCTTTGTAGTAGAATAGTCCGTGTGCTGAAGTGGCCTGCCTGCAGTCCAGATCTTTCACCGATTGAGAACATTTTGCGCATAAATAAACGAAAAGTCCATCAAAGGAGACCCAAAACTCTCCAGCAGCTGGAGGCCTGTATTAAACAAGAGTGGGATCAAATTCCAACGGCCAGAGATGGACAATCCAGCCCCAGAAAGTAAAAGTCCTTCCCAGCATTTTGTTGCAACGGTCTGGATCTCATAATTGCAGCAACCCTTCAGCCCAGAGGTTGAGCTAATTAGGGAAATCAGCTGCCTGAGCTCATGGCTGGAAGTAAAACATGGCTGGACTTTTACTTTCTGGCCCCTGGAATGTCCACCTCTGCCAACAGCTAATTTCAAGAAACTTGTTTCCTCAATGCCCAGACGCCTCCACTCTGTGTTAAAAAGAAGAGGGGATGGTACACCATGGTAAACAGGCCCCTGTCTCAACTTTCTTGAGACCTGTAGCGGCCATCAAATTTGAAATGAGCTCATTTTATGGACAAAATTGCAAAATTTCTCAGTTTCAACATCTGCTATCTTATCTCTGTTCTATTGTGAATAAAATACTGGCTGATGTAATTTGAAAGTCATTGCGTTTTGATTTTATTCACAATTTACACTTTGTCCCAACTATTTCGGAATTGGGGTGAATTGGGCAGAAGTGTGGTAAATGAAATTTAATGGAGCGAAATGTAAAGTTCTACATCTAGGTAAAAAAAACATTAGACAAGATCAGGGGCATGTATAGACATTTGAAACACCAGGGGCTGAGCCCCAAAGACAGGATGTGATTCGGGACAGATTGGAATTAATTAATTTGTCAATGGTATAATTTAGTCTCACACCTGGATTAAATCAATCCAGTGTATTGCCCTAAAATTTCACATTTCAAAGAAGTGACTAATGCAAAAACCGTATGTGATATTGGATACAGTACTGCACATAAACATTAAATATGCCATGATGATTCCTTGTCTTTTTAATGTATGCTCTAATGACCCCGCTATAATGTCTGTATGAAAGCCCTCCCAAATCATTTAAAGCCAAAAAATGTTCATTTACATCACCATCTTTTTCAGAGACATAGCGCACACAAACTGACAGCTGTTCTTAATGATTGTCCCTGGCCTCATCAGCCACTACAGCATACATGCTGGATTCTTTCAGTTCAGCTACAATACTCTCAGTGACTTCTTCAGCACAACATTGAATCATCTGTAACATTTCATAGAAAGGTGCTCAGAATTTGACTAGCTATCATGTGCTTCCCACTCTTTATGTCTTTCTTTCTTACATTCTTTATTTCTTTCTTTATTCTCTGATTTCTGTGCTGACTCATTACTCCTACATACTTTAACCTAGAAACTTCATTCAAACTTAAAAAAATTCAGCTTGTTCTGAATCTTGTTGCATATATTTATCTTCTTGATATCTTTCATACTTTTTGAGTTAATAATTTTTATTTCAATAATTTTGTCCCGTAGGACAAAATGTCATTCAAAGTGGAAAATATTAAGCTAAGCCTGGATAATTTCTGTACTGTTCAACCTTTTTGTAACTTCTATAATTTTTTAATTATAATTAAAATTTATTCGTTTTTTTACAATTAATTCTGGGAACTTGTGTGGTGACATCACGGCTAGAGTGGCGAACAACTGAAAACCGTCAAGAAGTCTTCCCTTAAACTTGCTCTAACTCCAATAGTTTTCACTCTGCATAAATATTTTTATATCCAAGTTGGAGCAAAAGTTGTGCTGGTCACAAAAATGTAACTTTGGAAGCAACTGGACAAACGGTTTTGGCTGTATGAGCCGAAAAGCGTCGGGACCGCTCACCGAAACTCCATTAACTCCAATGTTAAATGAGACAAGAAAATTCAGGTTGCGAAGGCTAAACGCACAATTTTCTAACTTGCTCGTGTTCCCATATTTTTGGCACTACGAACACAATTTTGACATATTTTACTCAGCAGACGCTCCTCTTTCATATGGTACCTCCATTTCGTAGATTGGACTTACCATCTTTGAGTTAGAAGTTGCAATATGTAAGAAACGCTTTTGCTAAAATTGGCCTAAAAATTGGACTAAATGATTCAGCCATTAACTCAAATATCTTAGATATGGATCATTTGCGGTTTGATTCTGCCCTCTGCTGGCCTTTTTCCAGGCTTCAACATTGTCATTGCTCGGGGACAAAGATAGATAGGACTGTAAAAGAATAATTATACAACAATTACCAACAAAATAAAATGAATAATCAAAATTTATTCATGATGTGGGCATTTCACTCTCAAAATATAAAAGACTTTTGCTAGTATTGTCTCCGTTTCCGTGGAAATACAAATACCATTCGGGCTTATGTTTTCTCGACATCGTGATTTCCCAAAACTGAATAAATACCGCACATAGCAACACAAGACTGCTTTGCTAGGGGCGCCCCGGTGGCGCATTGGTCTAAGTGCACGTACTATAAAGGCTGTGTCCTTCCCGCAGCGACCTGGGTTCAAATCCGGCTTGGGTCATTTGCTGCATGTCTTCCCCCATTCTTCTCCCCAACTGTCCTGTCTTTCTACACTGTATAACTATTGAATAAAGGGAAAATTCCCCAAAAAAAAAAAAAAAAAACAACAAAAAAAACTGCTTTGCTAGCTCATTCATGTTGTAACTAGAATATCCGCTGGAAAAAAATTTTTTCCATGGACTGATAGTTATACTTCTGCCGACATCTCAGTCATTTATAAGCTAACAGGTGCCCTGACAACGACTCAGCTGATCTTTATCGAATGAACTTATATTAACGGTTATATCTAAATATAGGCAATGGCTTTCCAGTGTCGGTGCCAGAGCAAAAATCTGTCTTTTAATGAACTCTCCAGCAGATGTTTCATTTCAGCTGGGGGTGTGTCCTCCAATATAACGTTCGCTCCGATTAATGTGGCCAAGCAGCAAAAGTAAAAAAAAGTAACCTGTAACATGAAGGCTGAACAGAGTTATATAATTTCAACCCCACCTTTTGGAGGTTTTTATCTAATCACCTTTTCAAGCCATTATCAATTTACCTCTGAAATAAAGACAACAGTTTTCACAGATGTGTTGATTTATTAAATGTTCATTTCAATGTACAAATGCGAACAAATTGACAAATAAATTAAATCAATGGCCTAGGCAACTAAGATAGGCGGAGTAATATTTTCAGTGATGAGGTATTTTTCATTTGAGCACAGGCTAGGCAGCACATCAGATTGCTCGGTCGGATCTTCATGTTGTGTAATGAAAATTCTTTCATTGACTTTGACGCAGAATTAAGCATTATTACACTCGAGGGAGTGTTTGACCGTCATTCTTGTCACGACAGTGATGCGGCCAGCATCACTGTAGTGACAAGAATGACGGTCAAGCACACCCTCGAGTGTAATAATGCTGAAGTATCGTAGTTGGTAAAGTCGCTCAAACCAGCTCCAGGACAGCACATTGAGCGCCGGAAAAAACAGTGTTTTTTTTTTTTTTTGGTGGGTGCGTCCAACGAGAACACGTTACAGTAAAAATGACAAAGCAGAAAAAAATTGCTCGAGATCCTTTTTTTTTTTTTTTTTTTTTTTTTAGGAAGAGGCTATTCGCCCTGCAGCGCTTCAGCGCAAAACTTCAACGAGTGAGTGGATTACAAAATTAAATCTCTTATTGGCGCAGCTGCTGGGCAAATGGCAGAACTGCTTCTCTTAACGGCCTCGCTGTGGGGCAGATAGCCGATGTCTTTCCCTCTATTCACCCCGCTACTTTTTTATGTCCCGCCCGAAAAATTCCCATAATCTTCAGCAATATGTGTAAATATAATTTTGATGCAATTTTGCGATAAATAAACTACTTTGTTCTCATGCAATATTTTTCTTATGGAGTACGTGTATTTTTATGGCAATGTTTAAGTAGGCAACATCATCATTTTATGTTGAATAAATATATGAAGTAGGTTTGATGTGTCGTAACGTTGTATCTTGGGGAAGTCTTCCTAAATAAGTGCTTTCATGCAACTTCATGTCACGAAATCCGAACTATCCCTTTAAATGATACAATATCCCACTGTCACGAATAGTATTAATTTTAAGAAGCTTTAAACTCATTTCCAGCAGCTTTAACCTCACATTGTCAGCAATCCGAACTTCACGTTATCACCAGCTTCCAGCTTGCCCACGCAGTTTCCCCTGGAACTGCACTTTTCTAGTTACCAGGGAAAAATTAGGAACTAATGAGGAACTAACTGCCCATGAACCACAAGGAGCAGTTCTTGAGTAACTCTAATCAGATTTTTATAAAATGATTAGTTAATTGAAGAACAAATAAGGAATAAATAGCTGATCTACAAAATTTGATTGGAAGCTACTCAAGAACTGCCTGTTAACTAATAGTTTCCAAGCAGTTAACTCCTCATCCCTCATATCTGATTTTATTGATTTTAGAGATTGTCATAGTGATTATGTTAGGTTTATCACTGAATACTTGTGTACATTGTGAATTGGGACTGTGAGTGTGAATGTATGCGATTTGGGACTGTAACTTGAGGACGAAATAAAGATTATCATTGCTTCATTTGTTCCCCGGTAACTACTCAAATTGTATATCTTATTACTCGGGCCGGAAGGCCACGAGTCTAAGTTTCGCTCTGGATCTTCTTTTTTTTTTTTTTTTTTTTGTGGTCGCGATTGTCCTGCTCATGCGCGCGCGCGGTTTCGCAATTGGCCCATAGATTTATATTGGTATATATAGAACACTACATTGCTGATAGGGCACGCTCAAGTGAAGCATCTGTTCCAGGACCGTATACACCGGAAGTTAAATTCGCACGTACACTCCCATTCATTTTCGCCTACTGTAAAATTATATTTTCAAAAACACTTGCGTGCGACTCGGGGTGATTTTGGTATCGCTGTGCAGAGCAACATTTTCTCTCCCATAATATGTGCTTTCTTGGAGGATGGAAAGCGGCGCACTTACTAAAGGGAAGATCTAAATGTTACTCGGCTTCAACGTTCAAGTGCGAGCAGAAAAGTTCAGTTACCGTGACCGAGGCTTTTAACCCTCTATGGTACGCATTATGATCGCAATGGGTAAAAAAATATTTGTGTTGTTTTTCCATCTGAAAATGGGACATTTTAACAAAATCAATACACTTTTTCAAAAAAATTTATTTCATTTAGTTTTTAAAAAATTGTTGCCTCTAGGCAACATTGTACCGTAACGGAAAAAACATAACATTTGATGTTATCAACAGAAAAAAAGAATCATATTTCTTCAAAACATGTATTTCTTTCATCAAACACTTAAACTAAGAGATTTATTTGGTTTTTGGAACACAAGAGATTTCATACTTCACAAAAAGGCACATAATATATTCAACCGTTGCTCTCAGGCAACATTGTACCATTGTGGAACACAAATATCTTTCAATCATCATACCATCGTACCATCGAATCATCTTATCTAATCATTATAACTGATTAAAACCTGTCTGATTAAAATATTAAAAAGAGTAAAAAACTATCCTAACGTTCAGAAACATGTTTATGCACACACAAATGCACCTGCAAAACCACACAAGCACCCACAGGTTCCTGACAACTGTCTACTTCTACTCCACCTTCATCTTCCGCAGCCTCGTCATCACTCTCACTCTCACTCTGTCCCTGCAGGTTTGCAACTACGACCTCATCTTCCTCGTCACTATATGACACCTCATCCTCACTCTCATCTACTAGCAGTGTCACCTGTGCTTTATATATTTTGCATTAAAATAGGCACATTTATAGTCGTGCCATTCTTAGAAAAAAATCGTTTGGGTCAATCTCCTGCATTAAAATAGGCACATTTATAGTAAGTGAATTACATATTCTTATAGTTGCATTTAAAAAAACATTATTTATGGCTAATATAATGTATAATTTAAACTGTTTTCCTTAAAAATGTAATATACTTGTATCCTGACCCATTATACCCTGCATAGCCTCAAGTGATTCCAGTGCTGTTGTAACAAGAATGTGGCGTTGTCCTCAGGGCAACATGCAGTTTTATGCTATTTTCTTAAATATATATGAATACACATTTTGTAAAATCATTAAAAAATACATCTTTTCCACTTTGCATCAATGAAGGTTGCTCAATTTTTTTTTGATGATTTACGGGCTGAAAATCAGTGAAAATTGCACTTTTAGTAAGAGGAAATGTGGCATTGCGTGGCAGGAGCTCATGTGCTGAAAGAGGATTCAAAATAGCAGCCATTAGGTCATGTGACCAGCAGTTTACATTTTGATTGTTTAGTATAGGGGTTCCAGGCTCTTAAGGTGGTAAATACCAATGTCAGGGATGCCTCACGTTCTTTATACGAGGTCAAATATTCAATGTTGCCTCAAGGCAACACCGTACCATAGAGGGTTAATGACCCTCTGATAAGATAATTGCTTCAAAGTTTTCGCTGTTATAAGCAACGTCGATGAATGTCCGTATACGTTATCAAATTACTTTCTGGTTTCCTCACTTCATTGTACCCTGATTGAGCATATTTGCTGTTGACCGAATTGTTCGTACTGAATCATATGGCTAATGCCAACGTTGTTAAAAGGAAGTGCTAGTTAACTTTGGCTACTCCTTTACTAAGCTTCATCTTTGCCCGTGTCCCGTTAAAGCACTGCTCTCAAAAAATAATCACTGCACAGCACGGATTGAGGGGATAGAGAAAGGTTTTTTCTCCTGATTTCTAACAGCCAAGCCTTTCTCCCCTCCTTGTCTTTTGGAACTCTGTATAAACAGACAAAGCGAGTTGTCCATTGTTTTAAATATTATGCAGGTAAGAAATATTGTCCTTGAATGTCAATTACAAGTAGCTAGCTAGTTAGCCACCTTGTTCATTTTATTGACTGTTTAGTCAATGCAGTCCCCGCGACGGTAAGAGTACCAAGGTAGCTCGCTGGAGATCGTTATCGATCTCTATCGTTTGCTTCAGTCAGCAGTCAATTTAAGTCATTGGGACGGCTAATTAGCTAGCTAGCAAGCGAACGCGATTTTTTCTATTAAAGTGACAAATTTGCATTTCTACGTTAACTTACGCATGAAACGTCTTATTACAGCCCTTCAAATGACTATTGCTGCAAAAGGCAACCACACATCTCGGCATTTTAATGCTTATATTGACTTATTTCAAATTGGCCTCATAGGAAACCATTCATTTTTATGAAGACGTTGGGTGTATCAATATGGCGGCCGGTGCTTCACTTTGGATAATGTAAATATGAAATAATCAGCAATCCAGTGTTCTAAATATATATATATATATATATATATATATATATATATGGATTGGCCCAGGCCTAGACCCGGCCCGAGTACAGGCTCTTGTTGTCAATTGAAATGAAACAATTTCAAGTCTGTGATGTGTTTGAAAGGCAAGTGGCATTAGAGGGCATGTAATGCAGAGGCAGAAAAACTATTCTTGATTTTGTCAGTTGTGCGTCTCATTTTTGTTCTCTTTAAAAGAACCTACCTCTTTAAAGCTTGGCAGCATACTTGCTCATTTCATTCCACAGTGGATCTTTATTTCAATAGGACATTAAATTGAATTTATCCCGTATTCTGATTTTGTGACTTCAAATATCAAAATTACATTTACTGCAAAGTTCGCCGTCTCTATCAGTGATCAAAGCCACGTGCCAGCTGCAGAGTTCTTACCACTTAACTGAATTCAAAAACGTGGTTAGCAACTGACAAAATGACAGATTTCAGGAATGGGTTAAACCGATTTTGAATGTTTTAATCGTACACACTAACAAATCCTCAAAGCCATGCACTTGACGTTTTTATACTTCCTAAAGAGGTATATTAGCAGAATCGACTGCTATGTGTGCATAAATATTGAAAATCGGTCAAATCTGTCGCAATATTGCCAGTTTTAAAATAAGTTTGTCAACGTTAAGCTATGAAACCCTCTTATGTTAGAGTCCACCAATATATGATCAAGCTAGCTCATGTAGCGGTAGCTAGCCGCAACAAGAAAAGGTTATTCACTGTTCACTTTGCCAGATTCAAATAACATGACGTATTATTTTTATCAACAATGGAAGGCTTAGCTATACTGTATCTTATAAGTAAACGTTACCTTTATCGTTTTATGTTTTCCTCATATCCTTTTTTTTTTGGGCTGCGCTACTCGCTAGCTCCCAAATGTCACGTTTCAGGCGTCTTGAACTTTTTGAGTGCATAAGGCCTTAAATTAGCTCATAAAGTTTCCGGGCTTCCGGGTGGAAAAGTGAGGCTTTTATGAGAACGAAACAGACACATAAGCATCCCTGTAACTACGGTAACTTTCTTGTGCTCGCCATGAATAAATTACAATATAGGCTAAAGACTCAGTGGTTGCAAGAGCTCAAGGTTCATATTACTCTTATTTTTTAGCCTTAATAATAATAATAATAATAATAGATAGTAGATAATCAACTTATTGTCATGTTTGCCATGAAAATTGTCTTTGTGCTCACCATTTACGAACATACAACCGCAATTCCGAAATAGTTGGGACAAAGTGTAAATTGTGAATAAAATCAAAACGCAATGACTTTCAAATCACACCAGCCAGTATTTTATTCACAATAGAACAAAGATAACATAGCAAATGTTGAAACTGAGAAATTCTACAATTTTATCCACAAAATGAGCTCATTTCAAATTTGATGGCTGCCACAGGTGTTGTTGGAATTTTGGTATTATACCCCTGGTATTACCTTCATAACAGAACTCAGATGACTCAAAAAGAAATCAGACAGAGGCAGAGAAGGCAATTTCCAAATCAAGGTCAGTTTACTTCATCTGCAGAGGAAGGATCCTTGTACACAGTAGTCCAGTCAAACAAGGATAAAGACAGTTTCTGATTCTGTGGTTTATGTAGGGATACATTGTGACGTTCTTCTCCCCCCATGCTGATTTACACATCATGATGTAATCTGGAAGGCTCTTGCAGTCGCACACAACCCACGTCAAGCCGCCCCTGAGTTATGCGTATACATCTCGTAGAGAAGACAGGTGATTCCTCCCTATTATGACTGCAGGTTTATCTTTGCTCACATTCCAGGCTCTCCCTTGCACTCCTTCTTCTGTAGACACATAAACTAAGAGAGAGAGAAAGAACATCTTGCCCTTGTTATGGGCCCATCAGGTCCGCATGGCTCCAGATAAGCTATATGCCATGACGCACTGGTCAGATTTATGGAAACGTTCAGTTATGCAGGCCCAGGCTAATCAGAAACATGCAAGAGTACACACTGAGGCCTAAGAAAAACTAAATAAGAGCAAGCAAGGATGAACAATGAATAATAATTAAATGAATCAATATAAAAATGATTCCACAACAGTTCTCAAAAAAGTTGGGACAGGGGCCTGTTTACCATGGTGTAGCATCCCCTCTTCTTTCTAACACAGAGTGGTGGCATCTGGGCATTGAGGAGACAAGTTTTTTGAGTTTAGCCATTGGAATTTGATCCCACTCTTGTTTAATACAGGCCTCCAGCTGCTGGAGAGTTTTGGCTCTCCTTTGATGGACTTTTCGTTTTATTATGTGCCAAATGTTCTCAATCAGTAAAAGATCAAGACTGCAGGCAGGCCAGTTCAGCACACGGACTCTTCTACTACGAACCCATGCTGTTGTAATAGCTGCAGTATGTGGTTTTGCATTGTCCTGCTGAAATACACAAGGCCTTCCCTGTAATAGATGTCATCTGGAGGGGAGCATATGTTGCTCTAAAACCTTTATATACCTTTCAGCATTCATGGTGCTTTTTAAAACATGCAAGTGTCCCACACCATATGCACTAATGCATCCCCATACCATCAAAGATGCTGGGTTTTGAACTGAACACTGATAACAGGAGGGGTGGTCTTTCTCCTCTTTAGCCCGGAGGACACGATGCCCATGATTTCCGACAAGAATGTCAAATTGGACTGGTCTGACCACAGAACACTTTGCCACTTTGCTACAATCCATTTTAAATGAGCCTTGGCCCACAGAACACAGCGGTGCTTCCGGATCATGCTCAACTATGGCTTCCTTTTTGCATGATGAAGTCTTAGGTGGCATCTGTGGATGGCACAGCGGACTGTGTTTACTGACAGTGGTTTCTTGAAGGATTCCTGGGCCCATTTAGTAATGTCAATGACAGAATCATGCCGGTGAGTGATGCAGTGGCGTCTGAGGGCTCGAAGATCATGGGCATCCAGTAAAGGTCTTCGGCCTTGTCCCTTACATGCAGAGATTTTTCCAGTTTCTCTGAATCTTTTGATGATGTTATGCACTGTCGATGATGAGACCTTCAAAGCCTTTAAAATTTGACGTTGAAGAATGTTGTTTTTAAAGTATTCCACAATTTTTTTACGCAAGCCTTCACGAGTTGGAGAGCCTCTGGCCATCTTTACTTCTGAGAGACTCAGCCTCTCTAGGACATCCCTTTTATAGCCAATCATGTTACACACCTGATGCCAGTTAACTTAATTACTTGCTAAATGTTCTTTCAGTTGATTTTCTTATATATTAATTGCTTTTTTAGCACTTTTTTTTTTTGCCTGTTTCCCAACTTTTTTGAGACCTGTCGCAGCCAGAAAATTTGAAATAAGCTCATTTTGTGGATAAAAATGTAAAATGTCTCAGTTTCAACATTTGAAATGCTATCTGTGTTCTATTGTAAATAACATATTGGCTCATGTGATCTGAAAGTCAATGCATTTTGATTTTATTCACAATTTACTCTTTGTCCCAACTATTTTGGAATTGGGGTTGTACATACGGACATATACAGTATGGACAGATGAGACTAAAAACATGTGGGGTAACAGGCTCCATTAGAAATGATTATCTGGTTATGGTTACATAACCCCCCTTGGCATGTATAACACACAAGGCACCCCCAACTGCTCCCCCTCCTCTAATTTTAATTTTTACATAGCTTGTTGACCACAGAAATGGCGTTAGGGATGAAAAATGCTTCATATATCTTTTTCTTTCCAACTTGCACTCTGTAATGCCACCCTGAGGGTAGCAACTCAAATTCAGAGTGAAGTGGGCGTGTCTTATTACTTAGGATGGAAAGGGTTTTCCGGTGTAGTCTACAGCAGTGCGGTAAAGGTTGCCAAGTTTTGCTGCCGGCCAGTAATCTTACCTGCTGTCTTAACAATTCTAGACAACTTGTTTTTGTTACAAACAGTCGGAGTGTCCATACCACACAGGATTATTAAAAACCAGGACGCTCTCAATAAGGCTGAAATACACTTTTTCGAGTGCATGTCACGAATGACCCCAAACCCCTTCAATTTTCTAATTAAAAACAAATGCTGGCTGGCTTTATTAGCTCAGCCTATTGTCTATAAGTGTCCCTAGATATTTAAAACAATCAACAATTTCAACAGTTTGAATACTAAAAGTAGTGGGTATGATGGTGAAACAAATTCATGTTACATTGGACCGTATCTCATTTTTTTTAAAGGGTGTCAATATGTGAATGTAATGCTTCATATCAGTTGTCTTGGCCTTTTTACTTGGGTTTTCTTTGCCCCTAAATAGTTGGACGCATGTATAATTGTGGGGAATTTCACCTGAAATTATCAGCCAATGGGAGGGGGGCTGTACCTTTTAAATGGGAGGAGAGAGGATTATGGGAGAGGGTTAGATCAGAGGAATGGACTTACCTGGCGGCGGAGGCGCGTTTTTTAAAACTTCTTCTGAACTTCGCCATACGGCAGGAATATACATTTTTGCAAGGCTGGATTGTTCGTTTTTTTGGGGATATATATTTTTGCATTGAAAGGGAACGAGGTGAGCGATGCACCCCATTGAAGTTTGACCGCTTTTCTGCAATCACGGGTGGTGAGCCAAAAAAGAGTCAATTGCAGGAGCTGTCCATGTCCTTTTTGGAAGGTTAAAATTCTTCATTTCGGGACTTGATAGGGGTGTCGGGGACTCAAAGGTTTTTTCTAGCGAACAATTGCATGGTATGTGGACTGGGAAAAACTCCGTGATCAGATTGTCTGATTTGATTCGTTTAATTGTCTTGTTGGGTGCGGGACATGTAGGAAATTGAATACTTGTTCTGGGTTGTGCATAATTTGCGTGGTGTATTTGTACATGGATGAAATTGTCTTATTACAACGGCTGTGTTTGCATGAATGAAGTGTCGGGTTTTTTTGTCCATAATCGCGGTGATATACTTTCTCCTCCCTTGTAAAGCGTTATTGTAGCGTTATTTTAATTGAAAGAAAAGAGGCAATTGTTACAATGGGGCTGGCTGGTTTAAAATAAGTGCCTTGGTTTTGCCTGTACTAGCAATGAGCTAGACTTACATCACTTCTCCAACTTACAGACGTGTGCAACATAGTCAGATACATCACCAGACTTATTAAAAAGGCCCACGAATGCCATATCATCTGCATACTTAAATAATTTAAAATTACAATGATTTAGTGCCATTTCATTAGTGTACACAGAGAAAAGCACTGGGGATAGAACACATCCCTGTGGGGCCCCTGTGTTTAGCACAATTTCATCAGTACGCTCATTATTTATACAGATTTGTTGTGGGCATAAAGTTTTTGACCCCGTTTACCCCCAGTTCAATGAGACGTTGTAACAGTACCTGGATCTGCATGGTGTTAAAAGCTGCAGTAAAATGAACAAATAAAATCCTTGCATATGTGCTGGCATTTTGTAAGTGCTTGGCAATCATATTGACCATGGTGAGTGTAGCATCCTCAGTCCCTCTGTGTATTATGCAAATTGCAGTGGATCAAGCTTCTGGCCTAGGGATGCAGTAAGGTGTTTACTGACTACCCTCTCCATGCACTTAGCCATTACAGAGGTCAGGGCGATGGGGCGATAGTCATTAAATTCCTTGGGGCCAGGCTTTTTGGGTATCGGCCTGAAAATGGATGTCCCCCATATATGAGGCACAATACACATATGCAGCAGGAGTTGAAATAGCTTGGTGAGGATGGAGGTCAACTGTATAGAGCAGACCTTAAGGACTCGTCCTTGCACGCCATCAGGACCAGGGGCTTTATAAGGGTTGGTTTGGGAGAGACAGCTTCTGACCACCTCCTCCGACACTTGAATTGTGGTGGATTTGGATATGTTGTTGTAAACAGTGTCACTTTTCTCTTTGCTCCCGGTTGTGTCAAATCTTCCGTAATATTAAGACCATTCATATAAGCAAGGTCCATAGAGGTATACTCTTGTTTTTTAGACTCCCAGCCCATCATTTTACTAAGTCCTTCCCATGCCTGTTCAGGGTTCCCTGTGCAGAGCTGATTCTCCACTTTATTTTTAAAATCAATTTTTTTGTACATCTTTGCCTCAGCTCCTTTCTTTTATCTTTAACTCCATCCCTGTCACCCCTAAGAAATGCCATCTTTTTGTCGTTGAGGCATTGTTTCAAGTCTTTTGACAACCGCTTTGTATGCATGCTCAATGTTTCCATAGCAGAAGTCTAAAATGTTTAATCAGCGAGTTGGACAGTCTATATATTACTGCAACGTTGGGAGGTGTGCAGAGAGCGACAGGGTGTTAAGATCCCCCAGAATAAACACTGGCTGATCAGCTGACCGTGCGAGCGCACAATTATAGCAGTCAGATATGCATTCGGCTGCCTCCTTGTTGTTTGGTCCCAGTACGTACACCAGGATAACAGTCAGCTGTCCAAACTCACAGGGTAAATAAAAGGGGCGAAAGGAGATCACCAGAATTTCAGTCTCGTGTACATATCTGTTCAAAAAGGGTGTATTGTGTCGCCCATTTTTGTCAATCAAGATACACAAACCACCTCCGATGGATTTTCGAGATTTGACCGGGTCTCTGTCTAATCTTATTATGAAGTATCCATCAACGGCCACGTCACCGTCTTGCTTCAGCCAGGTCTCAGTGAAACAAATTGGGTTACTGCGTCAAAAATCCTCCTCATATTTGGTGCAGAGTACTATTTCGTCTAACTTGTAATTGAGCGATCTTACATTTGATAGATCAAACTTATATAGCGCATTTCAAGAATCCATTGCGCTGGACATAAAAGAATAAGATCAGATAAAAAAAGAAAAAATATTAAAAAGTTAAAAAGATTAAAAACAAAATTAAAAGATGTCCATTGGCCTGGAATGTTCTTGAAGGCTTCAGTGCTCAGCAGAAGTCCTAATATTCCAGTCTGAAGAGATGGGTTTTTGGAGGTACTTGAAGGAGGTGATAGTATCAGCTTCCTTGACTGATGGTGGAAGTTTGTTCCAGAGCTCTGGAGCAGTGCAGCTGAAGGCCTGACCCCCCATTGTCACCAGCCTGTAACAGGGCTGCTGAAGGGAGATGGAGCTGGAGGAGCGAAGGGTGCGTGTGGGGCCGGATACAGTAATGAGCTCTGACAGGTAGGATGGACCAGTTGCGTGGATGGCTTGGTACGTGAGGACCAGAACCTCGAAGTTAATTCGTTGGCGGATGGGGAGCCAGTGGAGGTTGAATAGCACTGGGGTGATCTGCTCACGTGGAGATGTGTGTGTCAGGAGCCTAGCTGCACAGTTCTGGATGTATTGCAACTGACTGATCGTTTTGTCTGCAGCCCCCATCAGGAGGGCGTTGCAATAGTCCACCATCTATAATTAATCCAAATTTCTTCCATGTATCTGACTTGACCTTCAATCATCAGCCAATTGGAAGCAAGTTCTTTTCACTCCTGTCGGATATTATTCAAGGGGTTTCGGTAGCATAATTTATTTATTTATTTATTTATTTATTTGTTTTTATTTCGGCATGATTGTATAGTCGTTTCATGACAATTTCAACACAACATGTATCATGACCGAAAGGGTCGCGGGAGAAGCGAAATCGCTTATCAAAGTCCCGCCCCCAACTCCCAGAAAAACAGTTTGATTAGTTAAGATATCATAGAGATTTATAAATCACAACAGAGCTGAGTGTCCGTTTACACTACGATTTAAGCGTCACAACATAAGATCATGAAGATTTATGAACATCATAAAGAATTATAAATCACAATATAGCTGAGTGTCAAGGTAAGTTTAGATTTGAATGTCACTCTTGCTTTAATCCATTGAGACTTGGCCCAGAAAAACCTGGACTCCTTTCTTCATCATTTGATTTGTTCCTAGTGATTTGGAGTAGTTGGAAGGTGCAATAATACAGGTCCATGTTGGTTACAGCTGTCTGTAGTAATGTGCTGTGACAGTTGTCTTTCAGACAGATGGCCTGGTGTGTCCAGTAGATGCAATGGTACAGATTTAACAATAGCAGTCCACATATTTAGTCTAAACAACCCCTAGTGTTTATGCCCGTTATGATTCCGTTTACTTTACCCAATGCCATTTTGTTGGATAAGTTTATAATTATTCAAACATGCACATTTCAAAAGATACTTAAAGACCTTCAGATTGTCTGCCATTCTAATATTGTCTTCAAGTATGTTCCATGCACTGACTCCAGCCACAGATAAGGAGTGCTCACTCCGAGTCGATTTGACCCTTCTCGTTTGCAACAACATTCTGCCTCTGAGGTCGTGGATACATTCACGTTGAAGAAATAGGCATTGTATATTTCTAGGCAATTCTTTGTGGTATCCTAAATATACAATTTGCAAGGAGTTGAATTTTATTATATCCTGTAATTTAAGAAACTTTGCCCTAATAAACAAATCGTTTGTATGAGTTCCATAAGGAACAAATAACATTATTATTTGAGCTCCCGGAGGGGGGCTGGAGGGGTTTGCGAGACTATTGTAATCACCTTGTGAGTCTGTCTGTCTGTGTGTCTGTGTGTGTATTTGTGTTTCCGGGCAGATATCTCCAGAACCACTTGACCGATTTCGATCATCTTTCACATGTAAACACCTTGGGCTGACCTCACAGCATGACATAAATTTCTGGCTGTTGGGCGAGACTATGAATTCTCTGAATGCTTGTTTTAGTCTTTCTCGCTTGCTGTTTTTCTCACTCATTTTAATTTCTGTCAGTTATTCCCCACTCACACATATATATATTTTTTTTGCCACTGACCCAGAATTAGTATAGTTTTTTTGGTTTGCTTGTTTTATCCATAAGTAATAGCAGTTGCTTATAATAGCAGTTCGTCAAGGTGCAAGGGCATCTGGCTTTCAAAGGACATGCAGGATGACATTCTGATTGGCTTATTTCGTGTTACGCCCAAAACATGCCTATGATTAATTAAGAGATTAAGTACGACCCATTTGAACATTGCACCTTGCATTGCACCCGTGTAACCCGCTGTTAAACTCGCAAAAATGGATTTGGACACGCCTTAAATGCACTTGCGCCATGCGCTTCAGACTGTGGGGCTTAGATCATTAAAATAGGGCCCAATGTCTCACACTGAAAGAAGGACTTAAAAATTACATTACTTACAGACCTTCATTGGAAATGTTTTTCACTGATTATATGATCTGGCAGTTTGTGAAAGGTCCAGCGCCAGATCAGTTGTCAAACTGGTAATTGCTGACAAAATTTTAAAAAATTCATTTTATGAACTCTATGACCCTCGTCCAGAAAGTCATTGATGGTCGTACAAAACCACTAACCTACATCTGTAACTTATCATTCGCGACTAGCATATTTCCATATAAAATGGAAACTGCTTTATTTATTCCATTATGTAAAGCTGGGGACATACATCATTTCACTAATTATAGGCCTGAATCTTTACTTTGCCTGTTCTCCAAAATATAGGAAAAATCTGTTCATTGGAAGATTTGATAACTTTATTGAAAAGTAACATCTGCTGACAGACAGTCAATATGGTTTCAGAGTAAACAGATCAAGGGCAATGGCATTAATGGAGCTAACAGAAGAAATTACCAGTTGTATTGATCACAAGAAGTATGCAGTTGGAGTATTTCTTGATTTTTAAAAAAGCACTTGACACCATTAATCATGATTTTTTTTTTCAATAAAATGGAGAGGTATTAGATGAGTAGTGCTGAACTGGTTGAGAAGCTGTATAGGTAACAGGCAGCAGTATGTGCAAATAGGGGATTACAAATCAACATGCTTAGATATTATATGTGGGGTCCCACAGAGGTTGGTACTGGGTCCAAAAGCATTTCTTTTGTGTATAAATTACATATGTAAGGTATTAAGGGCACTGAATTTTGTTTTATTTGCAGATGACTTGAATATTTTTTGTTCTGGGGAAAATCTGCAGCAGCTTTTGGAGGTGGTCGCAACAGAAATGAGAAAATTGCAATGGTGGTTTCACAGAAACAAATTGTCATTAAATTAGAACAAAACCAAATTTATGTTATTTAAAACCAAAAAACTAGGCATACAAGTACGACTGATGAAAGATGAAGTTAATATTGAAAGAGTACATGAAAATAAATATCTGGGTGTGATACTGGACCACAAAATCCACTGGAAACCTCAGATCTTATAACAAAGTTGGAATTGAGTGTTGCAGTTTTAGGGAAAACAAGACTCATCCTGAACCATAAATCACTGCACATTTTGAATTCTTCACTTGTATTGCCATATCTGAAGTGAAAGTTTGGGGTAACACTTCTGAAAGCAATTTACAATCATCATGCATACTATAAAAGAGAGCGATCAGGATAATAAATAATGTTGGATATTGGGTACACACAAACACACTGTAAAGTCACAAGCATTGAAATTCATGGATTTGGTTAAATTTAAAACTGCAATAATTATGTTCAAAGCAAGAAATAATTCACTTCAAGACAGGGAGGGGTGGTTATAATATAAGAGGAAATTTAAATTTTTAAAAGCATTGTGTCCATTGGGATTTGTGGGATGGGTTAGGAGATGGGCTGAAGCAGAGAACAAACATATATCCATTTAAAAAGCTATAAAAAAAGATATTTTTGAGAGCTATATGGATGAGGAAAAGTTGTGATAAGAGTTGTGATAAGGGTTGTGTTAAGGGTTGGTTTATATATATTTTTTTTGACTCCAGATGGATATTTGGGTTGTAAATAAATTGGGATGCTGTTCATATATTTAATTTGGGACGTAAATAAAACTGGGATAGTTTATATATTGTATGATGTTATCATTATATGACATATGAGTTGATAGAGGAGAAGTGAGAAAGGGATAGGATAATGTTTTACTTCTACCAGCTCCTTTTTGGACACTGCTCTTGTTTGTTATTATTTTTTATATATTTTTTAATTCAGCTTCCAAGCATAGCTGGAAGCCTATTGTTCTTGCTGGGATTATTATTTTCCTGTTTTTATTTTTTTGTCTTTTTCGTCCTGAATTGCGGCCAAACCGTTATAGATAGATTCAACAGCTTTTGCCTGTTGAGAGGAATAGTTCAAGGCTCGCAAACAGTGTGATAACCGTTACGTTCCATGACCTCCTTTTTCTGCCATTTTGGGTCAAAAGTAAAATCTTTCAACATCTTCTTCACCAGAACGGCAGAACAGATTGCTCTCAAATTTGATATATAGCTTTAGCTGAAAAGGGGACACAAAGTTTGAGAAAACGGTGAAGTTTCAGTAAAAACAGAAGAAGTTCGCTGTGATCTAATTACATCTCGTGACGTCATCAATTTTAAAAGTCTCAAATGGAGTGACACAAAATACTGTCCTAGGTGTGGGTCGACATCAGAAGATTGAACCTGCAGTTATTTTTTTTCATACGACAAACTGTTTTGGTGTTATTTCTGTTTAAAATGGAAAAATTGACCCACTTTGGCGGTCACGTGACAGAAAGTCATTGTCACTAGAACAACAAAACTTGGCATACTTACAGACCTTGAATGGATCGAACCAATAAATCTAAATAATGGCTGTGGACAAATAAACACCAAAGTTGTGGGGTCTCCAAATTGGCCTAAACGCAAAATTGTAATGTATAGCTGTATTTTCGTCCTGAATTGCGGCCAAACCGTTATAGACAGATTTAACAGCTTTTGCCTGTTAAGAGGAAAAGTTCAAGGCTCGCGAACGGTGTGATAACCATTACGTTCCATGACCTCCTTTTTCCGCCATTTTGGGTCCAAGATAAAATCTTCAAACATCTTCTTCACCAGACCGGCAGAACAGATTGCTCTCTAATTTGATATACAGCTTCAGCTGTCCACAAATAAAACCGAACAGTAGAAATAAGTTAACGCCCAAATTCAAGAGCCGCAAACTTTTCAAAACCCTTGTGATGTTATAGGTAGCATAAGGGTGTCGCCGAAAAGACACATTAGGAATATACCTTTCTTTCGATGATGGAACACTGTGCTCTATGTAACTTTTACATTTCTTGAACCAATTAGTAAGTGACTTTAATCGGTGAGATTTGTATTTTTCACCATATTTTAATGAATTTGGTAATTCAACCGGTCTAACTTAAGAAATACACACTTTTCTCTTGCTTAAGGGCAGGCTACATATGTATAATTGGCTGTCAGTGGATAGCTGTTGCAGCAATATTTGGGTGTTCTGTCTCAGTTAGCAATGAATTAAGGCAAAGATTTCCCTTGGGATTAATGAGTTTACAGAAGAGTAGGGTCCACAAATGACAATTCATAAAGATGTGCTAAAGGCTTGCAATTCGTAATAATACATGAATATCTTGAGTGTATTTTGAAATGACCAGTAAGAAAACCTGGGGTCGGTAATTATTCAAAACGCCTATAAACACGTTCGTCTTTGAGCTCTGACTGACTGGCCATGAAGAACATTACAGAATCTGACTGGAGATTTGACGACACGCCAAGGTGCCGATGTGTTACAACGTCCAGCAAACACTAGATCGCACTGTAAATATCATTCCTCACTGTGCAAATGGGACCGCCATACCATATCTGATTTACTGATACAATTAGATATTAGAATTTTTCTATTTCAGAGGAAAAACATGGTAACTGAATGTCAGTATATGGATCCTAAGCTGATGTCTTCACAGGAAAGCAAAAGAAGCAACCATTCTCTAAAGAAACCACATGCAAACTTTGCTCTGTTTAATGACTGCTTACACTGAGTTCTGATTTGATTGCATGAACTGAAATCTGGAACAGCAAATGGGCTTGGAAGCCAAGTAACTGCCTGCGATTTCTAGTTTCTATTTTTAGTTTGAGATGAAGTCATTCATAAAGATAACAAACAATTCACCCATGCTGGCCTGTTTCAGTTCCTCGACTCTTTCTGGCCACGGGTTGAATGTGTTGGGTGTTAGCAAATGAGAGAACTTTGCAGCTAAAGTTATTAAATTTTAAGAAGAGAAAAGCCAGGTATATTTTGTGGTGATGTGATGCATGAAGTGACATTAGCTATCTTCAAGTCCATGATACAATTGGTTGTAAAAGTACATTAGTGTTGTAGTTGAGCTAACGTTGGACTGGCTGGTTATACTAATTGCAAATACAACTAGGCAAATTCATTTAAAATCATTGTATTTTGCCGTGCTAGCTATATTTGTGTGTATTACTTGCGACCTAGATTTCACCGCAGCTTGCCACTGTTTCTGCAAGCCCCCCTCAAACTGACGATAGTGCATTTGGCTTGGTAAAAGCTGTATCCAATGCCAGACATTTGGGTTGTACGAGCATTTGGTAAACCATTTGGTACCTGCACAATGTCAATGGCTGTTTAAGGAAGTGTATTATTATTACACATCTGTTGCTGTGTTTGAGCTTTTTACCCCTCAGCCATGACTAAGGGGCAGACGGGTATTGTCGTCCCCTTCGTGGATGGGCAGCAGGTTGGAAAAGTTTGTCCGGGCTATTTCTCTATAACCACTTGGGTTAGGAACTTCATTTTTCATTTGTGGACTCGCCCTGGTGGGTAGCCGTGCCTCGTTGAGGTTTCGTACCAAAATGACCTTTGACCTTGGCTCAGTGACCTTGACCTATGACTTCATGTGTCAGGGCTGAGGAGTACTGCCTTGGCTCCTGCGAGCACATTATTAGTGGGCAGATTTAGCATTGTTAGCTAGCTGGCAACATCATCAACTGATCAGATGTCAGACGACAGATCAAGAAGCAACCTTTCAATCTAGTTTGCATTTCACAGTGGTTTCAGTAGTTACGGTAGTAGCGATTACTTTAGTACAAGTGCACTGTTGCCTAATTAGCTAGCACATTGCTGTTATTGCAGTACAAGCAAAATGCAGCCTAATCAGAAAGATAGCTAGCTAGCTGTTATTACTGTATAAGTGAACAATGGTATAACGTGCGCTAACGTTGCTTCTGTAATGATCATGAGTTTGTCCAATTAGATGACAGAGTCAGCTATTTGTGATCTGGTGAGATCACAAAACCACTCATGCATTGGGCTCGCTGGTTTAATTGTGAAACTCATTTTAAGTGTAATCCTATCATAGAATATGAAATGCTTTGATTAATAAATTATTGGGTGCAATCGATCTTCCTTGTACAGACAGAACTGTCCTAAAATAGAAGGAATCCAGTACAATTTAGCTTCTGTAAGGGATCTTGGCCTCATAGGGGGCACTTGAAAAATGAATTTTTGACATCCGCCCATAAAAAGTTTCATATTTGAGAGGCCAATATCTTGAAAATGAAAAGAGACAGATATATTTTGACAAGAGATTCTGAAAGGCTGGAGACAAATTACCCTGGATAGCAATTTTCAGCTCATACCTATGATTTGTTCCAAAGATATTGGCTTCCAAAATCCCTATAAATTAACATTTGTGATTTGCTTGGGGCATGGCCCCTGATTTTTGGGGGGCTATATCTCGGAAACCCCATGGAGTAGGGGCCTAAAATTTCGTGAGTGTTCATTATGAATATAGAGGTACTCGCAAAATAAATTTGAGCCAAATCTGAGTTGGTCACCATGGAAGATTCTTGTACTTTGGTTGAGTTCATATGGAATGACCCATTTATGTCACTAATTTTGCCAGAGCAAGTACTTGTAGCCTACTCAGAATGTCATCAATTTACTCTGCACTTATTATAAAATAAGAATTTATGAATATCATGCTTCATATGATGTACAAATAGACACCAGAAAATACACTGTAAAATCATAACAAAAAAGAATTTGTAGCACCATAAATGACACCCCCTCCCCCTATTTTCAGATATTTTTATGGAATTGTGATCCACATTTAAATGGATTCCTCTAAATGGTGGAAAAATCTGGCTCCTAATTCACTGCAAAAAAGTGTGTTCCTGTGTGTGATGTGGTGTGTGAATCTGTGTGTGTGTGTGTGTGTGTGTGTATGTGTATGGTATGCAGCCTGAGTGGTGAGTGGATTAACAGACATCACAAAAGGGATTATGCAGAGACTGGGGTCCAGTGAGCCACTGGTCCCCATAAGCCATATCACTTTTTTGCCTATTTTAAGCAGCTGTAACATCTATTGATTACAAATATGTGACATGGGTCATTGGATCCAATGACTCATCGGACCCCAGTCTCTCCTTATCCACTTCCTGTTCAAAGTTAAAAAAAAAAAAAAAAAAAAATCTCTTCAAGTTTCTGAATTCATTAAACCCCCCACCATTCACACAGTTTATTTAAAAGTATCAAACTTGCAACAGAAATCAGATTATTCTTACCATGGCTGTGGTGTGTCTTTAGAAAAAGTACTTGCAAATGCAATTTGAACATAGCAAATGCACAAATTTATTTTATTCAGTTGTTCAATGCAAGAGTGAGAACAAAAATTAAATCATGATCAAAATCGGGTTGATGAAGTATGGATACTAAATTTGCCCTCAAATTCGTGACTAAAACTCAATTCTTTCACCTCCATTGGTGATCACCATTCCCCGTTGGTTTGATTCTTTTTCTTTAGTAAGTGTATGCACCCCCAACTGAAATAAAAACTACCATGACAATACAAACCCCAATTCCAAGTTGGGATGTTGTGTAAGACGTGAATAAAAACTGAATACAATGATTAGCAAATCCTTTTCAACCTATATTCAATTGAGTACACTACAAAGACAAGCTATTTAATGTTCAAACTGATAAAATTGATAGTTTTTTTGGAAATATTCACTCATTTTGAATTTGATGCCTGCAACACGTTCCGCAAAAGCTGGGACAGGGGCATGTTTACCACTGTTTTACATCACCTTTCCTCTTAACAACATTCAATAAGAGTTTGGGAACTGAGGACATTAATTGTAGAAGCTTTGTGGGTGGAATTCTTCCCCATTCTTGCTTGATGTACAACTCCAGTTGCTCAACAGTCCGGGGTTTCCTTTGTCCTATATTGCGCTTCATAATGCGCCACACATTTTCAATGGGAGACAGGTCTAGACTGCAGGCAGGCCAGTCTATTACCTGTACTCATTCAATACAAAGCCACTCTGTTGCAACATGTGCAGAATGTGGCTATTGTCTTGCTGAAATAAGCAGGGACGTCTCTGAAAAAGACGTCGTTTGGATGGCAGCATATGTTGCTCCAAAACCTGTGTGTACCTTTCAGCATTATTGGTGCCTTCACAGATGTGCAAGTTACCCATGCCATGGGCACTGACACATTCCCATACCATCACAGATGCTGGCTTTTGAACTTTGCACTGATAACAATCAGGATGGTCCTTTTCCTCTTTAGCCCGGAGGATTTTCAAAAACAATTTGAAATGTGGACTCGTCAGACCACAGCACACTTTTCCACTTTGCGTCAGTCCATCTCAGATGAGCTCTGGCCCAGAGAAGCTGGCGGCGTTTCTGAGTGTTGTTGATATATGGCTTAAATTGCACCTGTAGATATAGCAACGAACTGTGTTAACTGACAGTGGTTTTCCGAAGTGTTCCTGAGCCCACATGGTAATATCCTTTACAGAATGATGTTGGATTTTAATGCAGTGCCACCTAGGGGACCAACGGTCACGGGTATTCAATATTGGTTTTCGGGCTTGCTGCTTACGTGTAGAGATTTCTCCGAATTCTCTGAATCTTTAGATGATATTATGGACTGCAGATGATGAAATCCCTAAATTCCTTGCAATTGCATGTTGATTGTTCTTAAACTGTTGCTATTTGCTCATGCAGTTCTTCACAAAGTGGTGAACCTCGCCCCATCCTTCCTTGTGAATGACTGAGCCTTTCGGGGTTAGCCCCTTTTATACCGAACCATGACACTCACCTGTTTCCAATTAACCTGTTCACCTGTGGAATGTTCCAAACTGGTGTTTTTTGAGCATTCCTCAACATTCTGTCTTTTGTTGCCCCGTCCCAGCTTATTAGGAACGTGTTACAGGCATCAAATTCAAAATGAGTGAATATTCCCCAAAAAAATCAATTAAGTCTATCAGTTTGAACAATAAATATCTTGCCTTTGTTGAGTATTCAATTGAATATAGGTCAAAAAGGATTTGCAAATCGTTGTATTCTGTTTTTATTAACGTTTTACACAACTTCACTGAAATCGGGGTTTGTATTAAATTTCATTTTTTGATTTACTATAGAATGCACACACTGTCATTTTACAATTCCCCTTAAATTTATTCCCAATTATATTCTGTTCAATTGTTCAAGTATAATGCAACTAGTGAAAATGCCTAACTTATTTCTCTCTCTTGGCTGAATAGTTTAATTCAATTGTCAACATGCACAATCGTGGTTTTAACATGGTGAAAAGGTCAATTTAATGGGTTTTTTTCCAAGAGGGATGATGTGGACAGTGTTCCAACCCCCCAACTCCACCACCCACCCTTTTACACCTACGCTAATTTACATTAGCCAAGCCCCGTGCATGTCCTTGAAATGAGGCTCTATGACCACCATAAAAGCAATTAACCACAGGTGGATTTTCAAAAAGGGAGCAACAAGGATCCAGTCATCTTTGACACGTGCAGTTGCCTGGCTCCATTTAAAATACAATCAATCTCTACAAACTGTATCAAGTGGACCACATAGTACTTCAGTAAGGATAGCCCTTGGTCGAAATGGGAGCCGAAGCGGAAAATCAACCTTATGGACTGGCATTTCCCCACAAATAGAATACATACCAATGATGCGAGACGCAGAATTTACTGAATTCACTCGAACTGGGCTAGAACACAGTTGTGCTGATGACAGAACGCTGCTATTGGATTCTTGTCTAATAATTAGCTGATTTCCAAAATGTCTCACTTATACTTACTCCCCGGCTGGGAGGATCATGTCCTTACGTTCTGCGATGGTCATATTCAGCTGTCCATCAGTATGACCTCAAAATTTCGTATCATCAGAGACCACCTGAGAGCCCTCCGTCATCAGCACAACTGTGGTCTAGCCCAGTTCTGTGAACAAGCTTTCGAAGCGGTAAATGCTGACTTTGCCAGGTTTTGGGGCCGTCACCATGTTAAGGACAAAGGAAACAAACTCTTTGGTCAACGACTAAGACAAACTGTTGAGAAGTATAATGCCTCACATTTCTGAATGTTTCATTGAATGCCATAAGTGAATGAGACATTTTGGAAATCAGCTAGTTATTGGACAAGAATCCGTTGTCAGTTTTAGTTCATGGCAATCTTAGATGAAAAGATATTGCCTCTTTAAATTTAAAACTGGATTACTTTTAGTTTTTTTGTCATTGCAATAAGCTTGTATTTACTCAGCATGAAAGAGCATTGTGGTGCCAAAGAGGAATCTTCTGGTAAATTCTTTGACCATCAGTTACCACGCAATATGTCAAAATGGAATGTATAAAAAAAAAAATCTAATTTTCTCAAAAAATTCCCAACAGCTTTTTGTTTTTTCATTATGTTAATCAGCTAAGTAAAGACTACACATTTTCATTGAAAAATCCCCAGTAGATTTTTTTTTATCCTTATTGGTGTTTAAGCTCAGTGTGTATAGTTATCACTGGCATATAAGATGCAATGTTGGCTGATTGGACCTCAAGGGTAAATAAAATACAACCTCAATTCCAGAAGAGTTGGGATGCTGTGTAAATTGTGAATAGAAACCGATTGCAATGATTTGCAGATCTCAGAAACCCACATTTTATTCAAAATAGAACATCGACAATGTATCAGATGTTGAAAGTGAGACATTTTAGCATTTCATGAAAAATACTAGCTCATTTTGAATTTGATGGCAGGAACACATCTCAAAAAAGTTGGGAGATGGGCAACAAAAGGCTGGAAAAGTAAGTGGTACGAATAAAGAACAGCTGGAGGAGCATTTTGCAACTAATTACGTTAATTGGCAACAGGTCAGTAACATGACTAGGTAAAATACGAGCATTTTAGCGAGGCAGTCTCTCAGAAGTATGGTTAGACAGAGATTCACCAATCCGCAAAAAACTGCATCTAAAAATTTCAGAAGAATTTCAGAAAAATGTTCCTCAATGTAAAATTGCGAAGACTGAATCTACAGTACATGATATCATCAAAAGATGCAGAGAATCTTGAGAAATCTCTGTGCGCAGGGGACAAGTCCGTAGGTCAATATTGGATGCTCGTGATCTTTGGGCCCTCAGGTGGCACTGCATTAAAAACAGGCATGATTCTGCATCTACAAATGCAAGCTAAAGCTGTATCATGCAAAGAAGAAGCCATATGTGAACACGACCAAGAAACGCCGCCGTCTTCACTTGGCCAAAGTTCATTTAAAATGGACTGAGGCAGAATGGAAAACTGTTCTGTGGTCAGATGAATCAAAATTTGGAATTCTTTTTTTGGAAACCATGGATGCCGTGTCTTGTGGTCTAAAGAGGAGAAGGACCATCCACCTTGTTATCAGCACACAGTTCAAAAGCCTACATCTCTGATGGTATCGGGTTGCATTTGTGCCTAGGGCGTGGGCAGCTTACACATCTGGGAAGGCATGATCAATGCTGAAAAGTATATGGAGGTTTTACAACAACATATACTCCCATTCAGACAACATCTCTTTCAGGGAAGGCCTTGCGTATTTCAGAAAAACAATGACAAACCATATACTGCGCCCATCATAACAGCCTAGCTCCGCAGTAGAAGAGTCTGAGTGCTGAACTGGCCTACCAGCAGTCCAGACCATTCACTAATAGAAAACATTAGGCGCATCATAAAACGAAAATTCTGGCAAAGAAGACCCAGGACTGCAGCTAGAATCCTCCATCTGACAAGAGTGGGACAACATTTCTCTCCCAAAACTTCAGCAATTGGCCTCCTCACTTCCCAGACATTTACAGAATGTTGTTAAAAGAAGAGGGGATATTAAACAATGGTAAACATGGCCCTTTCCCACTTTTTTGAGATATATTGCTGCCATCAAATTTAAAATGAGCTAATACTTCTCATGAAATGGTAAAATGTCTCACTTTCAACATCTGATATGTTGTCTATCTTCTATTGTGAATAAAATGTCAGTTTATGAGATTTGCAGATCATTGCATTCTGCTTTTTGTTTACATTTAACACAGCATCCCAATTTTTTGGAATTGGGTTTATGAATCACATTACATGATCTTTGTATCAGGTAGAGTGTATGGAAATAAATTATGTATGAGCTATGGAACCTTAAGTGCAGATTAAACATACATTAATGTTCTAAATACTACACATATTTAAAATGTCTGAGTACTTCATTTCTCTCAGTGATCGCACAAAGCAAATAATTGATCATGTCCGATTACACAACTATCAAGCAGCGTGATAGTCCTGCATCAGCTGGCAGGTCAGCAGAACACTAATGATTCCCGTGATGACTCATTAGATGGACACAGCATCATTGACATAAAACAAACAACAAGAAAACAAGATAATGTTCAAATTTGATTCCCCTTTTCAAAGGATGCAGAAATATTTAAATATTTTGTATTGTTAGGGTCTGTACAGGCAAGCAGTTTAAATTCTGACAAGCCAATACCCCCACTCTACACATGAATTCCTAAGAGAGGGTTGAATGAGACCTTCCTTTTTGGCTTTTGGTCACTTTTTTTGGACAATATTTGTCCTTCATTCTGGTACCCAGAAGTCTTTGTGCCTCCTCACCTTCCAATAAATGCATCATGTTTATCGAGAGTTTCTACTGATGCTCGCCTTAGTTGGACAGCCTCATTGGACGACCAAGCAGTTATACATACTGCAGTTAACATTTGTCACCTATTTATGGAGTATTTTCTTTATTAAACATGTTTCATGTTGTTCATGACAATAGGTTGGTCATATCTGTGATGAACTCAGAAAGTGGAGCACATCCATAATGTTTGTGATCATTCAGACATTAGAAAACAGCTCTTTTTGAGGGCTGAGGAAAATGGCCACCAGTGAACCTGCAAAGGACACAGAAAATAGGCAAGCAGGCAGCTGGCTGTCCATGTTTGTGAACTTTGACTTGATCTTAATCCATCTCCTGCTCTCTCTCTCTAATGCCCCCTCCTCCCTCTGGTCTGCCTCTTTATGCTCCTCCCCCTCTCTCGATTTCAGTTTATCCCAATCTATGTCCCTCCATCCTTCTTGTTCTCCATCTGAAAATCCTTCGCACTCCAACCATCCATCCCTCCCTCTACCATCCAAAGCCAACTCAGACGGCTTTACCCATAATAAGCAGGCTCATGAGGAAAACCATGATGAAGAAGACCCACATGAAGAAGCGGTCCATGACCTTGGCCACCTTCCTCCACTCGCCCGTACGCCTTTGAGTGGTCCTCTGGTCGCGGTAGCAGTTGGCAATGTACTCCAGGTTCCTCAAAAGCAGCTGGTGGTGGCATATGCACTGGGCCATACACAACTCTCTTCCTTTGCCCCCTCCAACTCCACTGCCTCCAACTGCTGCCCCTCTTTGGTCCGAACCGGCGTGCACCCCGTCCCTCCAGCTGCAGAAGTTGTTGGCAGGGTTGTTCCCTATCGGACTCGTTGCATCTCGTTCCAAAGTATCCTCCTTGTCCACTCCCGATACATTGGTCCAACCTGAGTCACCTCGACAGGCCTGACCATTGGCTGTCCAGTTTGCCCCACCCCTTGGTGGAGGTTGAGGAGCAGTGTTCTCAGGCTGGACAGTCATGCAGTTCTCTCCGACCTCATAAACGAAACAGATCCGAGCCAGGTAGTGCAGGATGAACTTTCGGGCCCAATCCGGGACAGGCTTGGCCTCTGGGCCGCAGTAATGGATGTTCATGATGAAGATGGTCAGAGCCGTGGAGGCCGTGATCATGGTCATTGTAGCAATGTAGTACTTTCCTACATAAGGGAATCAATCAAACAGGGTGGAGAAGACAAAAAATTCAAAAAAATCCACATGAATTAGGCCAACAAAGACAAACACAAAATGTACAATGCAATCCAGGCTGAGACTCTATGCAGTGGCACTATATGGGGTCAGGAGCCCTCAGTGAAATTGTGGTTAAACTGCACAGGTATGGGATTAAGCCTGGCATGATGGAGCCCATGCCAGATCTTTTTGAGGGTACCCAAAATCCCTTTGCTGTGAAAATACTAGGGCTTTGATTTACAATGTTAATTGGGGAACTACTGATTTTTTGACCCAGTCCTGCCAGAGGATTTAACCAATAATCAACGTCCACAGCTTCTGCCTTTTCAGCAAGCCTGCAGCATGCTGTAAAGCCAGAACAATCCTTTCACGATAAAGAAAAGCTACATGAAGAAGCACTAGAGATACTCAGGATTTGGGTGATAATGTAGACATGGGAATATATATTTGAGAAGTCTTGCTGAATCCCAGTCAGACTAGTTCAATCAAACACTGCAAATCAATTGAATTAAACAGTGTACTGTAATAAAATCAAGCCAGGCACATTTACCAAAAAGTGAACTTGTGTTAATTATCAGAGAAACATTGACATACTGTACTAGCTACTCAAGTATTAAACAAAGGGAGCTGCAGGGTCAACTGGCTTTTGTATTTTATAAATAAGCAACTGATTTTGAACAGAGACACACCGGTAATGAGATTAGTTGAATTAAATTCTCAATTAACTGATTCATCAATTTGGATTTGTTACTCCTGAGATTTTATGCTACCAGCTACTCTGCTGTGAGGGTGACAACCCCAGGTAATACAAAAACCCCTCACAATGTTTCTCCAATCTTGATGTAATGTTGGAACACTGACAAAACATTCTAATGGCATTGTGGGAACATTTTTGTAAAAATGGAACTGCACTTTGAAAAGTAAGCATTGCATTCTACAAAATTAAAATGGCTGGTATTACATAAGTGCTTTTTCAATCATTGACTCCATCAATTTTTTAAATTTTGTTTTTTATAACTCATCCGCAAGGTCAGCAATCAGCAAAAGTGACTTGGCAAACTTCAAGAGGGAAAAAAATGTGCCTCTGCTTTAATTTGTAGTTTTAAGACTAGTGTTAGTTGCATCCAGCCATATGTCATGTAATGTCAGATCTAAATTAATGCGCAATAAAAGCCATGGTTATTTCGTCAGCTATTACTCCAACAAATTAAACACCTGTCCCACCTGCTTGAGAGGGAAGTCTGTCATTTAAATGCCTAGAATCCCGTTCATTTCAGTCCTTTCAAATAATGAGGTTTGGCAGGACTTCAGCTGCAAGTTTCTATTGATTCCAGCAATCAGCCAAACAACAGCAAGGAACATATTCTGACATACTCTCTATTCTTTCCCTCAGAATAAATTTATGGCATTACTCAGGCAGAGTGGTGGCCTTATTTACAGGGCTTTATTTCATCTGCCATGACTGTGCTTTATTTGAAATATACACTACTCACAATAAGTTAGGGATATTGCAGAGTGTACAAAGATATGTTACTGAGGGTATATATTCTGCTTGAATGACTTTGTATGTGATTAGGCAATTGTACAGCGCCCTCCATAATTATTGGCACCCCTGGTTAAGATGTGTTAAAAGCCTTAAAATAAATTCAATTTTTATTGCAGAAGCATACTCTCACACTGAAAATTGTAGAAAAATGTAACCTTCAACTCAAGTGAATTTTAAGGAAAAAAAAAATCCCTGACTAAGAAATAATTATTTTTCATAAAATCACCTGTTCCACAATTATTGGCACCCCTAACAATTCCTAGGAAATAAATGTAATTGAAGTATTTCTGTCATTTCTACAGTAGTTTACAAAGTTGATCAGAGTATCTAGGAACATTTAATTAGTAATTCATCACTTCCTGTTTCCCTGGGTTATAAATATGACGTGACACAGAGGCCATTTCTCTTATCCACGCTTCAATATGGGAAAGACAAAGGAACACACCATTCAAGTAAGGCAGATGTGTGTTGACCTTCACAAGTCAGGCAATGGCTACAAGAAAATAGCCACTCGCCTGCACTTGCCCATATCTACTGTCAGAGGAATCATTAAGAAGTTTAAAACAAATGGAACAGTGGTAAACAAGCCTGGACGAGGACGCAAGGTTATTTTGCCACCACGCACAGTGAGGAGGATGGTAAGAGAAATAAAAAGTTCTCCAAAGCTCACTGTTAAAGAATTGCAACAAATGGTAGCATCTTGGGGTCACAAAGTCTCCAAAACAACCATTAGGCGCTATCTATACTGGACAAAGAAAATTAGGGATCACCCTAATTTTCGAATTTGAAATATTTGATAGTTCAAATTATGTTCCATATCATATTTCAATATTAAAAATCAGAGTGATCCCTAACTTTTTTTGTCCAGTATACATGCCAACAAGCTGTTTGGGAGGCATGCACAGAAAAACCTTTTCTCACTCACAATCATAAACGCAAACGTCTGGAGTTCGCTAAGCGGTACTGGGACTTCAACTGGGACCATGTGCTTTGGTCAGATGAGACCAAGATAGACCTTTTTGGCAACAAACACTCTAAGTGGGTCTGGCGGAACACAAAAGATGAGTATGCAGAAAAGCACCTCATGCCCACTGTGAAGTATGGGGGAGGATCGGTGATGCTGTGGGCCTGTTTCTCTTCCAGAGGCCCTGGGAACCTTGTTAGGGTGCATGGCATCATGAACGCTTTGAAATACCAGGACATTTTAAATCAAAATCTGGTGGCTTCTGCCCGAAAGCTGAAGATGGGTTGTCACTGGGTCTTTCAACAAGATAATGACCCTGTACATGTGGCCAAATCTACACAGAAATGGTTCACCAGACACAGAATCAAGCTCCTCCCATGACCATCTCAGTCCCCAGACCTCAACCCCACTGAAAACCTGTGGAGTGAGCTTAAGAGGAGAGTGCAAAGGAGAGGACCCAGGTCGCTGGATGATTTAGAGAGATTGTGCAAAGAGGAATGGTCGAAGATCCCTCTTTCTGTATTCTCCCATCTTGTGAAACATTATAGGAGAAGATTAGGTGCTGTTTTATTGCAAAAGGGGGAGGTACAAAGTATTAACATCAGGGGTGCTAATAATTGTGGCACACATGATTTGATGTAAAAGAATTATTTCTTAATGTGGGATTTTTTCCCCACTGAACAAATGCACTTGAATTAAAGGTTGGATTTTCCTCTTTTTTTCATTGTGGTCCTATATTATTTAGAAAAAAACTGAATTTATAAGAAGCTAAAGCACACATCTTAACCAGGGGTGCCAATAATTATGGAGGGTAGTGTATCTGCATGCCAGACACACCTTGTTTTGTCATGTCTGAGAAGTGTGCTCAGTTTACACAATCTGTCTGCCATGCTGGGGTCACTACTCCAAAAATTAAATAATGGAAAGTCGTGTCAGTCGGCCCCTCCCTTATTTTTCAAGGCTATAAATGTGAAACATAATGAATATAGCTTCATCAGTACATCATATCTTCACCAGTGAATGCATGCCGATGATTGACAGAGGAGCAGCACCATCTGGACATAGCCCGTCTCAGGGTTGGAAGCACACAGTCTCATGTCGCCACTGAACTTGGCATGTCTTAGAGTGTCATCAGTAGACTGTACCGACGTCATTGAGCCACTGGTGGCGTGTATGATAGACCCTGAAGAGGAGCATCACGTGAAACTGATCGGGGTGACAACCAGTACCTTACAACCTACACTCTCAGACATTGTGATGCAAGTGCCGCCCAACTCCAAGCACGTCTACGAAATGTCAGAGGCACCACGGTGCCCTGACAGACCAACTGCAACTGAATTCATTGTTTAACCTTGAATGCTAGACGACCACTGTAGGCATAGGCAGCCTTACCATTGTTTCAACCGTTTCATTGGAAACGGGCCCTGCCCTTCAGAAAGCCCCCAACTGCCAGGATAGAATTAACATCCTAAACCGTGGCGGCATAAAAATATGCAGAGGCGCATCGTTAGGAGGTAAAGTGGGCAAATATTTGGGGCCCCCATAAAACGCAAATATTTGGGATCCCCGATGGCCAATCAATTTGGCACATTTAGCAAAGACTCTTGAAAACCCCCTTAAGCCTCCTATGAAAGCAATATAGCGCACCCCCGGCTGGTGCCTCGAAAGCCCCCTAATAGGCGCCCCTTCTAGGAGCTGCTGCGAATGAGGGGAAAACACAGCTCAGTCAATTCCAATGAAGTACGTTAGTTACAGAAAGCGAAAAGAGCCTATCCAGGCCCCTTTTCTTTAGGTTCTAATTGTTGGAATTCAAATATAATTAACGTTGATTATACTCCTTGCACTAATTCATGAATATTGAAATTATTGGGTAAGCATTGGTTAAAACGGTCCAATCAGGAGCAGACAACAAGTGGTTGATCTGGTGTTCTTGGATGAAGACTGAGCTGACTAAAAAGTGTAGTAATTCATTGTCTGATTTCGGACCTCCACAAGTTTTTAGTGTCCGAAATCAGAGTTGAGTACTTAGCTACCTAGCTAGCATAATTTAGCTGGCTACAGACAACAAGTGGTTGTAGTCGCGGGTGTTCTCTGTCATATATTAATTGCATGAAGACTGAGCTGACTAAAAAGTGTAGTAATTATTCATTGTCTGCAAACGACGGTTGCTAAAGAGCTAGGGTAGCTAATACTCAGGGAATTTCAGAAATACAGTACACCTTAGCCAAAGTTGCTAGTGCCTCAGACTTATCAGTGCATAACATTTATGTTACACACTGTGTCGCGTTTTAACATTACGTTAGCTAAATGTACTTCGAGCGAAAAAAACATGGTTTTTCTTTCACATGGCGTCACAATTGAATGCAAACATTAATGTGATGAACACACTTGAAAAAGTTATGGTTTTGTACACATCATCAAACTCATGGCAGTGACAAAGGCAGCCTCACTGGCAAAGTGGAAAAATATTGTGCCTACCGGTGTTGTGTAATGTTTATAGCAACAATTCAAAGGATATGTCCTTCATTCCTATCATTCCAGTCCACTTTCGTAAACTTGCCCAAAGTTCTTCCAATTTTGAGTTAGAATGAGCAATACATGTGAAAGATCATATTTTGACTTTTGTCTCTTACAAAGTTGTTGATAAAGAATGAGAGACAGTGAAAAGACACCCCTTTTAGAAGATCTCATGTCAGTTGAAACTTTCCAGAAAAAAAACCTCATTTGAATTTTCTTACCTATTATTGCAAAATTTTCTCTACCTAATAAACAATGAAAAATAGGCAAAAAGTATCACATTTCATTACATGACTACAGTCATCACTTCATCAAGCAATATTAAAAACATCAACCTTGCCCTCTTCTAGGAATTGCTTGAAACATTTTAAATATGATAAGCAAAAGGTTGATGTTTTTAACTTTCATGCATGATGAAGTGACTTCTGTAGGCTGCTGTTAACTGTATCTAGGTCAGTTATGTACAAAATGTGATACTTTTGCCTATTTTTCAATTGTTTATTATCAATTGCCATATTTTTGATACGTTATTGCAACAATAGGTAAGACAATAAGGTTTTTTTGAAGAGTTTCAACTGACATGAGATCTGCTTCTTCTTTTCACTCATTCTTTATCAACACTTTGTGTTTACGAAAAAAGTCAAAATATGATCTTTCAACATGTGTTGCTCATTCTAACTCAAAATTGGAAGAACTTTGGGCAAGTTTACGAAAGTGGGCTGAAATGATAGGAAAACCGTACATACCCTTTGAATTTAGTTAATGCAATACACATCATCTAGTGCTTCTAAACATAGTGCACTAAAGCGACATTAAATTATATTGGTGGGATGTCGAAGTTTGAATTACATTCACATTTTACTGTATTATTACCCTAGAGATTATTTTGTAGAGCAATCCAGTAACCCCGTCCCCTAAGATGAAAACAAAGAATAAGGGCTCTTCGCGCCGTTCATATTTAAACCAAAGGCAGGCTAGGCGGCAACTTCTTTCGCATTTCTAATTCAGTGACGCATAAAGAACTCAAAGACTACCACAGTCTGTAATTCACCTTGGTTGTTGGGCTGAGCTGCACATTTAAGTTTTTGAGAAATGTTTCACATTTACGCATACATATATCTTTTTATTGCCAATATTTTTATAAATCATCACAAATAAACATCAAGTTTCAACCAGAAAAGTCAAAATTTCACAGGATAGGTTAAGGTGTAAGCTGTCATGCAGCAAAATGATAAAGCAAACCAAACAAAAGAGGAAGAAAAAAGAGGAGGAAAAAAGATGCCAGGACAGTAATAAAAATATCACAAAACAAATGGAAATAAGTTATATTTCAAATGAAACCAGATCAAGGCGCTGGACACTGACGCAGAAAAAAAAAAAAATATATATACCGTTTTGTGAGCTACAGGAATTCAGAAGCTTCAAAAGTCATTGATGTTTTAAGTCACCATTAATGTGGATAGGAAAATGCTTGATAACTTTTACAATGAACAACAATCCACGCCAAGGGGAAATGGACAGTAATTCTATTGATTGATTCTCGCAACTGAATGAATTACCATGCAGTTGCTAATTAAGAAACATAAATGGGGATGGGTTTGGGGAAGTAATGCACTTTGAAGCCTATATACAAACAAATGTCTTTCAATTTTCTTGAGAACCGGTCATCGGATTGCCTCCAAATTTGGTGGCCTGTAATCCAAAACAATAAATTGGTCTGGCCAGAGGGAATTGATTGGATTTTTTCTATGTGCAGCCGTCCATGATGCTGACACAATACATTCAGGAATTTTAGCTGAAGTCCAAAAATCAGCCATTATTGATGCAAACAAACTTCATTCTTTGTTTTTTCACCTTACGGTTTTTAGGGCCCCACATTAGCTTTTGAAACGGGCCCACAGATGCATAAGGCCGCCACTGATTGCAGGCAACACCTTTGACAGCACAACAACAATGTGATTGTCTCCAGTGGGCACGTGACCACGTTACCTGGGACTTGCAACAGTGGTCCACAGTGCTGTTCACCGATGAATGTAGGGTCACCTTGCACAGAAATGATGGCCATCAACTTCAGTGGAGATGTCAAGGTCAGCGTAATGCTGAGATCAACATGGTCCCGAAAATGCAGTTTGGGAGAGGATGAACGTACCCCTCCACCACGTGACCTTGCTGAACTGCGTGCAGCACTTGTGGAGGAGTTGAATGCTCTTTTGCAGAACAGTATAATGCAAATAATTAGGAGTATGAGGCGTCTCTGCCAAGCAGTGATGGATGCAAATGTGGAAATACCCGTAAATAAAAAAAGTCTTTTTCTGATCATGTGGGTACATGTAAAAGTATGGAGATTTTTCGTTGATAATAAATGTTTAAATTAATAGCTGGACTGTTTTGGCATTCATAATTTGTCATAAAAGAAGGTGAAACAGTAATTTGAAAATATTTAATTCTCAAATTTAACCACACCTAATACCATACCAATATCCCTAACTTATTGCGAGTAGTGTAAGAAATATGATACCAGATAGTGAATGATTGCTTGAGAAACTCCTGGCTGAATGGTAAGCTTTAAAGGTGCAGTAAATGATTTCTTTCATTTAGTTTTGTGGAGCCATCAGCTCCCCTCAGGCCAAAAAGCCCCCCCAGTTTTTTTTCTTTTTTTTTTTTTTTATAAATTTGGCATCTCCAATCCCATCCAAATCTGGAATACCCAATCTGAGAACTATATACAAGGCTTGCTCGTATGCAACCCCCTATTGCCAGTTCAGGAGAGAGACAGTTTGCGGCTCTCCCCCGAAGCATGCGCCTGTCAGCCCCTGCATCTTTACACTCATTAGTCAAAACTATCACACGTTCAGAACAAGGTGCAGAGGATACCCGAACATGAACAAGCTTAGAATCTCACTGACGAGCACCTGGCTGGCAAACAGGAGGCGCTTGAGCAACAAACAAGGCAATCATTTTTAATTTCCCTTCCCAGCAGTCCCTTCCCAATTTACATCCCTACAGCTCTTCAGCCAATCGTGCGCTGTTCTGAAAAAGCTGCCGACCACTGCTGGTTGGTACGACCTGGGATTGAGCCCGCACCGTGGTAGTCACTACTGCTCCACAAATGCGGCACCTTAACCGAGTGAGCTAACCCCCCCCCCCCAGTTTTTAATAAGCTCCTGAATATTTGTGAGCCTTCTCCAGCTGTGGTCAGAATTTTTGTTTTGCTATATTGCTCTCATATGATGCTTCCTAAGATTAAATTTGTGCTGCCTACATTTTTAAGGTTCAACATTTTTTACAAATTGACTCCATTTTGTGCAACCAGAAAGAAGGTAACACATAATGGCTATGTAGAACATGAAAAGATAGTAGTGCTGCAATGAATTGGTAAAAATGTGAACAGACTATCTTGTTTGCAAATGGACCATATTGCAATTTCAGTTACAAACTATTTTGCAGGGCTTTTATCTTTTTTGAAAATGATATCTTGTTAGCCTACTTGGTTTGTTATCAAGGAGAATGCAGAGAATAATTTTGTAAAGGGTATTTTTCTGACTCAAAAATGCAAACATTAAGGGTCCATAAAAATACAAAATCTAAGTTTATAGCACTGTTTTCAAAATAACATTTTCCAAAAATGAGGTTTTTCCTTTTTGAAAATCAGGATATTTTCTGCAAAGTGCAAATGCAGTGGCTCTATTGTAAACCTATTGTTCTCCCTGGAATTTATGCAAAAACATTGCTTTCAATCCCTCAGTAAAGACAAGCATCAGAGTCAATCGATTTCCGTGTCACTAGTGGGGAAATCCACCTTCCTAATGCAGCGTGAAACTGATTAACATAATGCATAATGACTTAAATTCAGGATGAATTTCTTCAGTGCTGGCATTCCCATAGAATAATTGCTGACTAAGACACAGGAACGTGAATGCCACAAAGAGGCGAGACACTCATCTGGTTAATCTCTGCATATGATAATAGATGTTGCGGGGTTTTTTCCGCCACGAACTCACTCTCAGCCTGGGCTTGCTCAGCTCCTTCTCATGATTTTATTCTGTCGTCACTGCTGGTCTCCACGAGAACTGTAGCCTGAGAACTGGTCACATGACCAACCTGTTGCACAAACAGACTGCCAATTAACTGTCTCAATTTTTTCATTTATGCTACATTAAAGTTCCACCACTCCTTTTCACCTGATCCGTGTAATTGAGAGTTGCTTGGGAACTTATGATAAGAGCCTTCGAAAAATTTTTTAAAATGTTAAGGACCGGTTTTCTCAGTGCTTCCCAAGTAATTTTCTTTGTTTTTTGATGCTGGTACACAGACAGTGGGCTCCATCCTTTTCATAGATACAGTGGGCTCCAAATTACTGAAAAAAATAGGAGATAATGTATATTCCACAGAGAAACTGTAAATACCAGCATGTATTTAAAGTGCAACTATTCATCTGACCAATGGAGCCAGCCAAATCATTGGACCCCATCATGTTCAACCGTTTCCTCTGAATTAAGGCATTCAGAATTTGGAACCCTAAAGATTTGTATAAATAACATCTACCAGGAATTAAACCAGGTTTAAATTCCACTTTATTTAAGTTTTTTTCTCTTAGATTAAAGAAAAGTGAGTGTGGAATTATTCTTTCACAAAGGTAAAAAATGACTAACATACATGTACATCCCAGGATCCAACACTGTAAAGCATAAAATCAACAGACTCCAAATGAGGCAATGGTCATAGACCTTCATTAATGTTCAATGGCAGCACAAGAAGATTTAGAATGAATTGAATATGCGCTGCCTTTTTTTGGGCAATTATTTAAAAATTCAAAACAATGGTACTTTGCAAACCTCAAGGCTAGATTAATCGTGCATTTTTGCACTAAAAGATAGTCATGCAATGAATGCCATTCCAGATGGGAACAGACTATCTTGTTTGCAAATGGTAACAGTCATAACTCACAAGTTTCAGTTACAAACTATTTTGCAATGCTTTTATCTAATGTGAATTGCAATCTGTTAGGCTTCACAAAGGTCAAACCTTCTGAGAGGAATGCACAGTTAAGGATTTTGCTCCAAAGCCCAACAGTAGCACTGATTGTGGCAACACTGGGGCTTGATCCAAGCATCTTGGGGTCCCTGTGAAGCAACGTGATTATCTAGCTATTGGCAACCCTGACATCCTTCCCCAAAAGCTCACCATGCTCTCACCAATGAGTGGGACGTTTTCCGATGGCGGCATGCTCTCGGCGACCAGCAGCTGAAAGACCGTCAGAGCCAGCAGCACTGTCACCCCCAGCGACACCTTCTCCCCAGAGTCCGCTGGCAGGTAAAACCCCAGCGGGGCCAGGAAGGAGATCATCATGCAAGGGATGAGCAGGTTGAAGATGGTCCAAAACCCCAAATGTGCCTTCCTCTTCAAAAATTAAAGCAACTCCATGCTGTTATCCTTGCCAGAGTTAGTTGCACTAAAAAGAGAGTGCCAATAATAAATGAAGCGTGTACGTGATGTCTGGGTAGGGGTCTGAGCAGCAGCCGTACAGGATGATGTTCTTCTTGGCTGGCATTCCCAGTACCTCCCACTCCACATTCTCCACAAAGTCGGCCAGGTTTTTGCATTGTTTGTGCCCTGCCAGTCAGGGACATCTGGTTGCCATTATACGCCCAGGAACCCATCTGGTGAACGCCACATTGCCAGCCAAAATATCCTGATACTTGGTGAAGGACATATTTACCATTGCATGAGCTCTTGGTGATGGCTGGTGAGTCCCACATAATCTGCCCGTCATGACGGATCACCACGTTGGTCTCCATAGAGCCTGAGAACTGGTCATCCGCGCTGGACAACAGAGAGGTCACTAAACAGACTGCCAATTAACTGTGGTAGATTTCTTATTAGATTTATGCTACATTATATTAATTCCACCATTACTTTTCACCAAGGGCATAGGTGTAATGTGAGAGTTGCTTGGGACACATATGTAATGCAAGAGTGCAGAGCGCGAGCTGAAAATTTTTTATAATAATCTGAGTGAAGGTGCTGCCTTCTCCATTACCAGAGATTATCCAAGTGAGTGTTTCTTTGTTTTTTGATGATGCTGAGTGAGGTACCTCCATAATTTTCATAGATACAGTGGGCTCCAAATTACTGGCACCATTGACTGGCAATGCGCAAAAAATACTTTAATGTATATTTACAGAGAAACTGAAATACCAGCATGTGAGAAATACTGTGCGATATTAATGTTCCAATGGAGCCAGCCAAATCATTGACCGATTTAATTAAAACCCAGTTTCCTCTGAATCAAGGTTTAACAATTCATGGAACCCTTAAAGATTAATGTAAATAACATCTACCAAAATTAAACCAGGTATTAAATTCCACTTATTTAAGTTTTATCTCATTGTTAAGAAAAACTGAGCCATTACATCACCTTGTTTCACAAAGATATAAAAATGAGGAAACATACATGAACTATCCCTTTGTCATCCAACACAGTGAAGAAATCAAATCAACTGTCAGTTCAAATGAGGCAGATGGTCATAGACCTTCATAAATCTAGTAATGGCTACAAGAAGATTCACAAATGATTGAATATGCCTTTAAGCACTGTCAGGGCAATTATTTAAAAATTCAAAAGAAATGGTACTCTTGAAAACCTCAAGGCTAGAGGACGCGACTGCATTTTGCCCCCCAGGATACTGAGGAGGGTGGTGAGAGAAGCAACAAAATCCCCCAAGAATCACTGTTTTCAGAAACCACCATCAGGCACCTCCTCCACAACCACAGGCTCTTTGGAAGGGTTGCCAGAAGTAAGCCTTTTTTGACCAGAAGACACAGAAGCAAGCACTTGGAGTTTGCCAAACGTCATATGAATTATGACTAGGACAAAGTGCTTTGGTCAGTTGACACCAAAATTGCACATTTCAGTCAGATACAGCATTAGCATATTTGATGTCGATACAGAGATGCATACAAGGAGAAGCACCTCATACCGATGGTGAAATATGATGGTGGGTCAGTCATGTTTTGGGGCTGTTTTTAGTTCAAGAGTTCCGAGGGCACTGAATTAGATTAATAGCTTAATTTATTACACCAAGTATCAGGATATTTTAGCTGACAATCTGGTTGCCTTTTGTTAAGGATGGGGCTTTTCTGGAACGTGTTGCAGGCATCAAATTCCGGCAAGAAAATGACCCAAAAACATAAAGTTCAAGTTTCAACACAGAAATGGTTCTGTGACAACAACATCAACGTTCTGCCAATGGCCATCTCAGTCCGTCAGACCTCAATCCAATTGAAAACCTGTCCGCTGAGTTGAACAAAAACAAATTGACAAACGCAAACCCAAATAATATTAAGCATCTTGAAAAGATCTACTCAGAGGAATGGTCCAAAACCCCAAATGTGAAGAACGAGAGGTGCCTTTCATCAAAAATTAAAGGAACAACTCCATGCTGTTATCCTTGCCCCAGAGTTAGGATGCAAAATTACTTTTAAGCACTAAACGAAGGGTGCCAATAATAAATGAAACCTTTATTTTATTGAAATTTAGCACTGCGAGAGCTAAAGGGGCTACAGTTTGACTCGGAGCTAGCTCTTCTTCTCCTGGACAGGTAACAACATAAAGTCAAATGTCTGCTTTAATTAGTGTTACAGTAACGTTAGGCACATGTCGCTATGTCGATTCAATTAAATTTAATGTTACAATCGTAGCATGGGTTAATGTCCGGAGCTTGAGTTGTTAGCGACTCGTTCCCAGCAATGGACCAGGCGTTACGGTTGTGTTAGGTGAGTAGCCCGGCAGCCAGCTAACATTTGCAATTAGCGCAAATCTGCAGTTTCGTGAGCATTTCAGGTTTGATGTACTGAGTAATAACGCTGCGGAAACTTAAACTGGCCCGTCATTCTGCCAAATAGCAGAGGTAGAGGGAGGTTTGGCTCATGACACACTTTGTTTTGGTCTACAGGCAGTGCACAACAGCAAACCTAGCGGTGAAACGATTTCGCTTTTTGCCCCTTTAAAACATAATGATAAAATAAAACATGAAACATGTTTGTTTATTCCCATTTCTTCGACGCTAGTTTATATTTACCAAAGACTGCCATTTAGTTACAATCGCAGAGAATCTGTTGGTTCGTTTGCATAATCGGCACACCTCGCTGGTTATGAAGATTATAAGGAATCACGGAATTGGCCGAGGCGTTTCAACTGGAACCATTTTCGGCTAAAATTGGAACCGCTGCACAATGGAAAATAAGGGACAGTAACTGCATCATTATTGATGTTACTTATCGGTAACACTTTGAAATTTATTTTGATACCAGTTGATCATTGTGGAAGTTACTTGCCAGTGACACTGACAAATTTATGTTGATACCAGTTGATCATTATTGAAGTTACTTACGAGTAACACTGGCAAATTGATGTTGATTTGTCTTGATCATAATTGAAGTTACTTACCAGTAACACTGTGGCAAATATATTTTGATACTAGTTGATTACTTTAGTTGAATGTGATGTATAATGATGTATTTAATTAACAGATGCTTCAAATATCTTTTGTTTGGTCAGTAGAATAAGTTGCAAACTTGTTGCATACTGAAGACACATTCTCAGATTTAGTCACCCAGTTTCCATTAAATATAACCCATCTGTCTAATTGTTTTGAATTTGTTTTTTCTTGGTCCTTTCACTTACTGTACTAAAGGGGTTTGGACATAACTAAATAACAATATTCATCCTAGTAATCACAGGCATGTTACCTGGGCGATGAAAAGTTCTACTTTCTAGGATTTCTGTGTACAAAAGTGTCAAATTGAAGCTGAATTGTTTTGTCAAATTTCTGCCTCAAAGAGCTGGAAATGCAGTATTTAGCAGCTATTTTTTCAAATTTTTTCCTGGGGGAGGTCTCCCGTATCCCCACCTATGGGAGGGCACACCCTCCCGTACCTTGCTGCGCAATTGCATGCTAGGATTATTAGGATTATGGTTTTTCACTTTCAAAAGTTGGCAGATATGTGAATATAGGTCGAAAAGGATTTGCAAATCATTGTGTTGTTTTTATTCATGTTTTACACAACGTCCCAACTTCATTGGAATCGGGGTTTGTATATACACAAAATTATGATACAAACTATTCAGTGTCAATTTCAAATTTCGCGCCGCCATGACAGTCCACCAATCACACAAGGTCTCCAATGTGGTACGTGACACCTGATTTTGATCGTTGAATACTGAATAATGTTCTATGGGCGCATGGCGTGAGTTTAGAGTCAAAACAAACCTTTGATCTTCTCCTATTGGCTAAAGTACAATAAAAGGCACATGAATGAATATAACAATGATTTTGATTGGTGTGAATCACACAAGGTCGAGAGTGGGATTTTAATGGAGTCACGACTGAGTGCCATATGGCACTCTTGGGACTTAAAGAATTAATCTTAACCAGTGCCTCTGGACCTCCTGAATTAAAACAGCCCAAAAACATGCCTGACCCATCATCATATTTCACCATGGTATGAGGTGCTTCTCCTTGTATGCATCTCTGTATCGACATCAAATATGCCGATGCTGTATCTGACTGAAACATGCAATTTCGGTCTCATCTGACTGAAGCACTTTGTTCCAGTCATAATTTAAATGACATCTGGCGAACTCCAAGTGCTTGCTTCTGTTTCTTCTGGTCAGAAAATGCTTACTTCTGGCTACCCTTCCAAACAGCGTGTGGTTGTGGAGGGGTGCCTGATGGTGCGTTTTGAAACTAGGTGGCCCCAAGATGCCAACAAGGCCTGCAATTCCTTCAAAGTGATTCTTGGGGATTTTGATGCTTCTCTCACCATCCTCCTCAGCATCCTGGGGGCAAAATGCAGTTGCATCCACTACCATTGAGGTTTTCAATAGTTCCATATCTTTGGAATTTTTGAATAATTGCCGTGACAGTGCTCAGTGGTATATTCAATCATTTGCGAATCTTCTTGTAACCATTACCAGATTAATGAAGGTCTACCACCATCTGCCTCCTTTGAACTAACAGTTGTTTTGTTCTCGTCATGGTGTTGGATGAGAAAGAGATATTGCATGTGCGTTACCTCATTTTCATACCCTAGTGAAAGAGGAAGTGATGTAAAGGCTCAATATTGTTCCTTAACACTTAGATAAAACTTAAATAATTTGAATTTATTACCTGGTTTAATTTTGATTAAGTTATTTACAATAATCTTTAAAGGAAAACTTCATTCATCACACCGATTTATTAACTTTAAGTAACGTGTGATGCTCCACTTCATATATAATTTACTCTATTTTCTCTATTTTCAGGTTTTCAGGCAAATCGAAGAACATGGGGTTCAGAAAATAGAGTTTTTTTCGGAGAAAAAAGAAATTTCCATGGGTGCAGCCATTCAGACCAGTTACATGATCAGAAGTAGCTAATATGATATCATCTGTGCACTTCACAGCAAATGGTGAGAGAATTATGTTGCGCTCTTGTTATTGTGGGCAGTGCCCTATTGCATGGCAAAGTACTATCGTGTCTCAGAACAGCCCCAAGAAGTATCTTCTTGCCACTCTTTGATTTTTTTTTTATTCACTCCAAAGAGTGTTTTTTGAGCAGTCTGTTTAAGTGGTTGGGCCAGAAGTTTTTTCTCAAACTGTTCCTCTGCAAAGCATCTTCGTGAAAAACTTCCATGAAAAGCACAGTGCAAATGGAGTCAACTTGTGAGGTAACATGACCACCTTCATTGGAGTGAGGCTGGTAACAAGGCTAGCAATTCTACACATTAGTACTACAACTATACAGATACAAATGACTTATGCTCTACTTTTACTGAGATAAACAGTGAGAAAGTGAGAGTGCGCAAAACTTGTCATTTGAGACTTGTGGCAGCAGATTGAAGCAGTTGTAGATTTTGACTCGTGTTTGAGCTGGAGAATTTAAGAAGGTAACTGTAGAGTTGTGTTCGTGGGAGAAAAATTTCAACTTTAAAAATTACACTCCTGGACACAGAAGAGAAAAACACTTTGGTACCGCAGGCACTGTAGCAAAACTTGAGTGTGTGGGTTCCTTAATTTGTAATTTGTGCTTTAAGATTTGTGCACCAGCATTAAAAATTTGAAAAGTTTTTAGTGTTATGTTGTGTTTGTGAGGTGGAAAAGAAATAGTAAAAGTTTGAAATTTCTTCACTGTGACTTCAGATTTTCTGATACACATGTGCAACTATTTGTTGCAAGTACATATTCCACTGAAACAGGTGCTCAGTAGTTTTGCACCAAATTTACCTTTATATGGGGTAACCATATTTGTTTTACATTTCAATTGAATAAGTCATAATAAGTATGGTTACAAGTACCCTGAAATTAATGCTGACGGTCTGCACTTTAGCTTCATATTCACTGCTTAAAACTAATTCATGGGATTACTAAGTCAAAACAACAGAAACTGTACCATGGACAGGACTGTATATAAAATATTCTGATAACATATTTTGCAGACTAAAAAAAAAATGTATGCTTTGTTTTTTGCATTTCAGTGATATTGAAGTCAACACCCTGCCGTATTCACATTCATGTATAGAGAAAAGGGTAGGTAGCACAGTCCTTAAAGATTGTGTCACTATCAAAATACTTACCAATACGATTGTAAGTATGATATACAGATATAAGAAAGACATAAAAAAAGAAATTAAAGGAAGATACTCACACGTTGAGAGTGGGTCAGAACCCATTGGGACAGAGGCGAAGAAGTGTTGAGGAAAGAAAGAGTATACAGCAAAGACACAAGGAAAGTGAAGGAGAGAGAGGACTCTAAATGAAAGAGTGAACTCACCCTCCATCCACTCCCTGTTTAGGCTCAACCAAGTTTCTGCTTTCTATCACTTTGCTCCTTTCGTCCTCCCCGAGCAGTGAGCTAAAACAACCAACTATTATCCACCTAACTAAACTCTCAGAGAACTGCTGAATAGGACACGTTTTCCTTGGCTCATAGCCCAAAAAATCTAGCACAAGCTTTTAGGCCAAATCGATCGGAGCTCGATACCCAAGCCCTGAAATGCTTTATAAATGTGGGACAGTAGAACAATGAGCAATTCTAAGACCCAAAGCAGGAAGAGCTCCGCTATCCTTTTTCAGATTTTCAATGCGTATCCCCCCATTGATTGATCCAGAAAAGTCAGTGATTAACAGCTAGTTGAAGCTCCACTGAATTAAGACACCCGTCAAAATCAGGAAGTACTAAAACCATTATTTTGTATTGTAAGGAATTGTGAATCATTCTGCTGGAGAGTGGGAGACTCATAATCTAGTTAGCCCCAGTAATAAACAAGCATGGACCCGCCACATGCTCTGAAATGGTAATCTTGTCAACCTAACAAAGAGAAGGCCCGCACCCTGGCCTCATGGTAACACCTGGAGACAGGAAAAGCCAACGACGGCCATCAACTATCGGAGGAGACATACTGAGAGCCATCCTAGCCAAACTGAGACCATTCAAATTCAATTGGCACCCAAACGGCTACACTGCTGAGTGGACTATGGTCTTCTGACCATTTGTCAATCATGATGCACCTCATTATTACACATTGAAGTCAAGAACAATCCCCTTTACTTGATATACATATGCATGTTGTATGGTATAAATGGTAAAGCCTTTCGATTGTTCGGGGTTCACTTTGACTCCGCTGAACCCAGAGTACATTACCTGTATTTCTGACCACTGCCGTTTTTACTGGAAATAAACACTATTTTTAATATGAAGATTGGAATTGTCCCTTCCTTTTTTTCTTACAGTATCTCCCTTTGGATGGTAGGTCTTTTGAATGTCCATTTTCAAAATTCAGTTGTCAAGTCAATGTTCTGGAACTTTATTGCTTTCAATTCATCTTTCGCTGAGCACAGCCCTAGAATGCAGACTGGCCAATCACAGCAGAGCCAACAACTGGCTCCGACTGAACTCCAACACTTTTATAATCATGACAGCGCTCCATTGAATCTAGTGCAGGCGTCTCAGATTTTCATACTTTTCGACACTCGTTTTTGTGGACTATAACATAGTTATGGTTAAACGTTGTGCCTGGGGCACTTGTTAGACTGACACTCGTTACCCAGAGAGGTTGGAGGGGGGTGTGCGTAAAAATAGCCACTGCCTGTATTTTTTTTTTCGCTTTGGAATATGCCGCCTTCAGAGTTTTCCAGCGATGCTTAACTTGGTTTGCAGTTCACACAAAACCAGCCTCTCTCCACTTTTTGCACACCTTAAAGATATTGTTGTTACGGTGCTTTTGCCCATCGATATATTCCATTATATTCATGTCTTTCATTATCTGAATGCACACAGTCGTCTCCTCTTCCCTCCAAAAAATGCTAATTCCTTGCGAATTGAACAGGCACAGACATAATTGAATATTCTGTCCGGGGGCATTTTCCGATTAAGATGTATAAATGACCCAATATGCCGATTAAAACAGGCATATGCCAGGTCTCTTATTCGGAATATTTTGAATTGGAAAATGACCTTAATCGGGTTATTGCATACGGAATATTCTCATTTTCCGATTAATACAGGAATATGGTGTGCATGTAAAAGCAATCATTTATTTAGATTGGCTAAATTCCTGAGCCATGAAAGTCATCGCGACAAATCACTGCTGACTATTGATTGTGGAGAGTGACAACCTGACAGTTCCCCAAATATTAGCGAGCAAACATTGAACCTAAAATTAAACTCTCATAACTACTTAACCCGTTAGCTAAGTTAAGCAGCTAGAAAACATAAGAAATGTCACAACCGTCCTGCTAGCTAACGTCAGCTGATACATTATAGTTAATGCCGTGGTATAAACATAGACTGTATAAATCAGTCTATGGATCCAAGTCCAGATTTCCCACATTGTGCATGAACATACTGTAACCCTTTCTGTCTACTCCTGTCTGAAACCGATTTGCTGCTTTGTAAAAGCCTGACAGCAGTTCAGCTGGAAAGAGCTGTCAAAAATGCCATGTTGAAACTGATGTTTTGTCGGACCTAGCAACAATAACTAAGGGGCGGGGCTTAGCGAAAGGTGAATTACCAGGAGTTTTACATCAGCATGAGAATGTTCAGTTAGGAACACTCCAATCACATGTTTGTGATCTTGCATATAAAGAGATTAATGAGTGAACAAAGCAGCGGCAGTTACAAATATTTTATCCTGTTAGTCATCACCATAAATTTTACAGGAAGAACTCCATTAAACATCAAATAAACAAATCTCACAAAAGTCATTGTGGAAATTTGCAAGGTAACGAAGCATGATATATTAAATTTGTTGATATTACTGACAGGCCCAACTTCATCAAACTCATTGTTTGCATATATCTGAGCCTAGATTAATACTCTATACAGAAACTTGAAAACACTGAAAATCTGTGCTTCTACTCATCAAAGACTGTATAAAAAGATGGATGAAGCAACCGTGACGTCACCCATTGGTTACAGCATACCATTTAGGAAGCCTCGATTTTGGCAATTTGAACAGTGTCATTTTGTCATTTTGAAACTGGATGTGATTCCTATTGGATGAGAGCGTGAATTGAAGATCCAGAGAGGAGCGAGGGGTGGATCTACGGGCGGATCTGACTGTATCTGACGAGGACCAGAGGATAGACACACCCCTAAAGCATATTCTGGTTTATCCTTTATTCTTGTCTATTTGAGACCATAATTTACAAAAATGATCATCATGATATATCGAAGAAGACTTGAAACTTGCGATAGATACCATAAAATAATCTGGAAAATCATTATTGAAATAATAAATTGGGTGGGTAAGTAGGATCATTTTCTCACAGACTTCTACAGAATTGAACTTCTTTCCGCAACCACTGACGTCGCCATCTGCTGGCCATTAAATAGAATGCAATTTTCAGAGATTTCCGCATTGGCCTCACTTTTCAGACCCGGGTGCTGTGACCATCTTTTTATGCAGTCTATGCAACCCACTGGTCCATGCAAAGTACAAAGAGCAGAAAAAAATTACTGAGGCAAAATTCACCATACTGTCCACAACTATTGAACTCCTAGCTTAAATGAGAGCAGACTGCATAATGCCAAAAATATATTATGATGAAAACAGGCCAAATGGGCCATCAAAAATCTAAATATGCATGATTTGGAGAACCTGTTGCCTCACAGTGAGAAGGATAGGTGGCTTTTGCATGTTGCCCCTGCATTTGTATGGGTTTTTTCTGCATACTTCGTGTTCCTCAAATAGTCCAAAGATGACCAAGTCAAGCCAGTGTGAGACTCTAAACTGCCCTTAGGAATGAGTGCGTGAGTGAATGGTGTGTGTGCCCGGCGACCAATTGGTGAACTGTTCAGGGTGTTCTCCTGCCTCTCGCCAGTTAGATGGATGGACAATAATAAGAACAGGCCATTCCAGAATACAATGTAAGAATGGATAATAATGATAAAAAGCCATCCTGCCCACAAAGATTATAACGTAGCATTTTAGCATTTTCTAGCTCCTCCACCAACCGCTGCGGAGATATTTAACAACTGTAGTTCAATTTCTGACTGTTGTGGGTTTAAGTCATGCTGTGCAGGATTATTTTAATCCGCTGAGCTAGCTGCATACAAAAAAACCCAAAGCTCTCATTTTTTTCTTCACTTACCAGACATTTGCCCCCCCCAGCCCCCCCAATGGGGACATAAATATCTCCCTTCCCCACCCCAGAGAGTGGGGAATCGAGTCTACCTTGCATTTCCTCTTGCAAAAAATATGAATAAAACTAAAGCAGTTTGTAAAATATTGATACATCATTCAGAGAATGCTGCAATAAGAATGCCAAATGAGGAGAACAGTCCATTCAACCCATTTATTTTTGTCCTTCACTGACAGGTTGCAGAGAAATTTGTAGCAAAGACTCAAGACTCTGAGTTTCTCCCACTACTGCGGTGTACAAATGTGTTCTGTAATTTAGTTACTAAGTAACCCCCAAAATTAGTTCACAAATTAGGATGGATGATGCAGGCATCTTCAGTGATAAAAAGCAGAAACGACCAGATGCCTGGATACTCCCTCGCATGAGCAGTTTCAGGGAGTACCCAGCTTGTGTCAATGCAGGAGAGAGAGACAGAGAGAGTGAGAATTGTGAGAGAAAGAGAGTAGGAGGGAAGGATGGAGAGAGAGAGGGAACAGATGATGTCAATACCACTCCGACCTACTTGTTATATAGGACAATATCAGGTTTCCATACATAACTACTAGGTATGCGGATGGTATCGAGCCCATCATAGTCATTTTTGTCCCAGGTGAGGAAGGCATCTAGCCACACCTGGCGAATCCACAGGTAGGAGGTGAGGATCTGGTTTCGCTCATCCTGAAAGAGACCAAAGAGGTCAACAACATGCAGGTGCCAGAACACCAAACCCCCCCTCCCAATTAAGAGCTGCCAACAGCGCCTTCTCTCAGAGAGGTTCCTGATTCAGTCAGCTGATTAAATTATTCTCCAGGCCGATATCTGGGTGCCTGCAGAGGTGCTTTGCTTCAAAGGAGAGATCATGATTAAGACCTTGTCTGACCTGAAAATGTTGAAGAAAATAATCTGAAAATTTTACTTCAACCCAGAAACTACTTAGGACAGAGACAAAGCTGTACACATGGCCTCATGACAATCATGGTGAAACAAACTTTAATTCAAGGCAGTACTAGTGGTATGGCTAGTTGAATATAAGAAGGAAAAATGTGGCATTATTTCTTCATTTCAGCAATGAAAAATACATAATCCCTGTGTCTGCACAATGATCGTGCAAAAGGAAACTGGCAAACACGCGGCGCTCTCAACAGTACATGGGTCCTGTATTATTCCCTTTAAGTAATGTGGGAAGATTTCTAAACTAAGTTATTCCTGGTGGTTATTCCAAGACCAGGTATAAGTCTTCTTTCACCCTGGTCATAGCTCTTGATAGCTGGACTTTAATCATGATTGTAACACAATCCACAGCAATTTTAGTATTCTGCTGTAGAGCCAGGTAATAATCAATGCATTAGGTCTAGATGCTGCTTAATGACAGCAGACTTACAGCAGAGTTGTTTGAACGTGTTCCTGGAGATCAAACATACTGTAGGTTTTCAATTCGACTCTAAGATTGTACTCCTGATTCAACAGCTGGAACAAGGCTGCTCAACGATGTTCCTGGAGATCTACCATCCTGAATATATTCAATCGAGCACTAAGTGCACACCATTTAGCACGGTGAGCAGAGCTGCATAATACTGTTCCTGCAGATTGACCACTCTGACTGTCTTCACTCCAGAAGCTTGACTCATATTATAGCATCAGATCTTGCTGAGCTGTGAATTGATAGAATCAGTTGTGCCAGATTAGTGCTGAAATGAGGATTTTAAATCTCCACGGTTGGGAATCCATGCTGTTCAGCACTGAAATTGAAATCAGGCCCTGGAGGTTAGCAGTGCAGCTGGCTTTATTTCCTCCCTTCCAAATGAAACCAGTTACAACCTGGAACATTTTAATCAGGATGTGGGGAGTTTTGGGGAGGAGGATTACAAAGTTAGCAGCATAACTGCACAAGGTAAAACAAAGGACAGCCAATAGCCAGCACCAACACTGTAGGTCAAAGGTAAAAGATTAGAGGTTAGGCTGGCTGCCAGGCCTCACCATGTCGATGATCTGCGAGAGGGTGATCTGTAGTGTGACGTTTATTATGTTGTCAGTGTCCTGCACGGGCCGCAGGGCGCTGGTGTAGTTTGCAAACAGGTCAGTCAGCAGCTTCTGTGCGTATATCCCCTGAGCTCCCCAACACACTGATGGAGAGAGATAGAGGGAGAGAGGAAAGGATGTGAGAGAAAGAGTGAAGAACAGTGAGGGACAGAGGGGTTAAGAGAGAGTGAGAAGGAAAGCATGAGAGAGGGAGAGGACGTGTGAGAGAAACAGATGCAGAGAAAGACAATCAAAAGAGAGGTGGGCAAAGGGAGTGAGGAACGGAGAGCATTACATTGTGAGAGAGAAGAGGATTGAGAGTAAGAAAGAAATGTTAGTGAGGGGGAAAGGGAGAGAGAGAGATGCAAAGTGTGAGAGAGGGAGAAAGAAAAGGAGAAGGGAAAGATGAAGTATGTGCAGGGAAGGAGTGAAAGAGTGTAGGAAGAGGTAAAGAGACATTTCAGGGTATGATTCAGGGTACAGATATTTTGTTTGCAGGTTTTAATCCAGTAGTATCAAAAATAGAAAATAGCTTTGCACATCTATTTCATAGGACAGGTGCGTAGAAGAGGAATGAGATGGTCAAAAAATATAAACTCCTGCACACCGTCTAACTGCAAAAAAATTTTAAGGTCAAATGTAAAGGTTTTAACTGCAACAAAATTTTGATGCAGGTGGTGCAAACTGAATATTAAGCATAAAATTTCACTCTAATACATTCTGGTAAAAAAGTAATTTGGCATGTTTGTGTATTTTTCACCGCTCCAAAAGGTCAACCTTTTTACTGGACCCACTCAGGAGAGACTTTAAGACAGCAGACTGAACAGAGCTTCTTACACTCGCGTCTAGTGCAGGGACGTGCGGTCAGGGTAGGCAGTGACTTCTCCTTTTTTATTGCTAGATTTTGTCAACCTGTTTCCACGTACTATGCCTGATTGTCAATCAATCAATTTGACCTTTTCCTGGTCAATTAAGCCTGTAATGATTAAGAGGTGATAGTGACAAAAAGATTAATTTACCTTTATGCTTTGATTCGAGACTGCAAGGAAGTAAATCTTAATAATTAATTAGGAAAAAAATCTCAACTCTCTCGGTAATTCCATATATTGTTTTGATCTTTTGTTTATTGGATTATGAAGAAGACTGAAAATAAACTCCCTATTTTTTAAAAATGGCAGTAAAAAGTAAGTGTTTAAGGGGGAAAATATTATCGTAAAAATATTGACCACACATTGAACGCCGCATAAGAAAGGTTTTAGTATTTGTTAATGGCATTGCGTTAGCTTCCTATAAGCAAATATGAACAAACTTGCTGTCTCGTGAGCATTTTAAGTTCGATGCACTGAGCAATAATGTCATCAATGGAACTGGCACGCCATTCTGCCGTTTAGTCTTGTAAATTAGTTAATCAATCCTCAGATTGCGAATCAAGCAAAGTAATAGAGTTATTGTTTGTTTAACGGTCAGGATTCTGCCTACCCTAACTGACCTCCGACAGCACGTCACTGGTCTAGTGTCACACTTTGATAATACAAAATGCAATGGTTTATATATTTACAATTTACAACTATATAATTAATTGAGAAGATATCTTTTCACAGATACAGAAGAGTTTCTTTATCTTCTCAGGTCGACCTGACTGTACGAAAAGTGTCTCAACGCCGGCAGGTTTAACTTAAGTAGGCAGCAGTTGTATGTGCCTTTAACCTTTTCAATGGACAAAATCAGCAATTGACAATATGTATGACCAATGGGTGAGTTCTGGGGATCATAGGAAATCTACACAGATTTTTCTACATCCCGCCTAAGAGGGGCAGCAGTACAACAAAATTGAAGTTGAACGTTGTTGACTGAAGAAGACAAGACGTGGATCTTGCATGTATTATTTTTCTGTCGGGTGGGCTTTAAAAACTTAATGAAAAAATAAACTAGCCATTAGCTAGCATCGTGTCAACCATTGTCTTTATTTTATAAACACTGGGTGGGAGATGCAATCGCGCATAGCGCATATGTAAGTCCCAACGGATGTCTTGTTTTGAGTTTCTCTTCAGATGTCTTCACTCAATAGCTGCCATGAAGCTGCTAGGCTAATATTCCAACAAAGCAAAAGTGGGTTCACTACAGAGAACGTAATGTAAACTTATCAAAGTAGCTAAATCAGCGTTCAAATGAGCAGTGAAGTGAGTCGTGCATCATGGAGATGTATGTAAAACTGCCTGCCATTCACCATAGAGTGTGAATCACATTATCTATTTAAGTAGCTCTAATGTTACATCCTCATTGACAACCTGGCAAAATTAAACTTGTCCGTCAATGGTAACTGAGTGTCAGCAGAACATTAGCCTTGTTAGTGCTGGTTAAATTAGCCTTAATGATTTGACCAGTCAACACCTGGTTTTGTTGGCTAGCTAGTCTGGTCTAATATTATAGACAGGGTTGCACATCAGTATTACTGGATTATCTAATTTATGGCTTGTGACATTTATTGATATTGTTAACTTCAGTTCTAGGTAGCTTTAGGCTAATGAGATGGGTCACGTTAGCTAACATTAATTTGAAGTATTCTAATAATAACAGTTAGCTGGGCTAATGTTGACACATTATCTGCCGTTAAGGCAGATTGTCAATGGCTTATAATAAGCAATATATTCATTGAGATTGATTCATGTGTATCTGTCTTTTCTTCAACCAGTGCATTGTCTCGCCACATCTCCGAAAAATGTTGCTCTGCATTGGAAAGCTGCACATCGACGCATCTCCGCCACAGAATACTGTATAACGCTTGCTTACCACCAGGCATAGCAATATGGCCCGCTTGACCACTTCTGCTTGCTTCAACCTCCCAACGCAGTTCTCTATCACATCAGCAATCCAGTTATTCTATGTAGATCACTGGACTGCTCAAATAAAATGGCATGCCCCATTCAAGAGAGACTAGCCTTAGACTGTATAAAAAGATGGACACAGCACCTGGCTCTGAAAAGTGAAGCCAATGCGGAAATCTCTTAAAACTGCATTCTATTTAATGGCCAGCAGATGGGGACATCGGTGTTTGCAGAAAAAAGTTCAATGCTATAGAAGTCTATTAGAATATGACCCTACTTACCCACCTTATTTATTATTTCACTGATGATTTTCCACATTATTTTATGGTATCTTTCGCATGTTTCAAGTCTCCTTCGATATATCATGATGTTCATTTTTGTAAATTATGATCCCAAATAGACTAGAATAAAGGAAAAAGCCAGATATGCTTTTGGGGCACAACTATCCTCTGGTCCTCGTTAGGTACAGTCAGATCCACCCATAGATTCACCCCTCGCTCCCCCCAGATCTTCAATTCATGCTCTCGTCCAATAGGAATCACATTTGGTTTCAAAATGACAAAAAGGGGCTGTTCAAATTTCCAAAATCGAGGCTTCCTAAATGGTATGCTGAAACCAGTGGGTGACATCACGGTTGCTTCGTCCATCTTTTTATACAGTCTATGAGAATAGCCTGTTTGCTCGCACCCTTTGTTCGATATTTAAATTTCACGGAGATTGAATCACCCAGAAAAGGTTAGAAGTTGAATGTGTTGTTATCTGGGAATGATTTAAGAGGCAAATTGTATTGGATGATAATGTCCCTTTAAAAAGAAAAGTGAAGATTGAAAATTTAAATTCAGCGAGCGAAATTATATTTAATTGTTGGGTCCCACTGTTTAATCAACCCATGCTATACCGAGAGTGAGAGGCAACATTTCATTGGAACACGGATCACTCATTATTCAGTCACACGTATTTTAGAGATTCTCACGCCAAATTGAGGTCCTTGCGCATGGAAGTCTTTCAGTTTCACTTGCGTCAGAGTAGATTTCACCTCTAGGAATATGCTGCCTTCGGAACCTCCAGGGCAATAACTTGGAGGCACTGGGGCCTGCCTAACAACATCTCTGTTTTGCAGATGTAAGCTTTTTCTCCACATTGTCACAATAAATCTTGTCTATTTATTGTTTAATTGAAGGGTTGATATCCAGAAGTGCGCAAGTTCGTTTTTGTCTTTTAAGAGAAAGGAGATTTTAAGAATTTGACAACTTGTGGGGATCATGTTACATGTGTTAAGCTGATGTAAATGTAATGAAATATCAGAAAATATGTCTGGATTCTTGGCCGAGATGTTTCAAACACCAGTCTGCGGTGTTTGAAGCAAATGCCTCAAAATAACGAAAATTGAACTCCATTTAAAAATTTAACAGCATTAAATGTTATTATTTCAGAGAACTAAAACAGAGCATCTTTTTGAAAACAAAACGCCATTTTCTGATGAAAATGAGCAGCAAGTATATTCATTCCAGTATACTATAGTCATGGATGTCAAAAAGCTTTTTTAACAAAAATAATGGAAGCTATACAGTGAAATGGAAGGTAAATGCAGCTAAAAGATGACCTTTTGTTTTTAGCCCATGTTTCTGGCTGCCTGGGTCTTTTTTTTTTTTTTTTTTTTTAGCTTTTGGGTTGAGTCCACACACACACATCCTGGGGCCTCATTTATGATTTAAGTCCAGAAATTGTTCTAAATTCTTTTAAAGGGAATGAAACTTAGAATGGTTGTAAGTTCAAAAAAAATTAAAATTTAATTTCAGGTATGGGTTAACAAAATTAAAATTGTTGGGTCCCACTGTTTAATCAATGTCATACCTTAGAGACATTTTTCATTTTCAGGTCAGTCATTATTCAGTCACCGCGATTTTATCATTTCTCAATTCAAATTGTAAAGTCCTTTGCATTTCAGTTTTTCAGTTTCCATGTATGAGAGGAGATTTCAATTGGAATATGCTGCCTTCAAACCTCCAGAACAACTAAACATTTTTAGATGCCCTGCAATATCACTAACAAGATGTAAGCTTTTTCTCTAATTGTATAAAAGCAAATGTCATTTTCTTGTTTAATTGAAGGGCTGATTTTAGAAGCAAGTTCGTTTTTGTCTTTTTTAAGAGAATTGAGATTTTAAGAATTTGACAACTTCGGGGAAAACATTTTGCAAGCTCTCAATCAAATGTACTGAAATATCAGGGGATATGCCCAATTCTTGGCCCAGATGGCTTCAAACACCAGTCTTAATTTGAGCATTTTTAGATAAAATGCCTCAAAAGGAGTTTCCTTGAACTTGATTTAAAAATTTAACAGCATTAAATGTTATTATTTGAGAACTAATATCCAAAACAACAACACCAAATTGTGGAGGACGCCCCGCAATTTCTGATGAAAATGGCAGCAAATAACTCATTCCAGTATTTTCATTTTAATTTTGTTTTAAAAAAAATAATGGAAGCCTGAAATCGAAAATGCAAAGGAAGAGTCAATGGCAGTATGTTAACAAAATGAAAAAAGAAAGGCAATTTTAGTTTGCTGCTTTAATTATGAGATAGAATATTGTTGAGGTACTGGAGCCACTTGGGAAAGAAAAGCATTTACTATTAATTATTTGGTTTCATGAGATTAAAAAGTTGTCTTCGCTTTTGTTAAATGATATTTTAAGGCGGGCAAACTTTATTGCAAATGAAAAAAATGGGAGACATGGACTTGAAAATGCAAATGAGAAGTGGAAAAGATTACTTTAGCATTTTGATTCATGATATTCATTCCAAAGGTTTCCAAAAGTAAAAAAAGCATGTCCGAGGAATGTATTTGCCCGTATATGATTAGCGGAAGAGGAATCTTTTGTTAGTGACAATATTGCAGGGCAATTCTGTAAAAAATGCAAAAAAAGAATGAGGAATGTATTTTAATTTTCCAATTGTTATAAAAATTGCATACATGGACTTGAAAAATGAAAATGCAAAACTGGAGGATTACATTTGAATTTTCATTAAAATACAAATAATGCAGGTTAAGTGAAAAATGAAAATGGATTTCTGATATTGCATTTTCATTTTAATTTTGTTAACTATATGAATTTTATAATATGTGATGATAATTCCCACTTGTTGCTAAAATTAACGATTGAGGCTAGGATATGGTTAGGACTCATATACATTCAGAAACGCCTCCAATTGACCATATATGGGAAGCAGCAATCCCTTTAAGAATGCGTGAATGGATTTTTTTTCCTCAGAAACTGGAAATCATGGCAAAGAGGGCAAGAAGAGGAATTTCTCCGAAACAGAGATTGTGGTTCTTGTAGGAGTCAGTTTAAACAAACCAAAAAATACTGTTTGGAACACCCAATGCAGGACTGATCAACAAAAAGAAAAAAAAATTGAGGGATAGGCAACATGGAGAAGGTAACGACTGCTGTTAATTCTGTTGGGTCAGCGGAAAGAGCAGTCTCAGTCATTAGCCACAGCTTCAGTGGATATCCCCGATCACCTATAGAGATGTTATAATAAACCATTTGACACAGAAAATAATTCTAAATGTTGTAACAGTCACCAATATGCCAGCCATCCTCAGCAGCTCCTGCTGGGAGGACACAACCACAGAGCTGTTCTGCATCTGAATGAATGAGTCGTCGTTCCATCCCCAGGCCACTGGGCAACAACGCTTAACAGAGACATATTTGAATCTGAGAGCAGATTATTGAAATTTGCATTGATTGAATTAAATCCATTCCTGTTAAGAGTAACTGAATTCATTGTGGATGATTGTGGATTTATTTCAGATGTGGGTGCAATCTATAGCTCCAATTATGTTTGGGAATCTGGCGATGGCGTGAAATCCTAAAACATTTCGCTTGTTGGTGATGGGTGTATTTAAACTGGATGTAAAAGAGGGGCCAGAGAAATTATTGCATCCAACACTGCTCTAACATGATTCTGCTTAGTGTCGGATGCTGGGAAATTGCCAAAAGTATTATGTCTCCAATCTCTTCTTTGAAATGTTCCGTGGCAAAAAATCCCAGGGTGGACAGGAGCTGGATGTGCACTGGGATGGCTTTGGGGCGTTTGTCTCTCGCTCCAACATGGGTTGTAAATCACAGCATAAATCCATCAGTATGTTTTTGGGGAAAGGTACCTGCTGAGAAGCCAAATATGTGGGATTCACTGAACAGATCAGCCAACCTGTTGTTAAAACTCGCTCCCTGTGGAAGCTGACTAAAGGTTTTCAAATCCACCAATAGTGCAAGATAAGCCATGGCACTTGCATTTCAAGTTTTGTTTTCAGGTTGCCCAGTCACAGCAGTCTTTTATAACTTGTTATTGAGTATCTGAAATTATTCAACTGTCTGCAAAATTACTAATTAAGCTGATTTTATTCATAAGAGGTTATGTTATGTTATGTTAAGTTTGAGATTGCTGAACAAAGTGACTAGTGTGTTCTATTTGTAATTTCACCGTTCTAACAGCTTTAAAGTTTTCTGTCATCGCATGGTATAAGTTGTGCTTAAAATTTACAAGTTCCTCAAACAAGTACAAGTTGATAAATCCCATACTTTATTTTTCAATGTTTTAGCCCATGTTTCTGGCTGCCTGGGTCATCTGTGCTCTTTTGGGTTGATCCATGAGGCCCCTGGTCTGTAGAGTCAGCCATTTTGGTTAGGTAAGAAAGCTACAGTGGCTGCTATTGGCCAACCAATCTTCTAAGCAATGCTTTGATTGGCTGACTGGACTCGTTAACTGCTAGAAGTAGCTTCTGGGGAATTTCCAATTCACTGCTCATTTTACATTACACTTGAGTGCTTCTTGGCCAAATTATGTGGCTTATCCCTCATCTATGAAAGAATGGATTTGTAGTGTTATCAGATTTTTTTAATGAATATGGACTTGAGCACTTATGGAAATAACCCTTCAATTGGTCTCATTTGTAAGAGCAATTTTGAATCCTTATTTTTACAATGTTGTTGTTCAATCTCTAAAAGCTGTTTTCGCAGATCTAAAAGTCTTTTTTTCAGTTTTCTAGCATGGGCAGTTTCCAAAAAAATTTTCCCTGCAAAACTGCTTTGGCTGCACCCCACAGTATCACTAGTCCTCACTACCATCATCATCATCGTCCAAGTATGTTTTTTGCTTTTTCTTTATTCTCTCCATGAACCAAGGGTTGTTTAGCATATTTATATTTAATCTCCATATTGTTATTTTAGGTTTGCTATCTAAGTGTAATTTTAAATGGACAGTGGAGTGATCTGATATATCTCTTTGAGAGAACATCCTGTTACTACCTGGAGGTGCATACACATTCAGCAGTTACCTCTTTATTTTCTAATTTATCTTTCACCATAATGAACCTCCACACTCCACTGATAATTTTCTCAGCAGTAGTTTATTTCAAAAATCTCACAATTGTCGATCTCGGGGGCGTAGTCTCAGCACGTTTGCGTCCAAGTGCTCTTTATGTGCGTTCAATGCATAGTTCAGTGAGCCCAATACTCTCTCCCAGTTCAGTTTTAATTAGAGTTTCCACAAAGCTAACCATTGATGTCCCTTTGGCTCCTTCCTTGATACCATAAATCCGAATATTGTTGCAGCGTGAGTGTCCTTCAAGATCAGTGGGCTTTGATTTCAGCTCAAGCTGGGTTTTCTGTATCTGGGTTAAAGCCTCGTTCATCTCCCATCAAATGTTTCCATCTTTCCAATGCGCTGCTCGGCTTCATCGAGTCTCTTTGACGTGGTCTCTATTTGACTCGTTGTCCCCTCCATTTTCTGGTTAATGTCTCTTCTCATTTCATCAAGTTGTCTTTTATTATCTTCTTCCTACCTGCACTGGACGTCTGAAAAGTGTTTGGAAATGTTGTTTCCCAGTTCAGAAATTGCTTAGACCTTAGTTTTGTTTATGACATTGTGGATGGAGGCTAATGAAACCGTTTCTCCTGGCACAGCCTCGTCAACACAGCCTGCGTCTTCCGTGTCAAAATCCTTCTTTTTGCTCCTTGATGCCCTACAAAATCCCTTTTCTTCTCCCCCCAGCATTATTATGCATTAACACTTTTAACGAAAATTTCCTAGGTTAAGGGGAGATTTATAGTAGTTCAGTCAGGAGCTGAGTTTTCATGCAGCCTTCTTCACCCTTACGCCACTAGAAGTACCATAAAGCACAAGTTTAATAGCCTGATGTGTGGAAAAGGTAGCACGGAAGTTTCAGATCAGTTTGTCTTTCGTAAAGCACAGGCTTATTTTTGAGCAAATAATTTTTCTGTTCTGCATTTAGCCAACTATTGAGTTGCCGATAGATCGCATGTAGAGAGAAGCCGTTACTTTGATTGCCAATGGAATACATGTTAATAAAGGAAAATGATTGCAAAAAAGCTAGGACTTGTTGTGAAGGGACGTTCTGGGCACCACAAATTTTCAGTTCTGGCTATGCCACTGAAAGGTTATGCACTCAAAGTTAACCGAATGAGTTATTGGAAAGATGACTGGACAATTTATGTTAAGTTTGCATAACTGCATTCCTAAAATTCTCATGAAACAACACAAATTAGCGTTTACTAGCTTAACTCTAAAAGCGGTAGCCTATGGCCTGTATTGCGTTCAATAGAAATTTGAGAAAAAAGCAAATACGAGAGATGGAATTCAGAGAAATTTAAATTTTTTAAATTAATCATTTGGATAAAAACCATTGCTTTTTGTGTTATCAAAGTGTGACATTAGACTGTGAGTAAGAAGCTCTGTTCAGGCTGTTGTCATCAAGTTTCAGTTTGGCACGTGATGTAAGGCAACAATAGATTCCAGGAAAAAGGTTGAACTTTTGAAGCTGTGAAAAATACTCAAAACATGCCAAATTACTTCCATATTGGAGTGAAATTTCATGCTTAACCCCTCTGTGCAAATGTCGATGCCAGCGGACATGGAGCTGCAAATTTATGCATGCAGTAACAATATTCTTTCACTAGATGGCACAGCTGGATCAGTTATTGAAAATTCACTAGCATGTCAAGCTCTAACACAGTTTACAAAATGGATGAGTTCACTCCTGTTTTCCAGGAGTTGCATGAATTAAACTCCTCAGCAAAGCCTGATGTGCAAACTGCTCAATATATTTCCCCACAGTATCTATCCAGCAGTTCAAAAAAATGATCTCTTGCAACAGAAAAAAAATCACTGTCCTCTGTAGCAACCACTTCAGCAATAGTGAGCCAATGGTATCCCAATTAGTAGCAAAGGAAAAATCAGTTGTCTGAAGCAAAAATTCAACATACTATTGATACTATGTCATTCAACTAATCAATTATAGTCATCACATATCAAAAATGCATGGTTCTGTACTGTGGATTTACACATAAATTCCTCCATTGACAAATTCAGAGCTCCCTCATATCCTCCTAAGTACTCATGTTGATAGCCAATCACTCAATTATTTACTCAGGCTCATCTGCTTAATGCACACTTATAGTTCACGCCCACGTGAAATTTCCGTGGTAATGATGTATTGATTGACTTGTTTCTTATCCAATTCCAGAAAGTATAAACTTTCCACAGTTACTGAAAGGCATTGATTGGACAATCAGAAAAGTATATAAACCTTTGATAACAGCAAGGTTAGTTGTATTCTCTTAACGTTGCACACAGTTGTACAGCAAAAAATGATGTGATTTAAAGACAAAAAGACTTTCAAAACTGGCCAGAAGTGTTCAGTTACATTTACAGGATTTAAAGAAGGTACGGACATGGTCAATGGGAATTATTCCAAATCACACAGGACTGGAGGGTTCCTTCTACCGGATACATCTGTCTTTGGAGGAGGGATTCAATGTAGAAAGGTTATGCTGCTACTGTGGTAGCATTGTGCCCAATGTGGCTTTTTGTTTTGGAATTTATATCGTATTCAACGAAATTGAATGTCAAGGTTTTGGCTTGTTAAAAATGCCAACAGCTCAAGCACTTCGGCAGACCCCCTGGTAGGTTCATTGCACCATTCTGCTCAATCTAGGGTAGAATATTGCCTTATATTTTCTGATTGTGGAATGTCTGTTAAAATAAGGTATATTTCAGATATTCCTGAGTTAGTGAGTAATACTTGTTCCTTATAAGGAATGGAAAGTGTTTATATAAGGTCGCAAGCTCGGAAGTGGGAACTGCTGGCTTTTCACTGCAGGGTGAATGTTCAGACCGTTAAATAAGCAGTTCCTTTAATAAGTATGTTGTGCTGGCTTGTGGGACTCTGAAGAAAAATGGACAAAATTCCAAACATTATCATGGAGAAAAGGCATGTTTTGTGTTTGGGGAGGCTACTGGTGACCACTGATGTCCAACTGCACGTATATTGATAAACTCATGCTAAATTCAACCAGAAAATCATTAGTTCATATTGAATTTCATGCGTCAAAACTTGATTTGTGTTAAATATATGATTATTTTATTATTTAACAGTGCGCCATTTGGAGGGATCTTAGAGTTTGTGGAGCCACCTGGAGAGCTGTCTTATTTGGCTCCTAGAGAGTAGGTAATTTAGAATTTAATGCTCAGATTAATTATACTTGTGGTCAAGGAGTTTATGATCCCAGAAATGCACAGTTTTAACCCCCAGCCATTTTTCAGTTCTCAGTATTAGTTTTTTAAATGCTGAATTTTCATGAAGATGTTTTTATGTTTGTAGCCCTTTTCCTCTACTAAAATCATAAAAATAAACTGAAATACAATGGAATTCTAAATGCTTCAAGTGTCAAGACTCAGTTGAGCCATTCCTTTCCTCTCTGTGAAGCTGCAATCTTGAATTATAAAGCCTTAAATAAGGTAACACATAAACATCCAGATTTGGCTTCTGTGCAAAGGGGTTAATATTCAATTTGCACCACCCTGCATAAAAATTTTGTTGAGGTTAAAACCTATACATTTCACCTTTAATAGCTATTCAGTGGGAATGTTTTAGTCCAAGAACTCTGAATGTCTAAGACCGAAATTTAGCCACTGAATAGCTATTAAGTTTTTTTTGCAAGTTAGATGGTGAGGGGGAGTTTTCATTTTTTAATCATCCAGTAGTATCAACAGTATCTCACAGCCTCATCCTATATCCTGACCACTTCAGCGCACAATTACTCTCTGTGAATAACTTTCCCCAGCCATTCCTGGTTCCTACAGGCTGAACGAAATTGACTTTATGTTTGTCCACAACAGTAAACTAACACATATTTAAAGCTATACACCTACGACTTTGAATATAGTACTTATTATACAGCTACTAATATGTATAATACCTTTTGCAATTGACTCACCAAGATTCCATGCCTCCATGACAAAGAATATATCTATGAATATCACACCATATACAATTTGAATACTTTTAAGAACCTGTCCAATACTAAGGGTTGTTCATATGATTTTTTTCCTCAAAATTGTCAGATAAGTTTTAGTACTTTCGTCCGAAAAAAAACCAAGCACAGAAATACTTAACAGGAACAGACCCTTTTATTATTGAGAGTGTAAGTATCATGGTAAGATGGAAATTTTGGACTTGAAATGGGTTGCCTATATGGGAGTGTGTAACTTTTTTGTTGCAAGTGGTTGAGGAGGTTAATTTCAAACACCTTCTCTTAATTATAGAGGCATTAAATCTCAGAGAGTCAACTGCAAAAAGAAGCAGTTGCAAAAACTACTTAAGTCACATTTTGCAAAAAATGAGCTGACATTATATTAAAAGCCAAAATGGCCAGAGTATCATCTAACAAAAGATTTCTCAGAAGAAGTACTCAAGTCCTGCAGTGTTTCGGGGTGTTGCCATTGTGAAATTCATTAAACTTTATTGCAAGAAATACCCGAATCCATAAAAGTTCAAGACTGTCCGATCGAAATCTTCGAATGTTTCACGTGACTAGCTGTGAACATGGCAATCCCAGACGATAGAAAGTTGGCTTCATTTGTTAAAAGTACTCAAGTCCAGCCAATTTGTGGTAAAAAGCATTGAAGTCCAGGTGTTTAGCAGAAAAAGAAGTACTTGGGTCCAAAACTAATTTTCTTTTTGACTTCTTAATACATGAATATTTTTCCAAAGAGAAGAGTCTGTCAGCTCTAAAAAGCTCCTGGAAACTGCAGTGGGCTCCATAGTATGCTACCATTACAAAAAAAAAAAAAAAAAAAAATTACCTGTAAAATGTTTTGAAAACTTTGACCCCCAAAATCTCAAAAGTGTTATTTTGTGATTTAGATACTTCTTGCACTCAGGTCTTCAAATATTTTGTACAAATTGGTGGCTGCCTATTAATCCTATATTCAAATTCATGAAAATATTGCTTTAACACAACAAGAGCAAAAGAACATAATACACTAAAGCCCCATTTATACTGGAAACAGCAACTATAGCAACAGCCACAAAACTGTTCATTTAGGTCGCGTGACCTTGATTTCACCACGGGGATTAGAAGTGAAACTACTACATTTTATCTCTGGTGAAAAATTCTGTCTTGCGTGTTTGTATGTTTCCACGTAGATTTGTTTTTTTGTTCGTTTTTTGGCAATGGAACTTTATTTTTTCCTCTGGTTTTGATGCATAATGTGGTTGGCTGTGTGAATGAGTGATCTACAGCTTGGCCAGTTCCCACATGGCAGATGGTACTGTCACTGAGTTCCTCATTGCTGCCTCCGAGTCAGCTCTACTCTCAGGTTTCTCTGCCTGTCAACCAAATTCCCTTCCGTTGCTCATTAAATAAAGAGGAAATCTGATATGCATCACCTACTCAGTACACAAACAAAACGACCTAATCCAGCACCCTTAGAGTAAACACTACACTCTCATTATAGAAAAGCAGTTTTATCCGGAACCCTCAGAGTATGCGATACACTCCCTCTATACAAAAACTACTTTAGCTCCAGTGCAGAATGCAATACACTCTCAGCATGCAAATAGTACCTTACTCTAGTAAGCGTATGTACTGCACTCTCCGTGCACAGAAGGCAACCAAATCCAGCACCATCTGAGTACGCACTACATTCTCAGGACACAAAAATCATCTTAAACCAATAACCTTCAAATATGCTCTACTCTCAGAACACACAAAACAGCCCAATCCAGTACTTTTAGAGTGCACACTACACTCTCAGTTCATTATGAAACTACTTGATGTGACAGCCTATAAAACACAGCTGCTTAATCTAGCACCAGTCGAGCATACAGTACGTTACAATCTCAGTGCACGAACACAACTGCTTAATCCCACACCCTCAGAGAATGCACACACTATCAGAACAGCACACAGCTTCAACATTCAAGACCATATGGGTTTGCTCTACAGTAAAACAGCAGCCCAATTCAGCACCCTTTTGGCGTTTACTAGATATCTGTACAGTAACACATAGCTCCTGAAACCAGCATGAGCAATGAGCATAATGCAGAACCATTTACACTGGAAACAGGAGCTATCAGGCTCAGTCCATTGCATTTGATTACTTCAAAAGGATAACAAGTAAAACAACAATATTTTAGAACTTGCTGCCAGTGAGAAAGTCTGTCTTTGCAGTCAGTCACTACAGTGCAGTCTGTGTTTCTGCTTTGAAAGTATAAATGCTGATTGACAGGTGTTTTCATTAAGTAGCCCTCCAGGGGATTAATCCTATTTCAGTACAGCCTATCTGGGAAATTAAGTGAAAATCAATTTATCAAATGATATCTTGAAATAGAGCATAATGGATATTTTCTGTGTAGTGCAGGTCGTTGAGGTAATTTAGCCCTTTAAAGCCCATTATTTTATAAATGTTGGCTTTTTCATGTTTTCAAATGAAATGCTTCGGCAGACAAACTGTATGGCCAAAATGCATATTCAAGGCATCATTTTAAAGGCAACATCCTCTAGTTTAAGGAAACACGCTCATGTTGTATATTTGGTTAAAATATAAGCTTCACTAAATCAGGTCAAACATGAAGAATTTTTTTTTTTTTTAAATACCCAGGATGAAATGCTATCCAGCATTGGCAATAGCGATTTATAGCTTGCAATATCGGTTTATGGGATTTACAGGATATTACACCAGAGGTGAAGGCCCTTGTGTAAGCAGTTTAGGAAAAGCTGGAAATCTTTAGGATTACAGCTGCTCTACAGCATCCTTGCTCCCAGCAGTAAACCCACATTTTTTTGAAAAATAATTGTGTTTCTCATTAACCCGGGACAAACTAATCACACCCTAAATCAGGTTCAGGAATATATTTCTGTCCTGGTAGGTCAGTGGTGTTTCTAGGTTTATGGTTCATCTGAGTTTAATCACGAGCTTGATGGATAGTTGAAAGTCTCTGCCTGAATATTAATGGTGAAATTCTGAGTGACCCAGTACAATCCAGTTATGAGCAGGGTGGTCCATATGTATTCAGACAGCTGTGCAACATGGCATATTTAAATAACTGCAAATCCTTCCAGATTCACATTTTATCCCTCTCATGCATGAATTATGATAAACTCAGTTGGGATTTTTTTACTAATATGCAGCAGTGCCCAAAATTGCAGGCATATATAGAGAAAAAACACTTTTAAACAGCTGTACACTGTAGTGACCTCCATACATGAAAGGGTTATGGTGGTAAATACTCTTACAACCCCATTTCCAGAAAAGCTGGGACGCTGTGTAAAATGTAAATAAAAACGGAATGCAATGATTTGCAAATCATTTAAACCCTGCTGTATATTTAATTGAAAATAGTGCAATATGAATTCCGACTGTGAGTGGCAGTATTAAGCACAATGCTGAATATCACACTCCACTAAGGGAGAGAAGAAAACGGCATCCATCTTGGATTTTAGGGAGAGAAGAAGAAAACGGCGTCCATCTTGGATTTTACATGGGTTGTATTGAGTTGAATGTAAATAACCGTTACACCGAAAGGAATAAGTTGCATTTTTGAGACTTTAAATGCACATTACAATGGTAAAAAGTCACCTGAAATGTACCGGACCAGTTCATCATGCATCCGTTGTGTTCATTGTTTCAAAAGTCCTCCGTTAAGCCATTTTATTAGACGAAAATGGTCTTTTAAGTGGCCTAGCGAACCAGGACCATGATATGCAGTGATGATGGTCCTGGGCAGGGCTAGACCAGGGATTAGTGGCTGGGCTTGGTGTTCCTACTCTATCGTCCGAGAGCCATGTAGGCCTGTGATTTAGCCTAGCCACATGACATAACCGGATGTGATGAGTCCCGTCCATAAACCATAGACATATACTGTATACGTAGACGCCGTATTAGCAGCGTTGGCTTGTTGCTCAAATACGTCAGCGTCAGCCATATCAGGGAGGGCAGGGCCTGCATGTGAACAAATACAAGTAAATGGGGGAGATGCGTAGTTTCTAACGTTTACACTTCTCAACTGATTTCAACGCGCTGTATATACAGGACTTATGATCCACATGGAGTACGAAGAAAACATTTTTATCGTCAGTTACTTTGAATCTTGGTAAGTTAGTTGAGCTATGATTGCTCTTATGATGAGCATGCTCAAAATGCTCAAGATGCTCAAGATAGGATTATGGTATCAAAGTTAGACTCGCTAAATGAACTGAATTAGTAACATGGTGGAAAATAATTCACTGTCATAAGGAATTGTAAAAACTCGTTCAAGCAGTAATCTGTCTTCTTTCCTCTGAAGGCGGGAGAGCGCGAAAAAAAGATAACGTTATTGTAACCATGAGACCAATATCCGCAAACGGCCATTTTAAAGCCTTTAAGACCCTTAATTATCGCTATAATTATTTATCAACATTTAATACTGTGTAAACCCAGTTAAAATTCTCAGCTCTCATTGCTAGATAACGTTACCATTATCGATGACGTTAGCATAGCTATTAACTGGGAAAGAATTCCGTATCCAGCCTCCACTTTTTCGGCTTTTTGTTTGGCAGAACGATTTGAAAATGGGGCACCAATATATTTTCGGAGGTTTACTAACGAGAAGGGGGTTTAGAATTGAATATTAATATTCAATAGCGCAAATGCATCTGCTATGCCTACCCTTGCAACCTGGTGTGTCATCAGTATCATGGCTGCCACCGTTAGATGCTATTATCACGTCTAGAAGCACTAGAAATTAAACTCTAAATTCTCTTGACTGGATGTACGCTTGACGTTTTTACACACCAGAATGCTTCTCCAGGTATGCAAACAACAAGGTTAAGCCGAAGAAGTACTGATTTCATTCGATATTGGTGGAGGTTAAATACAGAATTCTTTCCATTAACTGTCTGACTCTGATAGCCAGTTAGCTCTCAACATAAAGTTAAAATGGCCGGATACAGCCTAAAAGCAAATACTTAGGCTTAAGTTACTCATGAAAGGTAATTCCCCGAGATCGGGTTTCAAGTGTTTGACGATTGAGTAAGGCATCTTTTCCACCCCATCTCCACACTGGTCGTAGTGGGCTAATGGCAAGGTGCCCTCCGTAATATGACTGTGATGTTGACGTACACTCCAGCAACTAATGTGGCATCCATGTATTTTGGGTAAACAGATAAATTTGTACCTTTGGATACAGTGGAGAGACAGACAGATTTGTGTATTAGGCCACCTCACATGTATATGTTAATGACCACTGGCAGCCTCACCTTTGGGGATTTTCCACTAGTCCACAGGGGGAAGAGGGCGAGACCCCACAACCATTCGGTATTTGAATAATCCAATCTACAGTGCCAAACATGGCACATAACTGTTTGCAACCAATCAGGGGTCAAAATTGATTTTACACGCAAATTTGAATATATGCAAATATAATGCTATAAACAGTGTTTCAATGAACATTTTGGTAGACTTTGTTTCCTTGCTGGCTCATGTAATATATACTTTCCTGCTTTTTATTACGAACATCGGGTCTGCTTCTTTTGGACAATGGTCATAATATTTGTTCCTGGTAAAACTTGAACTTAATAACAAATTTGGCACTGCGAGCAGGGTGGATTCGCTTCCGGACCTCCGTGAGCTTCCTGACCAGTTCAAGAAGAATGAGTACTTTGTTTTATCGCAGTATAGTTTGGAAGGCAAAACTACGGAGACCTGGAACGCTCCACCTAGTGGTACGTTAACCTATAAACTAAAATTTGACCGGTGTGGAAGCGATCAGTTGTTCGTGGTTAAAAAACTGTGTCTTTATGCAACGTGTTAATATGGTATTGTTATCAGCTACTGTTTGTAGTGCCAGTGCTGTTGTGTGATAGAGGCCTATGTACTGAAAACATAGGTATATTGTGACGCGGTGAATGCTGGTCATCCCTGCCTGCGCAGAGTGAGAATTCACGCCAAAAGGCGAATACATGATTGCGTGGCTGTGGCAAGCATATGTGGGTCGCCCTCGGCGCAGACGTGAATAATTATTTTCATGACTGGGTATTAGGTAGAAGGTAGCCTACCTAAGAAGCGCACATCGTGTCTTTGTTTCTTCGGTTCAGGTTCCGGGAGAGTTAGTGTTAGTGCCCCGGGCCCAGAGTGAGAGACAAGGAGCGTCTTTCACTCCGGTACTTTTTTGTCTTTGTTATAGGTTGAGAGAGAGTGCATGTGGCACGCCTCCAACCCGTCTTGTGGGTACTTGAGAAGCCTACTTGTGCCCACTGTGAATCGCGTCATTGTTGCATTTTAAGTTTGATATTGTCCTGAGTCTTTATCGTTTCTTGTTAGTTTTATTCTTGACTGTACGCTTAGTAAGCTGTACTGGCCAATAACACGCGTTTACACATTAGTAAAAGCCTATCTTATAACCCGATATTAGGGTACACAGAGACGAACGCCGTATGAACAGCAATTAAACATGGCAAACAAGGAACATTCAAATCCCCTTAAATACGCCAGGAATATTACTACTTATTTGCTAAAAAAATATGCGTTGAGAGCATTGAGAATAGAGAACAGCAATGTGCTGAAACGTCTGCTCATGCTCGTAATTAAAGTTGCTCCTTTTGCTAAGACCTTTTTGTCTATTTCATTTGGCGTGTGAACCAATCACTCAGCCTCTGAAAAAAAATGCGAAAGAGGAAAATGCGATGATCAAAAACGGCTGGGATCCAACAGGATCTACGCCGAATTCGTTAGATTGGTGGTTGAAACCAAACAAAAATAGGACAGCTTACGGCACCATTTTCTTGATTATAGAACACTGAAAGCTTATAGAGAAGTGTGACAAAATGCACAGTCAGCTAGATGGCGTTGTCGGATATGCTAAAACAGATTGAAGAATGAAATGAAAAATGTAACCGCCTTAATCAGAGCACTGCTCTTACGATTCCAGAGGAGCCAAAAAAGGTTCAAAGTTTATATCCCGACTTGAGTGAACTACGTTCAATAACCGATCCAATACTTTCTGATAACAATGATACAGACAATGTAGCTCCTATGGCTCCAGTAGTTACCAAAATGCGCGGTAGAGGAAATGAACTGCGATTTCTCCTTGACCATGTACCTCTGAATGTAATCGACATGAAAGCGCTATTAAAGGATTTACCGAGTCTTCATACAAACGACGATGATTTACAATTTTGGCGACAGTTAAATGACCTGCAACGAAGCATGTCAGTACGTCCATTAGACCTGTTTTCAATTGTGCGCGCTAAGTGTATCACTTCAAGCTGGAACACAACTGAGCCAGAATACCACAGAAGCGAAGCATGGGCGTCCGGCCCGCAAAATTTTTTCCCAATATATATAACCATTGCACTTTTTATTCGGCCTCTGATTGGTTGTTGCGTTTGTCCTCAACTTAGCTAACTTTTTTTTTTTATCCTTTAGCATCCTTTGGCGGGAAAACTCAAGGGAAACACTTCAAACGCTCAAGTACGGTTAATTAACTTATAGGGAAACCGTCATTCAGTCGCGCTATTAATTGTTCCGTTTCTCAAACCAGTTCTTAATATTTTAGGAGACAAAGCAGTGATTAACATTGTTCACTTGCTAGCTAGGTACAGTAACGTTACAGAACTTGAATGGGTTAGCTACAAACGGTAACTTGCGAGATATAATCGCATGCATTTGTTCCCGTGATAGCGCTTACGTTATCTGTGCGAATATTCCTCGGAGGTTTCGCTTATCTTAATGCCTGGTAACGTTGGCAAACAGATGCTGTTGACTTAGCGAGCCTGTATTGTAATGAGTGAAGACATAACTTTTGGTAATAAACGTTGTTTGACAAACACTAGTTTTGCTAAGCAGTAATTTCATTTAAGGTAGACTAGACTGCAAACAGTGGCATATCGCATTCATTAACATATGTTTCTATTTTTATCCTTGCATTTCTAGCCAACGTTTCTTTCCGTTTGATTGTTTGACAGAGGGCCATGCCAACACGGTGACGACGTATTGCCGAACTGCCAATCAGAGGCTGAATAAAAAAGTGCAGTGGATATGTAGATGGGGGGAAAAAAAATTGCGTGTCCGGTGTTCTGTCAAATTTTGCTCCCTTGCCAAAAAATGCTACCGTAATGCAAAGCGATAGTAAAAAAAATGCTACCGTAATGCAAAGCGATCGTAAAGTCTTTGTTTTCGCCTTGATATTGCAATATGAATCAGTTTACAGTAGTAACTTTATTTGTTAGCTTATTATAACATAAGCAGATTTTATAACGAGTTGGATAAGTTTGTTCAAAGATATATGCCCATACACGCCATTATCATCTAATTTCTGCATTTTCAGGAAAACCCAGCTTATACATGCAAATATATGTACGCTTACAAGTCGAAATGCGCACTGAAAATAAATCTATTTTTATGATTTTTGAAGATACTAAAGATATGAGCGAGGAAACAGCCCGAGATTTTACGTTTGCGCAAGCGCAGAACCGCGAGGTAGCATATTTTGATAGGTAGCAAAATTTGCCAGAACACCGGCCCCTGGGCAAATCACGCTGAGCTTCTAACGGCAAGTACGGACTTTTGTGAGGCTGTAAAAACTGCCTTGGGTAAAGGTGCACCCAAATGGCATAGATTCACCGCAGTAGGTCAGCAAAACTTGCCATTTGCAGAATACACTGACCTAAAATATGAAGCATTAGAAACGCATAGTGGCTTCCCTAACCCCAATAGAGACGTGGCTGTTTTTACCCAACAATTATTGGCAGATGCTGCCCACATATTCAAAAAGGATTTGCAATTGACATAAATTCCGGTAACACCATCGATTATATTGTTGCGTGGGCTTCACGTTTAAAGGAACAGATCCGTAAAAATGTGTCTACCCCTCATCCCATCGCGGACGCGCGCGATAATATTTCGAATGATAAAACACACTGCGATAATTTTGGAAAAATAGGTCATCGAGCTAATCAATGCAGAGGAAGGGACCACAGGAAAAACAGGCCTTATGCTTATCAAAACCGGGATGATGAAAAATGCTTTCGCTGCGGGGAGAAAGGACACCGGGCACCACAATGTCTAGCTTCCCTACCGAAGGCGAACCCTTCCAAAGACAACTGCACACCCGTAAGCAGAGAACTGCTATTGCTACTGCTCCGCGTCCCCGCACTGTATGAGATGTCCGTAAGATTCTGGAACTTTATAACTTTTGCAGGAACCACATACCTGACTCTTCTGTTATTGCAGCACCAATCAATGATCTTGCGAAGGGCCCGTGTCGCCCTCTGGAAACAATTGATTGGACACGTGCGTGTGAAGATGCATTTACTGCTCAGAGTCCGTTATTCGGGTTACAGGTATCCCGGGATCCATCACTACCGTGCTAAACCGTGCCATTCACCCAAAGACACCACCAAAACTACTGAAGGCTGACTCAAACCACGCTTGCCTCGGACACCCGCAGCCTTCATTAATCAGGTGCATGCGTTCCTATACACTCTCATAACCAAGAGTAATACTTTAGTTAACCGGGGTGTGTTCATCTGTCACTACTAAGTGTGTAATACAGTCATCTATTTTGGATTAAGGTATATTTCTATTAGGACTCATTGTTCTGAGTTATGACAGTTTCGTTTTTTTTTTTTTTTTTTTTTTGTTCGTCCATCGAAACGATGAAGACCAATTATCACCCGTAGGGGAGTGGGGGTTGGGTGCGATGAGTCCGGCAGTGGCGTGGAACGTATTGCTGCATATATGGCACGTGAAGTCCTTGTTAGGCGGAGGAAGGGTGATTCTACTTGCGCAATTGACATTTTTTCTGGGCTTCCGCTGCTCTACTTTGCTCGAAGGTCACGGCGCCTTTTTTGGTGAGCGTTCTCCAGGCAGGGCGGTCTAGAGCCAGAGTCGCCCAGGGTGAGACGTCAATGCCAAAGCTTTTCAGAGACACTTTGAAGCTGTGTTTGAAACGCTCCCATTGCCCTCCTTGTGAGCACTTGCCTTTTACCAGCTCCCTTACAAGTCATGTTCTTAAAGCATATTTCGTTCGCTCTCGTTCTCGTACATAGTCTATGGACATATGTCTATGTGCATAGACTGCGTAATGTAAGGCTCTGTCACTAAAAGTGGCCACGACCTTAATTATGCAGAACTCTAAACCGTTTTATAATGTAAGTAGGAGAGTGACATAAAAATTCACCCTCCCTCCATAGTTTTCACGGAGGGGAAAGTTAGCCATAGAGACCAAAACCGTATTTGGGACCAGGCTGAAAACATGTTTATTTTATTTATTTTTTTTATTGGAAGATAACAAACAAACAAACATGGCATTTATGTCATTTTGTCACAATTCCCATAAAAGGCACAAGTGCAGGGGGAATAAGAATGAAAGTAAAATTAAAACAAAACAAACAAGCAAAAAAAGGTAAAGAGCAGGGGCTCATCTCAAGTTGTAAACAGAACTTAAAGAAAATAAATGAAGGGCTTTCTTATCTTTTAAATAATGTAGAGATTTGTAAAAAATATCAAACTCATTCAACCAGTGATTTATACATGGATCAATTTTAAAATATCTACATTTGTGGATGAAAAATTTTCTGAATAAGATTAAAATGTTTAACATAAAAGTTGAAACCACATTACCACAGTCCAAATTTAATGGCCTTCCAAGTTAATGGAGGTGTTTCAACCCTCTTTGACTTAAGCCAGCTCCATAACTCATTCCAAAAGGACTGTACTGGATTGCACAGAAAATGTAGATTCTCCAAATTTTCTATGTCATTTTCACAGAATACGCAGTTGTTCACTTCAAAGTTAAATCTCACTCTTAGGAATTAGTTGTTTGGGTAAATCTCATTAATTATTTTGAAATGGACCTGCTCCCCTTCAGGGAGGGGGAATGATAAATAAAACTTTCTTATTATTTTAACCTCCTCAACCTCAAACTCTTTAAGAATGAAGTTCCTTCTGACAGGACAAGGAAAAAGAGTTCCTAACAGAATATTTCTTAAAGTTTTGTTTGTACAATTGTCATCGAAAATATTAATTCCTTCTATGAGAAGCTGTCTCATCTCTGGTGATTTCTTAGAGTACATACGATTTTCTCTCAACATTGCCATCACAGGGGTTGCTATAGCTTTCAGGATATTACTGTAACACCTTACAGAGCATGTAATCTGATATTTCTTTGAGAAGTCTGAATGTTGTCATTTGCTTCTATTTTTGTCCATGAAGTGGGCTATAGCCCACACCCCTTTGGATCTCCAATCATCTAGATATACAGATCTTCTACCAACTCATATGTATCTGTTATTCGACACAGGTTTATTGCGTGGCATAAAATTGTGTTTGTAAATTAACTTCCGGTACAACAAAACCTGCTGATAGAAAGCAGAGAGCTTGCTTGGTAGTGTAGTACATTCAAAATCGCAACATAACAAAAAATATATCCCACCCATTTTTTTCAAAAATAGCATTAGGAATAGTAAACCAGAAAGAATTCATATTATTAATAAAAGATATTTACCACTTCAGCTTCAGGACACCATTCATGACATCAAAATCAATAGCATTTGCACCACCCTTTTCATAATTAATTAATTAATGCTGTTAATGGCTTTGACCATTGTTGGAGAAATAGGAAAGGAGAAAGCCAGGTAGATAAGTCTCAACAAGCTATCCATCTTGGATAACAAGATCCTTCCAAAAATGTGAGATCCCTCTGCAGCCATCTATTTAGAATTGACTTACATTTCTCTATGTTATTTCCAATATTCTTGTTTTCAACTATTGTCCTATCTTTAGAAATAACAATTCCTAAATATTTCACCTCATTTTTAATCACTATATTACATATTGACTGCAATGGGCACTCCTACAGTGCAATTATTTCACATTTATTCAAGTTCAGCTGCAACCCTGATGCTTTGGTGAATTGGTCAATACTTTGTAGGGCCAGTGGAAATTGATGCTCATCTTTTAGAAATAAAGTGGTATCATCAGCTAATTGACTTATTATTTCTTTATCCAACACGTTTAAACCCTCAATACCACTGTTTTTAATGTGGATAGCCAACAACTCTGCCACCAATATAAACAAAAGCGGAGAACAGCTACATCCCTGATGTATTCCTCTTTAACTTCAAATCTTGGGCAATTGCCATGTCCTAAGGAAACAGAGCTCTTTAATTTATTCCACTGTACAGGATCCTAACAGCACTTATAAACTTCTCTCCAAACCCAAAGCATTTTAAAGTTTTAAGCATGAAATTATGGTCGACAGAATCGAAAGCCTTGTAGAAATCTAAAAATAAAATATCCACCCTCCTGAATTATCTAATTGTAATCAATAAGATCTAGTACAACTCTAATGTTATTTTAAATTGATCTTCCTTTTAAGAACCCTGACTGAGTTTCACTAATTAGTGAGATACCTTTCTTTAATCTAGTAGCAATTGCCCCTGAAAGTATCTTGTAATCTGTGTTTAATAAAGTTATTGGTCTTAAATTGTCTAATAGTCTTTTGTCTTTACTGGATTTGGGGATGAGGGTAATTAACCCTTGTTTCATGCTTGACATAAGGTCTTTAGCCCCTATACATTCTTTTAAGGCTTTATATAATAAGTTTCTAAGATCTTTCCAAAAGAACTGATAGAAATTGGCTGTTAGCCCATCAGTTCCCAGGGATTTGTTTGCAGCCATCTTCATGACATCTGCATCCAATTCCTCAATTTTGAATTCTGCCTCACACATCTCCTTGAATGACTCCTCAATACATGGAATCTTATTGCGAATTTTGTCCAGGAAAATATTTTCCTCCCCCAAAGTATGGTCTGTCGAATATAATTTGGAATGAAATGTGAACACTTCTTTTTCTATGATTCTTGCACCTTTACATTCCCCTCCATTTATCAAAAGGTTTGTTGCTGAATTTCTCTGCTGTCCATCTATCTCCAAGTTACTAAAATATGAGGAATTTTTTTTCTCCTGCCTCAATCCATTCGGCTCTTGACCTTATAAAAGCACCTTGGGCTCTTTCAAGATACAATTCATCTAACTTGGTTTGAATTCTATCAATTCACTTTTCTCTTGCCCATTTAATACAGTCTTACTACAACATCGAGTGATGTCTTGGAGTAATTTGCTTTAATATTCCCTTTTGTCTTATTTAGATCCTTGGAAAAACTGATCGTAAATTCTCTGATTTTGAATTTAGCAAACTTCCATTTTCACATAATGTCTTCAATTGATACATCATTTTCAATTTCTTTTATTAATTCTTTAATCTTATTGCAGTAGTCTTCCTTGCATAGTAAATGTGCATTAAATGTCCAATATCCTTTATTTCTATATTCCTTCTTCGAGGGTTCTAAAATGATATCTATATAACTGTGATCAGATAGAGGTGCTTTGGAAATATTTAATTATGATGTATATTTCAGTACCCTGTCGCTTACCATCCAATAATCAATTTTCGATTTGTTTTCACCATTAGGTTTAAACCATGAATAGCTTTTGACCCCTGGATTAAGCCTTCTCCAAACATCAACCAAGTTATTATCTGTTGCAAAGCCAGCTACTATGTCATTACCTTGCAACCTTCCTAAGCGGGAGGCCACATCATCCCATTCATCTGGTGTCATATTCCAATCTCCTCCTACCAAAATATAATCTGTGGGATACCTCATCTTAAATTCAGATATTACATCTGTAATGTTTTGCAACAATTTTTTGTTTTGACAATCGTTATTGTAACCGTAAACATTCATAATGATAATAAATAAACTTTCATTTTTCAAAACCACTGTCAACCAGTGCCCCTCAACATTAGCTTTATGAATTATGATTTCCCCTGGGCATCTGTTAAAACAAATTGCCACTCCTCCAGAACGGTTTGACCCATGACTAAAAAAAAATCTTATCACCCCATTGATTGGCCCAAAATTTGACATCAGCTTCACAGGAATGAGTCTCTTGTAGAACCAAAGAACCAAATGATATTCTGTTTACCATAAATGGCAAATCAATAAAAACAAGGAACTTGCGAAATTTGCCAGTTAAGTAACTTAACTTTCACTCTTTAGCTAGGATTATCCCAAAGAACAGGAACGTCCCTAAAGAAAACATAACATCCAACTATTTTCTGACGAAAATCTCCATTTAACAGGAGAAAAAGTAATGCCTGTAAAGGCAAGTAAACGCAACATCTGTGTCAATTTACTTTGTATTTACAAAACCAAAACCAGTGAAGTTGGCACGTTGTGTAAATCGTAAATAAAAACAGAATACAATGATTTGCAAATCCTTTTCAACCTATATTCAATTGAATACACTGCAAAGACAAGTTACTTAATGTTCGAACAGGTAAACTTTGTAATTTTTTGCAAATATTAGCTCATTTGGAATTTGATGCCTGCAACATGTTTCAAAAAAAAGCTGGCACACAAGTGGCAAAAAAGACTGAGAGAGTTGAGGAATGCTCATCAAACACTTATTTGGAACATCCCACAGGTGAACGGGCTAATTGGGAACAGGTGGGTGCCATGATTGGGTATAAAAGCAGCTTCCCTGAAATGCTCAGTCATTCACAAACAAGGATGGGGCGAGGGTCACCACTTAGTGAACAAATGCATGAGCTGATTGTCGAACAGTTTAAAAAACAACATTCCTCAACGAGCTATTGCAAGAAATTTAGGGATTTCATCATCTACGGTCCGTAATATCGTCAAAAGGTTCAGAGAATCTGGAGAAATCACTGCACGTGGTTTACAAGGCCGAAAACCAACATTGAATGCCCGTGACCTCTCCCTCAGGCGGTACTGCATCAAAAAACCGACATCAGTGCGTAAAGGACATCACCACATGGGCTCAGGAACACTTCAGAAAACCACTGTCAGTAACTACAGTTCGTCGCTACATCTGCAAGTGCAAGTTAAAAACTCTACAATGCAAAGCGAAAGCCATTTATCAACATCACCCAGAAACGCCGCCGGCTTTAAGCTGGGCCCAAGCTCATCTAAGATGGACTGATGCAAAAGTGGAAAAGTGTTCTGTGGTCTGACGAGTCCACATTTCAAATTGTTTTTTGGAAACTGTGGGCGCCGTGTCCTCCGGACCAAAGAGGAAAAGAACCATCCGGACTGTTATAGGCGCAAAGTTCAAAAGCCAGCATCTGTGATGGTATGGGGGTGTATTAGTGCCCAAGGCATGGGCAACTTACACATATGTGAAGGCACCATTAATGCTGAAAGGTACATACAGGTTTTGGAGCAACATATGTTGCCATCCAAGCAACGTCTTTTTCATGGACGCCCTGCTTATTTCAGCAAGACAATGCCAAGCCAATTCTGCATGTGTTACAACAGCATGGCTCCGTAGTAAAAGAGTCACGGGTACTAGACTGGCCTGCCTGTAGTCCAGACCTGTCTCCCATTGAAAATGTGTGGCGATTATGAAGCGTAAATCGACAACGGAGACCCCGGACTGTTGAACAACTTAAGGTGTACATCAAGCAAGAATGGGAAAGAGTTCCACCTGAAAAGCTTCAAAATTGGTCTCCTCAGTTCCCAAACGCTTACTGAGTGTCGTTAAAAGGAAAGGCGATGTAACACAGTGGTAAAAAGGCCCCTGTGCCAACTTTTTTGCAATGTGTTGCTGCCTTTAAATTCTAAGTTAATGATTATTTGCAAAAAAAAAAAAAAAGTTTCTCAGTTTGAACATTAAACATCTTGTCTTTGCAGTGTATTCAATTGAATATAAGTTGAAAAGGATTTGCAAATGATTGTATTCTGTTTTTATCTACGATTTACATAACGTGCCAACTTCACTGGTTTTGGGTTTTGTAACTTAGACATCAGATTAATTTTCTAGCAATTCACAGTTCAAAACTTATGTTAAGTGATTCTTTTTCCATCAATGTACCCTGCACCACCTCTGTAGTACGCCTGTTTTCCAGCCGCTCTAGCTGCTTGAATCTTTTGCCAAAGAAGCTCCCGTGAATCTCTGTCAGCCTTGCACAGGTCTTTGACGAAGCTGATCCCCATCTCCTTGCAGACCGTGCAATTCTTTGTCATCTTCCATAACGCATCCCGATGCAATCTCTGTGTAAACTGAATGATGATCTGTCTTCTTTTTGTAAGACGGGAAGTCCAGCTCGGAAGCGGCAAAGGGCTGACAAACTGGGGGAGCCCAGGAACTGAGGCTCACCCTAAAGTCCAAAGGACTGATGTTGCCTGCAGCATGACAATAAACTGTTCGGCCTTCCTTAGGGTGAGCGGGCCATTGACTCCCCAGGATGTTTGCTGAGCGGTGTCAGGGGAAATGGGGTGTTTATGGTTGTGTCTGAGGAAGACTGGGGGGGTTATTGACGGCCCAGGACAATCAGCAGGACTCTGGCGAAGTGAGGGGGGTGACTATCACAGTTCTCCCCATGCTAACATCATCCCCGGCCCTGGTCATTCCTCTTATGAAACTGGACCTTAATTCATCTGTTTAAATTTTCTGACACTATAGTAATGTCAAACCTTTCTCATATGTTCCATATATTACTATGCAGTAACCTCTGTGCTCATTGCCTATACAATAATTCAGTTTAAGAGCTTTTCATGACAACTGCATCAAATTAATACATATTCATACCATGTTTGGTATTGTTATTCTCAGGAAAATTCCAGGAGTTGAATGGAGTATGTTTCATTCTAATTGAAATTATGGTTCACTCCCTTTTAGAAACTCCCTAAATTTTGGTTAAAGCAGGATATCCTCTTGGATAACCATCTGGTCTTTTCCTCGCTCTGCTAAATCGTTTTATTGCTTCCTGCAAACGGTGGAAACCCAAAATCCAGATTCGACCCACCTTCCAGGTAATTTACAGCCATGCCGCCTGGATCAAAGACGTGATTTGGCTTAAAGCAAAGAGAGATAATCCATTCTGGGAAGATCGTATTCCGATCTCTCCCCGCGTACGTTAGTGCATGTGTAGCCTCTTTACTTATGGAAGATCGCAGACGACTTCCCACACGAGCCTCTGTGTGTCATGTGTAGCCAAAACAGGTTTGGTAAGAGACTCTAGCATTCAATTATTCTTTTTTAAATAAAGTTACGGACTAATTAAATTTACTTTGTGGACCTACCTACCTGTGTAATAAAATTTTCTTTCATGTTAATAAATTATCTTCTTGTGATTTGTGTGGTTTTTATGATTTGCGGAAAGATTGCGGAAGATTGCGGAAGTGCAATCGTGTAAAATTGGCAAAAGACCAAGTATGGTATTATTATTCTAAACTCAACACATTTACAATGAAATTTTATATTCGTAATTAATAATATGGAGTCAGATTAATCGTAACTGTTGTGCTTTTGTGCCCTGTTCTAACGAACAAAGATGTTGATCAATGCTTTCTTTTGGGTCACACCAGCAAAGAAGAACGCGCCGAGCCTTCACTTCCTGCTGTGTCGGTCGTTGGTATTGCTGTGAGGTTTTACATTTTGTTGACCTCACGTCTGCCCACGCGATGAGTCGAATCCACTGTGTGGCTAATGTTCAACAACCACCTGGGGGAAATTTTGACTAGCTGGCTAACAACTTTTTCACGTGTCTTCACCCTCTTCTTCTTTCATCCCCCGAGTTCTGAGATTCCACCTGTGTTTATATCGTTCAAGCTCAAGGACACGTTCTAGTAGTTCAGCATTGTCCTTTTTCAACATTGACATTTCCTTGTCTATAGTTTGAAGATGAGCTTTGCAATCTTTGATCTCAGTCGCATTGAATTCAACCGCTTTCGTTATGGAAGCTGGTGGTGTGGAGCTGAGTGCCAATAATGTCTACTTTGTCAGGTAAGAGCTTTAAAGCTTCCAGTACAGCAAACATACCTTCTCCGATATCTAGCTCTTGTTTCTTGGCCATCGGGGAAGATTTTGCTGGAGAGAGGGGTTCTTGTCTTTTGGCAGACTCAGTAGAAGTTTGCATCTTGGCTGCGTAGTAGTGACCATTCGCGTTGTTCTTGGGCAAAAGTGGCTTAGACGACATACTTCAGTTTTTTCCCGTTTTTTTTTTTTTCCGTCAAAGTGTAGACATTGCCCGACCAATACTAATGTTGTTAAAAAATCATAAGTTAAGGTTGGATGGCTTAATCAAACAAAATTTGGGACAAGAGTATCCCGTTCAAAACATGAGATGCACTCGCTCCGCCATCTTGCCTCACTCCAGAAAACATGTTTATTTCTGCTGTAAAATTGGGATTTTTAACACCGGGGTCAATGTGTATTGACTCACTCCTGCAGTCAGCCTCAAGTCGCCATTCCAGGAACTGCAATTTTTGGCACTTCTGTATTGGCCTCACTTTTCAACCCTGGAGATTTCAACCCTCCTAGCTCATGGAATACATCTATGGTCTTGACTGGACCAAATCTCTCAACGCATTTGGTGCCAGAGTTCTGCGAATCAAGGTAAACTACGAAGGTTGCTAAATATTAAAGTAATCTTAGCCCCTAACATGGAAACATTACAACCCCAATTCCGAAATAGTTGGGACAAAGTGTAAATTGTGAATAAAATCAAGATGCAATGACTTTCAAATCATACCAGCCAGTATTTTATTCACAATAGAATAGAGATAACATAGCAAATGTTGAAACTGAGAAAATTTACAATTTTATCCACAAAACGAGCTCATTTCAAATTTGATAGCTGCTACAAGTCTCAAAAAAGTTGGGACAGGGGCCTGTTTACCATGGTGTAGCATCCCCTCTTCTTTTTAACACAGAGTGGAGGCGTTTAGGCATTGAGGAGACAAGTTTCTTGAGTTAAGCCATTGGAATTTGATCCCACTCTTGTTTAATACAGGCTTTCAGCTGCTGGGGAGTTTCGGGTCTCCTTTGACGGACTTTTCTTTTAATTATGCGCCAAATGCTCTCAATTGGTGAAAGATCAGGACTGCATGTTATGATTCTGCTCTGTTCTGTTCATGTTCTGTTCATGTTTTGTAATGCCTTGATTCCATGCCATGTTTTGTTTCTGTTTGATTCTGTATTTCCTGCCATAGTCCATTCCCCCAGTTATATTCCGGTCATTGTTTTGCATTTTGCCATACTTTGCACTTTGTCTCCCCTGTCTGGTCTTGTGTTATGAGACAGCATATTTTCCCCAGTATTGTGTGCCACGCTTTCAGGTGATTTCATGGTTTCTGGGTTTCCAATCATTCCTTCTAATCTCGTTTGCTTCCTTCGCCTTGCTGCTCTGTCTTTACTAACAATACTAACAGTTTGTTGTTTTAGTTAAACCTACTAACCCTGATTAACATTGTATATAGTACTAACTTACTAACGAGCACTAGGGATTGTATAGCTGCACTTTACTAATTGATTAACAAGCTCTCAGCACTCGCCCTATTCTAGTCTCCGCCTCTTGTCTTCACTCAATCTACTTTGCGGCATTTCAGCGGATCCTCCGCACCTGTTTAACTCTGTTCTGCCTCTCATTATCTGTGCACGTTAGAACTCCCTAACCAGAGCTGTATGTTTGTCAATAGGCTGTCTCGTGATCCCTGTCCGCGTTTTGGCTTTTGCCAATTTCATGTGGTTAGGTTCTCCCTCGTGTTTGCTCCCTTGTTAATTAGTCTGATCCACTTCACCTGTTCCCAATCATAGCATGTGACTTCCCTTGCGTGTATTTCAGCAGTCTTTTCACAGCAGTTCCCTGTCAGAACGTTTCCCTTGTGCTACGCTTGTTTTCACCTTGTATTCTTTGTGATTCTCTTCTGACTGGACCGTCCCTGTATTACGATTTTGGCTCTGTTTTGGATTACCTTCTGCATCTGTGTATCGAAGCCTTTTTGCCCGACTACGAGTACTGTGATTGCTGCCCTGATAACGACTCGGATTTCGCCCTCTGGATTTTTGATTTTTGGATTGTGGACTCTGTACTGTTGCCTCCTGCTCTGCGGGGGTTTTCCCCCTTCCATAATAAAATCCAGTTTTACCGCACTGCTTGGTTCTCGCGACTGGTTCCTGAGCGATACCTCACACTGCAGGCAGGCCAGTTCAGCACACGGACTCTTCTTCTACAAAGCCATGCTGTTGTAATAAGCCCGTGATCCACTTACGCTTTTAAGGTCTCAGATTGTCCCGATTCTCCCCTTCCGATCAGTTACGAGCGATTACGAGTGAAAATTTCTGTTACGCGCAAAACATAGGTGGATCATGACTTCCGACCTGTTATGACTCTTCTGCGTGAATAAGACAGGTTCCGACTGGATCAGATCACGCGGATCCCTCTTCCAACAAAATCAAACCAGTTTGATTTTGTCGGAAGGTATGAGTTGTCAGAAGGACGCGGGAGTATCGGTTTGTCAAGTGCAAACTAGGTGGCGAATATTTCCTCTGCAATTAGAAACCGTTTACAAAAACAACCGCCATCTTTATTGTTGACGTTGGCAAAAATCAATCGGAAATGCTCGCGTTCGTGGATCATGGGCTAAAATTTTTTCCCCAATCACTCTGACTTTCTACGATTGTTTGTTTCGGATGGTTCCCGGCGCTTCCAAAAGCTTCCGACTGGCCACGACTGCTTGCGTGCGGAAGCCTTAAAAGCATAAGTGGATCACAGGCATTAGCTGCAGTATGTGGTTTTGCATTGTCCTGCTGAAAATACACAAGGCCTTCCCTGGAATGTCGTCTGGAGGGGAGCACATGTTGCTCTAAAACCTTTAAATACCTTTCAGCATTCATGGTGCTTTTTAAAAGATGCAAGTGTCCGACACCATATGCACTAATGCATCCCCATACCATTAGAGATGCTGGCTTTTGAACCGAACGCTGATATCAGGAGGGGTCATAATGCATGGTTATACATTTGGCGGCCCGTTCGTGACCCCGAATGAGGGAGGAATCGATGATGGGATACGGTGAGGCGAACAGCGAACTAATAACGCTCCTTCCCGGAAACGCCAAAGAAGCCCCCAAAAAAAGCTTGTTTCGAGTGGGACGGCACTAAGCCTTTGCGATGTCGGCTTTAGCAAACCAGGTGCTGCAACCGGCGAGGCGGATGAGAGTGGTGAGACGGAGGACAGTCAGTAAAGGGTTAACCACTGTTGGGCAAGCGGCCAGTCGGATTGCATGGAGCGACGTGGTTGAGCGTGGAGACGGCAGATGGACGGTGTGCAGGCGAGGCGGGATAATGGATTGCGGGACTGAAAGTCGGCCGAGAGCGTGAACCTTGCCACTGCGGGTGACGAAGAGGTAGAGATGCGTAGTTTTTGTGAATGTTTGCCGGCGAAGCTGAGTGCAGCAACAACCAAAGCGCTAGCGAAGTGCTAGTGGGCTGTGCCACAGCGAGTGGCCGTGAGGAGGATACGCGCAGTATCCGTGAATGTTTGCCAGCGAGGCAAAGTACACCAATAAGCAAAGTGCTAGCGAAGCGTTAGTGGGCTGCGCCACAGCCAGTGGCCATGAGGAGGATACGCATAGTATCCATTAATATTTGCCAGTGAGGCAAAGTGCACCAATAACCGAAGCGCTAGTTGGCTGCGCCACTGCCAGTGGCTGTAAGGTGGATACGCGTGCAGTATCCGTGGATGTTTGCTGACGAGGCAAAGTGCCCCAATGAGGTCATTGCAAGTTACGTAGGTGGTCACATGATCCCCGAAGCAAAACGTACACAAAGGTTGATTGCAGCACAGTGAAAATGGGGAAATCTTGTGCTGCTGTTGCTTGCACCAATAATAATGCCATTCAGTCGTCTGGAAAATACGGCAAAATAAGTTTCCATTGATTTCCACAAAATAATGAAGCCCCTTTGAAAGATTGGCTTGTTAAGTTAAGAAGAATTGACTGTCGAAAGCCTTACAAACCAACAAAACATTCAGTTCTTTGCTCAGAGCACTTCGAGAAAAGCTGCTTCACGTACCAGAAGTTCACAAGTAAGTCAATGGTTTTGTTGCAATGAAAGCTGGTTTTAAAGTGAAGATTTAAAGAAATTAGTGGAAAATATATATTCAATACAAATATTAACCTTAAGCCTGAACGCCCCCGTAACGGGGGCAATGAATTTGCATAATAAATACAGCATGTTTCCTAATAGCAACCTCGTCATGCGGCATATCCTCTTAAAGCGAAGAAACTCGGCAAAAAGTTTGTGATGACCATTTTTACCTAAACCGAACACAATTCAAGTACCAAGCAAGTAAATAAGCATCTAGCAAAACATTAAATAAAATAAGATCAGTGCTCTATCGCAAGCATTTCTTCTGAATTTGTGCAATGCATACAAACGATACCTCAAATGAGGAAGGACAGTCCACAGATTCCAACGATATAAGCCTTGTCATTTTAAATTGACACCACACTCAAAGAACAGCAGGCATACACTTTAAATGCTCCAGAGATGAGCAAAAATTTCTTACCTTTGATATTTTGTCATAAAAGCTGTTTGTGGGTAAATCTGCGCTTGCCATTGTTTTAGCCAGTCTATCTGAGAGTCCTCTCGCCATTATGCTCTGCACTGGAAGACCTCAGCAGTATAATCGCTTAAATGGTTTGTTTTTTGTATTTTTGCTATAATTAACCGCTAAATATTCAACTGTTGTTTTCAAAGCCGGTTTATGACTGAGAATCCTTGCGCCAATATGCTCAAGTTCAAACACAGCACAGCTATACAGGTGCTAAATCGACCAGTGAATATATAGTCTGTTGAGCTAGTGTCGTGGATAAGGCGGAGCATTTGGACCTGAGGTTCAATATCCGGTTATACATGCGACCTTTCAGAGCAAGGAAATACATTTTTTTTTTTGTATAAATAAATTATAATTAATCGATGCATTCCCATCCCATCAAAGCCATCTTCCTGAATTACTTTGGGGGTCACGTGACTTACACTACGGTTTCTGCATCCAGTGCAACGCCTCCATAACTGAAGCGCTAGCGAAGCGCTAGTGGGCTGCGCCAATGCGAGTGGCCGTGAGGTGGATGCGCGCAGTATCCGTTAATGTTTGCCGGCGAGACAAAGAGCACCAATAACCGAAGCGCTAACGAGCTGCGCCACTGCAAGTGGCTGTAAGGTGGATATGCAGGCAGTATCCGTGAATGTTTGCAAGTGGCCGTGAGGTGGATACGTGTAGTATCCGTGAACGTTTGCTGGCGAGGCAAAGAACATTAGCATTTGTAATGATTTTACAATTTTGGAATAAACATTGCAGTCATTCAACAGCACCATAAATGTGAGGCATTTAATTTGCGAAGAACGCAACGTTCGTATATAGCAAGAGTTGCTCGGACTAATAGGTAGAACCGACGAAAGTCTAATTTTTATTTTTTGAAAGCCTTGTTATACACTGCGCTACGAAATTATATGGCATTTTCTTCCACACGTCGATGACTACGAAAAATATCGATAAGTCTTTGTAATTTCTGTGCTCGTGTAGTTCGTGAAAACAACGCAGATTCGCTTAAATAAGTTTGTGAGGCTCAGAGCAATAAGCCATGAGAATCCGTTCTACAGTCTGAATGAAGTGGCAGCTAAATGGCGTTGTTAGGAACGATGCACAGCTGAGTGATGGCGAATATAATTGCTGCAAAGTCAGCGAGAGTTTCGGATTTGCAGATTGTCAACCTTGCGGAGTCACATCAATTATATCAATGTGGCCAACAGGCAGTCGCTTACTGTACCGCCAAAGCATAAAGCAAGATTGAGAACGAGTGTAAAGTAATCGTCCAGTTCTTGCTTCAGATGAGGAAAGGACTGGGGGATTGTATCTCGGTAGAGTGGGACGCCGAATGGTGAACTCGGTTCGTGTGGGCTCCCCGGAACAAGCGGGGTTCGGATGCCTGAGCTGTGCAGCGTTGACGACGGCTCCGATTTTTTAAATTATTATTAGTTATTATATCAGGGTTGTCCAATCTTATCCAGAAAGGGCCGGTGTGGGTGCTGGTTTTTGTTAGAGCCCAACACTAACACACCTGATTCTACCCACCAAGGTCCTGATTGAAAACCCTGATTAGTTAATTAGTGGAATCAGGTGCAGTAGCACTGCTGGCTAGGACAAAAACCTGCACCCACACCGGCCCTTTTCGGATAAGATTGGACACCCCTGTATTATATACTACGAAATATGAATGCAGGAACAGGGGCAGAACGTACGTGGTATGGTAAATTCTTGCACTGCCAAAGTGAACAGCGAGACCAAAAAACTAGTGTTAGGTAATTCGACTAGTTCTTGCTTAGGGTGAGGCAAGAATTAGTGGATTGTGTCGGTTGAGTGGAATGGGGAGTGGCGAACTTGGTTCGCGTATACTTCCTGCAATGAGTGGGGGTCGGGTGTTGGAGCTGTACGAGGTCAGTTACGGTTTGTATTTTTTTTTTTTTCACGACTAAAATATTAATGCGGAAATAGGATGGTTGAATGAGCTGGGCCAGGTCGACGTGCATGCCCGATAAAATCTGTCGTCTAAGCGTGGGGGATAATGGCGAAGGGTTTGGAATACGCTACGAGGGGCGTATGGGAGGTAAGGCGGTGGCTAGTGTGTGCTGGAACTGTGGAGAGGGGAAAACTGGGAGGAGCTGAAGTAGTTGATGGGAAGGGAGGACCTGTAGGAGTGTGACGGCCGGCTCCGCAGCCGCACATTAGAACAGGTGGGAGAGCACCATGCACCCTACACTCCTTTGCCTACACCGGATTTAACATATTTAAGTTCAATTTTCATTATGCACATTTCTAACCATATCCACACATATTCATTATTATTACACGTTACTCCGTTCAGTTTTAGACATGTAAACATCTAATATACACACTACAACATGCAGACACGTTACAGACCAAACAAACAATAAAACACGCGACACATTTTCATTACGTTAAACATTCTACACTTTATTTAGCGTTTCACACATTAAGTTACATCTGGGTGCACACAGTTTGTTTCTTATGTTTGTTACATTATTTAAAGTTCTTTTGTTTTTGGGTTATTTTTAAGTTTACTGTGAGGGAGGCAGGAGATCTGTGGCGTGCCGCTGACTTCTGGGTTTGGCGGCGTTCTGGCAAAGGGGCTCGGAGGTCCAAGGTGTCAATATAAAAGTCCGGCGGATGTTACCATCTCCCCACAACGTCATGGAGGGAGAGCAGGAGTCCGTATTGGGAAAATTTTTGCGTTTATTAATTATTAATATTATTGATATTTGTTTTGACTTTAGAAACATTATTTACTTTATACTGTTTTTTTTTAACGCCCTTTGTCTATGTCTTTTGTTATTTTGTGAATAGTTATTAGTCCCCGTTTTCCCTGTGTGTTTTTATGGCCTGATCAGCCGGTATAAATGTTCCCACGTGTATCAGTTTGGGAGGTCAGTTCTTTGAGTTCAGTTGTGTTTAATTTGGCTCCTTATCTTTTGTGTGGAATTCTGTTCAGTTGACCTCATTTAGGCCTAGAACTCTTTTGTTGATTTAGTTATTTTCTGATATGATTTTTTTTTGGCAAAAATAAATCTTTTATTTGAAATTTAAAACTGTCTCTCCATGCCTACCTGCTTGGTCCCTCACATGTGGTGTCAGAAGTGGGATCAGCAGTAGGAGAGCAGGTTTTTTTGTTTATTTTTTCTTCCTACGGACTTCCATTCACACCATGCTTGCTGGAAGGGGAAGAGGAACCAGACGAGCCCAAGCCCAAGACACTAGAGCAGTAGCTGAAAAATCAGAGCCCAGTGATGAAGAGGACAAGCGGGGAGCTGAGGGTGGACCGAAAGACCCGGAGGTGAGCGACAGTGGCCATGAACCAACACTTTCAGACCTGGTTGGCATTCTGCATGCTCATATGGCTGAGCAGAAGCAGCAAGAGGCACAGAGGAGCAGGGAGGCCAGCCAGCAGTGGATAACCATCAAGGAACTCCAAGACCAGTTCAGCCATCTACGCCAGACTCTCCAGGACCAGTCTACCCCAACCTCGGGTGAGCACGAGGAGGCGCATCAGAAAAGTAAATCGGAACCAGCAAGACCAAAGTTGGGGTCCAAGCAGCCCCAACCTGTGCCACCAGCTTGTCCTGCAGTTCATACAGAGGCCTACCCCCAGGCGATTATGGCCATAGTCCACGGCCATATGGAGTCCATCGCAGGTCAGATCGTTTCAGTCATTCCTTTCGCCCAAAGCTGCAAAAGTTGACGGAGGAAGATGACATCGAACATTTTCTAATTACGTTCGAAAGAATTGCTAAAGCCTGTCGGTGGCCCAGGGCCAATTGGTCTTTTCAACTTATCCCTTTCCTGACTGGGAAAGCCCGTGGTGCTTATATGCACATGGATGTTGGCGACTCAGAAGAGTACAACAAGGTAAAGGCAGCCATTTTAATGAAGTATGATGTCACTCCAGAATCTTACAGGCTGAAGTTCCGCAGTCTGGACGTGCACCCTGGTGAAACCCCCAAGGAGCTCTATGTCAGGCTGAAGGAGTTATACCAGAAGTGGATCCAGCCAGAGGATAAAACTGTAGAGGAGGTGGGTGAAATGATGATCCTGGAGCAGTATCTTCGCATGGTGTCCCCTGAGCTACAGATTTGGCTGAAGGAGCATGACCCACAGTCTGCCTCGGAGGCCGCTGTGCTGGCTTCCATGTATGTCTCTGCCAGGAGGAAAGACCAGCCCTGGAGCTATATAACCTGGAAGACCAGCAGGGATGCCCGGAGACCAAACGCCTACCATCAGTCTCAGAGGCCACCTGTAAATGTGAGTAAGCCATCTAACAAGGACTTCTCCAGTTCTGGTCCTAGCAGGAGACCACCTGTTTGCTACCTGTGTGGCCAGGAGGGCCACATCAAGACTGTCTGCCCAAAGAACCCGGCAAAGCTGACCCAGGTGTGCTGTGTGCCCAAGAAAGAACCAGCAGTGGGTGGGACCAACCAGTCCAGGCAGCTTGTGTCAGTAGAGGTGAATAGCAGAAGGGCCGAGGCTCTCCTTGACACAGGCAGTGACCAGACTTTGATTCAGCCACAGTACATACAATCCGGCCAGGTCAGCATGTCTGAAACGGTGTCCATTCGTTGTGTCCATGGGGATGAGAAACGCCTACCTACAGCAGATGTCTATATAAAGGTACAAGACCATACTTACCTGTTAACTGTAGGAGTGGCGGAGAAACTCCCATTCCAGGCCATTCTGGGTTGCGACAAGGGGGAAGCACAGAATTAGTGACATGGGAAACGGGTAAGGGGAGGAGAGCGGGGAAAGATGGTGTGAAAGGGAAGAGACGAGCGGATGAGGCAACAGCGGGTGCTTCTACGGGTGTAGGTGGGTTAACACCGGAACTGCTGGAGCCTTGGAGAGTTCGGTTGTGGGCAACAGGAGCGTAGAAGCCGGGTTTCTTCTGGTGGAAGTGATTGGAGGGAGGGAGGGGAACGGGGTGCATGTGCACGGGGCAAAGGTGCAGCCTGCGAACACAGGGACAAAATAGGGGACGAAAAGAGACCGAAGAGGTCGTAAACAGAGGGAGCAAGCACGGGGGGAGAGCGAGAGCGAGAGAAACTGGCTGGTTTTTGCGGAAGGACTGACTTCCGCCGAATCTGGAGCAGGGAGGACGTCGCCGAGCGTGATGACGTTGAGCGCGGAACCTGGAAGTGCTGTGTGGTCTGTACACGTCTGGTCTGCCCATGGGGAGGATCAGCTACATTGCTGAAAGAGTCGGTGTATAATTTTAGTAGTCTGGCCTTGTTATCGGAGTGGTGGAAGGAGATTTTCTTCTGCTTGAGTGCCCGATGGAGTCTGGCTGGGCTTGGAGTGTGAGCCGTGGGAAGCCTTGCTGGGGAGCCTCGGGCTCTCGCTTCTGGGCGCCGTGGTTAACGAGGAGCATAGCTGGAATTCCTACGGCGCAGAGCCTGAAACAGGGAAACGGCTTCGGTCGTCATCGCTGGGGAGCGTGGTCCGGTATATGGGCACCCCGGTTGGGGCGAGCGGGTGATGCTTTGTGGTGGAGGTATGAAGATGGCAGAGCGAGGGCGGGTGTGCGGAGGAGAAGCGGAGTTGCGGGAACGGATTGAGAATATTCCTCTGGAGCATCGGAGCCTTGGAATTATTCTGTGTCTGAGGGACTCGGTAGGATTTCGGATTTCGTGCTTCGGGTAAGCGATCTCACTGTGCGCTGGCTGTCTGGTTAGCGAGTGAACGACGTAGAAACGAGACGAGCGGGGATTGTGGGAATGTAGGAGGTATATATAGGCGTAAGGACGAATATGAAGGCACATTGGGAGCGGCCCTGTTCATTTACCTACGTTATCGGGAACTCCCTTTAATAAATTTGGACCAATTATTGCCAACTTTCCTACTCATATGGTCTATTGTCAAAAAATATATTGGATGTAAACTTAAGTTTTCTAACTGTTCTCCACTCAGGCTTAATTTCAATCTACTACATAACTCTATACCATTCAATAATAACTGTTGGGCCTCAAGGAGTGTGCATACTTTTCAGGATATGTTGAATGAATATGGTCTACTTTCATTTAAAGAGCTCAGACAACGATAATCCCTCCCAGGTTCCGCATGGTTTCTGCATCTGCAATTGAGATCATCTCTCCGTGCTTATGGAGTCCCGTGGGACTCCCCTCGACCCTCTCATCCTCTAAATGCATGGGTTGATCCTCTAGCACCTACCACTGGGCTAGTATCCACAATGTACAGCAAGCTTATTTCTGCACTAATTAAGACACGTGGGGTAACCGAAACATGGAATCTGGATTTTAAATCACAGAATTACTTCACTGTAACACCATCTGGACCAATAAATTCAGATCATCAAAAAACCCAGCATATCAGCTGATCCATTATAAATTTATCCACAAAATGTATGCATCTCCGTATTGGCGATTCAAAATGAAACTTACTGATAGTCCAAACGGCAAAAAATGAAATACGGACTCTATCGGCACAGATCTTCATATATTCTCGAAATGTCCAACGGTATCACAATTATAGACCCATGTTTCATCATTTTTCAAAAAAAAAAAAAAACACTAGGATTTCCAATCCTACAACTCCCAACAATATTTTTATTTATTGATGTTCCAGACCTAAATCTCAGATTATATTAGGAAAAAATTGATCGATCTGATTCTATTCTGGTACCTTAAGACATCCAAGATGCCTCTGTCTCCTTTCTTTTTGTGGTAGGTAACAATCTGTTTTTCAGTGAACTTATTTAGAGTTGTATGTCTATGGCAGTTAAACTATAAGCTTGAGTCAATGTGAATATCTCATGTCTCTAGCAACCTGTACATAGTTATACTGAGACTATGATCTGTAATTCTGAACATTTTCAATAAAAAATGTTGATCACAAAAAAAGAAATCACTTCACTCGAGCATTGTATCCCTATAAAATTGTCAAACATTTAACTGAGTGTTCACTTGCCCACCACTGATCAAATCTCAGTTCAAATAGCAGGGAAGCAGCTTGAACATCCTGCCTTACAAAGGGGTGGAGCAGTGGGAGACATGCATGGGAGGGTCTGAGAATGAAGGTATGCCTTGAGTTGTCTGCCTGAACTAGCTCCAAAAGCTATGTCTGATGAGCTTACATACATCCCAACTCAGTACGGCTTTTGGGCGTTTTTTTCAGAATGAAACGCCCCAGAGGCGGTGTTAGACCCGAAATTATTGGCTATTTTCCCACCCTTTATTGACAACAATTTGTCCTGGCTTTTTTTTTCCTTCATTAACATTTTTCCAATTCAGAATAATCAGCTGTTTAAGACCGCGAGCTAAAAGTCCCCAAAATAATGGGCTACATTCAGTACAAAAAAACAATTGGTCAAAATAATTTTCAGTCTTCAGCGAATGAAGGTTATTTTCATAGTACGTGGTTTCCAATTCAAAAATGTTTATTTTATATAGCGAGTTGCGTGAGTGCTGCAAAACAGGTGTACATAGTCCCCTGAAATTACCTTAATTAAATTCTGAAATCTGGCGGCTGAATAGACCTGTTATAATTAAATTATTTTTCTGTACTGAATGTAGCCCATTATTTTGTGATTTTTAGATCGCATGGGGAGAGAAGCCGTGTTTCAATTGTCACTTGATTATTCTTGAATTGGAAAACGTGTTAATGAAGGAAAACCATCAAGAATTAGCCAGGACAAATTGTTGTCAATAAAGGGTTTATTTTAAATAGCCAATAATTTTCCGGTCTAACACTGCCTCTGGGGCGTTTCATTCTGAAAAAAAACGCCCAAAAGCCGTAGTGAGTTGGCATGCATGAGCTTATATTATTGAAATAATAAGTAAACACTGCACAATATATTAAGAGATGGGGAATTCATTAGTTAATTACAGTGCATGGATGATTTTTAGAAAAGCAAATTCGTGGGTCGGACCTGTGCAGTAGTTTGCAGTAATACTGTAAGTGACTAGGAGCTTGCCCAGACGAAGTAAAATGGGCCGTTCCAAACATTGTTCGGAGCGGAGGAACAATGTAATTTGATTAAAAAGTTGATTGGAGAGGGGAAAACGTATAAAGCAGTGCAGCAAATTATAGGATGCCTGGCTAAAATGATCTCAAAGGCTTTTAAATGGCAACAAAAACCTGCAACACATGGAAGGAAATGAGCAACTACTACAGAATGGCAAAGATTCAGCCAATCATTACCTCCAGAGAAATCAAAGATGATATAAAATGTCCCAAAAGTGCTGTTACAGTCAAAAGACATTTGATTGAAGCTAAGCTATCAGCAAGAAGCCCCCGTAAAGCACCATAGTTGAAAAAATGGCATGGGCAGAACCAGTTAAAACACATTGATTGGCCCCAAAGAGAAATGATGTAACATTCTGCAGACTAATGAGAGTAAAATTGTTCTTTTCGGCTCTGGTAGTCATCGACAGTATGTCAGACCAGTAATGCCCAGGATCCATCCATCCATTCTCTATACCACTTCTTCCTCATTAGGGTTGCGGGGGAGCTGAAACCTATCCCAGCTGACTCTGGGCGAAAAGCGAGGACCCACCTTGGACAGCTTGCCAATCCATCGCAGGGCACACGCACCATTGACAGACCAATCGCTCTCACACAAATATCTATGGGCAATTTAGCTGCCTGAGGGCCCAAGATCAGGAGCATCTAATATTGACCTTCGGACTTGTCCCTTGCGCACAGTGATTTCTCCAGATTCTCTGAATCTTTTGATGATACTATGTACTGTAGATTCAAAGTCTTTGCAATTTTACTTTGTGGAACATTTTTCTGAAATTGTTCCACAATTTTCAGATGCAGTTTTTTGCAGATTGGTGAATCTCCATCCATCTTTACTTCTGAGAGGCTCTGCTTCTCTAAAGTGCTCTTTTTATACCCAGTCATGTTACTGACTTGTTGCCAATTAACCTAATTAGTTGCAAAATGCTCCTCTAGCTGTTTTTTATTTGTACCACTTAATTTTACAGCCTTTTGTTGCCCCGCTCCCAACTTTTTTGAGATGTGTTGCAGCCATCAAATTCAAAATTAGCTATTATTTTTCATGAAATGGTGAAATGTCTCACTTTCAACATCTGATATGTTGTCTATGTTCTATTGTGAATAAAATGTGGGTTTGTGAGATTTGCAAATCATTGCATTCTGGTTTTATTTACGATTACCCAGCATCCCAACTTTTTTGGAGTTGGGGTTGTATAAATGGTAATTAAATCGGCTGAACAAAAAGGAAGCCATGTGTTAATGCCCAGACACGCGGTAAACTTCCCTGGGCTTGGAACCATCTGCAATGGACTATCACACAGTGGAAACAGGTATTGTGGTCAGGTGAATCAAAATTTCAGGTCTTTTTTTTTTTTTTTTTAGAAGAAGAAGAAATGGACACCGTGTGCTCTAAATTAAAAAAAAGAAAGAAGGCTCATCCAGATCGTCACCATCAAGAAGTCCAAAAGCCATGCTCTGTCATGATACGTGCTTGTGTCAGTGTCCTTGGGAAAGGTAACTTGCGCTTCTGTGATGGTACCATTAATGCAGAAAAGTACACAGATTTTTGAACATATGCTGCCTTCAGGATCACATCTTTTCCTGGGATGCCGATGTTTATTTCAACAAGACAATACAAAACCACATTCTTCACGCTTTAAAAAGGCAGAGGGTGCAGGTGCAAGACTGGCCTGCCCGCAGTCCTAACTTGTCCCCAATAAATAACGCATGGAGCATGTTGGAAGGCAATATGTGACAATGAAGACCTTGTACTGTTTCACACTTCAAGATTTATTTGCGGGAAGAATAAGACAAAATTAACACTGAATACACTTAATTACTTGGGGTCTTCAGTCTCTAAAAGTTAATTAAGTATTGTGAAAAAGAATGTTGCAAAGCAGTGAATACACAACTGTCCCAACTTTAGAAAAAAAAAAAAAAAAAACTGTTGCAAGAATCAAATTTGAAATGTGTTTATTTTGAAACATCTATGATATTCATGTGGTGAAACATTAAATAATCTGTTGCATTGTTTTCAAAGTAATACAGGTCAGATAATTTACAAGTCACTGCTGTCAGTTTTAATTTCAACTCAATGCCATCCTAGCTTTTCTCTGATTTGGGGTGGTTAAAGGAATAAGAAGCTTCCTGTGGATATCTTGACTAAGAAAAGATGAGAATATCCTTTGCAGTAGTGTACTGGAAAGTGTGACATAAATGATGAGTCTGCCTTGGCCCATGTGGCACACCTGTGACTGTAAGTTTTGTCAATGTGCATGAGCACCTTCAACAATGTATGTGTTTTGTATTTGCATGTCAGCTGCAGCGTTCGCATGCATGGGCGTGTGCAATAAAATGTCTATGTGGGTATCAACACCTGTGCTTGTGTATTTGTCTTGTCTGCAACGGTGTGGGTACGTTTGTGTGTGTGTGTGTGTGTGCAAGCAGCAAAAGTCGGCGCATGCGCCTCTTTCCCTCCTTTGTGCTGCACTGCAGTCAGCACACACGGCTACAAACACAAAAGGAGACACATAGCACACCGGCACATTTACAACCTTGCATTCTCACAGCACCCTCAAGCATGCCTTGCTAGAACTTATGCCATATATGGTCTTATAACTTATGCCCGATAGAACTTACGTATGTGCAGAAAGTAAACAAACAGAAAGAAATCCTGCCACTTCATCTACAATGGCCCTCACCTCCCTCTCACCCAAATGTGCACATCCAGACAAACGTAGAGGCAGCTATGTAAACACATGGACATAATCGCAACTGCAGTTTCACACAAAACTGTACATGCACGTGTAGTATAGACACACACGGCAGACATTAACGACAGATGAATTTAAGTCTTTAATGTCAAAATCTGATTAAAAATTGATTGCGTACAGAGAGTGGAAAAGAGAGTGAGTGCAGTCCTCAATCACTTAACTCTGTGAACAGAAAGACACTCAACTCTCCAAACAGTTTACAGAGAATTGCATAAATCATGCCTTCGAAATAAACTAGCAAAAAACAGTCTATGACAAAACTAAATTTGGGGAGAAGAACGAGATGATCACAAAACTTTCCAAGCTCGATATCACCACCATTCACCCCACCGCTCCCTCTCCCTCCCCTTTTGTAATCAACCAGATGTTAAGTGGGAGACAGTACTCAGTGAGGGCTAAGCGGATTATCACAGCAGGTGCATACTTGCGCTTTACGACAAACCGCAGCGATTGCTGGAGTGGACAGCCGCGCTCAAATGACCTTTGCACTTAATCTTGACATGGCGATAGGAGCGTAACTTTGATTTGAACATTGCTGGGGGATGGGGGGTTGTATGCATATACAGATGTTATGTCAATGCAGCTGAGAGGGGCTAACCGGCATGTCTGTGATATTTAGGAATCAGCTTTTTTTTTTTTTTGCACATTTCATTGTGACTGGGGAGACAGTGCGGCATGAGTACTTGTGCATTTCTTTACTGGAAGCCAAAGAGAAAATATGCCACCCCACCGCCCTGAATTTTAGGCTTATAATATAGCCTAGTTTTATGTCTTCGTTCATGAATTTGATTAATTTCAAAACGTTCAAATGCCCAGTGAGGCTTAACTGCTTGTCAGAACTGGCTCTTAGCAACATTCAGGCCTACACAGTAGTGTGCTGATTTTCCTTTATATTTCATATCTTATGGTAACCAAAATGATGTAAAGCCATGCATTTCATCGTCCTTGTTGAACAATGTTTAAGACTTTTATGCAAAGATGTAGGCAATTTCTACTTGACTTAATTGTGAAACACAACACCATACAATCCTTTTCGGACTCCTCTCACCTCTGACATTGTTGAGCAATTTTTTTTTTTAATTTGGCATCTCCAATCCCACCCGAATCTGGAATGCCCAATTGGTGAACTATGTACAAGGCTTGCTCGTATGCGACCCCTTGCTGCCAATTCAGGAGAGTGTAGACAGTTCGCGGCTCTCCTCCGAAGCACGCGCCTGTCAACCACCGCTTCTTATACACTCATTGGTTGAATCTTCGCTAGTTCAGAACGAGGGCGGAGGATACCCGGACATGACCAGGCTTAGGATCTTCCTGACGAGCGCCCGTCTGGCCAACAGGAGGCGCTTGAGCAACGAACAAGGCAACTATTGTAATCCCTTCCGGCAGTCCCTTCCCAATTTGCAACCCTGTAGCGCAATAGCCAATTGTGCGTTACTCTGAAAAAGCTGCCGACCACTGCCAGCTGGTACGAAGCGGGGCTCGAACCCGCGACGTGATAGTCACTTCTGCTTCGCAACGCGGCAGCCATGCTGTGCAATTTTTAGTGGTCATAGATCCACTCCATTAATGGCTAACTTGACTTCCTTTAAGCTGGTACTCCAAAATCAAGCCAATATCGAGTGGGGCTGCCAAAATAATGTTAAAGTTCTGACAAAGTTATAAGTTTCCAATCTGATTTGGCCTACATTTAATTGACTCACCCCAGCAAACATGAGATGTCTGCCTGACATGCAGATCATGTCTATATTGCGATGGTCTGTCCAGTACCATATCTATATGTCAGCACGACGTGCAAATAAGGTTAAAGGTTTAGAAGTCTAAATATGACCCATTTCAGATGTGGATATAGTGTTGTGTGTCAAGGATTCATACAGGAGTTTGTAAGAGTAACATTCAACAGTCTTTATTGTTGTCCAACTTCATGAACGTACTCATCCCATCCCGACACAATAAAGAACCCACCACTTCCTGTAACTCAACATATTTACTCTTGAAAATAAAAGCACACTTCAGTGTTAACTCAGATTACACCACAGATAATGCAGTTCTATATTTGGATGTCAAAACAAGGTATTTTTTGGACATCTATTGACGTGCAAGACAGGTGCAGGAAATGGATCCTTTTCACAGTTGCCATTTTACATGTCAAAGCAGGGCAAGTGCAAGTGTAATTAATAAAAGTGATTGTGGTTCCATCCCATATAGGTGTGTCACAACTATTCCAGTGAGATAGCAAGCACAACACAAGAGCCATTTGGCCCCAGAACACCTAAATGGAGTGGGACCATAATTATTAAAACTGTGCTTGCTGCTTTGACATGTCAAATACCCCTTTTCCACCAGAAAGAACCTGGTGCTAGTGCCGTGCTGGTGCTAGTGCCAGTGCTTAGTTGGTTCAACCCACGCACCTCCTAAGAACCTGTTTGGTTTTCCATCGCCGAGGAGCCAAATCAGAGCCATGCGATTACATCACTGTAATTTAAGACCAGCAGATCAGGAGAAAATGAATGTTGTTCGAGATCTGCGTCTCTCTCAGCAGCGCTTACGTAACATCTGGCAATACAGAAATACAGTAGGGACTGCGGGAAACCACAAATAAAAATGTAAAACTGAAATAATGCTTGTGTTTCTATGCTCAGTAATACTGTTATTGTCATTGAGGTTTTATCATTTTTAGAGGGGAAAAGGAATATAGCCGATTAGATTGCTATGATCTTGTACTGGATTAAGATCAGATATTTAAAAAGCAGCAATATAAGGCGCATACCATATCTTGCACTGTTGTCCGTGCGTGTTAAAAATACTGAAATCTTGTGCAGAAATAGGGTGTAATAATAGGAACACGCTATTTATCTTTACTTTTCCCAAGGAAGCAGACAGGTAATAAATAAAGGAGCAACTGTCGTATTTCATTCCAGCTTCGTAACTTTGAATGATCTAATGTAGTTTCGTTTTGAAATGACATTCAAGCTCGCAAATGGCAATAACAGTAATTTGCGAACGCCCTATCTGGCCAGCTAACTCATATTCATAGAGCTTATTATAGACGTAAGCGGTGCAGAAAGTAAAATAAAATATAAACGCATCATGCAGATATAAGAAATATGCTTATACATCCCAACGTTTACTGCAAGCAGAGTGCACAAAATACTTCCGCGACCGCGCTGGTCGTGTTGGTAAACTCCGCCCCACATCATCGGTGCTTGCTCTGGACCAGCAAGGAGTTCGTGCTTACTCTAGCACCGGTTTTAAGAGCCAGGAGCTGGTGCTTAGGCTGTGGAAAACAAAAGAACCGGTGCTAAGTCAGGCTCTGGCTCCGAACCAGCACCAGCACCAGCTCGGTGGAAAAGGGGTAAAAATGGCCTCTGTGAAAAAGGTCAGACACACGATAAAACGATTAATAGGCAAGAATTGGAGAGAGAGACGAAGAGGGTTTCTTCTTCTTCTTATTTATTATTATTATTATTATTATTAATAAATACTTAAGGGTTTTAGGTGCCCTTTGGTGCTTAAGCCAAACCGTTTACTGTGCGTAAATGCCGAGGTGCCCTATTTGTGGCTGCATGAGAGGAGTGGATTCTGCGGTTGGTGGCTATATCACTCTGCCAGGTGCATTTGAGTCTGACTGGTTGCTGACAGCAAAAGGGAGGCAGGAGTGTGTGAATGCATTGAACACATCCAAGGTAAGCAAGATAAAGTTAATATGAAGTTATGTTAATAGTGGTAGCTTTTTAAGTCGTTCCCCCCGTAAACCAACGTAGTTGGCGTTTTCCTTTTGTGGTAACAAGAAGCACTAGCTAACATTAGCTAAACGTTTGTTGCAAAGCTAACCCGGAATTATTTCTGAACTTGAACAACTGCTTAGCGTTGGCTTATTTCTGGTTGACTCATGGCCAATAGGACGGCTAACAAACTAACGCTAACTAGGTAACCTGGCGCAGACTTGGGAAACTGGTTTAGCAGGGAAAACTGTTAAAATTACTCAAAGCTGGGGACCACACAAGCATTGAGGAATAACTCAGCTAAGGTAGACTGGCTAACATTAACCAGGAAATAAAACTGTGCCAGGATAACACAAGCAAACCGATACGGCGGAGAGAATAAGTATTGAACTCGTCAACATTTTTCTCAGTGAATATATTTCTAATGGGGCTATTGACATTAAATTTTCACCAGATGTCTGTAACAACCTAAGTAATCCACACACACAAAGAAATCAAAAGAAATTAAAGCTGCAAGCAGTGATGAATGGGCCCTCGCACGCTTGCGCACGTTGGGGGTGGCGGTGAGATTCTGACGGGTGCAGGTGTGCATTCACGACCATTGGACAGTGGTAGACTGTGGAAAAGCTATTTTACACAGACATGACCTTATGTTTGGAGGCGCTATGAAGCACACTGTCCATGTGCAAGCTCAGACCGGCATGTTGATATCTACCAAATGGGATTCCTATCAAGCGTATGACGTTTAAACCAGTTTTGACCATGTTTGTTTCAGTAAGAACAACTTTCTGTTTCATGGCACCAAGAGACTTTTTTTTAGGTTTGGGCATGGTTCCCATGTCCACTGAATTTCATATATATAGGTTAAACGGGCTGCGAGGGCTGTTATGTTGAAATTTTCTAGGAAAATTGAGAACCACTTTTCCACACCCATGTGCAAACCCTGTACTGTGGTAAGATGTATGCCTGGCTTTATGCGTGTGCAAAATTTTGCGCATATTCGAGCATACTGAGACCCTCAAAAATGCACTTGTGGATTAGGGGGGTGCAATAGAGCCAATGTCTCACGCCAAGGGCCAATTTAGAGATCAAATCGAAGAGCATCACATCTTTGACTTGTGTGCAAAGTTTCATGAGTTTTTGAGCATGCTAAGTAGAAAAGCTTTTGTTGGTAATGACAGCTTCAAGACTGCTCCTGTTTGGAGAAACTAGATGCATGCATTGCTCAGGTGTGATTTTGGCCCATTCTTCCACGCAAATGGTCTTAAAATCTTGAAGGTTCTGGGGGCTGTTACGACCCGCACAAAACAAAAGCAAACCGCAACATAAAAGTGGGAGAGGCGACACATGCTGTAGTTTCTCTAGGGGTTTTTTAATTATTTCAAGTTTGGGAACACACAAAAAAAAAGTAGCGTTTTTTGTGGAAGTACAAAGCGGTCGGCCAGGACAAAAGCTGATGTTGCTACGTCAGTGAACCCTCTCCCTCTTGTCTCTGGGCAGGGCCTCTTATATAGGACCTGGAGATAGCAGGTGGTGAGGCGGCGCAGGTGCACATCCGGAAACGAAAAGAAGGAATACAAATTCGCCACCAAAGGCAGTTAGAAACAACATAACAATGGGGGCAGAGGACCACCATTGGAGCAGAGAGACGTAACAGGGCCTCTTCCATGAACTCTGATCTTCAGTTCTTTCCATAGATTTTCAATTAGATTCAAGTTGGTTGATTGACTGGGCCATTCTAGCAGCTTTACTTCCTTTCTCTGAAACCAATTGAGAGTTTCCTTTGCTGTGTGTTTGGGATCATGGTCGTGCTGAAATGTCCACCCTTGTTTCATCTTCAGCATCCTGGTAGATGGCAGCAGATTCTGATCAAGAATGTCTCAATACATTTCTCCATTCATCCTTCCTTTAATTATATGAAGTCTGCCAGTACCATATGCTGAAAAACAGCCCCACACCATGATGTTCCCACCTCCAAACTTCTCTGTTGGTATGGTGTTTTGGGGGTGATGTGCAGTGCTGTTTGTCCTCCAACGTGTGTGCTATGACATCCAAAGATTTCAATTTTGGTCTCATCTGACCAGACTATATTCTCCCAGTATTTCATAGGCTTGTCCAAATGTCTGGCGCGGTGGGCGCGTGCGTAGAGGCCATGGCGGTTGAGCACATTACTTGTTGCTTTCTTTGAAACAACTGTACCAGCTAATTCCAGGTCTTTCTGAAACTCTCCGCGAGTGGTCCTTGGCTCTTGGACAACTCTTCTGATTATTCTTTTGACTCCTTTGTCAGAAATCTTGCAAGGAGCACCTGGTCCTGATCGGTTTATGGTGAAATCATGTTCTTTCCACTTCTGGATTATGGCCCCAACAGTACTCACTGGAACATTCAGAAGTCTATAACCAATGCCATCAGCATGCTTTGCAACAATAAGGTTGCAAAGGTCTTGAGAGAGCTCTTTGCTTTTACCCATCATGAGATGCTTCTTGTGTGACAACTTGGTGAAAACCTTTTTATAGGCCATCAATTGGGACTAAACCAGCTGATATTAATTTGCACTGATAGGGGGCAGTATTGGTTTCAAAATACTGACAAATTTCAGCTGGTTTCTTGGCTTTCCATGCCTTTTTGCACCTCCTTTTCTTCATGTGTTCAATACTTATACCCTTTGTCATTCCACTTTATTACACATAACTTAATTTATCGACTTATTTGTTTTGATTTCTTTGTATGTATGGATTACTTGGGTTGTTACAGACATCTGGTGAAAATTTCATGTCAATAGCCCCATTGGAAATGCATTTACAGAGAAAAATGTTGACGCTTTTAATACTTATTTTCCCCGCTGTATGTCACAGTGCTATTGGAGACATTGTAAGCAAGTCAATGAGAAATGAGCTAAGGCAAATGTTATGGTTGTTAATGCTTTCTTTGGCAATGGCCTTTTATTAAGTGATTCCTTTGAAATCTGAATAAAATAATGTTTAATTGCAAGTGCAGAAGACAGTGTGCCGGAGTCTTTTTGCCTCGCAGTTTGCTGACCTCCAGTCCCATCCATACGCACCTGTATGCGTGCAAAAGTGATAATCCAACAGTTTTATGGAACTAAAACATCCCTTAATGGCGTAGTAGGTTTTCATTCGACAACTTTGTCTTGAAATAAAATTTACTTTTGGCTTGTTAAAGATAGGAAGGTAAGGTTTACAATGCTATGTTTATTGTATTATAATTTTTATTTTACATTCAAATAGACTTGTTGTATAACCACAGAATCCCTTGGCACATCTATAGTTGTCTTTTTCTTTTTAATCTTTGCAGTTCGTCAGAGATTTCATGAAGTGACGCATCTCATTGCATTAGGGTTTTGAGATATGGGCATCATGTTGGTCCTGGGGGTGAGGTCTTTTGTTTAGTCTAGGTTTCGATTCCATATCTAACCTCGTTCCCATTTTATGAAACATCACAATTTGACGCAAGTCGATAATATAAAATCCTTTATTTCACGAAGTGACGTATCTCCCTTTTCCCTAGTTAATTGAGTTTAACCAGTAATTGATATTTAATGCACAGCTGCAATATGTTAGCCAGGTACCTCGGTGACCTAGTGACTGGGTGAACTCCAGCCTGCTACATATAGGTTTTATGTCTTGAGTCTGTCGTCAGAATCTACATTCTTGTAGTATATACATTTCCTGCATCAAAACCTTGGCCACAGATTTAGCTAAAACCAGCAGTCTAGAAAACTGACACGGTTCATTGTAGTGTGTAATTTATTTATTCATTTGTAACCAAGATGAACTTCCAATCTGATTTAAAAGAAAAGCAGGTAAGAGGATGTTCCATTTAAAAAGTCCAATAGGCCTAGCCTACCGCATGATCAGTCGCTCCTAGGAAGGTGGTGTTTTTTTTTTTTTTTTTTACCATGAAACCTCTTTCCCATTAGTGCTTCATGCCATGGCTGTATCTTTATTCCCATGCAACAATATGGGGCCATCTTGCGTTGAAAGTTATCATGGCCCCGATATGGCCATATGAGGCATGAGGCTGCAAGAACGCTGTTAGTATTATAAATCTAAAGAAATTTAAATAATAAGTTTTGTTGTCTTTTCGATTTTTTACTTGGTGTAGGAGCTCCACCTCGGGTAAACACTTTTAAAAATATAATTTCTCTCAGGGATTGATGGTGCACAACCAGATATCTCATATATAGGACCCATTTCCTCCAGCATAGGGGAAGTATAATGATTTGCTGAGCTTCTGCAATGGTCCAACGGCACTGATCAAGAACCCTCACCACATTGCTTTCTATCGTGGACTGCCACATTGAAAAGTATCATGTGTCCAACTGAGATTCAATAGCCGGCATAGTTTGGTAGTGGTTTCATTAGTCGTGGTTTCTAGTTTCTTATGGGATTTTCAATAGAGATAAACTTCTGTACCAGTATATGGCAAATGCATTTTAGAATGGTTACCCATTCCACATTGGAGGGACTCTAAACGATTCCCAAACAATTAACATTTATTTTTGATCAGAACTGTTGCGCTGGATTTCAAGGGAGGGCTTCAGGAGGAACTATGAAGCGTTAATATGCTGGTTGGGTTAACAGGAAACAAAACACTGTTATAAGATCACGTTTAACCAGTCTACCAAATAAACAGTCACTGCAGGATATTGTGTGACAAACTTGTGTTGTGTTTTACAGACTATATGTTTATTGTGCTGGTGGTACCAGCTGAGTGATTGTTGAGGATCATATATCAATATTTCTCATCATATTCATCAGTAAATCAATAACCATATTGAATAACCATAATCAATAATCATAATCCGTAACCATGTTATGTATGCAGCAGTAACACACATACTCATGCACAGGCACAAGCAACACATGTACACACACACACACACAGACACAGACACACATACAAGCAGTTCACACAGACACATGCACACACACACACGCGCGCGCGCGCACAGGCACAAGCAGCACATGTACACATGGCGCGCGCACACACACACGCAATTCAATTCACACATGCATGAGCAGCTCACACAAACAAGCAGCAGGCTTCTGTAGCTTTGAATAGTAAGCAGGCTTCTGTTTTGTTGATTCGAAAACATAATCAGGTGATGTATTTGATTTCTGTAGCTTTGATCAATATTGAAACATAATCAGTTTAATTATTTATGTATTCATGTGTATCCTATATCTTTGGCTGTATTTTTCCTCTCTTGACTGTAATTTTCCTCTCCTTTTTAGTGATGTGCTGATGTGCATGCTTATCTTTTGGTTGTAGTTCTCAAGAGAAGTTGGCAGTGTTTTGGTTTGCCTGTCCTGTTGTAGCGTGAGAATGAGAAGGCAGAAAGACCATATTTGGAAGATATTTCCTGTGATGAAGTTACAAAAACTGGGTGTGAAAAGAAAAATGTCAGTTCTTCTTGCGCAAAAAGAACTCCGCTCTATATTAATCAATATGCCTCAATAAAGCCTAATTGTCTGAAAAATCTGAGACTCTCCAGTTGCTTGAGGATGGGGGAACCTCATAATATGAAAATATGTCTGAATGAAAACCACGACATGATAAAGTTACCCTGTTGAGCCTCTTATTTCATAAAAGAGCAACTGACATATATCATAACCTTGGCAGTTCCTAACATTTTACTGTTCTACAAACTGGCATATTACAGGCGTATCTCATATCAGTAGTGATCCACTATTTCACAGTGATGCATTTCCTTCTAATGAAATTTATCGGATAATTAGGTCACAGAACCAGATGCTGCCATTTGCCCCATTATCTTCATGTATGCAGCTATTTAGATTCAAAGAATCATGCCGTGTCAATAGATTGAGCCTCTACCAGGGGACTGGAAATTTTACAGAATTTTCAAGTTGAATTTCTCAGAATTGGTAAAAACAGAGATATGTCACTTCGTGAAATCACTGACGAGTTGCAGTAATGAGATGGAACAAGGATGCAACTGAGGCGAGGATCAGACAGAGCACCTCAAGCATACACCTAGAAAAAAGGGAGGCGGGGGACACACAGGAACCCACGACTGGTCTGGTCTGAACACCATATTTTGAGGGTCTCGGACCTGACCACATTTTTACTCAGTCTTGTCTAGGTCTCAGACAAAACACGCTCTGAATTTTTACAAATTTTTTTTTAGAAGAGCTGAAGGGATTTCACTTTGATCTCTTTGGAACTCTTAGGTTTATTATGTTGCTTTGAAAATATATAGAAGTGGAGATGGTCAGACTGCCTTCATTTAAAGGCAAATTAATACAGATAAAGCTCTTCTTTAGGTCACATTGTTGTTCAAAAGATTGTTCCTGAGCATCAATATTTGATATTTCACATAAAAATACTGCATTACCTCCATTATCATTTTGGACTTTAAGGCGTCCACAAGGATCAAGAAATCTTTTCGGAACATCATTTACATCATGGATCGAATAGGAAATGTTGAATGTTTGGTAGTCACTGACCTTTCTTTCATTTTCTAGATTTAGCTCTGTGATAAACAAATTTGGGGGGGGGAAGCTGATTATATTGCTTATACTCACTACAACACTGCCATTTTTTACCATTGTGGGAGGACATTAAAAACCATAAATTAATGGTTTTGTTTTTTTTTCTGTTTTTTAAAGTATGTCGTAAGAAAGAGTTCTTTGGTGCAAGGCAAAGAAAATGGAAATTGAATTGGAATAAACATTGGTTTTAAGGGAATTTAGTGTGAGGTGAGGTTGTTAATTTTTTCAAGACTAAATATTGTCCAGAAGCAGTGATTTTGTATTGACGTCCAGCAGACCACTGTATAAGGTTAAAAATCAGTTCAAATGTGGTCATTCTTGACGTCTTTTCAATATCAACTCAAGCATGTCCAAAATGAGTTTGCAGTGACTTTGAAAAGACCTCCATAATGACCACATTTGAACTAATGTTTAACCTTGTACAGAGGTCCGGTGGGCGTCAATAAGGGACCATAAGACCATCCACAAGACGTCGTAAAAACACGTCATAAAAACTTTCATTCTGGCTCCTCAGGGAACGTCATTTAGATGTATGGGAAAGACGCCAAAAAGACGTATTTTGGACATATTCTTGCTCGGCAGGACGCTTTGCAGTGGCTGAAAAGGGGATCAAATTATAATAGGACACGCCAACAGAATAAAGAGGACATTCTGATGCCTCCCAAATGGGTGACTTGACTTATTCACAACCGAATGGAAACTTCAGCAGTTGTCACAACCGTCTTTCTACTGTTTACCCAACTTTTTAGGTTTGCAAACATGAATCATTCGGGGTGACACAGTGGGTCCAAAATCTCACTGGCGTTAGAACGTCACTACATCGGCTTTTTGCTATCCTGCGGAAATCACTTGTTATAAAGCGACATTAATGCGCTTTTACGCAGAGGTTTTTCCTAGAGCCAAGCCGACGCGATGGTCGCCCGGGTATGTAGCCCTGGCCAAGAGAAACCGACCACTTGGCCGTGGGGAGTCCTAACTTATAAAAATCCCATAGACATCACAGTCGAGCCTAGATGCCGTCGCCTTCACACCGGCCAGTGTCACGGAAGAGTACGTTTATTTTGTGTCTCAATTCAAAATCCAAGAATTCAAGAAGGATGATCAGAAAGACGAGTTAAAGGATTAACAGAATAAAATCCATTCAAATATCATCTTGCCGCTGTGGTTTCCAAAGCAAATAATCATGGAAGTGAAAACATTTAAAAACTTGTCCAAATTCATTCGTCCATGGCATTCTTGCGGAACTATTCATCACTCGCCATGTCCCACAGTGTATCACTGCAGGTAACTTTCATTACAGGGTATTTTCCCCCAAGTCAGTCTGAGTCCAGTCCATTTAATGGCATCCACTCATAATAACAAATAATTTAGGAAAACTCATGGGTTTTACAGCGGAAAATATAGACACCTACAGCCCAATCTCGACAAAACGTAGTGTGATTAGATCAGATCCATTCCGCCGTCTAAATTTCTAGATAAACGTGGAATGAATTTGAGAAAAAAAAACTGGCAAAACGTGTGAACACAAATGTTTAATACAAAACGTTGAAGCGGAAACCTACGTTTCTGAAGCGTAGGCTACAGATGGAATATCCCACAGCCGAACGGTTAATTCGTTCGATTGCGCGTCAGCCAATCCCGATCATTCCGCGCGGAAATCTGCTGCGATTAATAACCTAAACATGAAATGTTGCAAATTCCAATGAGTCGCCAAATCATTGATATAAAAGTAACAATACCTGGCAGAAAACCGATGTAGAGCAGAACCCAGAGAGGAACTTCGATCCTCCATACATCCATCTTCCTCTGACGGCAAAAAATGACTGTTTCCTACTGCGACGGCGAGTCAAAAATATTCGAATAGGAATTAAATACCTGAAATGTATTTCGAAGTCGAAAAGTGAATGGGGAAAAAAAAAAACCCTTTCCATAAAGTAGGGTAATCCGAATACTCGAGGCTGGCGGGTAAGATCAAACAAGAGACGTGTGGATTTGCTGCGGTTGATGTAATGGGTTGTCCGGAACAGCGGGCTGCGTTTTAAGAGACATAACTACAGTGCAGACTGCAGGACTCGTGGTGCGGCGTTGACGCCTAAATTGCGGGTCTCGCAATGTTTGCGCTCACAATCATTTCTCTCATACCGCGCAGGGTACTCCCGTCCTTTTTGACATTGGTGTGCAAAACAATTTACTGCAATATGTAGGAAAGATATCCGAAGTTTAATCGAGCAGATCGGGGAGAGGAAATTCTGAATTCTGTCCGAAGGACATGAAAACGGGAAAGGTGGTGTTAGTAGATATTTTTAAGTGTAACACAGCTAACAAGGTTTTAAATAATGGAACGGTGAGAAGAGTTCCCTGAATAATTGAAAAGGGGAAGGCAGAAGTAAAATCCAGTGTAACAGTAGCCAAAAAGAGCTTGTTTCGGTGACACGCAGGGTGACAGGATTAAAATACATCCATCAACACTCAGGGCCATCTGACACTGATCCATATGCTCGATTAGCGTCATTATACAGGAGTAAGTCTACAGTATTTACACGTGTTCCTTTACAGAGTTTCAACGAGTTTCAAATAGAACTTTTAGTTTTCAATTGAGTACAAAAGAAACTTGGACAATATGAAGTGACAACTCCAAGAGGAAAATTGAATAATTCATTTTTATTCATTATTTAAGTAAAAATAAACAACCATGCATACTGTCAAACGACCATAGAAAGACGATATCCACTCGCTGAGCCCAGGAGGAGCGCCTCACTTCCGAGAAAATGAGCCAAATTATTATATTGTACAAAAAAGTTAACGCACCTATTCCACCCAGTTAACAATTTCGTCCGCGAAACAATTACCAATTTTCCCATTTGCCACAAACAATGGACATTTAAAAAAAAAAAAAAAAAAGCGGATAGGCCATCCGTGCCGGGAGTAGCCACATTGGTAGAAAGGCGCTGACATGCATCCTTCCGTCTGGTGAATATATGAGGCATGACCTCAGTTCACTTTTGTTAAACTCAGAACACAGGCCTCAAGGATTAACGGGGGCTACAGAGCAAGAACAAGAACTTCATACATGTACATAAAATAAGAAACCATTTCAGCCGAGCGGTGTCTCCCCTCATACCACAAAGGCTAACCGCACTACAGAAACTGATCAAAACAGGGTGTTGCTCAGCCTCTCATTCAAGTGCCTGTATGAAGATTATGGAGATGAAAAAGGCAGTTTCCATCATTCCTAACAGGTTCTCCACGTTCCCTTATGTCCACCTCAGCCATTCTCCCACAAGAGGAAGATCTTTTTACCTTAAGAGGGTAAATCTGCATAACAATAAAAATATATTGTCCCCCTCCCAATGTATTTTGGCATTGTGTCCACAAAGACATTTTAAGTGTAGTTTTTAGTCATTGCCCAATGAAAGAGGGGCATTTTCAGCCCCTGGGAAAGAGCCAATTTTCTCCCACGCAGAACTCATGAATGAGGACATTTCAGGGCTAAGGGCCGGGCAAATGCTAATGGAGCAGAGAAAACAGTCATCATAAACAAGAATCATACTACACTCAGTTTCCAAAGTCCTTACACTGATCTCAGGCCAAGAGTGGGTAAGACAGGACACATTTCATCAGGAAAATAAAGAGCACAGTTTGTGGGTTATCCAGCGGAGGGATGGGTTATCCAGTGTTATGTATGAGTATTTTTTGTAAAGTACTGTATATCATTTGTGAATGGAGATTTGTTACATACTATTTGTGCTGCCTTACTGATCAGCTATTTTTTTATTTTGTTGATCATTTAGCACCCTCTGGTGGTATGTCTGTAGAAAAACATGGTCTGATGCAATACCACTTGTTTGTGATGAAATAGACTAGTGCTTTCTTGAAGTTTCTGGCTTCTTCTTGCCTGGAGGGGGCCGGATCACCCAGGACTCCTGTAGATCTTTCCAGACTGTTCCTAGTCTATATAAATGCTGTGATTTTGTTCAGTTGGGGAGAGTTTTTTCTTGGCATCAGAGTTAATTAGTGGCATTAGAGTGTTATTATAAGATTGTACAGTGGATTATTTGTAGAAATTTTTGGACCTAATCAGTGAAGAATAAATTTAAGTTGTCATTGCTGGTTTTCTTTGTTGTGATTTTCAAGTCATAACAAATTGGAGGTTCCACCGAGATAAACCATTCATTGGATCAACCATTGGATTCACCAAAGATTAAAGCTGATCTATCATTTTAAATCTTGTGACTATTTGAAAAACCAGCAATCATGACTTTTTGATTTTCTGAAAACTCCAACCCCCGAATCAATTGTGATGGCAAAGAAGAAGGACTTGCTGCAAATAGCCTCAGCCCTTGGATTATCTGATGTGAAATCATCAATGAAGAAACAAGAAATATTCAACATTTTGGTGCAACATTTCATCGATGAAGATATCTTTGGGGAAGAAGCAGCAGAATTGATTAAAGATGTGGAAGTGTCTGCAACAGAGCTGCAAAGACTTGAGATTCAGCTACGCCAGAAACAACTAGAACTGGAAGAAAGAAGGTTGGAGAAAGAACTAGAAGAAAGAAGGTTGGAGAAGGAGAGAGAACTGGAAGAAAGAGGATTGTGACTGCCCCTTGGAAAATGAACCTGGTCCAGCCAAACTTGAAAATTCAGAAATTCTTCAAAATATTGACAGCAAGTTGTCCCACCTGGACCCTTTTCAACAACAGCAGCTAAAGCAGCTCATATTTGAATATAGTCACATATTCCCTGACGTTCCCTCAAGGACTGATATGGTTTACCATGATCTCATCCTACAAGATAATGCTAAGCCTGTAAAACAGCATCCTTACAGAATGAATCCAGAGAAGCAGAAATACCTTAAACAAGAAGTCAAACCAATTGATGCAAAAGTAAAAGTTACCACTGAATTTCCTGAGCCTACAACTAAAAGACAACTAATGAGATTTCTAGGGATGGCTGGCTACTACAGAAAATTCTGTAAAAATTTCTCCATTTCTGAACCTTTGACAAATTTACTGAAAATGAAAAATTTGTTTGGGATGAAAAATGTCAAAATTAATTTGACCAACTGAAAGCTATCCTCAAAAATGCACCAGTTCTCTTCTCTCCTAATTTCAAAAAGGAGTTCAAGCTGGCTGTTGATGCCAGTGATATTGGTGCAGGCGCAGTTTTACTGCAAGAAGACACTGATGGAGTAGATCATCCTGTTTGTTACTTTTCAAAAAAGTTTGATAAAAATTAGAAAAACTATTCAACAATTGAAAAATAATGTTTGGCACTTTGTTTTGGCTTTACAACATTTTGAAGTCTGACTTGTTCAGCTACTTCCATCAAGGTCTTCAGTGATCACAATCCCCTCACATTCTTGCATAAGATCAAAAACAAGAATCAAAGATTACGGAGATGGAGTTTACTTTTTTACAAGAGTATGATTTAGATATTTCTCACATCAGGGGAAAAGATAACGTTATTCCAGATGCACTTTCTCGCATGTAATTTTACTTTTCTATTTGATTGTGAAAATTGCACTGGTTGTTATGTATATGATTGTTATAATGATCAATGATACTTTATGTGTAAAGTTTCAAGATTATACTGATTATAAAACAGTGTTAATTTTAACAAAAGAAAGCTTTTAGCAAACCTTTCTTCTCTTAAAGAGGGAAGTTGTTATGTATGAGTATTTTATGCAAAGTACAGTATATCATTTGTAAATGGAGATTTGTTACAAACCATTTGTGCTGCCTTACTGGTCAGCTATTTGTTTATTTTGTTCATCACTTAGCACCCTCTGGTGGTATGTCTGTAGAAAAACATGGTCTGATGCAATACCACTTGTTTGTGATGAAATAGATTAGTGCTTTCTAGAAGTTTCTGGCTTCTTGCCTGGAGGGGGCCGGATCACCCAGGACTCCTGTAGATCTTCCCAGAATGTTCCTAGTCTATATAAATGCTGTGATTTTGTTCAGGTGGGGAGAGTTTTTTCTTGGCATCAGAGTTACATAGTGCCAATAGAGTGCTATTATAAGATTGTACAGTGGATTATTTGTAGAAATTTTTGGACCTAATCAGTGAAGAATAAATTTGTTTAAGTTGTCATTGCTGGTTTTCTTTGTTGTGATTTTCAAGTCATAACAACAGAAAACTGGGAAGACTGTTGCCTAAGCTGGGACCGACACTTTACATGGGGTTATACAAATACCCAAAAAGTAACATCTCGCGATTCTGCAAAATATAGTTTATTACACACACGCGCGCACACACACAGTCAGGCAACTAAAACGATAAAAAAAAAGAAAATGGGAATGCTTCATCTACTGAACGTCCACAGATGACAAACGGCGTGTCTGTGATGGACAAGGCAGAGTCCAAAGAACCAGCCCCCCCTACAGTCAATCAAAACCACCAGTCTCCCCAATGGCAGTGTAGCGTAGCCAGACTCGACCAATGATCGGCCCCGAGTGAGCGGCAGGTTCCGCCCACCAATCCCCTCTTCGTCCTCATTGGCCAACAACAAGCTCACGGAGGTAGGACTGGGTGATGCTGCGCAGCTCTTCTAAGGCATAGTCCTCTGGCATGGGTAGGCGGCTGATGAGCGGGGCCAGGTAACGCAGGGGAATGTGGGCCGGGGCTGTGGAGGAAGTGTCCGCCCCCTGCTGGAGGCCGAGTACAGCGCGCAGTATGTTTGCCACGCGCTTTGCCATCTCTGAAACAAATAAAACAGACAGGATACAGTGATTTCAATTGTCAATATATACAAAAATGTATCTCAACTTGTCTGTCAAGGATGGCACATTGAAGTCAGACTTTCTTCCAGTGACTCACTTCCTTGCTAGAAGAACGGAATTACTGACTGGTTTAGCGAGGTACATTCAGCCTAAAGATTGCATTTTAAAAGTCATGAAGGTGGCATCTCCAATTGCGAGTTCAGGGTCAGTTGAATGGAAGCCCAAAACTGCCAGAAAAAAAAAAAAAATGACAGTATAAATAAATAAATAAATGCGTAAATAAATAAATATAAATGCAAAAAAAAGAAAAGCAAAAATAAAAATTTATACAAATAAATAACTTTATAAATAAAAATAATGAACAAATGGGTATCCAGGCATTTATTTATTTCACTCCATTTCTTTTAATTCTTTTCTATATTTATTAATGGCTATATTTAGTTATTTCCATACATATTAATTTCCGTATTTATTCATTTCTTGATTTCTTTGTCCGTATGGTAATGAGAGGGTGTGGGTTTCACATCCAGCTACAGCAATTGAACCCAGACCGAGTGATTATATTCAGTGGCAAAAATAACCAGCATGAGTTCACTATGTCTGACAATTCAATATAATTAGCCAGCTATTGTCAGTTGTCATTTTAGCGTTAGTTCATTAGCTAAACGCATTTTACGCTGCCATCAAACGAACATGGTAACTCATTGAACATCCCCATAGAATTGAAATATTTCCCCATGGCCAGTATTTCCTAAATAGCCTGGATCGCTTGCTGGCGGATTTTCCTGACACTGAAAGCCAGCCTTCCCAGTAATTTGAGTGGCCGGTTCTCGGGGCCGATTAGATTTGACAGCGGCATATTACCGTCTTGAGAGGCATGAGGTCTTTCTGACTTGTAGCTTCCTGCATTGTTATCCGTATTTGTATCATCCTGTTGGCAAGTCGTGCTTCACTCTGCTTACAATTAAATATGGAGGGGGATTTGTTAGATTTTGGAGGAAATACTGGCAATGGGAAAATTTTCGTTGCAGTGTTCGTTCGATGTCAACGCAAAATGCATTGAGCTAATGAACAGACGCTATAGTGACGACTGACAATAGCCGACTAATTAGATTTTAAATGGCCAAGGACATAGTTATGTTATCCAACAGTAGTATCAAATGATTCTATTGCCGAATTAATCAATCATCGTGGATAATATATTCTATATGCATTGTTGGTATGCACTCATGAAGGCTGCTCTGACTGTCCAGGAGGCAGGTGACGGCTAACGGCCAGCCTTGCGGCGGCTGAGGAGTAACAGCACAAGCGCAAGTGTGCCAGCACTCCTGGCTGGGATAGCGACAGAAGACATTAGATGGCTGGGATCATTGGCTGCTTCTCTGCTACAGAAAGCTTGCCTTTCTGGCAGTTCCAGGGTCCGATTAGATCTTATCAAGGCAAATGACAGTTTTGGGCGGCAGGAAGGTTCTCCTACCGGTAGCTTCTTGCTTGGTTATCCGTACCATATCGTCCTGTCGGCTAGTCTTACTTCACCTGGCTTATGATTAAATACGAAGAGGGATTTATTGGAGATGGCTGGCTTCACTTTGGTATACTGACTTTGTTCACGTTGGCAATTCTCATAATTTTCTGTTTATTCGTGGCTTATAAAAGTTGATTCCCGTGTTGGAAGAAATACTGACCATAGGTAAATTATAAATTATGGAATTAAAATGAGATTACCATTATCCTCCCATAGCAACGTAAAGTGCATTTAGCTTGCTAATGAACTACCGCTATGACAACTGACAATAGCGGGTAATTTTAAATGGTCAATGACATGGCTTTGTTTGTTATTTTATCCAACAATACAAACAACAACAAAGTTGTTTTGCACTGACATCCTGAAAAACAAACAAGAGCTTGGAGGTAAAACAATACCTCTCCTGGATCAGAAACTCAGTGCTACTCAGTGCAAATAATCATCAGTGAAGCCAAATACAAGCTGCCCCCTACCTCTCCAAACAGCTAAAAATTGAGAATTTTTATTTTGGTGTGAATTATAACACAAGCCTTACAGCATAATTGCCGCTCTCAGTTTTTATGGGTTTATTTAAGGATAAATAATGTAATCTTATACCACCAACCTTCTGCACACATGGTACTGACTTTTGCATCCAATGCAATTGTTTATTATTTTTAAGAGCCAATTTTTCAGAGATTCAGACAAAATCAGACACATTGGATTGTTTTTTTTTTTTTTAAAGAATTTTTCCTTTATTTGACAGTTGTACAGTGTAGAGGGACAGGAAAGTTGGGGAGAAGAATGGGGGCAGACATGCAGCAAATGACCTGAACCGGAGTTGAACCCAGGTCGCTGCGGGAAGGACAAGGCCTTTATGATACGCGCGCTTAGACCGATGAGCCACCGGGGCGCCACATTGGATTGTTGACCCCCCTGCATTTGGCTGATATTTTATTTCTGAGATAGGTATGGTACCCAAACTTCAAATCCAGAACCGTTCCTCTTTTGACCCCTTCTGGCCCGAGCTACAGCGACGCCTTTTTTGGGCCCTTATTGGTCAACTTGACAAAATTGAATGTTTCCACCTCTCTAGTTCTAAACTTCAAAGGTGTCCCAGGTCAAAGTATATTGAGAGTGAGTCTATAGGGAGAGTAGAGTTCCATAATGTAGTCATTCACCTGAGCCATCCTTGAAGTTGGCCAATAGGGGGCGTTCAAAATGCTCCAAGCCATTTTTTCCCCAAAATTTATCATGGATAGTCTTGAAACTTGAATGATATCCCAGGATATTTTTTGCAAGGATCTTTAAGTTAAAAGGTACTTTATTTAAATCCATTGTTATTTTGTTGGAACAACCTTGAAGTCTGGAGAAAAAAGGGCCCAAAAAGGGTCACAGACCAAAAAAGGGGTCATTTTGGGACCATTTTTCTCAAAACTTCAAAAAGGGTAGTCAAAAACTCTTAAGCACAAATGAGAGCCATAGACCTAGATATTAAAATGAAAAAACAAAACAGTTGGGATCTTGACTACCCTCTATTGGCATCCAACAAGATCCCAGCCGTTTTGTCGTTTCATTTTAATATCTAGGTCTATGGCCAGATAAAGAATGGAGTTGGATCAAAAAGTGTTCATTCAGGCTATTAATTATGGTTCAATTCTTAGTTTTTAATTCATGCTTGAAAAAAACAGATGACGTTACAGACCATTCCAATGGACTACTCAAACATGCCTAGTTTTACCAGATTAAATGAAACCGCAATTCCAAGTAAACCAGTTGAAGTGTGCTTAGTTCAACGATATTAAGTGGATATTATTAATAACAAAATGACTAATCAAAAAAATTACAATCGAAATAAATAGAATAAAACAAATTCACACAATGCTTCAAATCGCAACTTGTGAATTGCAATGTTAAGTGAACATAAATGGGTCTCTATCATAAAAACATACCCGATGTGGCAGGGCTGAAGTATCGAACCATTGATCCTGGCGCTCACAATCGAATTGTAAATTTAGACTCAAATGCAGTATGAATCAAGCAACTTTTTTTCCCCTCAAGTCAATAATTCATGCCGTTTAAACCAGTTTTTTTCTGCTCAATTGGAGATGAAGATTCAGCTACATAGTAATTCTAATAATACCAGTCTAGTTGCATTAGTCCATTACTAGTAGGCCATTATATGATTTTAATACCAACTTTTAAGTTCCATTAACTCAAGATATTTATCAAATCCAGCCGTCAAAATTTCCAGAAGATGGATGTTATAACTTTCTGAATTCACAAATATATTTTTATCAGACAAATTATTCTGCTTCAGTCCATATTTGTTAGCGTTTGGCCTGACAAACCACATTTTCATTCATGATGCCTTTTGCTCTCCCACCACACTTCACACCTTAAAAGCAGTCTAGCAGCAACAGCCATAAGGTTTAATTTATACAACTACAGTAACTAAATTCATTTTCAGCTCCAAAAGTATTATCATTGTTAGCTGACTCCACTTAATAAAGATAATAGACTATCTGCTTTTATTTGGTGCTGGTGCTCAGTCATTATCACGTGCATCAAGGACTCAAAGGACTAAGACAAGATGTCGAAGACATCGGTGGTTTGGGAGCATTTTAAGATATGTGATGATACCAAAAAAGAGCAGTGCCAGTTATGCAAGGTTAAACTGATGTACTATCATTTTTCAACGAACATGGCGACTCGAGAAGTGCAAGTTTTCTGAATTTGCTCCACTTAACTTAAATGAGTAAATGAGATTATGTAATCTATTTGGGTAATGGACAAATTGTTAGTGTCCAACATAGGAAGCCTGCGATGAATAAACAGGCTAACTCCGCATAGGAGTTGCGAAATAAAGTCAATTAAAATATTTAAATCAATGATTTCATGTGTTACAAAACGTGGGAGTGTTGCTTGCAACAGACTGCACCTCCGACAACACGCCAACGAACCCTGGAGCAGGTGATTAAAAAACCTCCTTTGCTGGAGAAGAGGAGAATTGATATTACGGATGTGCTTGTGATATTCATTGCGATAGACATGTAGCCAATGAAAACTGTACAGGGTGAAGGTTTTAAGCATTTTATGGACAAGTTAAAGCTGGGGTACACAATTCCAAATGAAGAAAAAAAATAGTTGAAGAGCTAACCAAAAACTACACAGCAGTGAGAAATTCTCAGATTTAAAAAAAAAAAAAAAAAAAAAAAAAAAAGCTATAGGCTTTAAAGACATTTGGACATCCTGACAAATGGAAGCTTATATGACTGTACCAGCCCATCTGCTTACAGAAGAGTGGGAACATATCAATATTGTGCTTGAAACAGCTAAAATAACAATGTCTCACAGCGGCAAATACAGCACAGCAACTTGGAGAATTCGCTGATGCTTTCCAGATACCGGAGTGTAAAGAGTCGCTGAAATTGATGACATCACAGCCAACATGATCGTCAGTTTCTAAACAGGTTGCATACCGTGTGTTAAAAAAAAAGAAAAATGGAAAACGTAAATGTGTTATTTTGCTTAATTGCCTTACTTGGAAATTTTTAATTTTGAAAATTTTATGATTTTCGAGCTGGGCCTCAGTAGGCTTTGCATTCTGCACTCGACCCTTTCATAAAGAGTGCATTTGTCACGTCTGTTCTGTACCTCACTGTTTGAATTAAAAACGCTTTAGAAATATTCCTGGTATTAATATTCTAACTTTCTTAGTTACCATTTCAGCCATAGTGTAATGTTACCTATAGTAAGCCTCTTAGGAGAGCACGTTAATAAAACGCATTTGTTGCATCTCGGGTGGGTCCGTATGTGGGCGTTTTTTTTTTTTTGAACTGGGTGGATTCGAAGCTTCATTCGAATATCTGTCACAGCATCGGTACAGCCCTACTAAGAAGTCAATAACCATTTTTTAGTGCCTTCTCGTAATAAACAATTAATTGTGCTAAAAATGGCATAACCACTTTTAGTGAACTTCATTCTGCTAATACAAATGCAAAAAAATTTTGAAGGTTTTATTGGGTTACATGAGTCTAAATTTAATTTTATAGATTAGGCTGATACAACTGTGTGACGATAGAATCCGCAATCTTTCTTTTTTTATTTCTGAGATAGCAGCAGGCTTGCACCACATAGTGTTTCAAATTAATAAAAAATAAAAAAATAAAAAATGTACACATTACAAATAGCCGGCATAATGATGCAATCTTAAATTTTCTACAGTGAAGGTTCTGAAACACATTTATGCGCAGAAAGAACATAAGTAGACCGAGTTACCATTTTCAAGTGGAAGCTCATTATAATTTTATCATCTATGGTACATAATATCATTAAAAGATTCCGAGAATCCAGTAAAATCTCTGTATACATGCCAAAAGGCCAAAATCCAATTATGAATGGCTGTGATTTTCAGGTCCTCAGGCGGCAACTGCCTAATCTTAAATAAATATGAGGAATATAAATCCATCATCCAGGCAAAAAGCAACATAGTTGCAGCTGCCAAAAGCCGCAAGGAATGCTGGCAAAAAAAAAAAAAAAATCGCTGGCTGTGTCAATGCGTAAATTAGTGGGATTATAATATTACTTCCCCACCATGACGGCAGGAGTAGATCTGACTATAGTAACATTTGTGTGTTCCATAAATTTATGTGTTTATGAAATTTGTCGTTGTGGCATGTGATTTTGGTCTCATCATTTCAGATGCGACCCCAGTGCAGCAAAAAGAGCATGGGAGCAAATAAAATAAGTATAAAAACATACTGCAAAGTGGTCAGTACGCTTACTGTATCTTACACGTGTAGCATATGTATATGTACATGTACATGGCTTTACTTCTTCACTCTGTCTCTGTTGTAGGATGATCACAAAGGAATTGTGGAATTAGTAATGAACGGCTCCAGCAGCTGACAGATATATGTAGTCCTTCTGCGGAAAACCTGTACCTCTCGTAAAGACATTGTTCAGGCAAATCAAAAGGATTACAGCGATTGCGAAACACTCTTTCACGCCTGAGCGCTCTTCGCAAAAGTTGTGCACCTAGACCCACTGGGTTCTCATCAAATGGGCAGGCCATTTTCCAAGAGAATTGATTGGTCAGTAGGTGGGGCTTTTATACCTGCTGAGCTCTTATCCTGAACTTAACCTGCTCCGGAGCAAGTTAGGCGTTCAGCGTATGTTGCCACGGCAACGCATCCCGATAAAAAGCAAACCACATTCGTGATACGGAAAACCCAGGGTTAATCCAGAAGTTACCTTGCTAAGCGAAATCCAGCTTCGTGAGACAGGCCCCGGATCTATCACCCACTGACAATATTTTGGCGCATTATGAAACGCAAAATATGACAAAGGAGGCTGAAAAGTACTGAGCAGCTGAAGTCCTAAATAAAGCAAGAATGGGAAAACATTTTGCTTTCAAAACTAAAGCAGTGGGTCTCCTTAGTTCCCAAACGCTTAGATTGTTGATTGAAGATGTGATGCAACACAGTGGTAAACAACCCCTGTGCCAACTTTTTTGACATGTGTAGCTGGCATAAAATTCAAAACAAGCACATATTTTCCAAAAAAACAATCTCAGTTTCAACATATATATTGTCTTTGTACTATTTTCAAATTAAGTTCTTATGATTTGAAAATCATTGCACTAAGTTTCCATTTTCATTTTACACACCGTCCCAACTTTTTTGGAAATAGGGGTTGTAGTCCCCAGAATGAAAAATTATGCAAACTTCTACTCACAGTCTCTGTGTTAGTAACACATACAGACATCTGTCGTACATTATGCAGTCCTCCAAAGTATATTATCAAAATTCCACTCAAGAGGCATGAAGTTTTACAAATGTCTCCATTTCCAATCAATCCACAAGCAAATTATTGCTAGTTTTGTACATAACTTGTGTTTGTGCCATTTCTGTGGAAATATCAGTGCATTTGGTGGTCATGTTTGATACCAGTGGAAATAGACCATTTCGGCAAAAGGGCCAGGTCACGCGGTAACGGAGTTGGAAAATTGGTGTAACTCCGTTACCGACAAGATGTCGCCTCGCAAGCTTACGACCATGGTGATTGATCTTTGCAACCGTATACGTGGATCTACGATGTTGAGAAGAAGTCAGAAGTTCACTAGACTGCATCAAATTGGAGCATTTTATCAAGTTTCAATAGCCGTAAAACTTTCAGTTTGTTTTTTTCGGTTTAGTTTGGAGAGCAAACGGATAGGAATTATATGAGGCCACCTCATTTTGTCAGTCAAAAATGCTGAGAAATAAAAATATCCACCTGCATTTGATGCAAAAGTTTGCATTACGCTTAAGGACGGTCGGTAATAGAACATTGCATTTTCAATAATTCACATCAAAGCAAAAATCTCAACATTTTTGCCATTCGGAGAAGTAGGGGGCAACTTGTATTTCGCTTCACAGATTATTATTTGCACTGCGTAACATTGTCAGATTTAGCCGACTTTTGCTCAATGAGTTTATGATCATCTAGAAAATGAAGAAGTTCTTGGAGGAGTCCCTCCGGGACGTCTCCTCGCCCGTCTTTCAAAACAATGACAAGCTGGAGCTAGCAGCTGGCATTAAAGAAAGAAACGGTATTGATTTGCAAAATGCATTGCGCTGTAAAGACGGGAAGGCGTAAGCGATCGTAAGCACTGTCGAAAATGAGATCTGTTCTTACATAATGTTTAACAAACAACACTTTAAGTCAAAATTTTTTTAATTCCTTGGTCCTCGGGCTTTTTTTCACAGACAACAGGAGAGCAGGCGAAATAAAAAATAAAATTTTCCACGTCCTCAAAATGGTAATTGGCAGGTATGAGAGAGGAGGAAGAAAAAAATAAATATTTATTTCTAAAATAAAGATTTTATTTTTCATTATGCATTTTTTTTGCTGCTTCACTTTATCCCAGAGGATTTATTACTCCAGTGGGATTACCCTGGGGGAATGATTTTGAAAATCGCTCAAGTCATTTCTTTTTAGTAGGGCCTATTTATGCGGTAGTTGTTGCCTGCACGTACCTGCATTATTGTTGTGAATTCTTTTGTCATTTGTCAAACTAATGTAAGTGGAGAGTCGTAAACCAGCCTGTAACCACCTTCTAATTTGTACAGTAGTCTATGCACAGCACCTCAGCAATAATGCAAGTTTTTCCTGTCCTCTACCCACACCTGCACATCACTGTTACCAGACACGCACACGGTCTAAGCGTTACTTGTGTGGAGCTCGCAAATCGATAACTGGTACCGAGAAAAATTCCGTATCCAGTATCCACTTTTTCACCTCGTAATTAGCCAGAACGATTTTTTTAACGGGAGATGAATTTCTGCCACGGCAATGCAGAGAAATCATTTGTAATACCAGACACAGCTTCAGCATCAAAGAGCTAGCCCACCCTTACGAAAATTCTCAAGGGTAAATGAATGGTATTCAGTGGTAAATTAAATGGTATTTTTTGTAAGGGCACACGACAGCAAAGTTCCCCGCTGACCCCGAATAAGCAAAACAGTCGTATCACAGCGGAGGTCAACAAACCCAAACGCGGACCCGAAGCTCTGCAAAGCCTACATCTGCTCCAATTTGCATTCTTATCAGACCAACTTGGGCAGGTACAACGCCTCTCCGGTTATCTTCAACTGTCGCGGCGACAATCAGGTAACGGTATGGCGAAACTACCGCCTTGACTGCGAACCAAAGTAACACAAGCCGACCTGTCAGAATTACTGCGTGTAATTACTGCGTGTAAAGTCAACCGGGAGAGTTTCCAGTAGCACGACACGCAAGCAAACATGCAATAGTAAACAAGTGCTCATAAAATCCACAGAGACAAAAGACACTGGGAAATACAGGTTTTTACAGACAGCGAGTATTCCGTTACTGCGAACATTAAGCATAAAGTATAAAAGTATAAGAGTATAAAAAGTTAGCTTTGAATGAGGTTTATGTTTACACACCTTCTGTTAAATGTCTCCCGATATTATTGACTCTCGCATTTTTCAGAAACAAACATTAGCAGCAGTAACTTGGCTACGTTGGGCGCAGTGCTACAGCCACATTCAACAGGCTGTCACGTTCGGTAGGCTTACTAGAGCCCGACCGATATGGGATTTTTAAGGCCGATACCGATATAAATAATTGGTGACTCAAAAATCTGATATTCCGATATATTGGCTGATATATATATTTAAAAAAGAAATTCCAGAAACGTGTAACAAAACATAAACAGATTTCCCTAACATTAGTTATATGTAGTTATTTATGAGTCCTCGCTAAAATAATAGGATAATGCAGTTTAAAAAATAAACTTGTTTGTTTTATTGTCACAACAGAACAGAAAAAAAATGTAAAAAATACAAAGTATATGAAACTCAAAGTCCTTTGAACAAAAACACCAAAAAAAAAAAATGATAAATTAAAATTTGTATAAAAATAACAAGACTGGAAAAAAAAAAAAATTTTTGTTAAGTTCTGAAAGTTCTGAAAATAACAACAGCAAAATATAAACTAAAAACAACAAAAAAAAAAAAAAAAAAAAAAAAAAAAAGTTACCAGTATTAATAGAGTTGGTAAGCTTCATAAATATAACTTTGAACAAGACTGGAAAAAAAAATACTCCGTTAAGTTCTATAAATTCTGATAACAGGGACGTTGTAGAGTGCCCTCTGATGGACAAACTATGCAACGGCAACACTCATAACATGGTTGAAGGGTGTTTAAATCCGTTTTTTTAAATATTCATTTGTCGGCCATTATAAATACCAATAGTTTGGAAAATGCCTAATATCGGCCGATAATATCGGCCCGCCGATAAATCGGTCGGGCTCTAAGGCTTACGCAGCGAAGCAACACAAAATGGAAAAACGTACAGCTCCGCATCTGTCGTTGAGTACAGTTGGTATCGATCCAGGCTTTATATTCAGATATTTTGCAAAGCCTGCGTTTGAGGCCAGTTGTTGGTACTTACTATTGTTCCCGTCCTGCTAGCCACCCGCAACACAACGCATATACAGCATCAAATTATTCTTTATTGGCAAAGCTATCTTCGGCGAAATGCCGAGTACAAACAGCTAACGTTCCCTTTGAGTGTGGCTGTTGGTCGATGGCAAACAAAAAAAAAAAATTCACCGATTTCTGGCGGCGTCTCTTTTGGAATATAAAATAGTTTTGATCATCTTATGGAGACAAACTGACAAAGCTGCATTGTCAACTGATTCGCGATCGTTAGTGTCTGATAGAATAGATTCCGGGGTGGGCGCGGGAACAGGGAAATTAGATTTGATATGTTTATTTCAGGCTCAAGGCCCGTAATCAGAACAAGTACAGAAATACAGACAGATAATATCAAAGGTAAAAGAAATGTTTAAAAAAAAAAAAAAAAAAATCGATGCGATGGTTATTCTGGACAGCTTGATTATTTATTTTTCAGAATAGCCATACGTTCAGAGCGGAGGAAAGATAAAAAAAAAAATTATAATAATTAATTAAAGATCACTACCTTCCAGGAGGCGGCAGGCGGAATTAATATATATATATATATATATATATATATATATATATATATATATATATATATATATACACACACACATACATATATACACATACAAACATACACACATATTATATATATAATTTTTTTTTTTAATTCGATTTTTGGGATTTTTCTGAGCGGCGGGCCCAAGGACTAAGAAACAATTTTTAAAAAAAAAAAAAAAAAGTCTGGCCTTAACACGTTTCACCATAGGCATAAAATGACTGCCGGGCGATTAATATGAAAATATTTCACTACTGAGCCGATTTCGAACTCGGGTCGCTCCGGGGAAGAAGCCTCCTTTACTGTGTGAGGGCTTAGACCGCTGTGCCACCGCCGCAACTAAAACTACCTGAGAGGAAACGATTTAAGAGACGAAACGTCGACGGCGACATTTTGACCTCGGGAGCACCGGTCGTGGCCGTGGACAAAATACAGGAAACAGCAAATTGCGAAAAATTGAGCCGTCCGATTTTCTTTAAACTCGCGCCGTTTCTTAGCTGGAGCATTTTGTTAGATTGTGCCAAATTCAAAGAAAATCTGGCCGCGGGAACATCGCAAAGTGCCTTTCGTTGCCGATTCAGCAAAGTTATAAAGATGCGCATTCCGCACTCGAGAGGCCTGCCCTAGGCGGGCACTTTAAACCGGAGGGTGTGGCAGACGGGTCCTGCCGGCCCAAATGGCGCGCTTCGGACCAGTTTTTTGCCATTTTCACCCAAAATAAATCAGATGAATAAGATTAGCCATTTTGTTGTTTAAAGCACTAGGGAAGACCTACACAAAGCCATTTAAATTGTAACTATCTTACTTTGTTTTGGAGCTATGATACAAAATACACCAATTTTGTAACTCCGTTAGTGGGTGACCTGGCCCAAAAGCTACGAGTTGGCTTTTTCCAACGTAGCCAACATAATATGAAAAATTATTTCACTGAAGTAATTTCAATATAGCAAGCAGAACTTACTACTTGCCTCAGTCATATGCATCTTATCAATGCTTCAGAATTGCTTGTGATGCAAGTCTTAAATTTTGCATTGTCATGGAGTATGAACTTCCCACTCATTTTGTAAATGGGGAATGGAGGACTGGGTAATTTTTTGATTCAAACTATGTCTTTTGAAAAGTCTTATCCCATGTTAGTGGCAAACTAATGATTCAAACTATGTCTTTTGAAAAGTCTTATCCTACGTGCACTAATGAGTTGAAATGACTCAATAAGTAAGGTCGCGTTATGCGGTAGTTTACAACCCCTTTTTTCTCCTAAAAAGTTGGTATACAAGCAATATGTCTTCTGGGGACTGCAGTGTTGTATATTTCTGTGTCAGTGGTTGCATGTATGCTTGATCCTTATGTAAAGGTGTGTCTTGTCAATTTTTGTTGCGTTTCAAATATCCATCTATTTTAGTTGTAAATCAAGTTTCCTGTTTGTAGGATCTAATAAAATATCTATCTATCCATCCTATTTTTGGTGATTTGTGTGTTTTAAAACTTATGTGACTTGCTGTGTTATGTGTTAATGTTGTATTTATTTTTTTTTTCCTCCCGGGCAAGTAAAATTCCTCTTCAGGCAAGCGCTTTTGCAACTTTTAAAGTTTGCTTGCCCGACCAGGCAAGTGCTGAAAAAAGTTGTGTCGCACGCTGCAATGACATCATCAAAAAGACACCTGCGCTTGAGGCTCTGCACAAGGGGGTTAATATAAAAACTGACTGCTACATGTGCAATACTTCAGCAATTTGTTAATTTTTATGATATCTTTATTTAAATGAGCAGCACATTGTCTCTATCCAATAGGAGCACTTAAAACGAGTATTTAACTCCTTCAACCCCACAGCCCTCTACAGAGGGCTGACCAACATATTCCCTTCAACCCCAAATTCCTGTAGGGAAAATTCAAACAATCTGACTAATTGATTGGAACATATCAGGTTATTTAATGGGATTCCAGAGATAACAGTAAGATACAATGTCCAGATAATGACCAGCCCTCTACAGAGGGCTGTGGGGTTGAAGGGTATAGTGATGCTAGAATATCTGGGGTTGAAAGAGTTAATACTTGCAGGTAACACTAGCATGAAGAAAACTATGCAAGAAGTGTGGATCACAGGCCAGAAGCGGTAGGCTAGCTGCCGAGGCGCAGCAGCAGAGCAGACACATCTCAAGGAGTCGCTGGGGCGACGCAAGCTCACCTGATTGGGCGAGCCGGTCCTTAGCCGTGAAGCAGGGGATGAGCTCGATCCTACTGCAGAGCGAGGTAACCTCCAAGTGCAGCCGCTCCAGCTCATACCCAGGGCTCTCCAACTGCTTACACATACACACACACTCATCTACTGCATCCACAACTTGCTTTCATACCTTACAGACCATGCCTGATGCCCATTTCAGCACGTACTTTCATTACATACATCAGCCTGCCATTGGCTGTGTGGGGATGAAAGCTTGGTAACACCAGTAAAATACACAAAAGTAGAAGAAAAATATATAATTTATAAACCCAACAACATTCTTGTTCACAGAGGACTCCTTAACCAGTCTTGAGCAGAGAAAATTGGCAAAATGAAGCCAAAGAAGGCCAACATGCGTGGACTGCAACAACACAACATTCAGGGTGAAATCCTGGTTTAAGAATTTATAACCAACAACACCATATTCCTCTATAAAAAAAAAAAAAAAAAAAAACTAGAAAATCTGAGACCATGGGACATTGATGCCCCCACATCGGCGAGACTCAACAAAATTTAGTTCAAATACCTGTAAAAATTGTAAAAATTCTGAAAAATTCAGAAACAAGAGGCCTGTCAGCCTAGAGAGCTCCGCTGAGGATGGCTGAGATGTCCATGTCATAACTTAATTTCAGAAATCCTTGAAAACTCTTGCAATATTAACACGACACGTTAATGAAAGACTGAAAAAATGAGCACAAACAATGATTTTCTAAGTCCAAAATGCTGAATTTCTTAAAAACTGGGACATAGAATTTTCTCATTTTCGCAAAAACATCATAAGAAGCTCACAACAAATTAGAAAAAAGTTATCCCAATTTTTGATTTTGAAAGACTGAAAAAATCCAAAATGATTTTCTAAGTCCAAAATGCTGAATTTCTTAAAAACTGGGACATAGAATTTTCTCATTTTTGCAGGGTATATTCAGAACATCATAAGGAAGGCTCACAACAAATTAGACAAAAAGTTATCCCACAGTTTTTGAGATATTAATGAAAGACTGAAAAAATGAGCACAAACACTGATTTTCTAAGTCCAAAATTCTGAATTTCTCAAAAACCGGGACATAGAATTTTCTAATTTTCACAGTGAATATTCAGAATATCATAAGGAAGGCTCACAACAAATTAGAAAAAAGTTCAGACAGTTTTTGAGATATTCAAATTTGAAGTGAAAAGTTGACGCCAGGCAGACAGACGCTGGATGACTCGACATTAGCAAAGCTCTGCTGACTATCGTCACAGCGGAGCTAAAAAGTGAGACGCCTAGTGGGTCCCTACAAAGTACATGTATAAGCACAATGAATTCTGTTGAGCCGTTTCTGAGAAGTGGATCAACTGTTTCCCCCTCCTGGATCAAAGGCAGTGGGAAACTTGACAAAATATACCTAAGTTCAAACACCAGGAAAATCATCAACACTTAATCATAAACAAGGTATGAGATGCACCCTTAAGTATCCCGACAATGCAAGTGTCTAAGTTCAATGAAGCTTGTCCTCCAGTTTTTCAGAATTAGTGGATAAACGCTAGGGCTGGGACTTTTGCCCAAAAATCATATTCGAAATTCGTTTCTTAATTAAGATTAATATTTGAATATCTTCAAATAGTTAATAATAATATTTTGACCATTAAATGCTTACAGTAAGACCTACCTAGGTATCCAAATAAAGTTGTCCACTAGAGAGCGGTGTATCACGCAATGTCGATAGGCAGACAATGACGTCTTCAGAAGAAAAAAAATGCACGGTGTCTGACAACAACTGTCCTTTTAATTAAAAGTCACATCCAGCTTTTCAACAGGTTTTCTTCACGTCACCGACCTTAGGACAGGAGCCCAGATGACCAATAATAGCCTTGCAGGCGTGAAAAAGCCTCTGAATCTGAATTAAAAACGTTTGCAACCCAACACACTTACAAAAAATAATGCACACTAGCGAAAGCGGATCTCATAATGTGCTCAGAATTGTGGCAAAAGATCAGCTTGGCTTTACTTCCATGATACTTGGGCATGTGCACGTATTTGTATTATTATGTACAGATGAACGGTGGCGTTATATAATTTGAGTGTAGCCGATGCAAGCATTTCGCTAGCGAATGCGGGATTTGTAGCGAAAGATCACCTTGGCTTTTGAGTTTGTTCCAGACTGACTGAAGCCAGTACTGCAAACTTGGGGTCTGGCTGTATGAAACGAAGCGAGGCTGAATCGAGCCTGTGTGAAGCGAAGAGAAATGATAAGGCCAGCGTTCATCTCACAGTAACGTAATGACGTATGATGAGTGATGTACGTTGTGCGCTACGCACTGCTGACAGGGGGAGACAGGCACACACATCACTCCACTCAAACAGTAGTAGTGATAACAGGTTCGAATATTAAGGGCTGCATAATATTCGTTTGAATATCATTATTTTTATTTATATTCGAATTATATTCGAATACCGAAGTTTGAAGTCACAGCCCTAATAAACGCGACCCCTATCAACATGATCAACTCCGTACGGATGGACAAGGGTTAACCCTATATAACCCCAACCATACATGGCGGGGGCATTAAAAAAAAAAAAAAATGAAAAAGTTATTCTGCTCCTAGCAGAATGAAGTTGTTCGGGTCCTCTTTTTTTATCACCTTTCCCCTAGACAGATCGCAAACCTTCCCCGCGAACATTTTCATTGCTTGTCCACACTCGGGGGCTGCACGCGCCAAAAATGGCACCTTGCTCATAAACAGCTTAAATTTTGGAAAAAGAAAAAAAAAAAAAAAAAAAAACCCCAAAACAGCTTTGTCAATCCCTGCTTATGCCAATGCTCAATGCACTCATGCAATTCCAGATTGGTAAACCAACAGAGAAAAATGGATTCAGTCTAAAGGAAATATGGACAAAAAGTTTCTCTCATTTCATGTATTACACCCCTGATGGATAAATCTACATCAGCTCCAAACTGAGTAAAGTATTCATAGTTAAATCAATTAATTGGATACCAGCTGATTGTTGGACGGAGCTGATATACTCTTCAACAGAGAAACATCATCCCTCCTCATTTGAGACTCACCAAGAGTAAGAGCATATAGGAATTTTGTCAGATCCCGGGGAACGATCACCGGTCATTTAGGACACTGGTATAAAATACAGGCCAGATCAAATGATCACATCTAACTCTGTACCTGTTGAATGTCCCGTAGGCTCTGGATAACGCGGATGTAATCCAGGAACACTCTGCCGGCTGCCTCCCAGTCCTGGATCTGCACGCTCCGCTCCGGGGACGAAAGACCTTCCAGGAACTCCAGCAGGTAGTCATGGTTCTCATTTATGATGCAGTCTGAGGGGGCAGGGTATAGGACAGGTCACCAATAAATTCACTTTGATCACCCAGCAAGATCTGCAGTTACACTTGTTCAGTTCAAATATCTAAAGTAGTTACAACTGTTTTAATAACAATTACTACCATCACAAATACAGTTGTGTTAAACAAATGGCTCTGCAACATCAGTAACCTGATGAACCACTGTTATTAATGATATCTCTGCAAGGCAAATAATTTACTTGTAGATGGAAGAAAAAAAAAAAAAAAAAAACAGACCCAACTGTCATGACATTCACGCTGCTTGTTCTGAGAAATTGACTCATTCATTGGAAGGGGCATGTTCAAAATAATAGCAGTGTGGAGTTTAATTAGAGAATTCATTCATTCTGTGAACAAACAGGTGTCATTACTTGTCGTTTATTAAGGAGGGGAAGAAAATTTCACTCATTGTTATAAAATATATTTCCTTCTGAACTGCAAAGTAAAATCGGCCGTTCCAAACATTGTTCAGAGGAACAATGTAATTTGATTAAAAAGCTGATTGGAGAGTGGAAAATGTAAAAAGTGCAGCAAGTTATAGGATGCTCAGCTAAAATGATATCAAATGCTTTAAAATGGCAATAAAAACCCGAAACATGCAGAAGGAAACAAGCAACTACTGTTAAATTGAAGAATAGTCAAAATGGCAAAGATTCAGCCAATCTTCACCCCCAGAAAAATCAAAGATTATAAAATTACCTGAAAGTGCTGTTACAGTCAGAAGACGTTTGATAAAAACTAAGCTTTCAACAAGATGTCCCCGAAAAGCACCATTGTTGAAAAAATGGCATGGTCAGAATCGATTAAAACACATCGTTTGGCCCAAAGAGAAATGGAGAAACATTCTGCGGACTGATGAGTAAAATTGTTCTTTTCGGGTCTAGTCGTCGTCGACAACATGTCAGACGACCCCCAGATACAGAGTTCAAGCCTCCGTACACTGTGAAAACAGTGAAGCATGGTGGTGCAAAAATAATAGGGGATGGGATGTTTTTCATACTATGGCGCTTGGGCCCATTTATCATATACCAGGTATTATGGATCAGTTTGAATACATGAAAACACTTGGAGACTATGTTGCAATATGCCAAAGAGGAAATGCCCCTGAAATGGGTATTTCAACAAGACAACGACCCCAAACACACAAGTAAGCAACATCAACATCAAAATACTTGGAGATTATGTTGCAATATGCCAAAGAGGAAATGCCCCTGAAAAGGGTATTTCAACAAGACAACGACCCCAAACACACGAGTAAGCAAGCAACATCTTGGTTCCAGACAAACATGATTGAGGTAATGGAGTGGCCAGCTCAATCCCCTGACCAAGCCTCAAACTCTGACATTAAAAATGCAGTTTCCAAACCCCCCCAAAACAAGACCCAAACACACGGAAAAGCAACATCTTGGTTCCAGACAAACATGATTGAAATGGAGTGGCAGTTTCTGACCTCAAGCCCAAAAAAACTTCTGAGGTGACATTAAAAATGCAGTTTCTGAAGCAAACCGCCCCCCAAAAAAATGTGGAGTGTAGTTTGTTCATCCTGGGCTGAAATACTCATTTCTAGGTGCCGGAAGTTGGTAGACTTGACACAACACAGATGTGCAGCAGTTATCACAAACAATGGTTATGCACCTAAATATTAGTTCAGTAATTTAAAGTGAAGTTAAATCTTGACTTAAATTTAGTATTGGAGTTTGAAGAGAAAATTGTTGACACTGTTATTTTTTTGAACAGATTAATGTTCTTTTACAATGTTTCCTGTAAAAGCATAACAGGCTTGATCAAATTTGTAAATGCTTTGATTTGGAATTGAATGTGTAATGCTTCCACTATATTTGAAATATGGAACTGAAGGCTATTTAACAAAATAAATTTGCACTTTATTCTCATTTTAACATACCCCCATCTTTTTAACACAACTGTATATACAGTACTGTGCATTTTAGGCATTTTATCATTTGAATTTGTTCTCAGATATTTATTTTTTGTTCTTCACATCATTGTTGCTGAAGATAAAAATGCAGATCCGACATATCAAATATTCATCTAAAAAATAGTTTTACAAATATTTGCATTTCATTAAAGATGGTTGATCTCGAATATATAGCCTTGTCAGAACCCTGATCTCAACATCCTCATGGAGGCCTGAAATTACACGGAGAGACACAAGCGAGACTCAGTACGTTTACATGCACAGTTAAGTCGAGCTACCATCATAGCTCGATTAAGCCATTTAATTGGACCACAGTCCTTGTCCCAGTATACATATTCGGGCAAAATTCGATTTATTGACCGAAGCATGTCCATCTCCGCCGCGTAAGGCGGCCATATGCCTCCTTTCAGCTTGTTCGTGTCGGATCCTTTTCTGGTTGACCCATTACGTCACAGACCAAACAACTGACAAACAAGTTAGCTGGCGGCTAACTGGTAGCATCTCGAGTGGCGAGAAAATGAGCAACCTTACAGCTGTGCACATTTCATACGGCCTGTACGCTATGCTTTTCATACAACTGAGATGCACGCTATCCCTGGTGGTTATGGCGTTAGCCGAAGCCAGGCGGAACGCCGCTATACTCAACTTCGTGCCCTCTCTACAACACCAAAGTGCGTTCCCAAAAGTGTAGTTGCAAACTAAGTTACCAACTAACATAGTCCGTCCATTCACAGGCTGCGGATCCAACTATGCAAGTTAGCATCTATGCTCTCGGGACATGCAACACCGGGGCTTCCGGCGCATGTTGGATGCAGGTCAGGAGTAGAGACTAGTGGGGAGAGACGTTTGAGTTTTCTGATGGTGAGTGGAAGGCAAATTTTCGGATGATGCGCAAGTCATTCGATAAATTAAGCGGATTAATGGAAGATGTAATGAACCCCCAAGGCATGACTGTTCAAGCACCAATACCCTCGCAGAAGAGGTTCGCTACTGTTCTGTACAAACTTGCTAGATGGGCAGACCACAGATGTTGCTAATCAATTTGGTGTTTACAAGTCTACAAGACTTCCAGGTCAAAGCATTGCGCGATGAATTGCGGAGCATGCGCAGAGCGCATAGTCCAATTCGGTTTGATTCAAGCCTATACATGACAGGGATTAAAGCAAAGAAAAATCTTTTGACTGAAATTTTTTCAAGCCGCAGCCAAGGCATATTTCCCATTTGCAATTTGTAAAACATGTTACACTACTTGACACCTACTCAAGAAAAAACTATGTAAAATTGAGATTTCAGCAACACTACACACATAACCAATGATGCTGTTCTCTTATGCAGCCATCAGGTTTAAATACTCCAGACCAATAATGTTTGAAGGGAAGCAGATGCTTTTGAACAGCTTTTCTGTGCCAGTTTTCTTTGTCTTTCCAGTGTAATTTTTTATCGATGAAATGACATCATATATTATTATTATTATTATTATTATTATTATTATTATTATTATTACAACCCCATTCCCCAAAAGGTTGGGATGCAGTGTAAACTGTGAATAAAAACAGAATTTAATTGAATTCTTAAGTTTCCAAAGCGCCCAACTCCAAGGAACACACTATTTAAAGAGAGGGACTTTTTTTTTTTTTGCCCATGTTATGACCCATATATTTTTACTTTATTTCTTTTTACAAGAGAGTGTCATTGGGATACTTTTGGCTGAAATTACAAGAAAGTTCCTTTTTGTTAAGATATGCAGACCTCTTATTCATTGGAGTTGAGCCCTCTGGAAACTCAATGATTCCATTATATGCAAATCATTTAATCCCTATATTTAATTGAATATAGTGCAAAAACAACATATCAGATGAAATTTTAATGTTTTTTGTAAATATATGCTCATTTTGAATTTGATGCCAGCAGATCAGTTATTCAATATTGGTTTCTGGCCTTGAGCCTTGCAAAGAGATTTCTCTGAATTCTCTGAATCTTCTCATGATATTATGTAGCATAGAGTATAAAATCACCAGATTCTTTGCAATTTTTAATCAAGAAATGTTATTCTTATATCAATGAACTAATTGCCCATGCATTTTTCCACAGAGTGGAGAAACCCTCGCTATCATTACTTCTGAAAGACTTTTCAGACCCAATCATTTTCCTGACCTGTTGCTTTTTAATCTAATTAGCTGAGAGATGTTCCACCAGGTGTATTTTTAACATCACACAACTTTTCCAGTCCATTGCTGCCCCTGTCCCAACTTCTTTGAACATGTTGCTGACATCAAATTCAAAATGAGATGTTTTTCAAAAAACAATAAAATTTCTTTGTTTCAATATTTGTTATGTTGTCTTTGTATTTGTACCATTTTCAATTAAATATAGGGTTTACAATGTTAGAAACTGGCACATTTTTTTTGCCAGTTATTTTAACTGGCACCTTTTTTACCAGTTAGTTTAACTGTAATTTTACAATCAGTTTATAGCAGAGGTTCCGTATATATAAACTGTAAACCACAGTTAAATGCATGCAGGACTCTACTTACAGTTAAAATAACAATGAGACGATGCGTTAATTTAACTGTTAAATTCAGTTCATTTATAACAGTGTAAGTGGTTTGCAAATCATTGCATTCTGTTTTGTACATTAAGACAGCATCCCATCCTTTTTGGAAGTGAGGTTGTAATATATAATAATAATAAAAAAATAATATTTTGCAAAGCTTGTCTCAGTTTTTACCCTTTCAAATAATCAACCATCTATACAACTTTTCAATATATATGTTTTTACTTAATTTATAACACCACAGTGAGAGGTCATGTTTCGCTATAAAAGAACATGCGCACTTTTTGGTTGCACACATGGACGGCAATGAATTGTTGAACCTCCGTTGCGGTGGCTGTCGCACCCAGGAGCAAAGAGGCACCTGAATAGCGCGAAGAGCAGCCTTGTGACACGCTTCAGACTGATGGCGAGCTCGCGCTTCTTTTCCATTACTGCCATACTGTATTCTTTTGCAGGCAAACCATAGCTACAGAAACACACATCTGGCAGTTTCATTTTCCTGTAGCACGAAGTAAAAGGCTAAAATTGTTGCGTTTGACAAACACTAGTTTCGTCAAACAGTACGTTCATTTAAAGTAGCCTAGACTGCACTGTGGTATATTGAATTCATTCACATCATGTCTCTATTTTTAACGTTTTTCCGGCAAATGTTTTCCTCACATTTAATGGTTTGACACAGAAAGCAATTTTTTTAAACAGAATAAACAGTGGTGAATTAGCTTTGCAAGGCCTTCCAGTTAAAACAAGTAGACATGGTCAACAACATCCCCCGCCAAAATGTCTTCTTTAGAGATACTATGAACAGAGGCTCCCAGAAGTGCCACAAGGGCAATAACTGTGGGAAAAATAATAGTGTGCTTCTTATTTTCGAACTCCATCAGGGTCTTTATGGTCTTAAGCTACACACCAAATTTGGTTATCCTATCTGGAATATTTCCCGTGAAAAGTAGTTCCCCTTTACATATACCGTGAACAGAGTTGAAAAAAAAATTGAATCAAGGGCAATAACTCCGGGAGAAATAATCACGCGTGTCTCATTTTCGAACTCGATCAAGGTCTTTATGGTCTTAAGCTACACACCAAATTTGGTTATCCTATCTGGAATATTTCTTGTGAAAAGTTGTTCTCCTTTATAGACACCGCAGTCAGAGTTCAAAAATGCAAATCAAGGGCAATAACTCAGGAAAAAATAATCGCGCTGGTCTCATTTTCGAACTTGATCAATGCCTTCATGGTCTGAACCTATATGCCAAATTTGGTTATCCTATCTCGAATACTTCTTGTGAAAAGTTGTTCTCCTTTATACCGGACGGACACACGCACGCACGCACGGACGGAGGTCAAATCAATATCCCCCGGCCACTTCGTGTGGCGGGGGATAATAAACAGCGCCTGGAGAATTAGCTAGCCAGGTTACCTTCATTGGATGAGAAGACAGAATGCAGAGGAAATGATCAAACTGCTAAAGCTGCAACTGTGGACATTCATTCAAACAACTGCAAATCAAAAACGCTAACATAAATGAAATATATGCTAATCAAAAACGTGTGGTAGTCCGTCGTTTTTAAGATTAACATAGGCCTATGGCTGTTATACTGTACAGGAAAAGTCATACCTGTACTTCAGAACAAACAAGCAACAGTAACGCTCTAGACCGCCAAGATAAAGCAGTTGATAACTGTTGTTTAATTACTCACATGTTTTATGATCACATGGACATTTTACATCCCCAGATGCAAGAGTGTTGGTCTCTATTGATAAGGCATCCGTGCTCTGTAAGCCTTCAGGCTCTCTCTGGTGTACGGGAATGAATTACGTAGCCACAAGATGGATAACGTTTTAAATGTCAGGAAAAATAAATTTTGACAGACGTTTCACAGATGTCCAGGGACTAAATAAAGTAGGTGGTAAAAGATATGAATCATAACCACAAATGTGTTTTTCTTTTTAAAAAAAAGCCGACTTTCCCAGTGCTGTGTTCGTTGTGGTTACGATTAAGGTAGAAAACTCAAATCAGACACAATTATTGCGTGGGTATTTCGAATGTGACGTAATTGGTACCAATGGATACCAACCTTGCGTTGTTGCGGACTAGCGTCCCCCGCCCCCCTTTTTTCTTTTTTTTGCCCCCCTCCGATTCACACTGATCTCACATACAGTAAATGGCCTATATGGACTCCAAATGACGGAAATCCGTCTAACGACAGAGAACTTTAATCCCTGTATGGAGAAATAATGCCACACATTATCTGGATGTGTTCATCAGACTACGAGAAATTCGATTTAGTACGATTCCAGTCAGATTAAAAAATTACATGCATTTTAAAAATCCGGTTTTAGACGGACTAACGCAATAATTCAATTTTTTCCAACGTCATGTAAACGCACTCAATGTTTGCAGATGGACGGTGTTAAGTTCGCCAGTATGCTCAGAACGGGCAAAAAGCCCATCCACTTCGAAAACCTTGGTTCTACAGGTCAGCGTGCCCAATTTTTAGGGAAACGGTCATCATACCAAATATTGATTTCTTTTTTAACAATTAATGTGTCTTTAAGCCACATTTTTCAAAAATGTAAAACCTCTCATTTCTTACTTCTTGGAATCATCCGTCTTACAGAATAGTTTCAAATGTGCTGCAAACCTTTGCACAGTGCTGCAGACAATCCTCATCACTTTGAAGTGGTTTAAGTCACCATCAGTTGACGTAAAAAAGTGCTATAAATTCTACTACCCCATGGCACGTTCCATGTTTACCTGCAGCCAGGTGCTGTATTACCAGCCGGTGACACTGGCTCCAGTGTCCGGCCTTGTACAGATGCAGCGCCTCTCCGTGACGATCACCCTCCCGGCGCGCCCTCGTGGCTTTGGCCTCGTGGATCCAACGCACTGGGACCAGCAGCTTCTCCGTGAGGAAGAGCTCCTGCGCCACTGATTCTTCAGTCTCCACCAGGGGGCAGTGCAGGTCCAACATGGCCCGGACAGCTCGCTCACGATGCCTATAACACATTCACATTATGAAAATTTAACCCCAAGAAAAGTAGGGTTTTTTGGAATGTCCTATTCAGTGCTGGATAGTTCTAATACCCATGTTCTAGATCTCAGATGAATTCCCATAACAGTAGTGATGATGCCATCAGCATGAGATTGTTCCGCTAAGCATCTACACACCAGGAACTTTATTAAGCACCCCCTGAAATGCTTCATGACCATCAAGTTGCAGTTATGCATTATGGTATATTAACCCTCAAGTTGAGCAAATTTTGGCCCAGATGCAAATGGTGGTTATGTCTTGCAAGTTTCCCAAATTTCATCTCGTTTGGATCCAAGTCCTCCCGCTCTCTGGAAATGTCAGAGTTTCAATAAAGTTCATCCACGATAGCATACTATTTGTACTCGTCGAAACCACACATCCCATTGACGCCTCAGTATTTAGAGAAGTATGCCATCCTCAAATGCCACAAAAGCGAAAAAAAATGCACTTTAAATTTCATCTCATGAAATGTCGATGCAGCAACATTTGTCACTCCTGTTTCACCACGTCAGCAACATTTGTCAAAAATTGTTCTCCCTAGACAGAAAATGTCAGAACGGGGGCTCATAATATGTAAAAAATATTAAGGCAATGCAGAGCAAGCAGAAATAATACACATTCAACACAAAATTATAGTACACCGCAAACCTTAGGATATTCACTATACCCATACACCTACAACACAACACCTTGTGATTGTTTTTGATTTTGATGTGTTTTTTCTTTGTTCTGCAACACTAAATCTGTACTGTTCACCATCTTTCAGTAGATTTCAATCTTCTCAAAACTAAGTGTGAATATATGAACTATTCTGTCGCAAAATTTCAGTGCAAATGAAATTAAATATTCAAAAATGTTAAAAAATTTCCAGGTGTTGCATTTTTTTTATGTACGAGTATACATGACAAAAATGGAACCAATTCAAACTGAGCTTCAATGATTATTCAAATTGATTTCTCAAATTCTAAGTTCTCAATCATTGTAAAAGGTTTTACATTAAAGTATTATAATTTAAACAATTAAATAAACTAGACAGTCAGCCTCCCAATAGTTGATGCGTATCACTTGACCCCCTAAAGTAATCGCTCCCAAAATCGATAGGCTTCCTGACCTTACCACACAAGGGGCCACACCAAATATGAAAATAGTGTTTTTTTATGCAGAAATAGCTGCCCCCCCAACAACCCTCTCCCCCTTTTTTCTTTCATCCCCTCCTTTATTACAACACAAAAATTAATTAAAATTGAATTGAATAATTTATTTTTGAAAAAGTGAACGTTAATTTTATAACTTCTCTTATGCGCAAGCCTGAACAAGGCAAACAAACAACTTGAAAGAAAATGGCAAAAGGCACATCTGCATGTCTGAGGTAAATATCTTAATTATTTTCTGAGATACAGCCTGGGGAACAAACCCTACCTCCATTTTAAGAGTCCCTCTGAAGTGTTACCATGGAAACAAGAAATATTAAACAAGTAATTTGAAGGAAAATGGCAAAAGGCACATCTACATACCATATTGATAGTGTGTGCAATGTCTGCGGTAAATGTAAGAATTAGTTTGAGATACAGCCCGGAAACAAATCATAACCCCATTTTGAGACCAAGTCCAAACTGTTACCATGGAAATAAGAAAAAAAATATAGCCGCAAGCGGCAATTCCGGGGTTCAAGCCATGAAAGACCATTAGTAGTTGAAAGCTTTAACAGCTTAATTAACAAGTGTTGCCACTAAAAGTGGCCATGTCCCCCGCCAGGTGACGGAAATCGACTGGGGTCGGCGTATCACACAAATACACATTGAAGCAAAAGATGAATAAAATCGGTCAAAGCGTTCTTGAGATTTCGCGTTCACAACAAACGGGACGTGACAGACGGACGGCCGGACGGATGGACTGACGGAGCTGAATACTATGTCCCCCGGCCCTTATACACCTTGACACCAAAGATGAATGGAATCGGTCAAACCATTCTTGAGATATCATGTTGACAAGGAATTTGTAAGTGGTCAAATGGTCGTAATGACCTTGAGAATAATGCCAAGGTCACAGAAATCTACTGGGGTGGGCGTATCACACCAATATACCTTAACACCAAAGATGAATGGAATCGGTCAAACTTTTCTTGAGATATTGCGTTCACAACAAATAGGACATGACGGACAGACGGACAAAGCTGAATACTATGTCCCCCGCCCCTAATACACCTTGAGACCAAAGATGAATGGAATCGGTCAAACCATTCTTGAGATATCGCGTTCACAACAAACGGGACGTGATGGACGGACGGAGCTGAATAGTATGTCCCCCGCCCCTAATACACCTTGAGACCAAAGATGAATGGAATCGGTCAAACCGTTCTTGAGAGATCGTGTTCACAAGAAACAGGGCGGACGGACAGCCGGTTGACCTACGGCCTAGGAGGAGATCTCATATTCAGATCTCGCATCAGGCTGATAAAAAGAAATAATAATAATAATAATAAACCAGCACAAAAACAATAGGGTTTCTGCCCTACGGGCTTGAACCCCTAATAATAATAATAATAATAATCTAGCACAAAAACAATAGGGTTTCTGTCCTACGGGCTTGAACCCCTAATTAAAAAGTTATCTCAGCAAAAATAGCAAAAAGCATGTCTACGTACAGTGTTGAAAGATTGTGCAAGGTTTGATGTAAATATCTTAAACGGCTTCTGAGTTACAGCCCGGAAACAGTGGGAGAAGTCAATGAATCTGCTGTAATTTGTGGCCTGTTGAGTGCTCAAAAGAAAATCTCTACGCAGCGCTCCAGACTGCGACCTAGATTTACGTTTTGCGACTTACATTCTAACATCGGTCGCGCACTGCGCGACCAACACTTCATGCACTGTGCGCCTATTCTGGGCAGCGATTCACTCCCTAATTATCAGCCGCCCGGCTCGCCGTTTTTTACTGCAGGTCGGTTGGTACCATTACGTACATCAGCCAATCACAGCTCGGCTGTACCCATGCATTGATGAGAATGGCAAAACATTCGACCTTGTCACTGTCAGCTGAGTTGTGCGCGCGGCAAAATTGTAAAACCTTGTCTGACAATAACGATGTAAATGCTCCACAATACGCGAAATTACAAGTACACTAGCTGGTCTGCTGCAGAAGTCCAATAGTCCACGTAGTAGGCCTTGGCTTCGGTGACTAATACTGCAGATCGGAGAGCAAATTTCATGATATCAGACAGTGTTTTCATTACCGGTTTTTTATTTCGCCATTTAGATTTTGCGCATTTCTAAGGGTAATGGATACGCACCTGGAGAGAGAACGATGTCCGACGTTATTAGCCCGAAAACACAGTCTGCTTCGTGACCTTAGACTGTTCGTGACACAGTTTGGAGTCTTGTTGATACCAGCTATGGGTGCTTGCGTCCAGTGGCGAATGGTTTTATTTAGCGTTCAATATCAATCGCTAACCTTCTATCCTGATGGATTAGGTTGGATGCGCACTTCCACTCTGATCTGAAGTTCCGCATGTACATGATTATTTATGCAGTATGTATGAAATCGGTGACTGGTTGGTCCGAGTGCAATTATTTATTTTCATTAGATAACGATAAAGATGAGAAAAGCTGCGGTTCTTATAGATTTATAGTCCGTTTTCTTTGGGGTTCCCATAATTGGCCAGCGGTCAGAGGAATAGTATTTTGTCGACTGCAACAAATGTTCAAAACTGATTCAAAAACTAACTGGTGACGCCTGTCCAATGTACTCCAGCGACGACCATAGGCTTATCAGCGCAATGCCTCAAATATGAGTCAGTGTCACGAACAGTGCACGGTCACGAAGCAGATTGTTTTTTTGGGGCTAATAACGTCGGACATCGTCCTGACCCTCTGTGTGCGTTTCCGTTACCCTTCGAAATGTGCAAAATCTTCATAGCGAAATAAAAAAAAAAAAATCTGGTAAATAATAATAATTATATTATAATAAGCCGTCCTACTACATTGTTACCGGTGAAAGAATTTCTTGAAACTTTGTGCTAACGAACTTGGCATACTGTACCTACTTTTCACCAAATATTTAGGGTGGATCACTTTGGGAACTATATTAATTTCAATGTTAAACTTTCAATTTGTGATGAAAAAATGTAGCCAAATTATGCTTTTTACGGCTTCAGTTCCTCTTGGGTCTCATATTTTCAAAGCAATTAAGCCATGTTTGGTGTCAAATTGTTCCTTGGGACACCAGCAACAATAGGTTAAAAATTTTAGAACTAGCACTGTGATAATTGGGAGTTATTCATTGATTTATCCCCATATATTGGTTTTAGGGGGTGCTCATCTAAATTTGGCCATCATTTTTCTATGAATGATTCAGTTTATGTACTGGGGATGGTTTGATGAAAAGTTGTCCCTTGGAGAAATGGAGACTTGTATGATAACTCTCCAAAATGATAACTGCATTAATACATTTCTCAAACATTCTTGTGAACATCAACATCTATTTTTCAGTTCACAAAGTGCTTTCTGATAATGTTCCTAAAATAAATGCAGCAACAACTGATAGTCTGTTCAGGTATCTTTATTTGGGCTTGTAAATATTCAGAAAAGTATCATGGAACTTTGCATGACCACAGCCTTGGCCTGCGCGCCTAAATTTTGGCCTGTGCGCCCAACTTTTTCAGGTTGGGAGCGAATGCGCTCCTAGGTCCAAAAGTTAGTCTGGAGGGTTGTCTCTACGGATGCAGCTTGCCGATCGCTGATCCAAAGCATCCCCAATTCCTCATCCAGGGATATAATCATCCAAACAACAGATATCAAAACTTAAAACATTCTCGGAACCTGGTCACCGTTGAAGTAAATAGTGTTAAAATTCAGTTTTCCACCTCCTGACAAAGTTGCCGCAATCACACAATAATGTATTCTGCCAACGTACCTTTTCCTGAAGCCATTTGATCAAATACAATATGAGCCTTCTAACCTGAGATTTAAATGCTCAGAAGTTCCTCCTGTTCTCTCCATATTTTGGTCTCAAGCTTTAAAAACACAAAACTAGACAGCGTTGGTACAATTTTCGTTATAGGTTTTTGTTGGAAACCTATAAACAGCCTTAAACACTGCCAATTCCTTCATAAACACGCTATAATTTTTTTTTTTTTGACAAAAAAAACTTGCGTCCCCTCATATCATATATAGCTACTTGGGGAGGTCAAAGACATTCGCATACTCCAGGAATATGCAATTTATAAATATCCTATCACAAGTTAAAATACCTGGCTTAATATAAATTGCCGTTTTCGTTCTCATAGTCTTTTTTTACATGGAAAAATTGACCTTTAAGGATTTTCAAGCATTATCAGTGTACAATAATTTAACTGAGTGATCTGGGCCCAAGGTATTAATTTTCCATTTTTTAAAACACGCTACAGGATTGCGCATGGTGATTTTGCAGCACATCTGATGAATGAATGAATGAATGTAGATGACTAGCCACTGAATTACTCCTTGCAATCTGGCCAATGAATGATGGATAATTCCATTGACTACATCAGCACATGATGACAAGCGTCAAGTGTGTCAGTTTTCACCAAGGGGGATCGCTGATTTTGCTTTTCAAGTTGTGGAACGGTTCAATAAAATTAACATCCAGATCAGAATATTCTAGGCAACCGTGGCCTTGATTGCCCTCGGAATTTTTTTAAAGAAATTTGTAATGAGGTAAGAATTAGCCCTTCTTTTTCCCGCTGCCATAGTCGAATTGTTTATGCTCCTTTGTTGGGTTGATCAGGGAAAATGTCAGGCCAGATCATAACGCTTCGTCATGCAATCCATTGCCTTCGTGACTGAAGTCATGTGATCCGCTGAGGAAGAAAAAAGTTGCCTGGGACAAAAACTGAAAGAAAATGGATGGGGACTGACTGAAGCAAAAAGAGATTTTGAGTTTGTTTCCTGGAAAAACTTCACCTGAACTCAATTTTTATTGGTAGAACACAATATATACAGTATTTAACCATCTGAATAATAGAGCAGAGAGGCGCACAAGCACGATACCCCATTGTGGGGAGAACCCGGCAGAACGTGCTGACATGGCAAGGAGAAGACCATTAGTGGCACTCAGATGGCACATGGTTACTTCGAGTGTCCAGCTCTTCATTGAAAACATTAGCGACTGATAAGTGTCATCAGCCCCATTAAGAAACAGCAGATGGTCACTGTGTAATCTTTCATTTGTGAATAGACCATTCTTTCCACAAACAGTCACTTTTTGTCATCTTTCAAATAAGGTGACAGTTCATTTTCCAGTAACATCACCAGGAAATAAACAAGGTGCTTTCCAGGTCTATATTAATACATTTGCCCTGCATCACTTTCAAAGGGTTTTCCTCCTCCACCACCACCACCACCACCACCACCACCACCACCACCACCACCACCACCACCACCCACCACCACCACCACCACCACCACCACCACCACCACCACCACCACCACCACCACCAGTGTTCAGACCAAAAATCCAATTTCTATTGCTTTTTTTTCAGCTGTTGGCTGAAAAATATAATATGTGCAAGAAGGCAAAAATTTGAAACATTTAAAGATTTACCGAGGGGGTAAGAAAATTACTAGTCAAGCACCAAGTAACTTACAACAAGCCAATATTGTCCACTTCAAAAATGATTTTCAAGAGTAGTAACACACTCTTAAACACTTTTTATGCAGTGCAGAGAGAGGGTTAGTACAATGTTACGTCCGTATGGTTGCATGTCTATGGGCGTGTGTGTATGGGTGCATGTGCGTGCGAGGCAGCAGGACTTGCATGGAGTCCGGTATATGCAGCAGCACAAAGACGGCCATGTCCCACAATCCCGCGCTCTCCAGCTGTGCGGCGTAGCTGGTGTGCAGTAGCCCTTGGTGCTGGGGGGACAGATGGGTGTAGTTCAGCGCCTGGAGCACATTCCACAGATGCCAGCTCAGCCTGAAGTCCAAACGATAGCTGGTGACGGTGCTAGGGTCCAGCAGCTGCTGTAAGCTGTAATGGCTGAGACGAAACAAAACATCTGTCAATCAAGCCATAATACCCAGAGCAGATCCCTGTGGATCTGCTATTGCGAAGTGCAAACCACCGTCACTAAGGCACAATAACCCATCATAAAGAATATCTCAGGACACAGCCTTACTAAATATAAGTGCTATAGCAGGGGTAACAAACCCTGGTCCTGGAGGGTTACAGTGCCTTCTGGTTTTTGTGGTCACCACCCAAATTAGGCTCAATTAACCAGGCGAGGCGAGTTAATTGTCCAGCCATCAGGTTTAACTTATCACTCAAGTCCTGAGAAAGAACAAAAACCAACAAGACAGTGTCATCACTATCCTCCAGTGATCAAGGGCCATGACTCCGTAAAAAAAAAAAGGAAGAAAAAAAAAATGCTTTCACATACATTTTGAAACTCAATGTTGATCATGGCTAGCTTATTAAGCATACAAAATTTCACACATCTAGGTATAATAGTTTCAGAGAAATCTAGTCCCCATTGTGGCCCGGATGGGGGGTTAAAAAAAAAAAAAAAAAAGAAAAGAAAAACTCTAGCCCTCTAGGACCAGGGTTGGCCACCTCCATGCTAGAGAAAAAAACCTGACTCAAGACAATGGCCATCAATCATGAAACCCAGCGACCAGGTTGGATGGACCACTCGAACCAGGTCTCGCACAGATCAGAAACAGCAAAACTGCACGCACCCGTTCACAGGCAGATTGATGTCACAGTAGCAGAGGTGGAAAATCCAGTATTTTGTTCCAGTCACCTGGATTTTGAAACTGGCAAAATTCTTCAACCGGCAGGTATAAATCAAGTCATCAGGCTTAACTCACATGGAGGAAAGATATGGCAGGACATACAAATCCCAATTGCAATGAAATTGGGATGTTGTGTGAAACGTGAATAAAAACAGAATGCAATGATGTGCAAATCTCATACACCCACATTTTAGAACAGAGACAACATATCTGATGTTGAAAGCGAGACATTTCACCATTTCATGAAAAATATTTGCTCATTTTGAATTTGATGGCAGCAACACATCTTAGAAATGTTGGGACAGGGCCATGTTTCCCCATTGTGCAGCGTCCCCTCTTCTTTTAATAAGTCTGTAAACATCTGAGGAGTGAGGAGACCAATTGCTGGAGTTTTGGAAGAGGGATGTTGTCCCACTCTTGTCTGATGTAGGATTCTGGCTGCTCAATAGTCCTGGGTCTTCCAAGCCAGATTTTTTGTTTTATGATGGGCCAATTGTTTTCTTTTGGTGAAAGGTCTGGACTGCAGGCAGACAATTTCATCACCAGGACTCTTCTACAGCGAAGCCAGGCTGTTGTAATGGATGCACTATGTGGGTTAGCATCGTCTTGCTGAAATATGCAAGGCCTTCCCTGAGAGAGACATTGTTTTAAAACCTCGATGTACTTTTCAGCATTGATAATGCCTATCCAGATGTGTAAGCTGCCCATGCCATGGGCACTAATGCAACTCCATACTATCAGAGGTGCAAGCTTTTGAACTGAGCGCTGATAAGCTGGATGGTCCCTCTCCTCTTTAGTACGCATGACACTGTGTCAGTGGTTTCCAAAAAGAATTTCAAATTTTGATTCATCTGACCGCAGAACAGTTTTCCATTTTGCCTCAGGCCATTTTAAATGAGCTTTGGCCCAGGGCAGAGTGCGGCATTTCTGGATCGTGTTCACATATGGCTTCTTCTTTGCATGATACAGCCTTAACTTACATTTGTGGATTGAAAGGTAAACTTTGTTCACAGACAAAGATTTCTGGAAGTGTTCCTGAGCCCAAGCAGAGAATTCCAGTGCAGAACTAGATAACTTGGTCGCGACAGGGACCGAGTTGTGCATCTCCCCGATCCCCAAATTTCAAACAAAATGGCTGCCGGCAGCCATATTGAACGTCCGAAATTGACGAAAATCGGTCTTGAGCATTGTCAAATATATATCTTCGCCTGTGTAAAATTTGAAAACATTCCTGTAATAAATGTGGCTTCCAGAGCCCGGAACATAAAAAATTTTGGACAAATTGGCTGCCGGCAGCCATATTGGACGTCAAAATTGACAAAAATCAGTCTTCAGCATTGTCATTATATATATGCACAGTCATGCTCAAAATTATTCATACCCCAACCAATTTTTGTCCCCCCCCATTTTTTGACAAATCAAATTTATTCTTGCACAAATGACACAGTAAGTTGACATAAGGCTGTAAGAATTACAGTAAACAATTTTTAGAGAAGTACAATACTTCTTGGCATTTTATTTGACAGATTTGCAAAAAATGCCATGTCCAGAATTATTCATACCCTTTTCTCAGTAATTGATGTCAAAGCCTTTATTCACGATTACAGCCTCCAAACGCTTCCTGTGGTTGATCACAAGGTTTCTACACGTTTCCACGAGGATTTTGGCCCACTCCTCTTTGGCAAACTTCTCCAGGTCCTTAAGTTTTGAGGGTGTCCTTGACATGACCTTGGTCTTCAGTTCCCTCTATAGATTCTCAATAGGATTGAGGTTGGAGCTTTGGCTTGGCCACTCCAAAACGTTCGCTTTGTTGTCCACTAACCATTTCTTGACGGATTTGGCCATGTGTTTAGGATCATTATCCTGTTGGAAGATCCATTCCTGCCCAAGACCACGTTTTTCGGCGGATTGCTTGATGTTTTCACTGAGGATCTGGATATACTGGTCCTGTTTCATAATGCCATTCACTTTAACAAGGTTTCAGGGCCCATTCACTGAAAAGCAACCCCAGAGAATGATACTCCCGCCATCGTGTTTGACCGTTGGGACAGTTTTTCAGGTTGAACGTTTCACCTTTCTTACGCCACTTAGACCTCTCCAACCCAGACACACAAGAACTTGTCTAGCCTTCACAGAAGCTCACCTGGATGAAGATAAAAGCTTCTGGCTGTCAATGTTATGGACGGATGAAACAAAGATGGAGCTGTTTAGGCACAGAGATGGGGCTTTTGTTTGGCGTAAGAAAGGTGAAGCGTTCAACCTGAAAAACACAGTCCCAACGGTCAAACAAGGTGGCGGGAGTATCATTCTCTGGGGTTGCTTATCAGTGAATGGGCCCTGAAACCTTGTTAAAGTTAATGGCATTATGAAACAGGACCAGTATATCCAGATCCTCAGTGAAAACATCAAGCAATCCAGCAAATAACCTGGTCTTGGGCAGGAATGGATCATCTAACAGGATAATGATCCTAAACACACGGCCAAATCCGTCAAGAAATGGTTAGTGGACGACTAAGTGAACGTTTTAGAGTGGCCAAGCCAGAGTACCAACCTCAATCCTATTGAGAATCTATAGAGGGAACTGAAGACCAAGGTCATGGCAAGGAAACCTTTAAACTTCAAGGACCTGGAGAAGTTTGCCAAAGAGGAGTGGGCCAAAATCCCAGTGGAAATGTGTAGAAACCTTGTGATCAACCACAGGAAGCGTTTGGAGGCTGTAATCGTGAATAAAGGCTTTGCCATCAATTACTGAGAAAAGGGTATTAATAATTCTGGGCATGGAATTTTTTGTATATCTGTCAAATAAAATACCAAAAAGTATTGTATTTCTCTAAAAATTGTTTACCGTAATTCTTACAGCCTTATGTCAACTTACTGTGTCACTTGTACAAGAATAAATTTCATTAGTCAAAAAATATCTCGAAAAAACCCAAAAATGGGTAGAGGTATGAATAATTTTGGGCATGACTCTATATCTTCGCCTGTGTAAAATTTGAAAACATTCCTGTAATAATTGTGGCTTCCAGACCCCCGAACATAAAAAATTTCTGACAAAAATGGCCGGCGGCAGCTATATTGGACATCTGAAATTGGGCAGTCTTGAGCATTGTCATATATATATCTTACCTGTGCAAAATTTGAAAACATTCCTGTAATAATTGTGGCTTCCAGAGCCCGGAACATAAAATATTTCTGACAAAAATGGCCGGCGGTAGCCACATTGGACGTCTGAAATTGACGGAAATCGGTCTTCAGCATTGTCATATATATATCTTCCCCTGTGCAAAATTTGAAAACATTCCTGTAATAATTGTGGCTTCCAGAGCCCGGAACATAAAACATTTCAGACAAAATGGCCGGCGGTAGCCACATTGGACGTCTGAAATTGACGGAAATCGGTCTTGAGCATTGTCATATATATATCTTCCCCTTCGTAAAATTTGAAAACATTCCTGTAATAATTGTGGCTTCCAGAGCCCGGAACATAAAATCTCTGCGGCGGCCCCGGAACTAAACTATAGTATCTCCCGACTATCGTTCTCAGGGAGATACAATCATGCCTGTTTTTAATGCAGTGCAGCCTGAGGGCCCGAAGATTGCGCACGGAGATTTCTCAAGATTCTCTAAATCTTTTCATGAGATTATGTACTGTAGATGGTGGGATATTCAAAATCTATGTAATTTTCCAATGAGGAACATTTTTCTGAAATTGTTCCACAATTTTTAGACTCAGTTTTTTGCAGATTGGAGTCTCTCTGCCCATCTTTACTTCTGAGAGACTCTGCCTCTCTAAAATGCTCTTTTTATTCCCAGTTATGTTACTGACCTGTTGCCAATTAACCCAATTAGCTATAAAATGTTCGTCCAGCTGTTTTTAATTAGTACCCTTTACTTTTCCAGCCTTTTGTTGTCCCTATCCCAACTTTTGAGATGTGTTGCTGACATCAAATTCAAAATGAGCTAATATTTTTCATGAAATGGTAAAATGTCAAACTTTCAGCATCAAATATTTTGTCTTTGTTCTATTGTTAATAAAATGTAGGTTTATGAGCTTTGCAAATCACTGCATTCTGTTTTTATTCACGTTTTACACAACGTCCCAACTTCATTGGAATTGGGGTTTGTAGTTTCTGACCCCAGGATTTTCCATCTCTGCACAGAAGAGCTCCATCAACCGAGCTTCCACAGCTCTGCAAGTGCACTGGCTGCCCGTTGTACCTTCCAGGGGATGAAGTCATCCATTCAGCAGCAGGCTTGTTTCACACTCACCGGTCGCTGTATAGCTTGAGCAGGTGGAAGCAGACATCATACAGGGGCCTCTGCTCCTCTGCAATCTCCTCCATCTCCACCCGCTCCAGGGGGTGGAGGTACGGGGGGAGGGGGGCGCAAGCGTATTTCCGCCCCTCACTGGTGCCCTGAGTCGACCGAGAGGGGAAGGGGTGAGGGCAGGAGACATTTCAGTACCGCATCAAGGTCGGACCACGACAAGAAAAATAGCTATACACCAACAGTAACTATAAGTATATCGCTTTAAATGCTGTCCCGACCCACCTGGGCAGATGTCTTAATCCACACTAACGATATCAATGTTTTCAGCTGAATCAAAGTTAGTAGCCAAGACAGACAGCAAATCAAATTTCAAATTTCCAGGCAAATTCAAGCCAACAGATTACATTGCCAGGAGACCATTTTCAGAATGTTGTCATCAGCTCATGTTCCTACGGTTCCATTTCTTGGTCTGGAGCTAGACGAGATCTGCAGTCTGTGGCACTGCCGCAGAAAGTCTAAATTAGTTACCACCTAATTTACACAAAACTGTGCAAGGAACTGAAAGCCACAGAAGTTCAAAAAAAGCCACAGGAGTCAGATTTCTAGAATATTTTTGTACAGAACCATGGAAAAAATATTTACCTCATCCTGATTTTTCCCTATTATTCCTATTACTCCATAACTGTCACATTGAACGCCTTCAAATCTTTATCGAAAATATATGATTGGATAGAGGGAACAAGAGTCTTGAACTGAGGCACACTGATACAGATATCAGACATTGGTTGGATGCTGACTCAAATAGGTGAATCTGCCATCTGTGCGATCAGGCGGATCTAGTTTTGGATATCGTTATTTTAGAAAATATTAATGTATCGAATTGTTGTTCATGTATTTATGCGTTATATTTTGTTTTACAAAGATTAGAAAACTATGGTCAAGTCAAATCTGATGTTGCCCAATACAAAGTAATGATCCCAGTCTCTTCAACCCAGTGAGGCACACAGGTTATTCATTCAACACAATTATTGGATCAGTACTCTGTATCAGCCAATACCAAAAGCCCAAGTACTGGTTTCAGTATCGGGACTGAGGACGTCAGACTGGTGCATCCCTAGTCTTGAGATATGAGCCAGTGTGACAAATATGCTTTAATGGATGAAGTCAGCAAGGAGAAAACATTTTTCAAAGGACTATGCATTTTAAAGTAGGGTGTGGAACTGTTGCCCTTCCAAGGCATGGTAAATAATGCGTACAATAATGCCCCCTGTCCTATATTTGAATGCGTAGACGAGTGCACACTGAGTGACTGACCTCAAAAGCAGCCTGATACTTGGAGAGTGCGTCGGCGACAGAGGCGGTCGGGGGCAGCAGGTACCAGAGGTGAACAGCCAGACATCGCTGCCAGTCCAGCTCAGAGCAGACGTTCACACAGCTGTCAGAGCCCTGCCACACCTGCACAGGTACAGTACAAAACAGCTGCAATTATAAAAGTCAATAATCAGAACATGCCATGAAACATAAAATCAAAACTTTTGAACGGCATTTTCTGAATTAAAGCCGTTTATGCACAGTTTTTCAAGGTTGATGAAACTGAATGAGTGACTGACTGCAACAGACAGTGACCAAGTGCCCCAGAGAACCATTGATTGACAGTGAAAGACCAGATCCAGTACGTACCGGTTTCCCGGCTAACAGGGCGAATATGCGCAGTCTGTCCTCCTGCACAAAGGAATCGGTCTGCAGTCGGCTCCAGTCCAGCAGCTGCAGGCTTAGAAGCTCCCGGCTGTTCTGGGACCCCCCTGCCTGGGACAGGAGGAGAGCCAGCCGGTGGTCGCCTGTGAGGTAGAGGTGCCAAGAAACTCAACAGAACCGCTCATTTCTCCCAGATACACAGAAAAACTAGGTGTGCACTGCAGTAAAAAAAAAAAAAAAAACAGAGGTCAATATAAAAACCAAATTTGACAGCTCTGGTAACAACCCTGTTACTGGGGATAAGATGTTAAATACATTTTTATCAAAACCCCAACAGAGCGCACATCATTCTACAGCAAGAGTGGGACTGTCCAACCCCCACTCCTGGAGATCTATCCTTACGTCAACACGGCACACCTCATTCAACACCCATAGTTACTGCTGAGCAGCCATGTACTGTCTTAAAGGGATATTCCACCCAAAAACTATAATTGTATATCAATTGCTCACCATTAGAGGTCTCGAACGAACAAAGTTGTTTTTCACCTGGCGCAACTTTATGGCCACTGGAGTTTTGAAAAATTATCCAAATTCCTTTTTTGCTGGAAGCAGGTGGGGATCACCAAATAGCAACGGAAACACTCCACGGAACGTCCACTGACAAACTTTCAAACCATCGTCCAACGCATCATCCAGTATAATCCAAGTCTGCTTTGTCCACTTGTATCCTCAGTACTCCAGAAACATGGTTATTTTAGCTAAAAACAATAAACAATACAACAATTCCGCTTCAACGCTCTCACCTACGTTTGGTGCACGTGCATGAGAAGCAAGCTTGCGCATTCAATGGAAAAATGTTCACTGCATTCAACGGAAAAATGTTCACTGCATACCCGAAGTGCCGATAAGTTTGCCGTTGCTTTTAAAGTTCGTAGCAGTTAGCCACAATTTCAGCATTTCAGGGTTTTTCACTGGCAGTCTGAAAAACTCACGTGTGATCTGGTCTTCTGTCGGTTGAAACATTACGGGCATACACAAACACGCGGCATACTTTCCACCTCCGTCCAATAATACTTAATTTCCCTCCTTTTCATGTAAAAAACCAAACAAAAAAAAACCAAAAAAAAAAAAAAAAAAAACAACAATCGAACAAAACAATTATCCTTCTTGCAGCACTCGGTAACACATGGCCATTGCGCGCACTAAAACAACCGGAGTAGTAACTTCAGCTGAGTGGCAGCAGAGTCTCTGGGCAATGAATGAGCCGGGTCTTCCGTTGAATGCGCGAACTTGCTTCTCCTGCACGCGCTTGCTCATGCGAGTGCACCAAACGTAGGCGAGAGCGTTGAAGCGGAACTGTTGTATTGTTTATTGTTTTAGCTAAAATAACTGTGTTTCTTGAGTACTGAGGATATGAGAGGACAAAGCAGACTTGATTATATTAGACGATGCGTTGGATGATGTGTTTGAAAGTTTGTCAACGGACGTTTTGTGCTGTTTTTCCGTTGCTACTTGGTGATCCCCACCTGCTTCCAGCAAAAAAGGAATTTGGATAATTTTTCAAAACTCTAGTGGCCATTGAGTTGCGCCAGGTGAAAAATAACTTTGTCCATTCGAGACCTCTAATGGTGAGCAATTGATATACAAATTATAGTTTTTGGGAGGAATGTCCCTTTAAGCAGAGATCCTCAAATCTGGACCTCGCATCCAAATCCAGCCCAGGTTTTCTGTTATCCCAGGCAAGTAAATGAACAGTTAGTGCCTCTGATTGGCCAGACTGTGTTAACACCTGACTCCCAGGTAAAGGGAGAGTGGAAAACCAGCAGTTCTCGGACCTCGTAGGGTGTGATTTGAGGACCAGGGGTCTTAACAAAAGTCCACTCTTTCAGTTCTATAGTTTTACATATCAGGACATTTAAAAAATCAGCTTGTCCTTAGCGGGCCCTAAAATTAGGTAAATCTAACCTCAGGTGTAAAACACACAACAGATTGCACCATGCCATTATTTATCAAACCAAAATTCAGCCAAAATGCAGAGGTCATTTGTGAAAAACTGAGTACACGTCATGATTCAATAGCTTGTAGAACCACTTTTAGCAACATTAACTTGAACTAATCATTTTCTATGATTTTATCAGTCTTTCACATTGTGGTGGCTCACTCTGCTTTACAACACTGCTTCAGTTCATTGATGTTTGAGGGAATTTTTTATGCACAGCTCTCTAAAGGTCCTGTCACAGCATTTCAATCAGGTTGAGGTCTGGACTTTGACTAGGCCATGCCACACGATTTTTCTTCTCCAGTCATTCTGTTGCAGATTTGCAAGTGTGCTTGGGATCACTGTCCTGTTGCATGAACCAATTGCAACCAAGCTTTAGCTGTTGTACAGATGGTTTCATATTTGACTGCAAGGTGCCCAGGTCCTGTGGCTGTAAAATTAGCCCAAATCATCCCTCCACCACCATGCTTGACAGTTAGTATGAGGAGTTTGTGTTGATAGGCTGTGTTTGATTCGCGCCAAACGTTTGGGTATAATGCACAGCGCCACAACTCCACTCGTCTGTCCAAAGGACATGGTTCCAGAAGGCTTGTGGTTTATTCAGATGCAATTTTGCAAACCTACGCTGTGCTGCCATGTTATATTTGGAGAGAAGAGGCTTTCCTCTGGCAACACTTCCGAACAAGCCATACCTGTTCGGTCTTTTTCGAATCGTACTGTCGTGAACTTTAACATTTAATATACTAACTGAGGCTAACTGAGAAACCCAGATTTAGTTCTTGGGTTTTGTGTCATTTCTCTGAGCACTTGCACAGTCTGACCTTGGGGCGAATTTGCTGGGACGTCCACTCCTGGGAAGAATGGTAGCTGTTGTGAATGTTTTCCACATGTGAATAATCTTCGTCACTGCAGAAAGATGGACTTCAAATTGTTTGGAAATGGCCTTTTACCCCTTCCCAGATTGATGGGCAGCAACAATTGCCTCCTAGATAATTGCTGATGTTTTTCCCTCTTGGCATTGTGTTAACACACACCTAAATGCTCCAGACCGGGAAAGTGCTGAAATCTCTGCTTAGAGCTGGTCACACTTGCTGATGATCAATAAATCAAGTGCATTTGATCAGTAACACTTAGCTGCTAATTTCCTTCTTAATTCCTATGGAAGCAGTAACGGTGTTCTTCGTTTTTCACACATGGCTTCTGGATTTTGGCAGAATTTTTGTAAAATAAATAATTGCATGGTAGAATCAGTTGTGTGTGGTTTTAAACCTGCGGGTAGATTTCAGGGTATATGCAGGAATCTTCAGGTCAATTTCAATACCTTTTTAAGACCTTTTTAAGACCTTGTCAATATTTTTTAAGACCTCATCGCCACTTCGAGCTGTAACCGCGTACATAAGTGACACCTTTAACAGTTAAAAAAAAAAAAAATTTAAGTTTGTTAAAACATTTTTTTCAATAATTTTTTTTATATATATACAAAAGACATTTTGCGAAGTTGGCATTTTTCTATCCAAGTGGTCAAAGGAAGGAACAGTGGTGAACCGGTGATGGGGTCATGGAGTCCATGCTTTGACATGCCAGGGCTGTTTTGGCAACAAAAGGGGGACCGACACAATATTCAGCAGGTGGTCATAATGTTACAACTGATTGTTGTACATATTGCACAGCGAAACAAGATAGTACTTCCCCAGGCCCGTAGTGCCACCTGCAGCATAGCACACTACCATGCAAACAAAGTTAATGAGGGTGCAATTCACTAACCCAGTAACTCAAAACAATCTACAACTATCTTGAACAAAGAAATTATCTGTATATGTAGTAAATACATACAGTCCTTACTCTAGTGCAATGGAAATTAACAAAATTTGAGACATTCTTATTTTAACATAAAATGAAAGGCTGTAGGTAATACCCAGCCCGACTGCGCACACAAGAACAGTGTTCTCACACAGGTTTGGTCACGACATGCTCCACTCTACAGGTGCATCTCAAAAAATTTGAATATCATGATCATGTAAATGTCCATTTATTTCAGCCTACTGAACCAGACAGAGAGACCACTTAAAGGCTCAGGAAACCTTTGCAGGTGTATTTAGTGAATTGGCTGATTAGAGTGGGACACCGTGAGTCTTTAATATTGAACTTTTTCACAATATCGTCATTTTCTGAGACACTGCATTTTGGGTTTTCAACAGCTGTAAGCCATAATCATCAAAATAAAAATAAAAAAATGTTTGAAATATATCACTCTGTGTGTAATGCATCAAACTAATACATGGGTTTCCCTTTTTGAATTGAATTACTGAAATAAATGAACTGCTCAATGATATTCTAATTTTTTGAGATGCGTCTGTATAAAAAATTGGCACCAGCTTCATTAGGTAGTTATGCTTTAAGGGGTACAACGTCGGCAGTAGCACAGAATCTTGCGATGGAAAGCTGCCTCTCTTGGCGTCCTTGTGGCTGGCGCCATGCGTGTGAGATTTAACCGCGTTTATCCTCATCGATGCAACGCTTATCTTTTATTTTTTTTGGCATACTATGCAATATGCCTCCTTTGTGTTATCGGCGACTGGCTTCAGCCATGGTTTGAAGTCCGGTATATCCAGCCATGACTCCGCAAATTTACACTTTCCCATTTTGTTGAAAATAAAGGCAATGTTATGTGAAGCCGTTTTGACGTTGCCTGCCGTTCCAACCTTGCCTTAAGCTATGTTTCCATTAATACGGCTGAAGTCAGGCGCCGGTGCAGACACGGGTACGTCAAAATCGCATCATTGTCTTTATATTAAGTATTTCCAACCACGCGATTTTCACCTGGCTCCTGGAACGGAGCCGCATGCGTGTTTTTCCGATCGGACCGGGGAGCGATTCCAACTCTGGCGCACACGAATCGCACAAGGAATTCCCTATAGTTCAAAGGGGTTTCCCCACTTTATTTTGTTTACAAATGAGTACCTTTGAAGCACAATGTATTTATTGCCCTGTTCAGAGCAGAGCCGAGGTTTCTGCAGCAACATGTACATGTATTTACCACTCTCAGTTAATCAAAAGCATACTACTGCTTTATGATCTGAGCTTTGTATCGCCACGATACTTTTGTGATTTCAGAAGTGTTCCTGTGTGTCACACGCTTAAGTCTGGTACAAGATGATAAAAGAGTAGTGATTCTCATGCGACAGTTGTATGGAGTTTCAACATAATTTCATCTAATTCTTGCAATTCAGAGGATGAAGCAGAAACTTCAGAATATCAGACTTTATTATTCAACAGAACATAATTCCAGCCATCTTTATCTTTTTATCATCTTTAACGGTGCTTTCTTTTCGTTCGTTTCTTCTGTTGCTTGTAATTATTATAATGAGCTCTTCGTCCACCATGAGGTGCTGTTAAGTAGTGCTGTGTTGGGTCCTGCCCTGAGGATGAAAACGGATGAATGGAGTAGTTCAGCCGTTTATATGGTAACACTAGGATGCACCATGGGACGCATGCGATGTCTCGTGTCTGCCCCGCAGCCTGTCGCAGCCGGACTTCAGCCGTATTAATGGAAACATAACTTTATCATGGATGTATTGTGCCTTACGCGCTGTAGGCGTCACGTGACACTGTCGTTAATGTTTCCGGTTCATCTTTGTAATTTAATGAATTCACGCACTTTTTAATGTTTTTGAACAGTCTGTTTCAGGGAAATACCTCCAAAATTCAAGACCTCATAATTTTGCGATAAGACTTTTTAATACTTTTTAAGGGTCTTGATTTTCCCAAAATTGATTAATCAACTTTTAATACTTTTCAAGACCCCGCGGACACCCTGGATTTACATAATTTTAGGACCTGACTAGGACCAGCAGATTTTATTATGTGCAGATAGGAAAAACCAGAGAGGGTGTACTTCGATTTCTCATGACTGTAGTAGAATCAGATGCATAAAATTACAGCTGACAAGAATACGTAAAAGGCCAAAAATCTCCAGAGACATTGTGAAATGATTATTCATTTCAACATTTTTATTAAGAAGTACAAAACACCTGAGGATATTTTTCCCCAGAAAAATTGTTTATTTTGGACATTTATAATATCATTACGACAAATCTGCTTTAGAAGGGGAGGCCAAACTAGCTATAGTGGAGCTAACCGCAGTGGCACCAATAAGCAGCGCATTGCAAAAAAGACCAGGTATTAGGCAGCAAAAACAAAGCCCAATTTCTCACCGGATTTGTGTGCCAGCTTGCAGGCCTCTCCAATGTGGTGGCCGGTCAGGTAGCTGAAGATGGCATCCACATGACTGCGGTGTTGGGCAGAGCTGAAACGCTCCACTTCCTCCTCCACCCTGGGGGCAGAGCTTTGAGCCAGCCAAGCAGAGAAGCTGCGGCGGCGCTCCAGCTGATTGGTGTACCCCCCTGCAGTCTCCATCTCCGAATCTGGGTCAAGCTCCACCGTCAACCGACCCCAGAGGGCCGCACACAGAGTCCAGACCAGATTCCAGTGCTGCACAACTCCTGTACCACACACACAAACACACAATCAAATACACGTGCATGTGGAAATACATTTATGGGTACATATTAAGCAAATACAGTGGGGTGCAAAAATTTGGGCACCCCTGGTTTAAAGGTCTGTTACAATTAATCTCCAAGTGATTGAAAGCAAACCTGAACATTAAAATGCTTTGAAGTTAACCAAAACATTTCTTCACATTTTAAAGCAAGAATAATTTTTATTTTTAACTTTTTACAGTTTCAAAATAATAAAACAAGGAAAAAGGCCTTGTGCAAAAGTTTGGGAACCCTGTCAGCTAATACTTTTTAACTCCTCCTCGGGCAGCTATAACAGCTTGCAAACGCATCCTGTAGCCAGCTAGGAGTCTTTCAATTCTTGTCTTTGGAATTTTTCCCCATTCTTCCTGACAGAACACCTCTAGCTCAGAAATATTCCTTGGCCTTCTTGCATGCACGGAATGTTTGAAGTCTCTCCACAGAGTTTCGATAATATTCAAGTCTGGGGACTGTGATGGCCATTCAAAACCTTCATCCGTCTTTCCTGGAGGTACTTCATGGTGGATTTTGAGGTATGCTTCGGGTCATTGTCTTGCTGGGATATCCAATATCCCTTCAAGTTCAATTTCTGGACTCAGCTTTGAACATTAGCCTCTAGAATGTCTTGATATTAGGTGGAATCCATTCTTCCTTCCAACCGCACAATATTGCCTGTGCCCCCAGCTGCTACACAACCTCAAAGCATAATGGATCCACCTCCATGCTTAACAGTTGGCAACGTGTTCTTCTCCACAAATGCTTCACCCTTTTTTCTCCAAACATACCTTATTTGGTTGTGGCCAAAAAGTTACATTTTGGTTTCGTCAATCCAAAGCACATTGTTCCAATCGGCTTGAGGTTTCTCAAGGCTTTCTTTTGCATACTTGAGACGCTTCATTTAGTGTTGCGGTCTTAGGAAAGGCATCTTTCTTGCAACTCTGCCATGAAGGTCTTTGTTTAAGGTACGCTGTATTGTTGTCCTGTGAACAACTAGACCTGTGTCTACTACTTTTTTGCAGCTCTTTTGCGGTGTTGTGTGGGTTCTTCTGAGCATTTCTCACCAGATATTAGGCCATTCTATCTGCAATTTTTCTTGGTCTTCCAGATCTTGCCTTGACTTCAATTGTTCCATTTATTTTCCATTTTCTTATGATGTTTCTGACAGTAGAAATGGGTAGTTTGAAACATTGCAAGAGGTTTTTGTAGCTCTCTCCTTGTTGGAAGTGAATCATCTTGATTTTGACATCCTTGGACAACTGTTTAGAGGAACCCATGGTTTTTAACACCAGACACAACAGCCACCACAGTCGGATACTTTAGAAGGCATGGAGTTACTTCAGAATATATACTGTAATTCAACCTTGGAATTATATTCACCTGACTCATTGAAGCCCTAACGAGTAAATCACCTGGGTCTGGGCCTTCGTAATCATCTTCTTAAAAGGTGACAAAAAATAATCCAAAAGGGATCACAAACTTTTGCACAGGGCCCTTTTTCCTTTATCATTTAAAAACTCGAAACATAAAAATAAAAAGAAACATTGCTTTTAAATTTGCAGAAAGGTGTCATGTTTATCTTTGTAGCATTTAGCATTCAGGTTTGCTTCCAATCACTTGGAGATTAATTGAAACAGACATTTAAACCAGGGGTGCCCAAACTTTTGCACCCCACTGTATATACAAACACAAACATGCAGTGAGCATTCAGACACATTAAAACAAGAAAATCTGCTTTTTTTGTGCGTGAGAGTTGGAGTATGTTCACGGGCAAGGGTGCTCCACGTGTCTGGACTGAGTTACGTGGGCACGCAGTGAGAGACTCACCATCCACTGCTCCAGGCACCTGGGTGACCCCAGTGATCCAGTCCGCGTACTCATGCAGAGCCTCCACACCGCCGTTGGGCTGGATGAAGGGACATTCCTCATCCTCCATGCTCACCCTGCTGTGTTCCAGCTCAATCTGCAGGGGGCGCTGCAGCAGAGCCAGGGCTTTGTCAGAGTCCTGCTGCTCCACTGCAACCACCCGTTCCAGATGCACCCTGAACGCGCTCTCAGAAATCCTGCTGGAAATTCCGCAAAAGTATGCTCAGCAGAATCCGGATAAGGTCGCTTAATTGTTCATTTTCAGAGATGAGGAAGCTTGGATAATGTGACCCAGACTTAACCTAAAACCCCAATGAGGAGTCTGAATGAGACCTCTCAATCAGCAAGATAAGTTTGGATAAGGTCGCTCAATCACTCATCTATCAGCCACATGGACATTATATAAAGACAGATGACGTGTCTCCACTTTGTAGCGCTGTAGAAAATAAGATTTCCTTTTCGCTGCATTCAGCTGGTCTATATCAGTTTCATTCATCAAATAGACAGATGGTCCAACAAATGGACACTGAGATTGACAATTAGAGATGTGGACAGATAGGCAGACAGACATGAAGAGATGGAAAGATACAGTGCCTTTCAAAAGTTTGGACACACATACATTTTCTTACAATACATGTTAAATAAAGAAAGAAGTACCCTTTATTTTTCAAAAAAGACCCAATTCTTAAATCCATCAAACTCACCAGCATTTGTTGTCATATTTGCTGGGCATACTCGCAATTTTTCCCCCCACAAGCAGTCATATGACTACATTGAGTTCGCAGCTGCACGGCTGTCTAACTTCCCAAACATGTGCTGCACTTATGGTTTGCTTTTCATTGACCTTTTTGCCCAATAAATCCCAAAACAGCTTGACTTTAATTCAGCTGTTGGAAAATGGAAGGAGCTTATTTGCCTGTTTACTTTGCAAAATATGGCTTTCTTGAGGATTCCAAAATTTTGGACACTATTCAGACAAATAAATTATTCTCTTCTAATTTCTGACTGTTAACCTCTCACAAGATTCCATTTGAGATTATGTGGAGAAGCCAGGCCATTTAAATTTCTCCAAAAACAGAGTGCTGAGACATTAGTAAAGTGTGTCCAAACTTTTGACAGGTACTGTACATGCAGAAGATATTTATTTATTTACTAGTTTCATTGCCCGGGACAGAGCATATTAATAAACATTTCTGTAAATACGCCAGATTTAGGCTAAAGGCTAGTTTTCATCTGTTGTCCCAGGCCAGGTATTACAAGGCTCCCTGAAATAACATGTAAACGGAAGAGTCCAATCGACTCATTCACTCACGGTTTGCTCTTGGGCAGCTTGGGCAGGAAGCCAAACTCCACTTGCAGGTCGGGCTGTGGGTCCGGCAAGGCCCCTGCGTTACCGCCGAGGGGCTCCCCACAGTGCGCCAGGGTCCAGCTGGGACCCCAACCCACGCGGAAGGAGCGGCCCATGAAGAGAGCAACGTCCATGAGGAGATTACCCTTCCCGTATGACAGGGAGTTCTGCAGGGGCACCAGAGCGGGCTGGCGCTGGGCTCCCACCGAACGGACACTCACTTCTGGCACTGGCGGGGGAAGTCCAAACGAGGGGCGCGGCAAGGGCCAGGGGGACAGGCCGGAGGAGGGGTCGGCCATGGAGGTCCTGACCAGCTTTGGCGGGATACCTCCAAACGGGGCGTCAGGGAGCTGCGAGAAAAGCCCTGCCCCCGAGCTAAACCTGGCCTGTAGCAACCCTCCTACAAGAGAGACACGCCCACTTCAATAAGGAAATCCCCTTCACAACAAACAACGTTCTTAAAATGTGCGTTGCTCAACTTAAACCCCAAAATGACTTTTAGGCCACCTGTTGATGCATCACACTCAGCATGTCTGTAATTTGCTTACTTTAAAGAGTGGCATGTTCTGAGATTCTGTTCTTTTGAAATGTGTGCTGCAGATGATTTACACTAGTAGCACCAAACAAGAGCAACGCGGAGTGTGGCATATGCCCCTGCCCGCATGTTTAATTGGGGTTAAGATTGAATAGGTTGCTAGTTTAGCATGGTGAATGGTGAGAGTGAACAAGGGATGACATGTGCAACCTTTTAAACAATCAAAATTTCGCCCCGTTTTCATTGTTTAAGGTAACATTTTGACACATCGTCAAGCCCCTCACCTCTGCAGCCTGTTCTGCCTACTACTAGTAGAATTATCACATTAATGTGATATTTTTGCCATTTACTAACACACCATGTACAGACTACGGAATAAAATCAAATTTGGAAGCAGTATTTTGTTGAAATTTAAAAGATATTGAATATACAAGAATACTTACTGTGCTGTGGGCACCAAGAAATGACATCAATCATATCCCATTCTTCACTTAATTGGTACAAATAAGGTGGCCATATTGGATATCGCACGGCACTGGTTTTCGAAAGGAACCTTCCTCTACCCACCCCCCATACACCAGCTAGAAATGACATGGATCGGACGAGGTGTTCTTTAGATATTGTGTGGAAACAAGAAGTTTACGACTGGATGCCCGGACGGATGGACGAAAGGGGCGTTGACATAATGCCCCCTGCTCATTCGAGGCGGGGGCATAATAAAAAATACTGAGAATGTGCACCTTTTTCCGAGAAATTCCTACAAAAAATTAGAATACACTGTGGTTTACTCAAGATCTTCTGAGGCCAACTCAGCAACCTCGGAAAAATTTTACAGAGGTATCCCAAAGTCTGTCCGGTTTACTTAAGTTTGGACAACACCTCAGTAAACCTCGGTTTAATTTTCCTGAGACACACCAAGGATTGTCTGGCCCACTGAAGTTCAGAGACCACATCGGTATTCCTTGGGAAAATTTCACTGAGGTAGACTGAAGTTTGTCTGCTAGGCCTATTCTCACACCAGAACAAAGGGGTGGTGTGAAGACAGTCAAAACACATGCCTCATTGAAGACCACCCACCAGTACTGCAGTCCAAACACCAATTAATAATGCAAATTACAAGTACTGCCTGTTCAACGAGCTTACAGTGTAATCAAGCCAGGCCCTACATGCAGTCCAGGTGAGGTACAGGCTTAGTTGAGCCTGCTCTGTCTGTGCTACATACAGCAATTGGCCAAGGGCAAACCACCACCATTATAGTAAGAACAACAAAAACACATGTCCAGTATTCAGAATATATTCAATCTGCAAAAGCACCAATTTTCAAAAAAATCAGATACACAATGTCATTTTTGCACCTCGAGAGAAAGATGTGACCTCTGAGCTTCAGTGGGTCAGGCAATCCTCAGTGTGTTTCGGGAAAATTTAACCGAGGTTTACGGAGGTGTTGTCCAAACTTAAGTAAACTGGACTGACTTCGGGATGGCTCGGTAAAATTCTCCCGAGGTTAACCGAGTTGGCCTCAAATCTTCAGTAAACCTCAGTGTATTCAAAGCTTTTATAGGAATTTCTCGGAAAAAGGTGCACTTTCCCGGTTTTTGGGTGCTACTAGTGATAATGCTGCAAGACAGACTAAAACATTGCGAATTTTCAAAAATCACCAATTTCAAATAAAGAAATTCCATACATATATGGATGTTTACTGACATTAAGAGCCATGCCCAATGATACGACTGAAATGCACAAGGTATTCAAGCCTGCATGCCTGCAGACAAATGAACAGTTTCCCTCCTTACTACCATTACATTGCTGGGTCAATGAGGTGACATTGTCCAAGTGCACTACTTTGGTTTAAAATAATTTTAAATGATTCATAATAAGCATCATTTTATTCTATAAAACCTGTTTAATTTGAACATATTTCCAGTTTATCATAAAAATGATATATGTTTTATGTTTTGCCATCTCGAACCCTCAAAATGTCAGGTGGCGCAATCATCCGAGCAAGTTAACACTATGTGAAATGTATTAAATATGTAATTTAAAATTTGAATTAATATTAATACAGGGGGCATAATTTTATATTGAAAACCTTTCAAATAAAATAAACAAAGTTTAATAGTTTAATTGTTCTTAAATTGTTTGGAAAACCAAAATACCCACCCCCTACAATAAAGAATCCATAAGCTACTTTTAATACCCAGCTCAATTACAAAATAGTAATGTTCAAGGCAGAGTAGACGCTCTCAGGTGTACTTACTAAAAAAATCACTTAGAAAAAAAAAAAAAAAGATGGAAGTGTGTTTTTTTTTTTCCAAAAACTTTTGGTTGCACCACCTGACATTTTTTGTCTGGTGAAATTGCAAATACAGTCTAAAACTGTACTAAAACCCTGTAAATGTTGTGCAACCATTAAGACTTGTTTAAACACTCTTCCGACTTCAAATAAATGTATTCTGTACATTTTTAAAGATTTATTAAAAAAAACATTTTTAAAAGGCTTATTTGTCATTGACCCTGCTGCCACTGTCATACTTCAAGGCTAAGAGCAGAAAGAAAACATTATAAAAAAAAAAAATCAGCATTAGCACGATACTGGATTTTGCCTCAAGAAATGTGAATGACTCCTGAAATTTGACTGGCCCTATTACTCACCAGATGGTCTCCCCTGTGGGGCAGTAAGGAGAAAACGAGGGGAGCTCAGGTCTTTCGATTGGTCCAATCCTTGAGCAGGCGAACCAAACCCTAGTTTGGGAATAAGGTCTCCCTCCTCATCCTCCGCGAACAGTGAGGACTTCATTATCTGTGAGGATACAGGAGGTTATTGACCTGGATCTGATAGAAAGGACAACTTCATCTGAAAGGATGAAGAATGAAAGAAGGTTGATCTGGATCAAACAAAGAGAACTTCATTATCTATTAGGATGACGAATATTGGAAAGAGGTTCATCTAGATCTGACAGGGGACCTCATTATCCATGCATTATCCATGAGTAATCAGAAGAAAGACATTACTGTGGATTTGACAGAATGACTTCATTATCCATGAGTAATCAGAAGAAAGAAGTAAATATGGATCTGACCGGGGACTTCCTCATCCAGGAGTAATCAGAAGACATAAATCTAGATTTGACAGAAATGACTTCATTATCCATTAGTAAACAGAATAAAGAAGTTAATCTGGATCTCAAAGAATGACTTCGTTATCCATGAGCAAACAGAAGAAAAGTTAATCTGGATCCGACAGAAATTACTTCATTTTCCATGAGTACGCAGAAGAGTTTAAATCTGGATGTGACAAAGGACTTCATTATCCACAAGCAAACAGACGAAAGGGGTTAAAATCTGGATCTGATGGAGAGGACTTCATTTTCCATGAGCATACAGAAGAATAAGGTTAACCTGGACCTGACAGAAATGACTTCATTATCCACAAGTACACTGAAGAAAGAGGTTAATCTGGATCTGACACAAAGGACTGCATTATCCATGGCATGCGCATACAGAAGAAAGTGGTTAATCTGGATCTGATGGGGAGGACTCTGTCATCTGAGGACAGTCGTGAGGGAGAAGTCCATCTACATAACGCAGGTTCTGATGATCTTTAACTTTCAACCATGAAACTGGAAACTGTTCCACATAAAGGTCTGCAGTCAAAAACAGGAATGTAAAACTCCAGTCCAGGAGGGGTTTCGGTTCATTTTAACAAAAGTAATAAATTTCTGTCGCCAATCGACCAGTCAACACGCACTTCGCACTCACAAGGCCTCAAATGCAGATTTGAAAGGTAACCAAAAACTCCTATTGACATGGATTTCCAGGAACAGACATTCCTGGTCAAGAGAATGTCTTGCCAATTTGTACAATCTGCCATTGTAGTGCAAGTATACAACCCAAAGCAGGTGGGATAGTGAGCATCATAATTCACTGGGCAGTGATGCGTGTAATTTTGTTAATGTTGACCAAGATAATCTGAATCCAATTTAACATGTATTTTACATGCTGAAGAGGAGACTAAAGGCAGAAAGTCCCAGAAAGAAGCAGGCACTGAAGATGGCAGCAGTACAAGCTCAGTGGAGCATCACCAGGGAAGATGCACAGACTTCAAGTAGTCATTGAAAGCAAAGGTAATGCAGCTACATGTTAGACTACTTTATTCTACATTATATTAAACTGTCCAAAATTTTTTGATGCACCTGAAAATGAGGGAGCATATATAAAAGGTTCTGTGATCTCTGAACGGTGGAATTCGGATACAGATGAAAACATCCTAAAGGCCCGTTCCCACCTTCACGATTTTTTTAACGCCGATTCATGCCGATGTCAGATCGTGGCAAGTCATAGGGGTGTCATAGTTCTAACCGGGGGGAGTCCTGAACAGTCGCAAAAGTTCGCAATGAAGTCGTCGTCTCGTTTTCGTCATGGCGCAAGTTTCAAAATGTTCAAAAAAATCGTGGTGGTTCGCGAGCTCATCACGGATCGTCATATGTCTTGGCAATGTCGTAGTGGTGTCATAATGGTGTCCTGACAGGTCGTGTTAGTGTCGTGATGGTTTGTAAATATTCCTATGCAATCGTCTTTTGGAAAATGGCCACGATTGTGGAAGATGTAGTCACGATATGCTACGAATGCCCATGACATAACACGATGTGAACACGGACGGAATGAGACAGACCCACGATGAACAAAGATAATGTGATGTCAAACGGCTTGGATGCGAATAGGCACGACGCCGCAACAACTCTATCACGAATGTGCCACGAAGTCAACATCGTGGCCGTGACAGAATTTTGTGCCTTTTCAGGCGGACGGACCACAACTCACTACGATAATAGGTCTTGGTACATCGGCATGAATCGGCTTAGAAATCGTGAAGGTGGGAACGGGGTTTAACATTTACAGGAGACATGTATTGATTAGAAACTAACAAAAATTTTCGTATTTGGCATCACTGAAGAAGGGCATGCAATACTCTCACAAACTATCAACACTTTTCACCCAGAGATGACAGTGGAATAAAGTGATCATGGATTTAAAACAAGCTTTTAGCAACCCCCAATATTGCCCTTGAATACCACTGAGAATCAGGTGAAGAGCAGTGACGCTGCTCGTGAGATCAATTGTGACACACAGGCTATCGTATGTGTATTTTATACTGCAAGAAAGATGCCGAAATCCACTAAAAATGCCAGAATTTTTGCTTGACTTGGCTTGCCGATGGTGGATGAACTCGACTTCCTTACAGTGTGTCCCCGTTTCCCACAAATTATGCCATCAGAAAGGGGCTATTTGAGCTTGGTTTTTTTAAGATGTGAGCAAGTTTAAAGGGTGTTCAAAATGTCTCTCTTGTTCTCTATCCTGTTTGAGTGAGTGTCCAGAAAGTGTTTTATTAATCATCTCCATAGCATTCGCTCTCCATAGAGGTATAACTTGCCAATTTTTTGATTTCTCAATACATGTCTACTTTAAGCTGTCAGTCTGTACTTCAACCTCATAACCATTAGATCTTTCAGCTGAAAGTGCACAGAAGCGTACGGACCCAAAATGAAAACTGTCACTTTCCAATGAATTATGGTGCTCACTGTAAACTTTGGAGCACCTGCAGGGTAGAGGTGATAGTAGGATGTAGGATTACCTGCAGAACATGGGGGTTGACTCCTTTGGCAGAGGCAATGTGCGAGGAGACGGAGACCGGCTCGGGTTCAGAGGGCAGGTCCTCAGGGGGGGCGCTGTCCTGGTCATCCCCCTCCAGAGTGCGGTCCGCACCAAGATCCTGGGTTATGTCAGCCATGTCACTATCCACCTCCGAGGCACGGCTTAGCAGCTCTAGCAGGGCTGAACTCTGCGACACACACACACACGGTACCACACACAGGTAGACAAACATACGTGGGTCACGCAGACACGTGTACACACATGCGCACGCACACACAGATAAACAAGCGGACGTGCGCGCACACACACACACACACACACACACACACACACACACACAGTCATGTTACACACAAAGGCCAAACCATCCATCGCCATGTCCTTAAATGAAACGAGCAATTCTCTACTTTTGATTCTTTTGGCATTAGCTCTTGGCCATTCGCACCTTTGTTCCAGAAGATCCATCGCAAAACAGTGTTACTTAAACCCCAATCTAAACCCAATTCTGCCAAATAGCAGCTCACAAAGACTTGCAGCAAGTTGGGCAACCCAGTGCCAACTGATGCAAAGGGACCCCAGGAACAAAGGTGTGATAGCAGTGGCAACCTTGGCCAAAGTAACCAGCATACAATTAAGTTTGGAGGATCAGGGGAATTAAATGCCAAATGCACACACTTCGCTCAGAATAGTGCCAGTAATCTTTATCAAAATACATCTTCTGAGAAATTTGAAGTCTGACAGAAAACAAAGTGAAAATGTGCTTCCAATTTTTATTGTTTTTTTTTTTTTTTTTGCATGATTTCCAAAGAATACAAGGTTATCACAAAATAAAAACATTTAGATTTCATAATTCAGACAAAATCTGGACTCATCTTTATTTGTGCATACAAAAGTATCAAGCAGCAGCAGTACTAATAACGAACAATGGAAAAATGAAGATCTAATATTCCTTACATGAATATCTTTGGGGGAAGGAAGACAGTCATACTCCTATCTGGGAGGCCGTTGTGCAAGAAATACTCTCTCTTTGAGGTCAGATCTCAACAGTTACACTCTCCTGCACTATGCTTGTTCTAGTCATCTCATCTCTCCTATTCAGAGGTGCAAGAGGATATCCCGATGGGTGTACCCAATTTATTTTTTACCAAAAAAAGCAAATAAATTATTCGGGACCCCAATCAGGCACCACCATCATTTGTCATTTACATTCAATTAGGAGACCAGAACAAGCAAAGCAGAGGAGCGCCTAACATGTATAAAACAAGGAGCGGACTTATTGGTCGAATGGCGAGAAACCAGACTCCTTCATCTTTTCCAAAGTCAAACTCAAGAACTAGTCAAACATTTAATATGCATTTACAAGATTTGCCTTGCAGAGGTCTATCCAGCAACTCCATCCAAAAGCGATTTATTATGAAAGTAATGCAATTAACACCACATTTAAAGCAATTCTATATACTTTACTTGAATATCTATGCACTTAACACTTGAAAACACAATTATTCTAGCATTTTCAAGGATTTCAAGCATTTGGAGACACGCTGCATTTCCATAAATCGCCAAAATGCACTCAAGTCCAGCAGCCCTCCAGGACTGATGTCTGACCCTCCAGCTTAATACACGTTTCCTTATTTTTCCTCTAAAACCTGCAGTTATGCCAAAAATTGTAATCTCACTGGTGTCCCTACACTCACCAGATGCAGCATATTAGTCCCTGAACGGCATGGTGCTGAGGGGCAGCTAGCGCTAGAGGGCAGGTGGCAACACTGACTGGCTACAGCCAACGTCAGGTAACCCTACCGACAGTGCTAATCCAAGCTAGCCCGAGTTAAACTTCTCCCACTTGCCAGTTGTGCCATGATGAAGAAAGGTGTATCCTAAATGGTTCATTCAGGCCCTTTTCTCACCCTTAAAGGTGTCAGGCGACAGCAGTGATTAGAAAATTCCTGACTGGACATGAATGTTCCAATGTTCACAGTCACTACTTGTAACTAACCACAAGAAATCGACTGAAGACTTACTTGGAATTAGAGGGGGGATTAAAAATAATTTCCAAAAAAAGCACTCCTGATTTCTCCATTAGAGGCTTGCTATCCCTTCTTCGAGATAAAGATGCACATCACACAGGCAGAGCACCAAGTCACTCTGATTGAAAAATAACTGCCCAGTCAAGATGACTTTGAGAAGGCCAGCTACATACATTCCAAAAATCCTTTGCCTTCATTCAACAATCACTCATTTTCATGACAATATCCTTACATTATTTGACTTTCAATTCACAGCGGCTATAAGCCTTCTTACAATATAAACAGATATTTTAGAGAAAAAGGAAAACTGATGCATATACCAAGATACTCATGTTATACCATACTCATGGTAAACCATAAAAAAAAAAAAAAAAAAAAAAAAAAAATTTACACTTCAATTCTCCCTACCACAGACCAAATATCTCCCAATATCCCTATGAGCAAATGACCGCTTACTGCTTTTCAGGGTTGAGTGTACAAGCTTAATAAGCAGAATGCTCTACTCATCCACCAAAAAAAAAAAAAAAAAACCGATCTTTTCTTTCCTTTTTGAAATCTTGTTCACTCATTTTAATAATATCAAAACTGACTGCTCCAGACATTAGGATTCCAAAACTGTAACAATTTTCATTTTGAAATGATCATTTTACCAACACTATGGTCTTCAAGGTACTACAATTCCAACACGGTTCAAACATGCCCCCGGATCACTTTGTCCTTCTTCAACCAGAAACGTAATGGAGGGACTAGTTTATGAGAACATGCTCATGAAAGAGCACTGAATCCCAGCAGTGAAACCTACATACATTTTTTTCTTTGCATCATGTGAGTTTATACATCAGGGAAGTCTGCCCTTTCATTACCCAAGAAAAACACAGAATAGCAAATACATTTATTAGAACATACAATCAAGGACAGCTTTCATCAAATTACTGCAATAACACTTAATAAAACTTTTGTTATTTATGTAAAACTGTCAGCACACAACAAGACGCAATTCAAAAATGAAGGGAAATGCAGATTTAGGAACATGACAACCTTGTGATTTTTGGCCACCCAGGAGCTATAGGTGATACTCCCAGAGCCATGACTCCGGTGTGCACATGCAGATTATCCAGAATGCAGTTTCCCGCCCCCCTCCCGCTGTTCCACCAATCAGTGAGGGCGTGGCCACCGCAGGTACAAGGAAACCTGGGAGGAGCTGTCCCTGTGAGCCGGCGTTATGTAGATCAGCGAGCTCCGCCATCTACCTGCGGTGTGGCTTTTCCGTTGAGTGCCGCCTGCTGTTGGGAGGGTGGAACTGCTGCGGCCGTCTTCAGCTTCTTGGGGTCTGACCTGACGGGCGGGGACACCTCCTCTTCCTCATCCGAGTCCTGCAGGCCGTATTTGGAGAAGTGGGCCACCTGTGGGCAAAGAAAGATTCAGGAACATTCTTTTAATGCGCCAGAATCCTGTCGCTGCACGTGTGCACGCATGCACATGCGTAAAAGATAGTTCCGATTAATGCGAGCAAAATGTGCGTGTGCATTTTATGGGCTGTTTTCAGTGATCTCATTTGCATCAAACTCAAAATGGGAGCACCATAGAGCCCCATGCAACCTGAAATACCATTCCAGCAGATCCTGTAGGCATGACACAAAACAGGACTTATTTTACTGGTTTAAGTTCACAGGTGTGCCAAGTAAAACTCAAATATTGCAAATTCTGGAACACAGACTGGGGTAAAAAAAATGGCCGTTCCGCATAAATATACAAAGTAACCGGTAGTTGATTATTTTAAATGAGACAACCCCTATGTCACTGGAACTCTATGTAGTATGAAGTGAGAGGCAACTGAAATGCACCCGAATCTGCCCACAATCAGTCTGTACCTCAAACACCCAGGAGCCAGTCTCAGGCCGGTAATCCAGGAACCGCGCCCCCTGCTTGCGGCAGGCGTTCTCCAGCCGGCCCTCATAGTTCATGTCTGCCAGTCGTTCTGGGCTCTTGATCTGGGTGCAGGTGGTTTTGTCGTTGGGCCACACCCCATCCAGTGTCACCTCTGCCCGTCTGGTTAGGGGCGGAGGGGTTTAAGAGGGAAGAGAGGAGAAATGCAAGGTCTGACGAGCAAGTGCAGAAATACTGTATGCAGTTGTTCTGGAGCTCCTCTGCATGAACGCATGCGGTTAAGCCTAAGCTTTCCGTACCAACTCCAGCGTTCCAGCTCAGCAGCGAACATTCTGGCCTTAAAGACCAGCATTTTCCAATTAATTTAGAAAATCCATATCTCCATGGAGACTAATAAAAGCGAATGTCTTTCAGTTCAATTGGTGCTGCAATTCAGTCACCCATATCTTTTTAATACCCAATGCAAACAGGCTTCTATCATAACCGACGAACCCCGTTTTCATTACTCCCAGGGTCTGTGCCACTCACCATCATGTATATACACAAGCTCTGCCGTCCCTTCAGCGGGAGACATCTTTTCCCATTACTGATTCATATTACTGGAGCTCCCAAGAGGCTGTCCGTGACAAGAAATGACTGCTTTTTGTGCGACTGCATCGTTTCATTGAATGGCCAACAGCACAGGTAAAGAAGGTTGTGTTTAGACATTAAAGCACTCTGGTACTGAGAGCGAAAAAAAAAAAAAAAAAAGCCTCAGGTGCAGACATGTTCTCCTTCTCGCGGCCAGGCCAAATCCACACAGAATGAGTGGGGAGCAGTCTCGGGTGTGCTTTACCTGTTCAGGCCTTCTCCCACAGGCGGCTTGGCCTTGTCATCAGGATACACGATGACCTCCTTCCGCCGGAAGTGCACAATCTCATCCAGATTCAGGTTGGTCAGGTTCACCGCTCCGGGAAAGAAAATGGATCCGTAGCCTGGAGGTGCATCATGGATCAGATAGGCAATCAGGGCAGGTTTTATCACACAAGGATCAGGACCCAAGAAAACATAGTGTTAGCCAGAACTGAATCTCAGGCCGTCTCACCCCTGCAACCAGGCCAACCTGGCCAAGATAAAACCACCCACGGTAGAAGTTCATCCCGTCAAACCAACTTGCTACACATAAAAGAAAGAACTGATGGGAATTTTGCGCCATTACCACAGGAGAAAGAGTCAAAGACACCACTTCAATTCAAAACACCACATTGGATTGTGCAAGGAACACATCTTGTATGTACAGCTGTGCTTCCATCAAAACATGAGTGCATTAGTATATTTGGTTCCTTAAGGGAACTGTACATAAAAGAAAATCACAGCATTATTAAAACCTCAATCCTAAATGAATGCAGGGCTGTGCTATTTCGCAGGCAAAACCGAAAACGAAGTTAGACGACACGCATGCGCCAATTGTGGACAACCTTGATTTGAACCATCCCGAAGAATACCGGGAACAACCGAAGTACGCTGCGATTGCCGAATGCCTTCGACTCAAGGTGCCTGAAAACAGTACTTTTATTTATTACAATCGGCAGCGCTACACGTTTAACTTTAGAAAAGAGATTTAAGAAAGAGCTGTAATGGAAAGACCAACCATTTCCCAAACAACAGTATTCAGTAGGCGATCAGATCATATACAGAAATCGAGTGGCTGTTTGGTGCTCCATCCACTGATCTCTCTCATCGGTTTTTCTGTCATGTATCGGTATTACAGCACCAAATATTTCTCGAAAATGACTAAATAAGTATTAGAATGCGCATCGAAAACAAAATCTTTCTATTCTTCCACATTTATGGAGATCTCAGCAGGCAAACAACAGTATTGGAAGTAGTGCTGTCCTACGCCATTATGTCACAAACCGAAGCAATGGGATTTCCCCAAACTGGGGTTCCCAGCATGACCAGTCCGCCATGAGTCGCCGGCTCAGCGAAAAGCTGTATGCGGGGCACTCTCATTTGAGAATATAGCCTGCCTGTGATTTTTCTTTCCTCCACACACATACACACACACACACACACACACACACACCATGTGATGGTTTTAATGAATTGCCATATTATACCTTGGCTGATTGTGACTCAGAGGTTTTACAACAACATATTGTCCCATCCAGACACTGTCTCTTTTAGGGAAGGTATTGCATATTTCAGCAAGACAATGCTAGACCACATACTGCATCCATCACAACAGCATGGCTTCACAGTAGAAGAGTGCGGGTGCTGAATGGCCTGCCTGCAGTCCAGACTTTTCACCAATAGCAAACATATGGAGCATCATAAAATGGAAAATCCGGCAAAGACGACCCAGGACTGTTGAGCAGCTAGAATCCTACATCTGACAAGAGCGGGACAACACTCCTCTCCAAAAACTCAAGCAACTTGTCTCCTCATTTCCCAGATGTTTACAGACTGTTGTTGAAAGAAGTTGCACAATGGTAAACACGGCCCTGTCCCAACTTTTGAGATGTGTTGCTGCCATCAAATTCAAAATGAGCTAATATTTTTCATGAAATGGTAAAATGTCTCACTTTCAACATCTGATGTGTTGTCAATGCTCAATTGTGAATAAAATGTGAGTTTATGAGATTCGCAAATCATTGTATTCGGTTTTTATTCACGTTTTACACAACATCTCAAGTTCACTGGAGCTGGGGTTTGTAGTAGTGGGCATCATATTAAATTAGAGATTTCTGTCAACTATATTGTAATCACATCATTTGTGAGATCATGTTTAACAGGGTTATGGAACCTGCATTGCTTTGAGTTTCCTTCAATGCCTTGGATACTCATTGTAATTAGACAGCTACCTAGTCACTGAAGATAAAAACAAACACTCAGCTCTGCCACTACCATTTCAAAAGAAAGACCAAAAAAATCAAATAAAAAAAAACACAAAATTCTCGCCAAGAGTTTTACACAAATGACCCGTCAAACTGGGGCCGAACCACAAATTGCCTCCATGCAAGTGTTAAACACCCCTGCCTTCGATCAAATCCAGCATACGGGAAAAAGGAAAGCGCGTTCAAAGTTTGTCATATTTGCACGTTAGGGAGGTCTGTATGACTGAGACTGACCCTTCCGGCCGACAGTGAAGTTCTCCACCACGCAGTCCCCGTTCTCCGTCAGCATCTGGCCCAGTTCCTCCAGAGGGGGTATGGTGTAGTACCCGACTCTGCACAGGACAATACCTGCAGGCAAACACAGGAGCCAAGGTTAGGACACTGGCCTCATAACCATCCAACAGCCGTTAAACTGCGTTACGCCAAGCTAGGTACACATATTAATTAATTACCATCAGAAGCAACACCGATTAGTTTCCTCATATCCACTGTATATAAACTAACATTCTTGAGTAGCGATTGAAACAGCACTGATTTGAACAAATCATCATTAGCAATTACACTGCCTAAATATTACCGATAGCCCGTAAATCAGGGCTCTCCAAATCCGGCCCTCAAATCCATTCGCAGTCCTGTTTTTCCTTCCTTCCAGGCAATTAAGTGAACAATTAATGCTGCTGATTGGCCAGATTGTCATCTCACCTGACTCCCAGGTAAAGCGAGGGTGGAAAACCAGGAGTTCTCGGCCCTCGAGGACCGTGATTTGAAGAGCCCTGCTGTAGGGCAAGTCAAGAATGCGATGGGACCTCTCGTCCGGACTGACTCTCTGGAGGATGCTTACATTACTCCGATATTGGAACTGTGAACTTCTGAACAACAGTTCCTGACTGAATTTAAAAACACACCCATATCTATAGCTGATCAGTGAGCTAATGATAACATTTAATCATTCACCCATGTTTGATTAATTTAGTTAACTCCACGTGGGCTCCAGGCAGCTAGCATACATTACCTGTTAGAGAATTGGGAGATGAGCCACAAGCATGGCAGTCAGTGCTTTTCTCCACCTGCAGATGTTGGGCTATACGCGCAGCACACTCGCTGGATGTTAAACACTTACGTGTAAAAGACTTAATGCAATTGTGGCAATGAGCATTGCCCGAATCCACTTGAGTGCAATGTACCCAGACTTAAGTGCCATGTCACTCAGGGTCTCAGCGTGTGATGGGCAGAGAGAGTAGCACCTGCCTCTTTTACGGAGGCCAGGCTCAGAACCTATGAACGCCATCACGAGGGCCTGTTTAACACTACGTGTCAGTACCCATCCCAAGGGATCAGGGGTAAAGAGCACAGGATTACGGGTCATGGGGGGAGAAGGTCAGTGGTAAGGAGTTCAAAGGTCGTGTGTCTCACCAGCAGGGTGTTCTTGCTCCAGGGGTGGTGGGGCGTCAGGCTCCGCTTCCTCGTGAGCGGAATCATCGGCAAGCGAAGCGTCCTCACTGCTGAGCTCCAACCCATTGGTGGAGGCAGTGCCAGTGGTGGCCTGGCGGACATTGAGCTCGGCGATGGTGTCCTGCAGGGACTGACTCTGTCTGCTCAGCCGACCCTCCACAGCCTGCGGGATGGGCTTGGCGATGGGGTTGGTGTAGAATTTGGTTACCTCCTCCGGGTCCTCCTCTGCCCTCTCCATCTCCCCTTCCACCTCCTCCTGGGGCCTGGGCTCCTCCAGTCCGCTGGAGTGGACGGAGGAAAATTTTGGATTTTGTAAAGACAAGTGCAACACATGAACCACAACACACGATTCCATGCAAATGTAACCCAGATGAAACCAGGGAACGCTGAAACCTTGCAGGTCATTTCGAGGGGCAGCTGCATGTTTCTCCCTGCTGTACCTTCTGATGTATCACTGCTGATCAGCTGTTCTTTAAACACAATTCCATATATGAGCACAAATATATATAAGAATGACACCTGTGGAGTTATTAATGTGAATCTCTGGTGGCTACAATTAAACTCCACATGGAGTGATCATGTAATTCAGTCGAACAGGAAGTGAAAATGCGGTTAGTGCGAGCTGATGCAGGAGAGACAGGTCTCTGGTTACAGGATGGGATTTCCCTGTGAGCTGCCAAACTCAGGCAGAGGCAAAGTGTAAGTGAACTGCAAGCAAATAATGCTTCAGCTCCCAGGTCTGAAGGAATGATCTGCAATGGGGGAGTGCCATTGCAAATTTACGGACACTAATTACCCTCAAATGAGCGAGTCCAGGTCAGTTACTAAGTACTTTACAAAGTATAATTACCAGCTTTATTGGCGATGTTATGAACACAGCATGCAAGCTGCGCAAATAACTCTTTGTATAAGAGTTCAATGAAGGCCGAAGACAACGGTTCCCAACCCCATTTCCGAATCTCCGCCATCCCAGTTTTAATCACAATAATGACTGGATGAACCAAGTTCATCCAATTACAAAGGGAGTCAAATTCCAGTCCTGGAGGGCAACAGTGTCTGCTGGCTTTAGGTGCGTTTCCATAACTACAATTCATTCATGTTACGGACTCGCTAAAAAGTTTAGACACCTCATTCTCAAAGCATTTACTGAACATTGACAGTAAGGAGACCACAAAGCCCAGAGAAAATGTGGCTCACCAGGACTGGAGTTTCACCCCTGAATTACAAGCTAAACAAGACATCCAGCAGTTGAATGAGGTGTGCTTGAATGAGGAGCTAAAGTGAAAACCAGCACGACAACAAGACTTCAAGGAACATTGCAGAAGGAGGGGAGAGGGTGGGGCACAGAGTAGGCAAGATTCAACAGCGATTGGGTGGGGTCAGATGACTGGCGGGTGAGACGGACCAGTGCGAGGGCAGGGTCTCACCTCAGCCCGTTTTCGGGGTACTCTGTCGGGGAGGCCAGGTCATCGGCATCCCTGCTGGAGGGAGAGTACAAGCTGCTGCCGTTCAGGTTCTTCAGTACCAATTTCTTAATACTTTTCCTGGAGACACACAGAAAAAGACAAAGACCGAGACAGAAGGGCAAATCAATCACACTACTGCTGAAGCTCAGATAGGTTTCCACTTGAGTATAAGAAAACCCCAGCACCCTTCATAAAAAATATAGAAAAATCATACAATCGCATCTCATGAACTTCAGACCTCAATTTCCCAGTTTCATGGGTTCTGTGGATTTACAGTTCAATGGGGGTTCTATATTGTCAAATTTTCTCTGCGTTTCCTCTGCTGAAGTGTCCAAAACAGTGTCTCTGTTAAAAGCACCATTAAAACAAGGTTGAAAATCGACACAAAGCCTTGATTCCTGTGCCTCCGCCTGCCATTGCTGCATACATCCTAAAAGTAGATCTTCGGTCCCCTCATACAGCTGACCTTAAGTGACCTTGACCTTTGATCAAGTGACCCTCAAGACCTAATCAGGTCAGCTACCCTCTGTGGGGATTTAACATGTCAGATTTGGTCATAATCTGTCCACTGCTTCATTGGATATTGCGCACATGATGTGTGTGAGAGATGGGCAAACGACTAGAAAACAGCATGCCTCCCGCCGACTGTGTGCGGTCGAGGCATCATAGAACTATAATGTCAAAAATACACAAACTAGCCTAACCAGGGGAAACTCTGGCTCATTGCTGGGCCCCGTTTCCAAGCTCCCCCGAGAGCCACTGAGGGTCCAAAGCTGTGATATAAGAAACTGCAGAAAGGACATCAGACTCCCTGGTTACCTGGGCATGAACGCCCCATTGGTGAGAGAGGGCTCGTCGTCGTCCAGCCCGTCGAACAGCTGTGACTTGGATGAGGTGGAGGAGGTCAGCGCTTTAGGGCGCACCCTGGTGGCTGGTCGAGGCGTCAGTTTGTAGTGGGTAGGCGTGGTCAGGGCCTTCTGGGCCGCAGGATTGGTGGGTTTGAGACGCTGTAGGGGGAGGAAATTAAACTGAGGATTGAGCAGTGTGATCGGGGGGGTAGAGAGCCTGATGCAGTACTCAGTTTGTCAACTGATGAGGGGACAAACCGACAGACATGCACAAAAGAAGCACATGCCCAGGCACGCTCACGCACGTAAACACGTGCATACATGCGCACACACACCCACATACATACTCGTGCGCAGATACGAACGCACCTCCTCCTTCTTCTTTGGGTCAGATAAGGGGTTCCTGAAGAGCGGGGAGTCCCCAAACGGAGAGTAAGCCAGAGCGTTAATCTGCTGCTGCAGCACTGCCTGCTGGGCAGCAGCCGCATTCGGGTCAGTCAGAGCTGAGAGAGAAAGAGTCAGATGCAGCGTCAGTAGGGTACAATGCTACTAACGCAGCGCTAAACACGCAGGACCACTCCAGAGCAGATGTGGACAATGAGGGCTATACCAGTTTCTGCTTTTTAAGTTAATATTCAACGTCTATTCTAAATTATCCCAAATATTTTTTTTATAATTTGACACTTTAAAAAATTAAACACCCAAATAAGCAATTAGATGCCCAGATAAGCACATGAATAGCACCCAAAGACCATTCCTGTGGCCCTATACCAAGCATTTTACTGTCACCTAATCTACAAGCAATGCAGCCCATTGGCTTGTTCACACACAGGTCCTTGGCGGAATGAAATACCTACAAGTACACAGACCCACCAAGCCTTGAACGCGCCTGCTGTATGGGAATGACGTGCATGGTGCAACGACTGTAATGCCTGGCTGATCGGCACACTCACCCACAGGTTGCTGTGGGGCCCCAAAGCCCCCCAGGCTGGTACCAGTGCTGAACCCAGGGGCTCCGAATGCTCCAACAGTGCCCAAAGTGGAGCCCAGCTTGTTCTGGGTGTTCCCGAACAGAGAGGTCTGCCCCGTACCCACAGCTGTCAAAGACAGACACAGACACACACATAGGATATCACCAATAAATTAGCCCATTGCATCCCACTGGATCTTGTGTAGCATGGCACAGACTTCTGATAGCAGATAATAAACAAAGGTGCAAACCCTCCTATAATGTAGAACTTTAAAACAAATAAAATCAAAATTTTTTATAAAGTTAGTTTGTGCCTGGGAATTCAGACTCCAGCCCAGGAAAGGTAGAGGTTCCTGCTGGTTTTAGGTACATTTCAGCACTTTCCTAGTAACCAAGTGACTCAAGAGACCACAGATCTTGACATCAAGATTGAAACTGGACTCAATCCTGCTGACCCTGCATACCTCCAGACTAGAATATGACTACCAGGGGGTTTATTCCACAAAACCCTTTACATTACATTTCAGGATCATAGTTTGCAACATACTTTGAACCAAGACTGCGTTTATAGACAAGTCGGGGCCTTTTTAACATATGCCGAATTCTACACTAAAAAAGACAAATCATTAACAGACCTGCTCCAAATCCTGTCCCCAGGCCAGTTCCCAGTCCTCCCGTTGCCGATTTGTTTCCAAAAAGACCTCCACCAGCAGTGTTGGCGCCAAAACATGCTGAAACAATCAACGCCAGAGCCGCAAAACTGTCAGAACCATCTAAAACCAGCCAATACTCTGCTACGAGCACATGAAACCTGCCAGTACTAAGCTATGAACACATTAAATCCTGCTAATACTCAGCTCTGACCACAAGACATGCTAACACTCAGCTATGAGAACATTAAACCCTGCTCAGTTACGAGCACAATAAAATCTGCCAATGCTCAGGTATGAGCACATTGAAAACCTACCCCTAGAGCTCTGGCAGCTGACATCACGCAATCAAAAACGACCATATCGGCAGGAAAGTGCGTGGATATAAATGCTGGCAGACATACTGCAAGTGGCTAACTTTGCCAACTGTATTCATGAAAAGTGAATAATTTTATGTATGAGGTGATGCAGTTTGACATTCATTCAAACTGTAGTAACGTGGTGACACTTGCTAGTTAAGATGCACGTTAAGCACAGCGAATCACTAGTTATATTATTCTGCATAGTTGCTAATGCTAAAATAATGGTGATGAAGAGACACTTGGGGCCTGTGTCCACAAGCAGCACTTTTTGAGCTGGAAGCACCCATGACCTCCTATTCAGAGCACTTCTCTCAGGCGCTGATTGTTTCCAAGTGATAAAAATAGTCTTCTTAGCACTTCCGCTATGCATCATTGCAATTGTCAAGATTTGCCAATACAATGAAAAGAAATTGCAAATATTCTTAGCACCTGAGCTAATGAATGTTCATTTCCCAAAAGCAAAACTGGAACCGAATAAAGCCAATTGTTTGTACTATGTAGCCAAGTTGCTAATGTAGCTTGCAACCATGCTTTGGGAAACGTAGCTATCCAGATTAAAACTAGACAGTCCGGTCGGCTACGACCGCATGGGTATAGCTCCTGAAAACCCTCTTCTCCCCTTTTTTGCGCAGTATTTAGCCAATACTGTTGCCATGGCAACCAAAATCGATAGGTGTCATAAGTGAAATATACCCCATGTCCCTACCAAATATCAAAGTAATCTGTCCAAAATTGCAGCCTGTACTGCGTCTACAAGGAAATCTCAATGTTTTGCCAAAATTGTGCATATGATGTGGCCAATACTGTCACCATGGCAACCAAAATCGATACGTGTGATAAGTGAAGTATAACATGAATATACCAAATATGAAAATAATCTGTCCAAAATTGCAGCCTGTAGTGAGTCCACAAGGAAATCTCTGTTTAGCCACTAATCTGCATATTATGCGGCCAATACTGTCGCCATGGCAACCAAAATCGATAGGCGTCATGAGTGCAACACATGTCCATACCAAATATGAAAGAAATCGGTGAAAAATTACAGCCTGTAGAGTGTTCACAAGAAAGTGCCTACGGACGCGGTGGAGACGACACACAAATCCATAGTGGCCGCCGGACTTCGCCCGGGGGGCGACAATAAATGGGAAGCCCAGTGATTATGGAGTACCTAGCTACAGCTGTTGGGCTCTACAGTTGTAGTAAACATTAATACTGGCAAACCAACTTCTCAGCAAACCTAGTATCCCTAAATGAAGAACAGCAAGCAAACCTAAACTGTAGCTAGCCAATTGACTAGAAACAACTGTAGCAGTAGAAGTTCCTTCTCTGACATTGCTGTTATTATAAGTCCCTCATAGTTCTCGATTTTGATTTGTCGGCGAGTGAGAAGTGACATTGATGAGCCCTGGATGAGCCTGGTTGTGTTCAAAAAGTTGATCTTTTTGTAGCCGCAAGCGCCTTGAGCGCAGAGAGAAAAAGCAGTGTGCTGAGGGGATTTTGTGTGCCAAGGATTTTGTGTGCCAGATTGCGTCCATGTGTATCCCTCAAGGCTCCTGTCGGCTTTGCGAGACTCTCCGGAGTTGGACGCAAGAAAGATGATCAGGTAATTGTAGATGTCTGGATACTGCAGGTGTGGAACATTGTCCAATCCAGCTGACTCAATACTTATGAAAAGCACACCTGGGACATAACAAAGGTCAGTAATGTTTAACCAATTAAGTTTTGAATTATATAGCTCAATTTCTTTGGCTGTAAAGTATGCAGTGAACTGATGGCTTGAAATCGATGCGAGCGCCGTTAATTTTCGCTCAGGCTTTTCATGCCAAAATGGCGACATATGGAGCTCTATACTTAGCTGTGAGCACATTGAACCCTGCCAATACTCAGTAATGCGCACAATAAAATCTGCCAATTCTCAGCTATAACCACACTGAAAACCTGCCAATACTCAACTATGTGAACGCTGAAAACCTGCCAATACTCCGCTATGAGCACATTAAATCCTGCTGATACTCAGCTCTGACCACACCATGGTGTGCTTACACTCAGTAATGAGCACAGGAAACCCTGCCAATACTTCGTTATGAGCACAAAATCTGCCAATGCTCAGTTATGAGCACAATAAAAACTGCCAATACTCAGCTATGAGCAAAATAAAACATGCCAATACTCTGCAGTGTTTTCCCTAGGTTATTTGCTTTGGGGGCCGGGGCAAGGCTGGATGTGGGTGGTCTGTGGGTGGGGTCCTTGCAGGACCCTCTCCGCACGGGACCCTATTAACTGTGATTACAGAGCATTTGGACGTGAACAAACAGTTAAGACTCATATTTATGTTTTACATATTTTCAGACTTTGCCATGGCAATAGAAAAAATGGAGTCCGAGGGATGCAAAGGGGTTTAAAAAACTGAGCCCTTTATGATATGACTCACTGAATGAGTTCCATTTGCTATTGCTATTATGATAAATTTTTATGTGTAAATTCCTAAATAACTTTTGATTTACCATGTACAAGATTTCTTTCTTTGCGTTTCATTTTTGTTCTAGGGGGCCGGTGAACTTGCTTGATTGTGGGCTTTGTGAATGCACTTGGCACCATCTGATGCTGAGGCATGAACTTAATTGACCTTGTATTGGTTGCACATAGAACCCAAACCAATGCTTTACCTATATCCGAGATTGTGATCTTTGCACCATTAACTTGGGTAATTGTGGTGTCTATAATATCACATAGAAAAGGTAGAAATTGCCACGTTTACTCCATTCTGATAATCCATATAATTAGAAGCAATACATTTGTCCAGTCTCAAGTCTGGAGTATAAGTGGGAGAGAGGTCACAGGTAAGTACTTGGAAAGCATAATATATACATTATACATGCACCATGATATTTCCAGTCTTATAATGTACTACAAGAAAGATATGGGTACTGAGGGGGTAGGAGACAGATAATTTGGGCATGGGTGGGCAGTAAACAAGATGCAGAGTTAAAACGAGTCTTCAAAATGAAAAAAAAAAAAAAACACAATTTGACACAAAATTTGACACAATGTTCAATCTTTTTTGGGCTAGACCCATAGCTATTTTAATTTGTATGAACAAAAGTCACATTTTTAAAAAATAATAAAAAAAAATAGGACCAAGGGTCCTGTAGCTTACCGGCAAGCAATCTTAGTGATGATACTAGTTATGAAAATTTCATGTGAAATTTTCAAGGTTACTAACTAAAAGTTCACATAAAAAAAAAAGACCTCCTGTAAAACTTTATACACTCCTAAGCTTAGAAGCAGTTTTGGTGATACAAGTTATTGAAAATTCAAAGTCAATTGTGAGCTTTAAAAGGTCAAAGAAGGTCAAGTTGAGGTCAGCAAATGGACTTCATTTATCGCTTCCTATAAGTCTAATACAAACTTTGGCTCCATCTCAGTGATCAGATTAAGGGGAAAAAAAAATTGATAAGCATTTTTTGCTAATCATTATTCCAATTGATTAGCAATTGTTTAGGACATCTGGAAAACGATTAGCAAAAATGAGAAAACAGTATGTCAGATTTTAAATGACAAAAGGGCTTTTTTTATTCTTTCCTAATGACAAATTACAATTACAAGAGAAATACAACTCCATTCTGAAAGCAAAACAAATTATTTCCAAAAGGGATCAATTTTACCCTGAACAATCATAATTTAATACTGCACACTTCCGTTTCCCAATGAAATTTCTGTAAACTACTTGTAACCGGCAGTACAGCTGTCTTATCTACACCTTACTGTAGCATTATGTTGTTTAACGCCTGATCAGAGATGTGAAAGGATCCATTCCCATTAAAATCCTGTCGCACAAGGCACTCTCCAACTCAGTCACATTTAGACATCACAAAAATCACGTATTTGAATGATTAGAGATCATTGCGCATGTTTCGGGAGAGGCCGGCGAACTTGCGATTCCCTAAACCACATAGCAATGGGATAAGTTTCACTGACTGATCGGTTTACCGTGACGTTTGGGTGGCTGGAGGAACATTTGGATGTGTAAAGACGTAAAGCGTACATCCAGCCAAGACGATTCAGAGTTAAAGCCGAAAGGGGAGGTCTGATCCGGAATTCTTTTTATTAGGGCTAAAACCAAATCACATCGATTTAGTATAACAATGATTACAAAGATTCCCTTTAACTAGCGTCAGCAAGATGGAAAGATTGATAGCTTTGTAATCCGAAGAGTAACGTAATACGCGATAGCAGCATAACAGGATAATGCAGCTAAACTCACCATGAAATAACACGTCTCAGGCCCGAACTATCTGTTTGCTCTTTAGGTAAAGTAAGCGGGTCATCAATGTTGAAAGAAATCGTCTGCGTGCGATGGCGTTAAAAGTGACACATCAGAGCTATAAAAACTTCTCCAACAGGCATCATAGTTACCATAGGTGCGCTAGCCAGCTAGCTGTACCTAAAACATTGCTTTTGAACTCGCCAGCAAACTAGCTAACGTCCCAAAAATGTAAAAGTTCAGTTGCGTCGCACGAAACTGCCGCGAAAACTCAGATACGTTCATGCCTATGACAGCTGGCGAAGTTAGTAAAGTTTGGGCAAGAAACAAATCATATCGCCTTGATATGATGATCATTTAGAAAGATTTACCTTTGTTGACGTTAGTTGCCTTACTAGCCAACAAGGTGGCAATATCCAAAGAGCAACATAATTTAATACGCGATGGCTCTGAATGGCTCACATAGCAGAGTCCAGCCGTCGCGACCAAAAATTATAGAGCGTATGACTGTACCAGAAAGCCTCCCGAGTCCAAAGTGCATGCATGCGCTCCCCAGAAGCTGATTGGTTGGGTATGCAAATGAGGAACATCATTTTCCAGCCATTCAAAGTCGTGAAAACTTCTCCTATTGCTATGTGGCTCGGGAATTCGGAAGTTCGCAGGCCAGTGAGTCGGAAACCATGAAATCTCATTAAGATTTTTTGAATCGCATTTTTTTTGCAAAGGGATTGTTACGATGATTAGCATTTCTTCAAAACTGCTGAAATTTGATTCGCAATTTGCGATTCGAATCAGCCTAATCTGATCACTGCATCTGCAACCGTTTTGGTAATACAAGTCATAGTATTATGTCGAGTTTGACCGTCAAAGGTCACCAACAGTCCAGTTGAATGTCACCAAATTAAAGTTCATATATGATTTCCTATACGCCTCCAATACAAACCTACATTCCACCTGTTACGATCTTCCTGCTACAAGTAATTGAAATTTCATTGTAAAGGTTTGGCCGTTAACCTCTGTTAACCAAGTACCTTTCCAACTGTGTAAAAATCATTTCCCTAGGCAAATATGTTGATTATGGGCCAATATTTGGAAAAATGGGAAAAAGAAAAAATTCGACCCTTTGGCCCATCTTTCCAAAATGTAGCAGATCTGCTACATTGGGTAATAATGCGAATGGAAAAATTAAAGTGACGGACCATTCAAGTTATTCTCAAATGTTTATTTGGCAATAAGAAACAAAACCAGCAGGGTGTCCAGGCTGTTAACCCTTTCACTTTATGTAGCAGATATGCTACGGTGGTTAATAGAGGGTTAAAGGTCACTGAAGGTCAAGTTCGAGGTCGCCAAATGAAAGCTCATATGAGACTGTGTTCAATACATATATGTTCCCAATCTTCTATATTTTCAATCCTAGAAGCCTTTGAAAATTGTAACATTTTCTTGACCTCAAGTTTGACCTTTCAAGGTCATCTGAGGTCAACTTTAACAACCAAAATATAGGTTGTATGAGACTTACTAAATGTCGATGATACAAACTTAATCTCGATCTGCGACCATTTGGCCTCCACAGGCCGTCTTGCATATTTCCTACAGGATCCAGTGCAAGGCTCAAAATAAGCGGTATCGCATCGCAATTTGCGATACAAAATTCACAATTTGCGATGGGAATGACATGAGCCATGAGCAAACTGCGATACGTGTGTTCTTTCACTGTGCTGGGTTCTGCGGGCCACGGCCTACGGTCCATCATGTTCTCTTCTGCCGTGAGACGAGCCGGGTTCACCTGAGTGACTCGAGCTGACTCGGCTCGTGCATCCTTCGTCATTTGCAGTTCATTCTCTACTACATGGCGAGCGCCACTTGTATGGTGAGAATCTACCTCGGACTCGGGTTTTGTAAGTATACACCAGCCATCACGTGCGTTCCTATTGATTTGAGTGCTGTCGGTGAGGTAAGGTGTTGTCAAGCAGAATCAGTCATGACGTCATCGGGAATTAAACTTTAAACTTTTCGTGGGTGGATTGCAGCATTGGATCCAAAAAAGAAGTGGCTGGCGTATGAACTGACCGGCAACAACACTGTTCGTTCCTTGTATTGCAAGCTGTGCCGGTGCTCTGACAATTTGTGCTGCCTTGTCAAAAAAATGCTTCCGTAATGCAAGGCGATCGTAAGTCTTTGTTTTCGCCGTTATATTGCAATATGAATTACTGTACAGTAGTAACTTTTTCATTTGTTATCTTATCATAACATAAGCTAATGTTATGAGTTGGATAAGTTTGTTTAAAGGCATATGCCGAATGCCATTATCCAATCTCTGCGTTTTAAGGAAAACCCAGCGTGTACATGCAAATACATATACGCTAAAAGGTCGAAAGGCGCACCCAAAAAAAGATGTATATATATATATATATATATATATATATTTGACAAATATATATATATATTTGAAGATACTTGAGATGTGAACGAAGAAATAGAGCTCAAGATTTTAGGTTTGCGCAAGCGCAGAACCGCGAGGTAGCATATTTTGATTGGTAGCAAAAATTGACAGAACACCTGAAACAAGTCTGAGCTAACTGTGCTGCGGAATTACAACCAAAACTGGGTGGTTGGCGACGTTACTGGCAGTGCACTGAAAGTGGTCCATCCTAGCTGAAGATAATGGCGCATATTTCAAGCCAAAAGTCAGGTCAGTGACTGAGTGGTATGGTCACTAACTTTGGAGAATGTAGATTTTTTAATTCAGTATTAAACTAAGCCAAAGTAATATGAGCTGTAAAGCAATGTTGTTACATTCAGGCTGCTGACTGTTTTATGTAGATTCCTAGTCCTCGAGTCCAAGGAGATGAAGACTAAGTCAAGTTAAGTGTGTAATCTCCTATCTTTCATCAGGGTTCAGATGGATCAAGGGAGATCTGTGTTATTTTGTACTGCTTTGGTAAATAAAGCAACTCAATTTTAAAGTGAAAAATGGTCTTTATTCTTTAAAACAAAGTCCTTAATTGGTGCAACAAAAAATTGCTACGCATAGCACCAAAACTGCTAATCAAATCAAGACCTTGATTAGCAATTTGGTACGCAAGCAAAAAAAATTATTTTGAGCCTTGCAGTGTTAAAGTACAGCACCCCCACTAGACCCACTTCAGTCTATTCAATCATAATGGTGCTCGCACTGTACATTGACGGTACCACGGAAAGTTGATTGCCTGATTCAGAGAAAAAGTTATCGCGCAGATTTGAGAAATAATTTTAAATTTCTCAGTCCCATCTTCAACATTCGGGCTAAAATTTCAAGGACCCATAAAACGGACAAAAATGATTCAATCAAAAATCTGGAGAAAAAAAAAAAAAAAAAGAAGAAGTCTGGAGATATGGTCAAGTAGTACGTTATGGTAAATTTACACGAAAATTAATCTGGTCAAAAAAAAGATAAATGTTCCGGACAACGGACGCCACACCACAACAATAGCTTATCAGCCCATAGGACCGGTAAGCTAAAAACACATTTCTCAAAAAGGACGTTTTTACTTACGGTTACATTTACACAAACAGTGGATGGGTGGATTTTGCAGTTGTTCTACCTTCAAATTCAATTTAACTGTGCAGCAGACGTCTTCCTCCACATCACCTCGTGGTTTGGGCTTGTAATAAAAGCGTGCATCAAAAAAGGACCACTAAAAATATTTTTCTGCTTTGTACCATCTTATATTATGGCCAAAATAACTGTGTGCATGCAATCAGTGTGTTGAATACGCCAAGATTATTATTTACACGCTGAGAAACCGGAAAATCCAATTGTTTCCATGATATGAAGTACGATATTTGCTCATGACATAACTCCTCCAGTGCAAAGCGAGACAGTGAGGCCCCATTGGATGGCAGCAGCTAATAACTTGCGCGTCTAACTTTTTGCACCGTCAGCGGAGGAAATGTAAACACGCCAACTGGTTGGAAGAATGGATGTGATGTTTTTAATGTACAGCATTGGTTCAGTCAAAGATTTTCCTTAACTAACAATCTTTGGTTCATACACTAGTGATGGAAATTGACACTTATGCTCAAACACGTTCCACACTTCCAATTAAGACGCATGGTACCATCTTACTAAGCATGCGTTAACGCACCGCAGGATTTAAACGATCCAGGGGGAACACACGTTGCTGTCTAACTTGCTAATCAATTTAGCTCATAAAAATTATTTGCAACTCAGTCAAAGCCTTCTAATGCCAAGGTTTTCATGTAGTTCCGTAGCTAACTAGCTATTGCACACGTGAAATGGAGGTATGCGCAAGTAAGGTCAGTGCAGTACACTTCAACTGAGCCGGAAACACAAGACGAACATTGTTAGCATTACGGCTGGCGCAGTCGAGCGTTGAAAAGGCTTCGGATGAAACGCTAATAAGGTTAACGCACTAGATAGTGCTCATCATGATCTACTGCAGAGAGATGCCACTTCAATCCTGTAATGCCTTGCGCATCCATAATCCTGCAATGGGCTAATTAGCCATATTTTGAAAGACCGTCAAATGACGGATAAAGCCTCGACTGAAGCAAAGGCTGACATGGAGAAGACGGACGAGGAAGGCGAAGTATCCTTCGATCAATCACCCCTGTTAACACATCTTGTATAAAATTTTTTTGTCAAATTCACACTTCTGACATAATTGCAAGAACTACCACAATTTTAATTTGAAACTTAATATCGTTAGGCCAGCTCTGGAGGCATTTTTACATGTAGGGAAACCAGTTGACGCGTCAAATCCTGATTGGGCACCAACTTTACACCTAAGTCATGGAAATATAAAGAACTAGTCTCTTGCAATCAAACGAAATTCTCATTCTGAAGCCAGAAAACGAAAGACGCAAAATGAACGAAACAGCCTTGACCACTTTTACACAGAGAGCTATTGATGAGGCCATACAACAAAATGAGGAGGAGGTCGTTCAGCTAAATGGTAGGTGTGAAGGCCTTAAGCAGAATCCAGCACTTGTGAGTCAGTAATTGACATAGTTTTCTTCCATCATGTCTGCTTTATCTCAAACAAATTACTCTGGAATCTGTTTTCATATTTTATTACTTCTACGGGGTCTGAAGCACCAGGGAATTTAGAATGTCCGGATACTCAACATTTGGAAAACCAGATGCATCTTCACTACAATCAGACTTTTTTCAGCATGTAGTATGGGTCAAATCCACTGAGAGAAACCTTTTCTCACCATCTTGCTTGAGGGACCCGGAAGACCGAAGTAATACTCGGAAAAACAAGTATTAGTGATCAGTGTCGCGTCAGCGGGAGCCATTCTGTTTCTTTGTGTACCACCACCATGGCGGACGCTGGTGCCGTAGCACTGTTTAGTCACGTGATTGAAAGTGAAGAATCCATCATGTTCTCTTCTGCGTGAGAATCCGGGTTCATATTCTGAATCGAGCTGATTCTGCAATTTGCAGTTCATTCTCTACTACATGGCGGCGCCACTTGTATGGTGAGAATCTACCTCGGACTTCGGGTTTTGTAAGAAAATAAATTTGAGTGCTGTCGGTGAAAGTGTTGTCAAGCAGAATCAGTTTTTAAACTTTAAATTTTAATGGATTGCCATTGGATCCTTAAAATGCCATATCAACAACACTGTTATGTAAATGTGCGGTGCTCTGACAATTTGGCATTCAAAAAAAAATTTTCATTATCATTTTTTCTTACTAATATGGTACAGTAGTAACTTTTTCATTTGTTATCTTATCATAACATAAATTTATGAAAAGTTGTTTAAAATATGCAGAATGCCATTATCAATCTCTGCGTTTTAAGAAAACCCAGCGTGTACATGCAAATACATATACGCTAAAAGGTAAAAGGCAAAAAAAGATGTATATATATGTATATATATATATATATATATATATATATATTTGACAAATATATATATATATTTGAAGATACTTGAGATGTGAGCGAAGAAATAGAGCTCAAGATTTTATTCTTGAAGAACCGCTGATATTTTGATTGGTAAAAAACAGAACACCTGAAACAAGTCTGAGCTAACTGATTACAAAAAACTGGGTGGTTGGCGGCGTTACTGGCAGTGCACTGAAAGTGGTCCATCCTAGAATGCCTGAAAAAGTTCAGTGACTGAAGACAGAATGTTACCATTGAAAGTATATCAGCTGTAAAAAATGTATGTTGTTACATTCATGGACTGTTTTATGTAATTCCTAGTCCTGGTGAAAAGATGAAGACTAAGACAAGTTAAGTGTGTAATCTCCTTCTTTCATCAGGGTTCATGGATCAAGGAGATTGTGTTATTTTGTACTGGTTTGGTAAATAAAGCAACTCAATTTTAAAGGAAAAATTCATTCTTTAAAACAAAGTCCTTAGGTTTTTGAGTTCAAATCAAGACCTTGATTAGCAATTTGGTTCTGCTCCAAAAAAATTATTTTGAGCCTTGCAGTGTTAAAGGACAGCACCCCCACTAGACCCACTTCAGTCTATTCAATCATAATGGACTCGCACTGTACATTGCCACAGATTGCCTGATTCAGAGAAAAAGTTATCGCGCACTCAGTCCCATCTTCAACATTCGGGCTAAAATTTCAAGGACCCATTTCAATGATTCAATCAAAAATCTGGAGGAAAAAAAAAAAAAAAAAAAAGAAGTCTGGAGATATGGTCAAGTTCGGTTGGGGGGATAAAAATTAACACTTTAAAAAAGTAATGTATTGGTTTTCAAAACACTGACTGGCTCATATTTATTTATTTATTCTGTTTTATCTTAACCCTTTCACCCCAAGTAGTGCCATATGGCACTCTTGTGTGACTGGCATTTTTTCCCCAATAGTGCCATATGGCACTCTTTGTTATGCTTCTTTTAACTATCAGGAACAATAACAGAGAGCCTGAAATTTAGTTAGAATGTCAACAAAGGCCATGGGAGAAACTGCAGTGAGAACTGGGCACTGGTGGGGGTGAATGGGTTAATACAATGTTATTATCACTTATTTTTCTTGCAAAATTGATCAAAGGCCTTTAGTGCCCCATATTTTGGCCAAGATGCCCCAATTTTAAAAGGCCAAGTGGCCTTGCCCTAAAAATAATGTAATTTGAGGCCTGCGCTGGAGTCCATCCCCTTATACAGGGTTAGTATATTCATAAGTCATCTCTTAATCAGCAGCCCAGTTACAAAATGTACATCAAAACGATCTTTGTTTGACGCTCATCTGTGGGCCATTTCATGGTATTTCTGAAGTAGTATCAGAAATATAAATGTTTGAATCTAAGCAAAATACCAATTGGATATGTTAGATGTACATCTGAACTGATTAGAAAACAAAAATCTGGGCCAAATTTTTACCCCTTGATTATGTAAATTAGGATTTAATTACGAAATGATGAAAATCAGCGTGTCGGACAGGACACGTTTTTCTCATCTCTTTTCTGTTGCATTTAATTTTTGACAATTTTTTCTTGCCGACAGGACAAGTTTCCAGTCAAAGCAAATAACCCACCAAGTAATGTTTTTTTTCTCAAGTGTAAAGCCCTGTTAATTTCACTTCACAGGAGATGGATGTCCTGTCCGACACTATTCATGAGCAAAAAGATTTATTTCCAAAGAAACCTACTTATGAAGGCAAGAATCATTTCTCTCTTTGTTGATGCAATATAAAACACATTTTATACAAACTCACAAAAATGTGAGTAAGGTTTTTTCAAAGAAATAGAACACACCTCATGGGAAATTAAAAATCTTTTTTTTCCTGTCCGACACAATTGCGTGTCGGACAGGACAAAAAAAACGTGTCAGACAGGACTCTAGTATTCTAGTAATGGACCAATTGCTAATTCCAGACTTGATATTGCTACTTCCACTGCTACTAAGGCTTTTAAAAGGCTGTTCTGTTCTTTTTGAGTTCAGAAACCACTGGCTGATTTAATTGCCAGTAATTAGAGATGCCTTCCCAATTAGCACCTGTCATTAAATATGTTGGAGTAATTGGTGATGGGTTAAGTAAGTGGTGTCGTATTAAATACATGTAGTTGGTACCAAACTTACAAATTGGAAGACATTGAGCAAAATTGAGGAATCTCTCTGGAAGAGCTGATTGCTTTAAATTGAAGTGGTTTCTTCCTGTGTGTTTGTGTTTTGACAAGTTTGCATAGCTCAAAAGAAACCACGTCAGCTTCCTTGGAACTATAAACTGCAACCCAGATTTGATGGGTCCATCACTATAATGCAAGTAGAGAGAGAAGCAACAGCCATGCCACCTAAAACAGATGCTGAGAGGAGCCGTACCAAAAGGGGAAAAAAATCAAGAATGACAGTGAGAAGTACGAGGCAGCCAAAAAAGAAGGACAGTGAAAGAAAAAAGCATTTTATAATAATCATGTTTGTATCTTCTGTCATTTTGGTCCCAAGTGAAAAAGAGTCCTGCCCGACACGCTGACCAAGCGGGAAATTTTGACCCCCCATGAGCTATACTTTGAGTTAAGACACCAAAATTTCCTCTGAAACCTAACCAAGATATCAGGGAACACAACTGCTTGGCTAAAGTCTATGAATACCATGTGGTTGGACAGAACTTTGCAGTTTTCCAGCATGGCAAAAATGCCACTTCACTTTTTGTCCTGTCCGACACAAACTTTCTGGCTTCATTTTGAACTGGAAAAATGAAATCAAAAGACTTCAGTTTTTTACCATATAAAGTGGTCCTATGGCTCTTGCTTATGACCAGTTCAAACTTATTTATCATTCCCCAGAGTAATGACTATGGTGGAAAAAAAAATGTCCTGTCCGACACAAAACAAATACCACGAAATAGCCCGTTTCTTTCTTCTAGAACTCTTGTATTTTGTGCCAATGGAGTTAAGCTGCATTATCGACTCTCCGTAGCACATTAAAACCTGCCAATGCTCAGCTATGAGCACATTAAAACCTGCCAATACTCAGTGATGGGCACATTAAAACCAGCTAAAGGCACGTAACAAAACAAAATTCATTTCAGAATCAGCCAATACCAAAATCAGCTTATCGTAATACCTCCACGGCCATTTCAAAACCTACACCAAAACCAGAAGCAAAACAAGCCATAATAGCCACAACTGTTTAAGAACCAACCAATGCCAGCCACAAGAGCAACAATATTTTCAATAATATGGCACAACACAGCAAAAATCCAAAATTCACATTCCATCACAAAGGGTCAAGTAGGCAAGATACACGTGCCATTCAAAAACCAAATATAACATTCCAGCAATCATCATCAAAACGCAGGCCAACAAGAAACATATTCATAAACAAAAACACACACACCAAAATAAATAAATAAATAAATAAATAAACTTGGAATAGCACTCCCTGTCCTCAAGTAATTAAGATTCTCGACGCAGGAACTGGGTCAACACAGATGCCAAAGCTTACCGAAGTTGGAGGTGTTGGTGTTGGTGCCCAGGGTGAGGGTGGGTTTATTCCCAAACAGACCGGTGCCCGTGCCGAAGGTTGGGGCGCTGGAGGTGGTGGTGCCAAAGCCTGCCGTCTTGTTGCCAAACAGGTTCTATGATACAAAACGCATCGACAAGGCAATAAGAAAACAGCAAGAAAACCCTTGTACACAAACAATGGAAAATCCTCCACAGAAAAGAAAGCAGAGAATGTACACAAGGCAGCATTTCAACAGAAGGGCAATTCTGCCAATTAGTAAACCTATAGGTGGAATTTTCAAAATGGTGCTACACATCTCTGTAATACATCATTTTTAAGGTTTATAGCCCTATTTTTCAAAACCAATGAGTAAACCTGAGTGGAAGATGTATATTTATACAAATATCATTGATTTTGTAAGATGGAATAAAGGAGTCTGGATATCCCTGATTGATGCGTATTTCAATAATTGTATTTTTTTTCCTATCGAAGATTATCATTGTTGCAAATTTTTGTTGGAGTGATTTTTACATATTGCCCGAGTATTTATTGCATTGATAAAAAAATCAGTTCGATTTAAAATAAAAATTTATTTGCATACTAAGTATACACACTTTTCATATGTACGTCCAACACCAAAAATGATTCTTCATAAATGTCCCATCAATATGCAGTCAAACTAACTTGATATCCTGGCCTAAATGTGTATATAATCTCTTTATTATAAGGGACTAGTTTATTGTCATCAGGTATTTGCAATATGCTGGGAATACTGGTGTCAAATTTTGTACGTCCGACACCGTGTACGTCCGACACCAGTTTCCAACAGTTTAAAGCTCATGGACACTGTAATTGGTAACAAGAATGGTTATTACTTTCATACCACCAGTTCTGGAATTGGAGGAAAGCATCTCATAGGGATAGGAAGAGAAATAGGAACTGATCAGCTGCCATCTGATGGCTGGAATAGGTACTATGTTGTGCGATTGTATCTTCTTTTTGCCATCACCTTTGTACTGGCGGGAAATTTGATTTTGAAGTTTGATTTTGAAATTCCACAGATTTTAAGACGCTGGACTTGAAAAAAGGTGAGCACAAGAAAGTGAATGTGTCCAAATTGTTGGTTATAAATCATGGCATATGAACATCTGGTAGCTATGTGGAACTCTAGGTCATTTGGGGCTTCGCGGCGCGTCCTCCCGATCGCGTACCGCAACTCGGCTGGATTGCGCTACAGTAGTCAAAATGGGTGTATTGCTTTTTCTGGTACACATGTTTTGGTCGCGTCCTTGTTGGGACGTCTTATGTTGATGACGTAGTTCACACATTTGCACACAAGTGCCATTTTGAATTTTTCGATTTGAAAAACGGGAACCAACTGAATTTTTCATGCCAACATTTTGTTGGAGTTTGTGCTCACAAAAGCAACAATCGTTTTATTGAATGCAAGTAAAACAAGTAGACATGGTCAACAACATCCCCTGCCAAAATGTCTTCTTTAAAGATACTATGAACAGAGGCTCCCAGAAGTGCCACAAGGGCAATAACTGTGGGAAAAATAATAGTGTGCTTCTTATTTTCGAATTCCATCAGGGTCTTTATGGTCTTAAGCTACACCCCAAATTTGGTTATCCTATCTGGAATATTTCCCGTGAAAAGTAGTTCCCCTTTACATATATCGTGAACAGAGTTGAAAAAAGTGAATGAAGGGCAATAACTCCGGGAGAAATAATCACGCGTCTCATTTTCGAACTCGATCAAGGCCTTTATGGTCTTAAGCTACACACCAAATTTGGTTATCCTATCTGGAATATTTCCCGTGAAAAGTTGTTCCCCTTTACATATACCATGAACAGAGTTAAAAAAAGTGAATCAAGGGCAATAACTCCGGGAAAAATAATCACGCGTGTCTCATTTTCAAACTCGATCAAGGTCTTTATGGTCTTAAGCTACACACCAAATTTGGTTATCCTATCTGGAATATTTCCCGTGAAAAGTTGTTCCCCTTTACATATACCATGAACAGAGTTAAAAAAAGTGAATCAAGGGCAATAACTCCGGGAAAAATAATCACGCGTGTCTCATTTTCAAACTCGATCAAGGTCTTTATGGTCTTAAGCTACACACCAAACTTGGTTATCCTATCTGGAATATTTCTTGTTCCCCTTTACATATACCATGAAAAAAAAAAGTTGTTCCCCTTTATCCCGGATCAAGGTCTTTATGGTCTTAAGCTACACACGGTTATCCTATCGCGAATATTTCTTGCCCCTTTATCCCCGGACGGACGGACGGACGGACGGTCAAATCAATATCCCCCAGCCACTTCGTGTGGCGGGGATAATAATCATTGAATCCTGTAATATATTCATTTTTCTATATTTCCCCATCAGTGTGCTGAATGTGAGCGATTCATTGATCAAGTAGTGAGTGATATTCCAGTCTAATCACAGCACTCCTAAGCTTCGCTTATCCAGAAGTAAAAATGCAGTTTTGCTGACTTAGGGTGCCCATGTTAAGGCTGCTAATGTAAAAATAAAACCGTCTACTACCAGTGGCATTAGCAAAATGCTGGTTAACACTCAACCTATTTCCAAGTAAGAATCGGGAAATTGATTGAATTAATTTACTGTTATGTTATGTATTCAATAGGGCAAACTGAATATTTGATACCAGTTGTGTTTAATTCCTGCAGCGTTATTAATTTGTTGAGTTACCTTACTAATCAGCCAACTTGCCAAGGTTTGAAGTTGTGTTTTGTTCATTTTTGGGATCGAGCTGGCTTAAAATTACATTTAGACCCTGTACGTCCGACACCAAGAAAGTATTTACATGTGTTATTTTTTAGTCACCTACTCATAAACCCACTTGCAGAGGTTTGAATGTGGTATTTTGTTCATTAAGATACGATAAAGTTTAAAATATGTTTGGTGGAGACAGGGATCCAGCTGATGTAAAATTACCTTGTACGTCCGACACCAAAAATGGTTTGATATGTTATTTTTTTAGTAACCTTACTCGTAAATGTACTTGTGGAGGTTTGAAGTTGTGGTATTTTGTTCATTTTATATGATAAAGTTTAAAATACATTTGTTAGAGATGAAGATCCAGTTGGATTTTAAATTATATTCAGACGCCGTACGTCCGACACCAAAAAATGTAAGTTCGACCCTCTGTTTAGTGATACATTACATGCTCATAATAAAAAGTATGGATTCCTTCATGTGATCTTGTTTGAGTATACCGTCTTGGGGAATCAGTCATGGATTAATAATTGGAAAAAGTTTAAACACTTCAGAGATCCTAAAACAAATCATGTACATGTCATCAATGACATTTGTCTGAGTATGTCCGACACCAAGGTATTTTGGAGCAACATCTCCGACACTATGATGAGGAGCTTTACCCCTGCATACCAGATGATTGCCATCACCAGGATTTGTAATCTGCCCAAATGACAGCTATCTCCTCACTTCACTGTGCCCTTAAGTGACCTATGAAGTGTCTGAAATGTACGTCCGACACCACGGAACTGCCCAGAAGCTGTTCGACAGCACTTCAGCAGGCCCGTTGACACTTTGTTTTTTAAGGGAGAACCCACACAAACCAAAACAGAAATGGGGTAAATTTGTATTGCAGGGGTCCAATATAAGGCACAAAGACAAAAAAAAAATGCACATTCTGGCCAAAATGGGAGGGCTGCAGCAGGGTAACGTCTGGCAGCCTTTAAGCTGCATGAAGGGACATAGTCACCTGTGTGCCAGTGGTTCCGAAGCCAGTATTTGTCTGGCCGAACAGCCCAGTGCCGGTGCCAAAAGCGGTGGCTGTACTGGTGTTGGCCGTGTTTCCAAACAGACCTCCTGCCTGGGACGCTGCCGTGTTTCCAAACAGACCCTGTGACAGGAAAGGGTGACATTCGCCAAAATGAAGCAACAAGCAAGCAGTGTTCACAGGAACTATGAATAATAAAACACTGGATTTTTCAGCAACAAATAAACCTGGAGGGGTCATTCCATATGAAGTCACCCAGAGGTCCATGGGCCAACGACTCCGATTTGGCTCGAATTTATTTTGGGAGTACTTCTGTATTCATACTCCAAGGGGTTTCCATGATATGGCCCCCCAAAAATCGAGGGCCATGCCCGCGCAAATTGCAAACATTAACATATTGGGATTTTGGAGGCCAATATTTTTTGAACAAATCATAGGTATGGGCTGAAAATTGCTAAGCATGGTAATTTGGGTCCATGCTTTCAGAATCTCTCGTCAAAATTTATCTCTCTTTTCCTTTTCAAGATATTAGCCTCCAAAATATGAAACTAATGCAGGAAATCAAAAATTCAGTTTTCAAGGGCCTGCGATGAGGCCAGGATTCCTTACAAAGGCTAAATTGTGCTGGATTCCGTCTACTTGAGGATGGGTCTGTCTGTACAAGGAAGATTGAGTGTACCCAAGGAATAATGGTGGAGTTAGGAAACCCTGAAAAGGGACCCAGCGGAAAAAGTCACTTTTTTTTTGCCAATTTTGGATTGGCAAGTTTACTATGTGGGCAGTTACCCATGTTAATAAGTTCCATCATTTCCTAAGATAATCTGACATCTGACATGATGTTGCATTCCCTCCCTAGGATCTCCCAGCTACTGCATCATCTTCCATGGGTATTGCATCAGATCTCCCGTGTATTGCATCATCTTCCATGGATATTGTTTAAACCAGAGATGATGCAATAGGGTAGGTAATTTACAAATTCAGTGAAGCTTCAGCATGGCTCCTGACAGGTGCAAAATTGGGATTTCCTTGGATGAGGAATGCGACAGTATGCATGTTTGTCGCATTCCTCATCCAAGGAAATCCCAATTTTGCACAGGTCAGAAGCTATGCTGAAGCTTCAATTCATTCATTAATTTGCTACCCTATTGTTTTAACCAAAGATGATGCAATACCCATGAAAGATGGTGCAGCGCACGGAAGATCTGATGCAATGCCCATGGAAGATGATGCAATACCTGGGAGATCCTAGGGAGGGAATGCAACATCATGTCAGATTATCTAAGGAAATGATGGAACTTGAGTTTATGAGTAGGCACTGTATTTAAAACTTCTAGTTGCAGAACAAAGGGGATAATTATGGGCGTTTTTACCCCAAAATGCCTATATTTGATAACATGATTAACTAGTGAAGGAGATAAGAAAACAAGTCGTAATTCTGAACAAATAAAGCCAAGACATATAAATTTATGTAGAACAAGTTTCGCTACCATGGGTAACTGCCCACATGGTGAACTTGCCAACCTAAAGTTGGCAAAAAGGGTACTTTTTCAGCTGGGACCCTTTACAGGGTCTCCCAACTGCACCATTATGCCTTGGATGCAGTCAATCTTCCTTGCATAGACAGATCCATAGCAATATTCAGCCCATACCTATGATTTGTTCATTGGCTTGTCATGGCAGGTGCAGTCTGTTGCAAGCAAAACACCAATGTTTCGTCACACTCGTAAAATTGATTTATAATTATTGATTTAACTTGTTAACTTGAATTCGCTACTCCTATGTGGAGTTAGCCTATTCATTCATCGCAGGCCTGCTATTTTGAATACTAACAATTTTACCATTATCTTAATAAATGACAATCTTGTTTACTACTTAAGCTAAAGGGAGCAAGTTCAGAAAATTTACATTTCTCAAATGAGTCGCCATGTTAGTTGAAAATGACGGTACACCATTTTCGCCTTGCATAACTGGCACTGCACTTTTTTTGGCATCATCACACATCTTAAAATGCTCCCAAACCACTGATTTCTTCGACATTTTGTCTTAGTTAGTCCTTTATGAGTCCTTGATGCACTTGATAATGACCGACTCGATGAAAGAGCGCCACCATCAAATAAAAGCAGATAGTCAATTATCTTTTCTAATAAGTTGAGTCTGCTACCAACGATAATACTGTTGGAGCTGAAAATGATTTTAGTTACTGTAGTTGTATAAATGACGACATCTTATGGCCGTCGGAGCTAGACTCCTTTGCTAAGATGTCCAGTGTGGTGGGAAAGCAAAAAGCGTTTCACAACACAGTGAAAATGTAGTTTCTGCCAGGCCAAACGCCAACAAATATGGACTGAATCAGAATAATTTGTCTGATAAAAATGTTGTGAATTCAGGAAGTTACTGCATCCATCTTTTTTGGAAATCTTGACTGTAATGCAATTAAACTGGTATTATTAGGATTACTGTGTACTTGAATCTTCCATCACCAATTGTGCAGAAAAAAAACAACTGGTTTAAACAGAATGAATTGTTGACGTGGGGAAAAAAAAAGTTGCGTGACTCACACCGCATTGGAGTCTAAATTTAGAATTCGACAGAACGTCAGGATCGATGGTTCGATATTTCGAAGCATTCGGTACAGCCCGAGTAATATGCATTTTATTAAGTTCAGGCAAAATATTTTGAAAGAACTCAACGCCTGTGATCAGCAACCAAATTTGGAGCTTACTGATTCTTTCAGAGTCCAATTTGATCTGTTTAAAAATGTTTTACCTGAAAATCCTCACAATATAGAAAAATAAGCACAATATGATCAAAGGTTTTTATTCTTCATGGCACAATGAATATGTCCATCAAAATGTGGCTAAACTGCTCTCAACATGGAATGAAGCTAATTAAGACAAATTAACAGCTTTTAAAATTCTACAATTGTAATTGTGGCCAGATCAAAAACCCGCATACACAGTAGGGCACCAGGACAGAGTTTGAGAACCACTGAAGTGGTGGGAAAAGTACTCAGATAATTTTCGCAAGTAAAACTATCAATACCATAATATAAAAATACTTAAATACAGGAAAAAGTCCTGCACTTAAAATCCTACTTAAGTAAAAGTAAGGCATTAAAGTACTGGTTTTACAGAAAATTGTACCATGACTGATATTAAATAAATGTAACATTGTTAACACTGATGAGTAAAGGCATAAGCAGCATTCAATGTTGAGCTGGTTTGAACTGCATTGAAAGGGTCAATCAATAAATCTAAAGTTGAGATGACTGACTGGGTAGAAAAGGGAAAAAAAAAAAAAAAAAAAAAAAAAAAAAAAAAATAGGACCAAGGGTCCTGTAGCTTACCGGCAAGCAGTCTTACAGTGATGATACAAGTTAAGGAAATTTCATGAGAAGTTTGACATTTGAATTAATGAAAATCAATGTCAAGGTCACTAAATAAAAGTTCACATACATTGATAAGACCTTCTGTAATACAATTCTAAGCTCTGAAGCAGTTTTGGTGATACAAGGCATTAAAATATATCAATATGTATTCAATATGTCAATTGTGAACTTTAAAGATCACAGAATGTCAAGTTGAGGTTAGCAAATGGACTTCATCGATGACTTTCCAAATGTCTCTATATAAACCTTGGCTCAATCTGTGACCATTTTGGTGATACAAGTCATTGTAATTTCACTGGAGTTTGACCCTCGAAGGTCACTGACAGTCAAGTTGAATGTCACCAAATGAAAGTTCATATGTGATTTCCTAGATGTCAGTAACACAAACTTAGGCTCCGTCCGTGACCGTTTTAGTGATACAAGTCATTGAATTTTCCAAGGTCACATTTGACCGTTGAAGGTCAATACGAAGGTCACCAAATGAAAGTTCATATAGGACTTCCTATATGTCTGTAATACAAACCTAGACTCCATCTGTGACCGTTTTGGCAAGACAAGTCATGGTAATTGTATTATGTCAAGTTTGACCTTCAAATGTCATCAACAGTCAAGCTGAATGTCACCAAATGAAAGTTCATATGTGACTTCCTATGTCAGTAACACAAACCTAGGCTCCATCTGTGACCTTTTCAGTGATAGAAGTCATTGAATTCTCTCTAGGTCAAGTTAGACCTTCGAAGGTCAATATGAAGGTCACCAAATGAAAGTTCATACATGACTTCCTATATTTCTCCAATACAAACCTACACTTACTCTGTAACGATTTTGCTGATATAAGTCATTGAAATTTCACTGTATAGTTTGGCCGTTCAAGGTCACTGAAGGTCAAGTTCAAGGTCACCCAATGAAACTTCATACATGATTTCCTATATGGCCACAGTACAAACCTAAGCTCTATTTGTAATAGTTTTGGTGATAGAAGTCATTGAAATTTCACTATGTGAAGTTTGACCTTCAAAAGGTCACTGAAGGTCAAGTTCAAGGCCAACAAATGAAAGTTCATGTATGACTTCATACGCATCTCTAATACAAACCGAAACTATCTGTAACCATTTCGCTGATATAAGTCATTGAAATTTCACTGTGAGGTTTGGGCATTCAAGGTCACTGAAGGTCAAGTTCAATGTCACCAAATTAAACTTCATACATGACTTCCTATATGCCCGCAATACAAACCTAAGCTCTATCTGTAAGAGTTTTGGTGATAGAAGTCATTGAAATTTCACCATGTGAAGTTTGACCTTCGAAGGTCAAGTTCAAGGCCACCAAATGAAAGTTCATACATGACTTCCTATAAGTGCTCAAAGCACATATGTTCCCAATCTTCAATATGTTCAAGCCTAGAAACCTTTGAAAATTGTAACATTTTGCTTGACCTCAAGTTTGACCTTTCAAGGTCATCTGAGGTCAACTTTAACACAGCCAAAATATAGGTCATATATTACTTCCTATATGTCAGTAATACAAACTTAATCTCGCTCTGCAACCATTTAGCTTCCACAGGCGATTTGGCCCACTCTCCGTAAGACCCAATGTTAAAGTGCAGCGCCCCACTAGACCCACTTTCGTCGATTCAATCAAAATGGCACTCGCACTGTACATTAAGTGTATCAAGGTGAATTGATTGCCAGATTTAGAAAAAAAGTTAGACAGTTTGAGAAATACTTTTTTGAAATTTCAAGTCATATCTTTCAACATTGTTAATATATTCCCTGACCACGAGTTTGACCTTTCAGAGTCATCTGAGGTCAACTTTAACATAGCCAACGTATAGGTCATATGTGACTTCCTATATGTCGATGATACAAACTTAATCTCCATCTGCAACCATTTGGCCTTCACAGGTCATCTTGCATATTCATAAAGTACAGCGCCCCAAATAGACCCACTTCCGTCGATTCAATCAAAATGGCGCTCGCACTGTACATTGATGGTGCCAAGGTAAGTTGATTGCCTGATTTAGAAAAACATTTATCGCGCAGTTTTTGAGAAATAATTTTTTTTAATTTCTCAGTCCTATCTAACATTGGAGCCAAAATTTCAAGGGCCCATTAAAACGGACAAAAATGATTCAATCAAAAAGGACTGGAGATATGGTCTAGTAGTATGTTATTGCAAATTTACACGAAAATTCATCAGGCCAAAAAAAGAAAAGATAAAAAATGTTCCGCATGACTGACGTCGGACGCCACACCACACCACGACAATAGCTTATCGGCCCATAGGGCCGGGAAGCAAAAAACCTGCTACACAAATTTATATTTCTCAGATTTTTTTGCATTTTTGTAATATTGTAGAGTTTTACCTCTTTGGGCTTGAAGCAGTTACATAAAACCATGTGAAGGGAAAGGTCTCAAGTACCCTAAATCACAGTTCTTGCGTAAGTGTACTTCGTCACTTTCCACCATTGAATACAGAGATTATTATTTTTCTGTGTTACTGTGGTGGTTTAGTTAGTCGTTTACCTTTTGGATCTTAGCTTTTATAATGGGCATCCCCTTTGTTTTCACTCAGGAGAGCTGGTGTAATTGGTTATTATCTACAGAAATTACGTTAAACAAGTAAAATACTGTAAGGATTGTAAGACCTCAGTTCACTGAAAAACATGCCTGCATAGTACTGGGTTCCCTTAAAGTCCTGTAGAAAAAGTTGGCCCCCGACTGTCACTGCATAATTCGCAGTCTGTGCATAACTACTCACTGACTCCTCGCTCTGCTCCATCGCAGCACGTAAACATGTTTCTTTAAAGCCTCTTCAACAAAAGGGAACCTCCACCGAAGAAAAATAAAGAAAAAGGGACTAACGTTTATAGCCGCCCCCCCCAAATCTCCAAATCCCCCCAATATGAAAAAGTAGGGGGAAATTCCCCCCTAGTTTGAAAAACTGGTCAGCCCTATTGTGTCTATTGGCGTTTGTCTGCCACTGTAACTTACGATTTGGTAGCAGCTTCCAAAATCACCATGTAGCTCAGCAGCGTGCATTCGGTTCGGTGGACCTGCAAGCCTTTTTAAATTGAAATTACCCTAAGTGGTGGGCGACTGTGAGTGAGTGAGGGTAATACGTGCTGCAATGCTGCAGTGTGCTCGTAAACAGTGTGTGTGCAGTGACTGGCCAATGCTCACAGTGGCAATGTACTGACAGACATGTCATTACTAAGAGGGGTGATTTTGAAAAGAATTTACTTATTTATTTTAACTGTTGCCCCCGTAAGCAGATTTTTCAGGGCGAATTCGCCTGCCACCCCAAATATTTTTTTCCCCCTGCTTCACTTGGATTGGAACAAAAGAAATTTTATCGGATTCCCGCAGAACCCACTCTAGTTATTATGCCAACACAAAGGATCTGCGGCAGCAGCATCCAAGGCAAATCAACAATCTCCCCAAAACAGGTATCAGGACACGTGCCTACGGTGTCACTGGTACTTAGTCACATCCTCCAAAGTCAAATCTGGGAGGATAAATCACCCAGTTAGCCAACTTTGGCCCTTAAATAGGCCAACTGTAAATTACATACAGGCCAACTTAAAACCAGCTAACTTGCCTCATTGCAACGTGCCCCCGTTTACACTGGTCAACATCACTCCAGTGCATCGTCAAGGCGCCCACTTAAAAATACTGCACAATTATAACCAAAGACCATTTACTTCCCAATATGCACTAGGTTAGAGCACCATTGATTGTATTCCCATGCAAAGTAGATTGCAGCATGGTCCAATCGCTGCCCAACACAACAGAAATGTCACAGAGGGACAGAGCAGGTCCATGCCCTTACCATGCTGCTGGTGTTGGGCTGGCCCATGGTGTTAGCGTTGCCGAAGGAGAAGCCGGTGTTAGGGGTAGTGGTGGCCTGGCCGAAGGGCTTGCTGAACAGGCTGGTGCCCTGCTGGGGCTGCTGCTGCTGACCGAACAAGCTGCCGGTGGCTGTGCCGAATCCACCAGTGCCTGGCAAGGGAGAAACGCATGTGGCCATTAGCAGTTGGGCCATTATCATCCACCATCGACATCTTCATTTGCCGCCGCCATCATGATCCAGCATCAGCATGTGCTCTTACCAGCAGCAATTAACAGCAACAGTTAACATATGCCATTAGTCATCGGTCATCATTGTATATGGTTAGCATCAGCTACCATCACCCGCCATTAGCAGTAGCCAGTATGGTTCTAGGTTAGCATCCAGCAGTATCCCTCACTTTTTCTGGGAAGGGCAAGAGGTCCTGGGGCCTCATTTATAAAGAGTATGCAAGCACAGAAAAGTTCACTTTCCTTACAGATCTCAGACTTATAAAAATTTTGTTTATTTCAAGTTAAGTAAAATAAATTTAGTAAATATTGCCAGAAGTTTATTTTACACAGTTTGCAGATAAAGACTTTCACCAAACACCACTTTTTATTGTGTGCATACGCAATATTTAAGTACAAAATCTCCACAAAATTTTATAAATAAGGATACCAATCCTTATGGTCAGGAATCAAGGGCTGCTAGTAAATGTTAGCATCAGATCTGAGTATCTGGTATCCCTTTTCCGCCAAAAAGAACCTGGTGCTGGTGCCGTGCTGGTGCAAGTGCCAGTGCTTAGTTAGTTCAACCCACGCAACTCGTAAGAACCTGTTTGCATTTCCATCGCCAAGGAGCCAACTCTGAGCCATGCAATTACATCACTGCATAACATCAGTACGTCACTGTATACTAGTGGGCTTGCCAGACTCGCTACGGCCTGATTTGTTAAGCAACAAAAGTGCGAGCGGCTGAAATTATTTTCTGCCGCTGTTCGGGTATAGGACCGGATCTGACAGGTTATTTGGATGGGAACTGGACATCTTATTTGCGCATGACCACATAAACATTCAGTTTTACAGATTTCCATTGAGTGCTATACTTGAAGTCCTAGCAAGTGAAAATACCACAGCACTCTCACAATCCCATTTTGGGGCTTACCATGGGGCATGAGATGAGCAGAGTTTGAATACTTTAATTCCTCATCGCGCTAGTTTGTCTCAGATGCAAACTTTGAAGCCGAGTCGACCTTTGTATTTGTATAATGCCTCGTCCACTGAAATGTTTCGGTGGGGAACAAAAACATTCTTGTAATTCTGCAGCGTAGCATCCAGTATCGGCATTACTTTCTCAAAAAAAAAAAAAAAAGTCACAGATACGTGTCTGAACCAATTACAAACCAATGTTTAGAAAAAAAAAAAAAAAAAAAAAAAAAATTTGATACCCATCAGATCCAATTACAAACCAATGTTTTTTTTTTCCCTAAAAAGAGGCATCTCTTCAGCCCGAGTTTCCTCGTAAACTAGTTTCCCGACTTGGCAGCGGTCATAATAAGACACTTGTTATCAAGGTTCCTGGCATTTGCGATGATAAATTATCCTCCGAGTTCACAAGTGCCCCGTCATGCTGCTAGAGTAAATAAACCCGGCCTGACAGAACGAGACGGCTCATAATATTACCGTACCGCCCCTGATGTAATCAGTGCTTGGCTCTAGACCAGCCAGGAGTTGGTGCTGCTCTGGCACCAGTTTTGAGAGCCAGGAGCTGGTGCTTAGGCTGTGGAAAAGCAAAGAACCGGTGCCAAGTCAGGCTCTGGCTCCAAACCAGCACTGGAACCAGCTCGGTGGAAAAGGGGTATGTGTGTAACCTCCAGTAAATGTTAGTAATGAGAACGAAACTTGGCTTTGTACTCACTTGTGCCGAAGGTGGTTTTGTTTTGGCCAAAGGAGAACCCTGTGTTGGTGGCGGACGAGCCGAAAAGCCCAGCAGCGGTGCTGGGGGTGGCAGTTGCAGCCGCACCAAAAAGCACGCCCGTCCCTGCGGCCATGGGGTTGGAGGGGCCCTTCCGGCCCGCCTGGTAGTCCTCGAGCCGCAACTCCTGCAGCGTGAAAAGGAGCTCAGTCAGCCTCCTTACTCTCAGCTCCCAAGTCCATCACTGTCTGACTCCCTTTATCACTCACTCTGTCAATCATTCCCTTCTGTTACCCACCGGTCAAATCACCAAAGGGGGGTCCCAGATCACCCCCTCAGATCCCCCAGAAAAAAAAAAAAAAAAATCATGCAATCATCATAAAACAAATCCTACAATCATGCAATCATCCTTGACCAAAATGATGGTAAAATATCAAGTTCCATTTTGTTTCTCCTGACCGCCAGAGGCGGTGCTTTAAGCACGTGGATGTCCATCACACACGTGAGCAGGTCGAGTGTCTATAACAACAAAGTCACCTGTAACCTGGGTGACGTCTGCATGGTACCCAGTATTTAGGGCAGGCTCGCCCAGGAAGTGACCTCTTGCCATCTTCTCGCAGTGGTAAGCAGGTATACATGAGTGTCGTTAAGGCGAAATCGCTTGAAGTCTTGTAAACCGTACCGGTTGGGGCTGCGGGATTATTCTCGCCATTTTAAGACTACGATGCGCCTTCGGAATATCAATTGAATTGTTCTTTGGGGAACAAAAAAGAGAAAAGCCAAGATTTGGTAATCTTTCGTTTTACTGAGTGGGGACAAGCGTGTTCGCTCTACCTCGGTTAATTACTTGCCTTGAAAACTGCGCTACCAATAGCACTTTTCTTGAGCTTGCGATTAAAGACTGTTTGTTCGGGTTTGGCGTTCTCGCCTTAAAACCACTGCGTGAAGGACTTTGTTTAAACTGGAGAATGGAGCTTCGCGCTCCTCCACTCCATTTTGCCGATTTGCAGGTGTCCTCGCCTCTTTTCATTTTATTTGAAACTTCCCTCGACTTAAGTTTTATGAGCGTGTTCGCTCTGACATGGTTAAATGGCCGATAGCCCAACGGTGCTATCAGTAGCGGCTGTATTCTCAATTTAAACCCAAAAGAAGAATTCCCCGCTCCATCGCTGTTGAATTGCAAGTGTCCTCGCCTCTTTTAAATTATCTAAAAATTTTCCTCTGCTGGAGTCGTGACGAGCGTGTTCGCTCTGACTTGTTTGTCTGATCAGTGGCGGCTGGATTCTCAATTTAAACTCAAGAAAAAAATTCCCCGCTCCATTGCTGTTGAATTGCAGGTGTCCTCGCCTCGTTTCAAATTATCTAAAACTTTCCCTCTACTGGAGTAGAGAGGAGCGTGTTCGCTCTGACTTGTTTAATTAGCTGATAGCCCTACGGTGCCATTAGTGGCCACTGTATTTTCAATTCTACATTGGTTTTGCGCGAGTTCGGTGCTCTCGCCTTGAAACCGACTGAAGTGATTTGAACAGGCGGGCAGAGCTCCGTGCTCCCCCGCTCCATTGATGGTAAATTGCAGGCGTTCTCGCCTCTTCATTTGATCCAAAGGAGACGCGATTCTTGCACGCTCATCACCTGAACGCTGGTAATTTTATTGCTTTTCCTATATTAAAGCCGCGTTGCTCGCGTGCTGGAACTTAATAGCAAAGATCGCATTTAATTGGATCGTTTTACTGTGCTGAGGTTAAAACGCGTCTCCACGTCTAAGCCTACAGATTATGTTGACAAAATGCTGATGTCCTGTTCGGACTGCCAGGCCCTGTTGGAGCCAGATGATGACCATGATAAATGCCCCTCCTGTCTTGATGTGGAACACCTACGTCAGGGATTGACAGAAATGGCATGCATGAATTGCAGCCTGATGAGCCTGCCCACCAGACGGGCCAGGCTGGCCCATCAGCGCAGCCCCCCCTGCTCCCGTAAACGGGACAGACATGTCTGCCAAAGGGCCCCAGGTAGGGGCAAACGGCGTAAGACGCAACCCAATGCCCAGAAGGTGGATGCTCTCACCTCAGAATTTGCTGAGATAAAGTCTATTGATGAATTTCCAGCAGCCTGATGTTCAATCCGTCAGTGCTCCAACTGGGGCGGCACCCCAGCCTCCCTCTGAGGAGCTGCCCCCAACACTCTCACCAGCCATTGAGGCTCGTCATGAGGACGCACTCTCCACCCGGGCATTTGAGAGTTTGGCCCTATTTGATGATGTTGCAGAGGCGGCTGATGAGGATTCGTACCCCTCAAACCGCAGCTCTCGCCAATCGATCTCAAGCACTCTGAAAAGCTCGGAGGCTGGTCAGGACTCAGTCAGGCCTGCAATAAAGCTAGCCCTGGCTCGTTTGGGGTTGGATGTTGCGCCGGCCCAGGCAGCGCCACAGAGCGCATTTTTTAAGAGACACGCGCAGTCCCCTGCATTTGGTGTCCCACCCTCGTCCCCCTTCATTGAAGAACTGTAAAGGTGCTGGGCAGATCCAAGGCAGTTCTCTCATCTCCCCAGAGATTGTAGAGCTTTGGCCAATATGCAGAATGCGGCCAGTTATGGCCTAGACCAGGGGTCACCAACTCCGTTCCTGGAGGGCTACCATCCTGTAGGTTTCTGCTCTACCTCCTATTCGACACACCTGATTCAACTAATTAGCCACGCAATTGCCCAGCTTAGTGATCTTGTTAAGTAGCTAATTAGTTTAATCAGGTGTGCTGAATAGGAGGTAGAGCAGAAACCTATAGGATGGTAGCCCTCCAGGGACGGAGTTGGCGACCCCTGGCCTAGACCATATGCCTAATATTGAGCTGGCAGTTCCGCTCTGGTGCTCACGCCAGGGGAAGCTCTCCAGCCTGATGCACGGTGTCCCCGCCCACAATGTCGCATGACCAATGACCCAATCGTCAAAAGCTATAATACTGCAGCCCAAATTGGCCGTATTGGCAACTCCGTGTCCCATTTGATACTGGCTTTGTCAAATACCTTGCAGACCTCGGCAGCTGACCCCTCGGCCTAGAGTCTGAGTGAGGCCTCACTGCAGGCCTTCGCCTACATGTCCAGAGAACTTAGCAGGTTAATGTCCTCATTAACCCTCGCTCAGCGGCAGATATGGCTAGCCCAATCTCCGCTCCTGCAACCATGCAGGAAAACCCTTCATGGCCTGCCGATCATTCCCCGACAGCTCTTTGGCCCTGCTGCGCAGCAGGCCCTGGAGCGTAGTTTGCAGGCTACACAAGCCAGACGGCAGTGTGCTCGCCTGTGGCATGAGTACGCTACTAGGCAGAGGATAGTACGAACTGGTTATATGGCGCAGTTTCTCTCCAGGCTGGTCACCCAGCACAGGTGTATTGGGTACTGGGAAGCGTGCACGTCAGACCCCTGGGTGGTGTCAACCCTCTACCAAGGGTACGCGATACAATTCCGACGTCGACCGCCGGGTTTCAATGGGGTCAAAATGACCATAGTAACGAAGCCCATCAAGGCTCAGATCTTACGACAGGAGGTATTGACCCTCCTAGACAAGGGCGCCATTGAGCCATTAGACGGCGATTCACAAAATGGTGGATGCTATTCCACTCATTTCATTATCCCCAAGAAGGAGGGTGGCCTTCGCCCCATGTTGGATTTAAGACCATTAAATGCCCACCTGAAAGTTTTGCGGTTTCACATGCTGCGTACCGCAGATGTGCTTCAGGGCGTCAGACCCAATGATTGGTTTACCACCATCGACCTCAAGGATGCGTACTTCCATGTTCCCATTTTGCCTCAGCACCGCAAGTTCCTCCGCTTCGCCTTCGAAGGGAGGGCTTACCAGTTCTGTGTTCTCCCATTCAGGATCTCTTTGGCACCCAGGGTATTTACCAGGTGCATGGCAGCAGCACTCGTGCCATTATAGGCCAGGGGGATACGCATCTTTCCTTACCTGGACGACTGGTTGATATGCTCCCAGTCGAGGGCCGATGCCCTCAGGAATTTGCACTTACTCATCTCCCATGTGACCGAACTGGGGCTCACCATCAACAAAGGGAAGAGTTCTCTCATCCCTTGTCAGCAGACGATTTTCCTCAGCATGCAACTAGATTCACTGTCAATGACCACTATGCTGTCTCAACGACATATTGCGGACATCCTCAAGTCTGCCAGTCACTTCAAAAGGGGCAAGAGGCTGGCATTCAGGTTATTCCTGAGACTGCTGGGATTGCTCACAGCTGCCTCATCCATTGTCCCCCTGAGCCTTCTGTCGCTGTGACCCCTCCAGATTTGGGTGAACAGCCTGCACCTTCACCCCGCTTTGCACAGACACAAATTGGTCAGAGTCACTGCGGGTTTCCTGAGCGGCTTGCGTCCTTGGCGAAAAACGCCGTATCTCACTCAGGGCGTCCCGATGGGATCTATACCATCCTGCAGGGAAGTAGTGTCGACCGATGCCTCCCTTTCAGGCTGGGGGGGCTATTTGGCAACACCGCACCATCAGGGGCAAGTGGAGCCCCGAACAGCAGAGACAACACATCAATATTCTGGAATTGTAGGCTGTCACCACTTGCTCTCAAGCACTTTCTCCCGGTGCTATCGGGAAAACGTCCTTATTCGGACAGACAACACCTCTGTTGTTTACCACATAAACAACCAGGGCAGCACGAAATCCAAGTGCTCTCTGAGTCTGGTTCAACAGCTGTTACCATGGACACATGCCCATCTGCTGAGACTGAGGGCGATGCACATACCGGACATCCGCAACATGGCCGCAGATTTCCTATCTCGCCAGCGCCCCCACCAGGGGAATGGCAGTTAAACCCAGAGGCGGTGCACGAGATCAGGCACAGATACGGCAGGGCCGAGGTGGATCTCTTTGCCTCACATACGAGAACACAGTGTCCTCTGTGGTTCTCCCTAGCGGAATTGACAAGCCCCCTGGGCCAAGACGCACTGGCCCATGGGTGGCCAAGCCTGCTGCTATGCGCCTTCCCCCCACTTCCACTGTTATTGCCAGTCCTGGACAGGATTGCCAGGGCCAACCACAGAGTTCTGTTGGTAGCCCCCAAATGGCCCGGGAGAATGTGGTTCCCATTATTGTACAGCCTGTTGGACGGAGACCCTTGGTGCCTCCCCACACGGCTGGACCTCCTCTCACAGCTGGACGGTCAAATCTGGCACCCAAACCCGTCTCGCCTGCAGCTTTGGGTGTGGCCCCTGAAGGGCCAGAGCCTGTACTAGCGTCCTGCGATCCGGCAGTCGCGCAGACGATCCACAACTCTCGGGCACCTTCCACCAATGCGCTATACGCAAACAGGTGGAAGCTTTTTTCTGAGTGGTGTCAGGCCCAAGGTCTGAACTAGGGATTAATATTTTCCCGAAAATGAGACATTTTCTATCCCGGGAAAAGAAGCACATTTTCCCGGGAATCCCGGGAAATTAACTTGTTTTTAAGGTATAATTTTGGCTACCGTCATATAACATTGGTCATAGTTCAGGAAACACCATACTTAAGAGACATTTGGGTCCCAAACATGACTGATTTAATGTATTATCTGGTGGTATATATAATTATTGAGGCACAAAAACTTAATTTCAACATATCAATATTATAACAATATAAACTGCACAAGCCGCATGCAGCTTGACGTTCGCTCCAGATGAGGGAGAAAACGCCTGTGATCTGTCGCTGTCTGACTGAACAGCCTCATGGAAATTATATTTTACAATTCTTCATATTATAAACTAACGAAAGTCGTTAAGGCAAGTAGTTTGGTGCTTTCATAGTCATGGTTTTGAGCTCAGATAGATTCCATAATCTGCTCGCATTCAGACGCTGTGGGTGGCCGGCACGGTGTGTGCTGCGGTGTCAGACTGTCGGCTAAATAAAGTCAGCGATCACTCAAAGTCAAAAGGCAAAGTTAAAAAACGCATCAACATCACTGGGTGTGAGGTTTCAGATGGATTCAGGAGATTTTTCTTTATTCAATGAGAGCCCCATTTCACTAAAAGCCCACAGCATCTCTGTCTGAAGTGTTTTGCATAAAGTATGAATCCAGTGTTCTTGTAGTTTTGAGCTTTCACCTGGAGTTTTGTCTGAGATTTTAAATGTTGCAGTGAGCCGACTGTTGAACCTCAGTCTTGCGCATTTGATGCCTCCCTCAGACAGCGCAGCGCGTCCTCATTATTTAATATTTTGAAGTAGGCTATTATGAAGTATTTCCACTCAAAGCTGATGTCAAAAAATCGTGTTGTGTTAGTCTAATTCAGATTACAGAGCCACAAGTTACTTAACTAACTGCGTTAACGGTCAGAAGTGTTTGAATTCAGGGCGTTTTGTGACTGTTAAATTAATTCAGGCCAATGTTATTCGCACTTATACGTGTGGCCAATGCTGATTTTTTTTCTTGGCCACACTTAGTCGCTGCACCAGTTAATCACCATTCCAGTTTTTAGAACGTACTGCTTGTTTGGCCAAGAAAAAAATTTTACTTTTGGACACATTTAAAATAAGTGTGGGCATTGGAGCAATGTGCATCTTGGCCACACTTATAAGTGCGTCTAACGCGAATTTCGATCAATTTTTGTGCTTGGACGCACTTAAATAAGTGCGAATAGTCAGTTTGATTAATTTAAGTATTCTCATTCCCTGCACGCACACACGCACACACACACACACACACACACACACAGCTGTTCCGCCTGCACACACACACAACTGCTGAATATGTTTTAAGAAAGTAAAATAGGCCTACATATTTTCTAAATATATTCCATTATCTTATGAATATTTTTTAAATGTTTTTTTCCCGGTTTGCCGTTTTTCTATTTCCCGGGAAACGGGAAATGGTTTGGAGGTCAAATCCCGGGAATCCCGTTTCCCGGGATTAAACCCTAGTCTGAACCCAACACACTGTCCTGTTCCAGCTATATTGCGCTTCCTCCAGTCCCGCTTTGAAGCGGGCTTGGCAGCCTCCGCCATCAAGGTATATGCAGCTGCTATCTCAGCCATGCATGACCGAATAGATGGTGTGACAATAGGGTCTCATGCCCTCGTGACCCCGCTTCCTTAAGGGGGCTCAACGGCTAAGGCCCACTCTGCAAAACACGTTCCCTTCATGGGATTTAACTTTGGTCTTGCGGGTGCTAAGTCAGCCCCCTTTTGAACCTCTCGAAGGTGCTGAACCGTCATGGCTGTCTATGAAAACAGCCTTCCTATTAGCTATGGCCTCAGCCCGACGCATCGGTGAGCTGCACGCCTTTTCTGTCAGCAAAGAGTGTTTGCAGTGGCACCCTGGTAGCACGGGGGTGACCTTATGGCCCAATCCATCCTTTTTGCCCAAGCGCCTCCCATCGTCGTACGTGAACCAGCCACTTACTCTGATGGTCCTTGAGCCCCCGGCCCAGGAGGCCGCACAGGGGCAGGCAACGCATCCGTTTTGTCCGGTGCCTGCACTTAAGGCGTATATTGGTATGACTGCTGACTTTCGGCTGTCAGACTCATTGTTTGTCTGCTATGCAGGGCATAGAAGGGGCCATGCTTTGTCCAAGCAGAGGTTGTCCAAATGGATTGTGGACACCATTGTTCATGCTTATAGGAGCAGTGGGCACGCTGCTCCTACACACATCTGGGGCCACTCCACCAGGAGCATGTCTGCCTCCTGGGCAGCCCTGCGTGGGGTTCCTCTCTGATATTTGTGCAGCTGCGGCCTGGGCATCCACCTGCACATTCACAAAATTTTATAGGGCAAATGTGGCTTCGCATAACCCAGTGGCAAGTCCTGTTTTGTTAACTCCCTCTTAGCCTTCCAACATGGGGAGCGGCATTCCTCGTGACCTTGTTGGTACAAGTCATCCAGGTGCTTAAAGCACCGCCTCTGGCGGTCAGGAGAAACAAAATAGAACGAGGGTTACGCATGTAACCGCGGTTCTGTGAGTTTCGGATGACCGCCAGAGCTGGCAGTCACTCGGAATACATACAAGAAGATTGCCAGGAGGTCACTTCCTGGGCGAGCCCGCCCCAAATACTGGGTACCAGGCAGACGTCACCCAGGTCACAGGTGACTTTGTTGTCATAGGCACTACCTGCTCACGTGTGTGATGGACATCCAGGTGCTTAAAGCACCGCCTCTGGCGGTCATCCGAAACTCACAGAACCACGGTTACATGCGTAACCCTCATTCTCGGTCAATATCTCCGAACATTTTGAAACAGTACGCTCAGTTTTGCTCAGAAATGGTCCGCTATAGGCTAAATGACAGGAAAACATTACATAAAACATCTGCAATTTATTTATTGTGATAAAATACTTCGAGGCCCAGTTTTGCTGTGCCTTTAATTTTTGGCCATTTTCAGAGGCCTGTAGATGGAAAAGTAAACAAGATATGAAATCAAGCCTAAGACACTTGAACTCCTCAGAAAACGTTAGCCCTAACCACATGACTTCAAAGTTAGGCTTGCCATATTAGAGGAGAAATGGCTGTCTCAAGGGGCCTGCTTCGGGGGGACTGTAAAATATTTTAAAGGCCTACAGTTTCAAAATGTTCAGAGATATTGACCTAGTACTTGATATTTTACCATCATTTAGGTCAAGGAGCTGGGATGAATTTTTTTTCCCAAGAGGATAGAAGAGGGTGACCTGGGAAATGTTCTTGAAACTGGGTGATTTGATGTGGAATAACCCCCGTACATTTCTTCAATTACTCACCTTCTCTCACATACACCAATTCACTCCCTCCCATTCGCACTTACAAACAGGTGGAAAAGGAAAGCTTAACGACTTTGCACAAAAATTATGCAGAATTTCTAAACAATGAGGTCATATGAAGTCACAAGACTAAATCTGATCACTTCTGGGGAAACCCCAATTTAATGGGCAAATCGGAACAAATAGGGCCATTTAACCACAAAGACACCAGTGTACTTCAAGCATTTTCCCCCATTAATTATATCACTTTACACTGACATCAACATGAGGTTCAGCGTCTCAACACATACCTCTAAGGACTTATTCTCATACTCCTTCATGGCTGTGATGCACTGGTGCTTGGTGTTGATGCTGGTGGTCACGCCTCCTTTGACCATTGTGTCACTTCCCGTCGGGGGCTATAAGGAACAGGACAAAAATGTGCCTTTTTTCATTCTAGGTCAGTTTTCAAGAATGCCATTAGTTCCAACTGCCAGCGGTGATTATCACATCAGCCATAGAATGTCTGCTTAAGACACACTAAATACATACATACTGGGGATCTGGAACCTTCGAGAAGCAGAGAATCACAATAGACCGAAGCCCCCAGGAAATGGGAACATTCCAACATGCATAAGGAAACCCACAATAGCCTTTAAGAAAAGGAAAAAAAGAGGCAGAGAGCCGTGTCGAACAAACTCACATTAAACTTGAGGGTCGTCCCCGTCTGTGTAGCAGTAAATCCCGATGAGCCGAACAGGGACCCAGATGTCCCCCCGAAGGGATTTGAGTTGGTATTGGTCGTCCCAAACAGGCCTCCACTGCTCGTACTGGTACCAAAGGCTGTGAAACAGTTTCAATGCAAACAGACACCTTGGTAAAATTGAGACCAGAGTTACAGAGAGAATACAAATACTCCAATGCTTCCTTCGACGCTTCTAAAAATCAGACAAATCAGAAATAATTTTGGCCCATCATTCACATATAATTATAGGCTTTGCTACCAACAGTTACCCTGGCTCAATTAGCTGTATACACCAATTCACTTGTTGATAGAACAACAGTAAAATAACAACTTGATACTGGCACCTAGTCCTCAATACCAGTCAAGAGAAACAAAAACCAACCAATTCAGCCAGTGTCAGAATATCAGGGCTCCAGCTACCGTTCGCCATAGTTGCCAATTAAGAAGAAGGAAAAAAAAAATTTTTTATTGAAGTGGCGACCATCACCATGCATTTGGCAAAAAAAAAAAAAAAACTGGCACCCCGTTTTTATTTTTCTGTCTTACAATATCATGGGGGGATAGGCCAATTGAGTGAATATGGATAGGCCCATTTCACATTTCTGGGTATGCAAACCAGATCGAGTGAGGTCAAGTTTTGTCCCGCGAGCTCATTCTTCTGCGAAGCATCAATGTGAAAGCATTCTGGTCTCCCCCGTTTCTTACTGTTCGAACTTGAAATAGAAACAATCCTACTTGTCTTTTCTTAATTTTCCCCACTGAGGGGCATCTTTGAAGGGGGCGATTTTTGTCTACAAGAGGAAACAAGGGAGCAAGATTTATGATTAAGAGAAGTACTAGGCAGTTTTTTGTGTGCAATGCATTTTGAGGACAGCAAAATTCTCGCCCATAAGGAAACTGGCTGGAAGCGTGTCATAGACCAAGATGACTTTTCCAGATTCACAAAGAACTGAGGCAGGAAAAATGAGCCCACAATGGCAAAAAAAGTGACTGCGATGCAGCTAGTGGCAAAATGGGAAGAAAGTGGACTGTCCAAGCACAGAACTTTTTGAGCATTGACAACATTTCCACGCTCTGCTAAGTAACCTGCTAGCTACTTCTTGCTAATCATGCAACTTTAACCTTGCATTTGAAAATCTGTGTTCCTATGCTAAACATAAGCATAAAGCCATTTAGACCATAGCTAAGCAAATTGTATAGCTTGGCTAATTGACAGCATGTCAGCATCAGCAGTTGGCCAACATGAAAGAATATAGCTAAAAATAGTAGCACAAGGTCATGCTGTAATCCCAGGCTAGCTAGTTTGCAAACTAGCCAGTATTTCCAACCGTTTTCGCATGAACATGGCCAATATTCCAGATGTGCCGTACAATTTAGCTGATGAATATGCATTTATGAATTTAGCTTCTTGGTATGACATCTCTGAAGTCGATAAATAGAGGTTTAGTTAACATCAGTAAGCAGTGGACGAGGGCATCTAGTGGGACACACAGGGGTGCTCAGAGATTTCTTTAAAAATAAGGAAATTCCACATGGCAGGATATAAAAATAAGGAAGTATTGACATCACGGCCTGGGCCTTTCTAGGGGGGGGACCGGGGGCATGCCCCCCCAGAAAATTTTTTATTTCTAGGCTTTAAATGGTGCATTCTGAGCACTAAAAGAGCAATTTATAATGCATCTCCATTTTGGAATTTTCCATGCACAAAAGCAAACAAAATCACACAAACAAGTTGAACTTGTGTACTAAGAAACTAGAAAATATTTATTTCAAGATTTTATATGTATATATTATTCCCGAATTGAATTTTTTTTAACTAATGATTGAAAACACTAACTATTACAATCTACCTCACATTAAAAATCTACCTTGAGATTACCTCTTTAAACTTAAAAAAAAAAGTTAGACTTTTTCAAATTTTGTGTTTTTTTTTTACATCTTGAACCCTTTTGAATATATTTGAACATTTTTGAACCCTCGTCCATCCTCCAGTTTTTAAAATTGTCATTTGAGGTAACTTGGAACATGAAATCATTGCAAATTTCAACATTGTCTAATGTTAACATAATGACTGGAAATATGATTGAAAACACTATTACAATCTACCTGAGATCATAAATCTACCCGAGATATTAAGTATTATGCATCAGTAAGTAACTAGGTAAGTATTTATTTCTTGCAACTGTGAAGTTGAACATTCCAAAGAAATTGATATTACATTAACAGTGAGGCAGAATGTTAAGCTGAATATATACAATGATTCTGAGATGTAGTTACGAATATTTACAATTCGTATTTCTTTCACATTCATCCAGTCATCATAAACAAAGAAAACAAACAATATTGAATGTTCATACATGCATCAAGGTAACACAAAAATCAATTGTATGTATACAAGTCTATGCAATCGAAACCACATCAACTGTGACAAACAGTCCTGACATCATTGTAATAAGGGCATCTACAACTCAGCTGCAACTTCCTGTACTGCCAAACGACGTAGATTATGTCCACGATCTGGAAAAATATCCACACTGTCATCCACAAGCAAGCTAGCTACATAAAAGCAATGCTCCATATGGCCACAGAAAACAATGGAGCCTTACTAGCTACCTAGCTACGTTAAGCCGCTTTTCCACCGAACGCAAAATGAATTTTTTGCGCAACAGATTGTCTTCAAAGTCAATGTTGCATGAAAAATTTGTTTCGCGTTCGTTGGAAAAGCAGTTTAGACCAATTGTAGACTTCGGCACAATGTCGTAACTTTACAGCAACTTGTCAGATAAGATCTAAAATCTTCGCCGAGTTGCTGTTACTTAGTATTTGCAGGACAGCACCAAACAAGCGCACAGTATTTGCAGTTCACATTTTAAATGATCAGCTACAAATTCTGAAGGGATAGGAAACGTTTAATCAGTTGAAATGTGTTGGGTGTGGTGTTCTGGGGATGCATCTGTGGTTCAAGGGAGTGATGCAAGGGAGAATCGATCATACGGCTCAACATCTGCACGAAATAACAAGATGTGTTTGTGAAACACTGATGCCCCCGGATATAAGCATAGTTTGAATTTATAATATGGAAAAGAACCAGATGGAATCGCTGTCAAGTATCAAAGGTCTATCACTGACCGATGATAAGTTATGGCCAAAGTTAACGTTTTCGGAAAAGGCGTCCTACACCAAGGTCAAGCTCACAAGGTGAAAAATGATGACCTCATCCGAAAGGTCTTGTGTCAAGGGATACATGTGAAGTATCAAAGGTCTATCACTGACCAATAATAAGTTATGGGCAAGGTTAACGTTTTCGGAAAATACGTCCTACGCCAAGGTCAAGGTCAAAAATGATGACCTCATCCGAAAGGTCTTGTGACAAGGGATACACATGTCAAGTATCAAAGGCACATCTCTGACCAATCAAAAGTTATGGCCAAGGTTGAAGTTTTTTTTCAGATAATGCGTCCCACGCCAAGGTCAAGGTAACAAGGTGAAAAATGATGACCTCATCCGAAAGGTCTTGTGACAAGGGATACACATGTCAAGTATCAAAGGCCTATCGCTGACCAATCAAAAGTTATGGCCAAGGTTGAAGTTTTTTTCAGATAATGCATCCCACGCCAAGGTCAAGGTGACAAGGTGAAAAATGATGACCTCATCCGAAAGGTCTTGTGACAAGGGATACACATGTCAAGTATCAAAGGCCTATTGCTGACCAATGATAAGTTATGGGCAAGGTTAACGTTTTTGGAAAATGCATCCTACGCCAAGGTCAAGGTCACAAGGTCAAAAATGATGACCTCATCCGAAAGGTCTCGTGTCAAGGGATACATGTGCAGTATCAAAGGTCTATCACTGACCAATGATAAGTTATGGGCAAGGTTAACGTTTTCGGAAAATGCATCCTACGCCAAGGTCAAGTCGCAAGGTCAAAAATGATGACCTCATCCGAAAGGTCTTGTGACAAGGGATACACATGTCAAGTATCAAAGGCCTATCGCTGACCAATGATAAGTTATGGGCAAGGTTAACATTTTCGGAAAATGCGTCCTACGCCAAGGTCAAGGTCATAAGGTGAAAAAAGATGACCTCATCCGAAAAGGTCTCGTGACAAGGTATACACATGTCAAGTATCAAAGGCCTATCTCTGACCAATCAAAAGTTACGGCCAAGGTTAAAGTTTTTTTGCTGCTGCAGACAAACTGACAGACGGACGAACAGGGGCAAAACAATATGCCCCTGAATCTTCGATTCTGGAGGCATAAAAAATGGGTTCAACACTATACATCAGCCTATGTTTCAGCGTCTCACATACCCAGGGTTTCCCAACTACAGCTTCGCAATAAACTCTGCCCTCAGCCCCTGACGTAATCGGTTCTCATTGCTCGCAATCACCAACAAAAGGCTCTCTGATTGGCTCCGAGTTGAAGTTTGTACAAAAGCACATATTGGCTCAATCAACCAAACTTATGGGAAATGTAGTTTTTCCCACATACCCGAAATTATTATGTATTTGTGCCAGATTTGTTCTTACGGGGGAAAATTTAAAAAATACGGAAATCCGTAACATTACGGACTCTGAGCACCCGTGGACACGTATTTGTATAGGCCGATAGCTATGCGGATTTGAGCCAACAGGCACTAGTCATCTTTTAATGGCTGCATGATGCAAGTAAAACAGTGTCACTTTCACTTGTTGCTTCCACTGACTTTGATGAATCCATATTTTAATAGGATGAACGGATACATCTGCACACTGATATATTCACAGCCTTTAGGGTGCAAACAGACTATCAATACAAAACTACTGTCTTCAAAGTTAGAGAGCATGAAACCACTTATCAGTATTATATACAGCCAGCTAATTACTCATGCAGCAAAATAATGAATCGTATAAATATAACCCTTAGGCTGAGTTTATAACCTGTAGATTAGGGACAGCTGCACAGTAGCAATTAAATGGGTACAAACAATGCCTAAACTGATAAGGTCTTGGAATGTTTTTCTATTTTGCTTGATCAGGTTTTCCAGTGATAAGAATAATCCATCCACAGTTTAACACAGACCTTTCTTCTGAAGGCAGTGTTGCAGTGATTACATGGTAAATTTAGTTCAAAAAAATGTTTTAATCAAATACCAAAAAAATAAATACAAACAATTCCACGCATTGCTTAACAGATAAGGATGAAAACAGTGTAAAAAAGCTCAAGGACTGTGGTTACGGGTGTGATTTTCTATCCCAAAACAGATAAGGTGCAAGCTACGATGAAAGGGTAGGTGCATTATATCCATTAAGCCAGGAGGAACACTGACAGTATAGGACAGTACAGTGTGCGACTGAAAAAAATAATGAGACTTCGACTTCCAGACGGACAGGACCATAGAACATACAAGACCGGACGTGGTACTACACTGGAGATCGGCTATTCAAGGTGGTAACATCAAGGCAAAGGAGATCGAAAAGATCAGTAAATATGCCCAGTTGAAAGTGGAGATAGCAAGACTGTGGGAAATCTAAGAAGCAATCTGATTAAATATCTGGACTGACTTGATGTAAAGTATGACCTGCATACTTTACAGAAGTCTGTGCTGCAGGGAACAGCAAACATATTGCGGAAGGCGCTGTCTGTCTGAGATCCTTGTGACTAGACAGATGGCTAATATTCCAGTGCAAGTGTACCAAACGAGTTTTGCTGTACTGTGCGACGTAGCAATAATAAAAAAAATTAAACCCCAATTTTTCCTGGCTACTTTAACATATACAGTACCAGCATGGATAAAGGTTCCACTTTTGCCAACGCGCCGTTGGCCGTGTGTTGGCCGAAAGTCAGGTGGACGTGCCCTGCTCACTGAACCGAGAAGTAGTGAGTGAGAAGGAATGTTGGCCAGACGTTTCACACGTATCTTGGTGTAAATCCCCGTCGCAAAGAAGTCCAAATAAGTTCAGCGTTGAAATTTTTTGGTCGGACAACATGACGTCCATTATATTTGTCGTATAGTGTAAACGCCTGAAGTAATTTTTGCTACAGATTTTCTTTCCAGCAGTTGGCAATATATTCATTTCCAGGAAAGGTAATGTCTGCAAATTCATGTATTTTTGCCATAATATTTTTGCCGTAATATTTGCCAATAAGAACAACAGCAACGACAACATGTTTTGCCACCACTTTAATATTATTTAAATTATGAACAAAACCCACACTTCTGAAAATAGAAATAAAATACGCAAATATCTATGTAGTTGCAACTTACAATAACTGTGTCACTTTTTTCGTAAGTCTGCAAGAAATGTTTTGGCCTTTGGAAATCCAGAGGTTTTAGTCCTCATTGTGTATAAGCCGAACAACTCTCAGTCAAGAAAGCAGTGACTTGTTCAGTCGGATCAAACAGTTGAACGTAAAGTGTGCCAACTTTTGTCGCCTTTTACTCATAATTTGAGAGCTAATCTCAAGAATAAACTTTGGCTGTTACCGACAAATTAACGCGAAAAAGCCCTTCTCATTTTCAAGTGTCATGGGTTAGCGCGGATTAAAAACTGTTCTCACAGCGGGACTGATTATGTTTTCACATTTGTGAGAAATAATCTCTTATCCGCCTTAGGTATACTGTGTAAAACATTTATATTCAGATTTAATGGTATAGTTATCAATTTGCGAACTGTGTGCAAGTCAATGTCTTACATTATTAAGACCAATATTTCGCCACGGCAAATTATTGATATTTACAGTGACACAAGCAAGATTTAAAATTTTGGGCATCCAACGAGAGATTGTAAATGTATTGATAAATATTTTGTGACAATAAATGCGATGAAGTCAGTCGATGAAGTTGTTAATTTTTAAATCGCAAATAAAAACGCTTGTAAGACCGGGTCGTCCGTGTAACGTGCTATACATTGCTGCGGTTACAAACAGTCAACAGCAATGTTTTCAACAATAAAACCACGCAACCCGCCCAATATCCGTATTTCATACAAAATCGTTATTTAATACAGAGGTAAACAGTATTGCGTAGTTTTGCGTAATCAATTTTTCGGTCGCGGTATTTCGAGGTTGCATATCTGAAACAGTTGCTGTAGTTTATTCTTGCCAAAATTCAAGGCCTGCAACAACATCTGGTACACACTAGTCATACCCAAAAACCGCTCCCCCCTATCGACAGTCCCCAAGCTCTGCCTGCCGGGACTACACCGACAACCGTTGTAATCCTACGCCACCCGCCAGGCCGATCAGAGAAAAGGTGGACGAAAACACGAAGCCAACTTCTCGTTAACTTTAGCGGTACCTTTATCCAAACTGGTCCTGTAGCTCCTCGTGGGCCCCCAATTGGTGACAAAAATGGCTCCTGCATTTTTAGAGCTAGCTGGAGCCCTGGAACTTGCAAATAAGTCAACTCAACGTGGATCCAGAGTTTCAGGAACAGGGTTCCTCACCCCCAGTCGAAGGGTGTTTTCACACATAGTCCCTTTTAAAAGAACTGAACTCAGTCCTCTAAAAGTAGACCAAAAAGAGGACCAACAGAAAATGAACTCAGTTCTTTTTGTGTTCACATTGTGAATTTATTTCAAAGAGGACCAGGTTCTCTTTCTGGTCCACTTCAGCTATGATACAGCCTCAGTCCTCTTTCTGTTCACACTGCAGTTCCTCTAGAGCTCTCAGACCTCTACTGCACTGTATTCTGGGCAGTTTTTACTTGGAACATAAAGTCTGCTGCCATGCTTTTTGTTAGTGCCCTATTCGTACCTCCTGCCTGATCGGTTCTGCGTATGCACAAACTTTCTGCGCATGTGCATTGTTGAACTCATATTTGCGACACTGCCCAATGTGTTCCACGTATGCATAAAACCCTTTTCGGTTGGACTGGCGATTCAAGTGCTGGATAAGCGATATAGACAGAGGCTGCGTCTCAAGTCTTTTAAATTGCATACTAGTTCCCCTCACTTGCCTCCTATCCTTGCGTCTTAGTCCCTCCCACCGAGGATGCATGGAGGAAACAGGAGAGAGGACAGAGGAAACGAGGACATATGTTTTAAGCGACATGAGGTGTCCTTTCCTCAGTTGCGTTATATGAAGCGACGCTAGTTTCTGATCACAGCCTTGACTGGATCTGTTGGAATATAATCCGCAGCAACTGGCACGCATGTAAACCGTGAATTAATCGCAAAATTTAATAATCAAAGTAGGAAATACAGTTCAACTGCTGCATGCAATATATCACTAAAAACGGCACAGGGTAACCCAAATTTTAACTGTGGTAGTTTTGTGATTAAAATGTGTTCATAAAATATTTAAGTTCTCCAGTAATCGACTCCATCAAAATTTTTTTCGTTGTGCGCAACCCTATTGATAATATAGACATAGATAAATAGCCTATTTTAAACTCAGGCATTCAGGATATCTGTACCCTCATCGGGGACGACCTCCCCCTATATAAAAACCATTCATTTTCGTAGCATCTACGAATCTCCGTTTCTTATCCATTGTAAGCTGTAAGGGATAACTTGACGCTGTTTTTCAGATCACAGCGGGGAAAAATAAAACCTCTGCCGGGTGCCTAAGGAGCAAGAGCGGTATGTGGAAAATGCACCGTCAATGTGCTGAACGTCTGTTGAGGGACACGTATTATCACATATTCATATTGACGACACAAAGGAGGGGTTTGGTTAATATGCGATTTTGGCCCACAGGGTTCACATTCGGGATCGGAAAAGGTATCCATTATGTCAAACACTTCCATAAGATTTCACGCAATAGTTTCCATATTTTGCCATGACTTGTGCTAGAAGTGATGAACATATACGATTTTGTGCAAAATGTGGCAATACGCCTATTCAAATACAAGTAAAAAATCTATACATGAAGGACCATGAAATAAAATATAATCTTTCTAAAATATCCTGGTGTTGTAGTGAATTTGTATACTATTTTGTTGTTCAAGTAAGCTAAAGTGATAACGAAATGTTTAATGAATAGCTAACACACCAGAGTAGCGAGCTAGCCGGCTAGTTTGCTCATAATACTATATACAACATGCTCGCAGCCATAATTCATTTAATTCCATGCTATTTCAACAGTGAGCTACATGATAATCTCGCAAGACACCTGATTTTATGGTGGGGGGCACCAGATTTTACAAAACACCGGAATACACTAAACTGGCAGGAAACAAAACTCACTGCCGAAGGTGGCGGGTTTGTTGGCACCGAACGCATTGTTCGGTTGTGAGAAAAGGCCGCCTCCTGTGCCCGCACTCCCGAAGAGGCTGTTGGAAGTGCCGCTGGTCGCCCCGAATCCGAACCCTGTGCTGGTGGACGAGGTCACTGGCTGGTTGAATGTATTGGAGCCAAACAGCCCGCCTGTGGGGAGAAAGGGCAAAAACAGGGAGGGTCAGGAGTATGAGAGTCTAAAACTGCTAGTCTGCTGCCACAGTGATAGAATGCTGATGCTCATATTTAAACATGACTCAACACAATACTCAACCTGGCACAGCTCTCTTCTCAGCCAAAAACTAGCAATTAGAATTTTTCATTCCTGAAAGTGGGTTAGGGAACATATTTCCACATATTTTTTTTTCCCCCCAATTCTTGGCAGAGGTGCCAACAGACCAAGAGATATGTACATTTACTTACATGCAAAGGGGCTAAAAATAGCATGGAAGAAAGGTTCTGGCCAAGCCAACTAAATGAGACACACTGACAGAAATGAACCACACAGTACAGACAGTAGGTGGGAGCTGGCAGCTAATGACCAAGCAATTTTTTTTTTGAGCCAATTTTTTTTTTTTTTTTTTTTTTTTTTTTTTAAATCTCACCATGTATGCAAACCAATTCTTTCCTATGCAAAGGATAATCAAATTAAACAAGCCATAGCCTTGCCTTAATTTTCACCTCAACTATGTGGACATTTTTCACTGGTTGACCAGCAAATGCACCGTCTCAATTGGACTTGGCAGCAAGCTGAATTTTATGAAGTCTGCAAAACTTAAACAGCGGCAAGTTCATCTTAAAGGAGCACTCAAACAGAGTACACTGTGAGCATTAAAGTATTCAAAAAAAAAAAACCTACATCACAAACATCCTCTTCTGTATTGCTCATGTGCAAGCAGCAAATGGATGTTGTGATGGTCATAAATTTTTTTTTTTTTTTTTTAAATCTGCTGAGCCCCACTTCCCACAATTCAGGCAGATTGGCTTGTGAGTTATTGGCCTGAGCTACTTCTGTAGCCCCTGCTAGACTATGTAATGACACTTCCCAAGATTATCTTTCTGTCCATCTGTCCGCCCATCAATACATACATCTTTGGACTGTCCATCTTTATCTCCCTCTCAACCCATCAATTCACAACTCCCTCTCCCTCTCCCTCCCTCCCTGCCTCACAAAATCTGTCCATCACCCCCTCAGTCTTCCTCCGTTCATCGGTCTAGCTCATTCTCACCCATATTCTTACAGTCAATAGTCTAACTGGTAACTGCTTGTTGCATTGGTTCTTCTATATTACATTTTTAGCTGGTAGAGCACATTTATTTTAGTCACAAAAATGACAATCTAACAACATGCTAACAGGAACTCAAGTAAAGTTGTTTTTGTATGTCTCTTTCACTCTCTCTCCCACACTATAGCACACTCATATAGATATGGCAGCCAGTGCTTACCTCCTCTGCCAGCTCCAGTGAAGCTAATCTGAGGGGTTGCTGGTGCCACTTTCAGGAAAAGTAAAGCATTACAGGTGTGGTTAGAGACATTACCTGCGTGGTGCAGCAGGGCAACACGCGTAACATTTCAAAACTAATGCCATCTACCTTACGACAATCTATGCCTTCTCGGCCAGGTCAGTGTTATAGATGGAAATTTGTTCTCAATCAATTTTTCCTGGTTAATTAAGGCTAAGTAAATTAACAGTGCAGATTAACCCCAAATTATCAACACAAGTCCAATTCCCCATTTAAGCAGCTGCCTTTAAACTCGCTTCATTTAGCTCCTATACACATCATGCATTATCCATAACTGGAAACTATTTAGAGAACAGAGTAGAAAAATCATCCTTCGGGACCTGCATCTCAGCCTAGAAAATACTGCTGGCTCATGAGCCAACATGCAACGACCTACTGAGCCACAAGAGCGATGCCTGTGTGCACAGTGTTGGATCACTGTGCTGAAATATCACCAACACCAGTAACAAATGGCCCGCCACTGCAGTTTCCATTTGTCTAGGAATACTACTAGTCTCTGCAAAATACTCTGCAATGCGTGATCGGCGTGCATTTTCATCCCTCCGATTATACTTTTTCGCAAACACAGCTAGACTTCTGTGTCCACAGAGTACCTCCTGACTTCCCACTTCCCACGAGCCAATTAGATGAGCATGTTGATTTTCCCACAGTATTCTACCTAGCGATGCATCTTGGGAAAAACCCCAATGATTCTTGCAGTTTCCCAATGTGCGACCTGAAAATCCCTTTTCAGCTCCTACAAAGAACAACTTAAAAAATGCAGGGAGAAATGGTTCAAGACACTTGACCAGCAATACAAACACAAAGAAATGCACACAAAACAATACACCTTCAATTTATGTGCCTACATGCTCTCAGCGAAATGCTACAAAATACAAAACACGTAAACAGTACCACACATTTAGCACTTTCATTTTCCAAAGGAACGCCCACAGGTATACAAAGCACATAGAAACTACCAATACTGGTAGAGGAAGACAAAAACCTCAAGCATAACAGGGGACAGCACAACAATATAGCTTCAGAACAGAATATATTTGCAGGCTATCCAGTCAAGTGTAACCTAACTACGAGAGAATGTAGAATTTGTATGAAACGCATAGCTTTCCCCACATCAAAATTAAAAATCGCAGATTCCATTTTAGACAAAATAGATCTTCCTCATTTTTACAAGGACAAAAAGGCTCTTTGAACAATCCATTTTATAGTGGAGCAGTCAATCTGCTGATATCCTTCTTCATCCAAAAGTTTACAAGAGGCCTATTCTCTCAGTGATCATGAAAACTGCCACCAACCATCACTTCCAGGTAAAACCCTACTTCCTGGACCTGGAGCGATGGAACAGATAAAAAGCAGAAAAAGGGACAGAAGGTGAGGAGAGGTGATGTAGACAGAAAGCCATTGGTCCTTCACTGCCAGAGCTGTGGCAAAAGCTGTTCCAGCTCTTGTTTAAAGAAATGGTGTTTGAGCAGGGAGGGCTTATGGGCAGAACTTCAGGTTTTGGAAAGTCAGGTGCATCCCATTACTCTATAAAACTTATTCCCATTTCTGCTACACTTCCACATAGAAAGAGACCAGTAGGAGAAAGGAAGGCCTTTCCCCACCCCCAGTACTGGGATGCACCAGTTGAGTGTAGGCCGCTGCTCTGCACCCAATCTTCTTAAAACCAATCATAGCTTTGCAAACAGTGTCTGGCAAGACCATTGGCAGGAGAAGAATCAAGGTGCAAACCTGGCTTGTTCTGGGTTGCCCCAAAAAGTCCCCCGGTGTTGTTGGTGGTGGTCCCAAAAGCAGAGGCTCCAAATCCACCTGTGGTCCCGAAACCAGTATCTGCAAGAGGCACGCAATACACTAGGTTTGGGCGACATGTTAAAATTTTCCAACCAGCCAGTTATTCAAAAAACTGGCGACTGCCAATATTTTCACGCAGGTGCATGTGGCGTGCACACAGCTAAAATTATAAAGATTCTGCACTTTTTTTTCTTCTTTCATTGTTCTTTATTTAGGCAATAGGCTACATTAAGATGGACTACATTATTTTTATTATTATAATAATTAGTAGTATTGTTAATATTCTGCCATTGTTTGTACGATTTTGTGGACCAAACACAGACGTTGCTTACACGCTCCCATGGCAACCAGTAAAGGGGCTCAGTTCTCAATTAGTCACTGTGCTGTATAGCATTAGCCTCCGTTGCAGACGTCATGTGGTTTGCTTTCCCCACAGAACGTCAGCACACTCCAGACATATTTTGTGTGCAGCCAATCAGACAGAAGCTCTGACATTTATTGAGCTAGCTAATTATGTATGCACATACTGTCACGGGAGCCTGGGAGGGAAGCAAACTGTGGGGGGGGGGTGTACCCAGTATCAACATATTGAAAACATTCAAAAGGTGGAATTTCTCAAGGTTTCTCTGGAGTTGAAGTTTTCCTGAACACAAGTTCTTTCACTGGTCACTGGTCAGCGCTTCAGTAGTTAGACGTGTTACGGGAAACTTTTTTTTTTTCCTGTAGATCGTTTTCCCTTTTGGATGTATTGTGTGTGCATTTCTGTTACTGTTTGTTTGTCGCCAGATTCGTCTCCTCCACTACAATTCTTCATCCATCAAGTCGTCCATCATTTGCATCAATTATTCCTCCTCCGTCAGCTGATCCCCCGTCAGCCAGTCCGGTGCTGCCCCGTTCGTGGATAACAGTTTAAATATTACGAAGTCCTGCCCGTGTCCTAGATGTTCGGCTCGATTGGTGTTCTGTGTTCTGTCTGTGCAGTGTGTGTGTGTGTGTGTGTGTGTGTGTGGGGAAATAACTTGGTCAAGGGTAGACGGGGGCCCTTATACACTCCACACGCACATAGGTATTTTTTGTTGTCTAGTCCACTAGTTTAGCTGCAGCTGCCACCCTCTGTATTTCGGTTTTTGGGCACATGTTAGGGTAGTTAATCATTTTATTTTGTGAATATTTAGTTAGTACTGCACTTTTGTTTTTCTAGTACAGTTTTGTTTTATTCCTTTTGTTTATTTGGCAGTGCTTTTAGACCTTGTTGTTTTCCCCCAACTTTGTTTGTAAATAGATTGTTCACTGTGCACCTTATGTTCACCTGTGTACCACTGTGGCCATAGTAAATACACTTTTTTGCACCCGACTCCCGTATTCCCTGTCTCTTACTACCACCAAGCGCTATAATATTAAATAAAAGTTCAACCTTTTTGGGGCTACATCTTCCCTAGACGTAACGGACGTTTGACGCAGGGCCAGTCATTGTCATGGTAAATATGCCTGATTTCCTTTAAGGTCTCATCCAATTGGCTTTTTTTTCTTGAAAACTTCTATGATAAACGGCAGGATCCCATAGGCACACAAACCGTTCACTTGAATATAGAGCAGTATTCATGGAAAGAACACTAGGCTACTTATAACTTAAGCAACATCCGAGTTGGCCCTTTCCCATATGCAAGTATTTTCTCTTTCTAAAACAAAGACTCGAAACTTTTTCCAAATCAGTGTGTGGTGTGACTGGCCAACAGGGGTTAAACTCGTCAAATATATCCTGCATTTCCTGGGTTTTCTAATATAAAGGCTATAACAAACCAAGAGAAAGCTGCAATTTTAACATTTGAAAGAATAACGTTAGCTAGGTTTTCGGAATGGTCCCATCCCCCCATTCGTTCTAATAAGAGCTCTGGAAATCAGCTGCCATCATTTTCCCGCAGTGACTGTTGAATCAGCATGGTAATTATTAAAAAAAAAAAAAACCATTCTGAACACAATCACATCAACTCGCACTTTTCCATTAGTAAGGGGTTAAATAAAGGGTACATTAACAGATGTCGTCACTTCAGGGAAGCTCCGTCAGATTTGTTTATGTGCACTTACTCTGCTGACCAAAAGTGGATGTAGTGCCGAAAGCTCCGGTGCCGCCCCCAAAGGGAGCGCCGAAAGATTTGTTGAACATCTTCTGTTTTCGCTATTAGCCCTGCATGCGTCTGTTTGGGAGAACAGACAACGGTCATGTGAGGTTAAAACAAAACAGAGCAAGGCCACGCCATCTTTAAAAAAAAAAAAAAGTTAATTTATATCAATATATACTGGACAAAGAAAGTTAGGGATCACTCTGATTTTTAATATTGAAATATGATATGGAACATAATTTGAACTATCAAATATTTCAATTTCGAAAATTGGGGTGATCCCTAATTTTCTTTGTCCAGTATACATGCAATCCTGCGTTTTACAGACACACATCATCCAAGTCCCGTAAATGGGTAGAAAGTAGCAAGAAAGTAGCCATCTAACAAACATCTAGTCGACATACAAAACGATACAGCCATTTTAACCCTTTCTTCACCGCTGTGAACTTGTTGCAAAACTGATATCCGGCTATGCCCGTTATTTGTATTCAAGGGAATTAACATCGAATGTCAGCCATCAACCAGAAAATGATATAACTTTCATTGTACGACAATTCGCCGACTGCAATAATTTGCCAATACTAGACGTGTCAAGCCGCTTTCACACTCAACGCGAAACGAATTTTTCGCACGACAGATTACATTCAAAGTCAATGCAAAGACGCGAACTTTGCATTGACTTTGAATGTAATCTGTCTCGCGAAAAATTCGTTTCGCGTCCAGTGTAAAAGCGGCTTCAGAAAGTGTGCCGCGCCATGGTGCTAGTTGCCTAGCCATCTAGCAAGGTACCTACATTTCACAATAACGTTAACAGTTACCAATCAGTGTTGAAACAGACAATTTCCTCACCTTAATCCCAACACATGCCAAAGCAAAGCGATGTTAGAACAATATAGGTATGCCTCGCGAGTAACCAGACTAGCTAAACGTTATATCACATTTGGTCGCAATATCATACTGCGATGTTAGCCATGTAGAAGCATGGAAACTCAGGCGTGTGGACGCAACAGCCACTTCTGACATTAGCAAGGCAATCAGGACTAGCAATTCGGAAGAGGCGCCAGAATGCAGATGTGGCCTTCAGAAATCAGCAGTCGCGACTTTAAAAACATTGACAAAATAACCGATGTCCAATACCCCAGTAACTGATGCCTGTAAAGTTGGGGTCACACCAGAACAAACCAGACAAAACCGGCATTAAAAAAAAAAAAAAAAAAGTTCGGAGAGCTAACGTTAGCCATCATTATCTGTACACCAGCTCAGGGGGTCCCAAACTCGGTCCTGGGGCCTCCCTGTGTATGCTGGTTTTTGTTCCACCCTGGTTTGCAATCATAGAATTTTAACAAGCTGATAATTTGCCTTAATTAGGCGCATTTTTGTTCAGAGCAGCTATTTATCCTCTCTTGACAGTCTTTTGACAGATAGGCATACAAACAGTGAGGAATAAATTCGGCATCCATATTGCAATATATGAGTAACAACTGCATAAAATGAGAGAAAAAATGTACCCAATCAAAGTAAAAATCAATGGATTCCTAATTGGTGAAACTGTGGGCACATATTTGCAAAAACTAACAATTTACTAAACAAGCAAATGACAGAGTCAAACCTGTTTTATGTTTTTGTGATTGAGTGCAAGCAAATTATTTTGAAAGAACTCTAATCACCTGTCTTCAGCAACCTAATTTGGAGGTTACTGATTTTCTCAGTATGTGATTTGATTTGTTTAAAATTTTATTACCTGAAATTGCTTGCCACACAGGGGGGGGGGAAAAAACTTTATATGCAAGGGTCTTTTTATTCGGTCTTTTATTTTTCATGGCACAAATGGATTTTTTCAATTAAAATTTGACTTAAAACAGCAGATAACATATCTAACACAAAAGGCACCCAATTTGGACAAATTAACAGCTTGTTAAAGTGCTATGATGGCAATTATGGTTGGGACAAAAACCAGCATACGCAGGGAGGCCCCAGGACCGAGTTTGGGAACGCCTGCACTAGCTAACATAAGCCGCCTTTGCCACCGTGATGCAATCTTTAGCTAATGCTAGCGTGCAAATAAACAAGGCTAACATTAGCAACCACGATCTAGGAAGACTATAGCTGCTTTCACGCCGGATGCGAACCGAATTTTTCGCACGACAGATTACATTCAAAGTCAACGCGTATATTCGTGTCTTTACATTGACTTTGAATGTAATCTGTCGTGCGAAAAATTCGTTTCGCGTCCGGTGTGAAAGCGGCTTATGAACGTTGGCGTTTTCCCGTCTGAATTCGGCTGCGCACAAGTTCGGTTCCCGAGCTACTCACTCGCAACAAATAACAAACGAAGCTGTAACGTGAGCAATGAGCATTAACGTTAAGATCCTCGCCACTTGCCAACCGAATACTTGTGAAAATCAACGGAAAAGTTGGGAGGGAGTAAAGTTAGTTTAACTTGGCCTTAACCGGGAAATAGAATTCGCTACACGGCATAAACGTAACTGCTGAGCCGATTCCACCTAGCTTGCTCGCTGCTTTAGCAAGACAAGATAGCGATTAGGCAACGGAGCTAGCGGTTAGATCATTGCTAACAACTTACAGGCACCGCACATAGTGGCAGCTACCTGCAACCTATGATAAGTTTACCAAATTACTGCGACGTTGACGTTATGAGCTAATAAGTGTAACATAAATGTCTTCCTTAACCATTTTAGCTTCGCATACGAACATGCGAAAGACATTAGCCAACCTAGATCGACAACCAGGACGCCGTACAACTAATGGACTCACTGCGGCAAGTGTTAGATGATCAACTGAGATCCCTCGGTACTTCTCCCCCGAAAGTATTCCGTACAGAGACGCAAAATGCAGAGAAACTGCGTAAAACGTTGACTTATTTTCCTGTGGTCGTTCCTCGCCTGCGGCACCGCGAGGAGGGAAACTGCGTAGCTAATATACTTTCGGTCTTGAGGCCAAGTGCGGACAGTTAGAAATCAAATCTCGCGAGATTTAAAAATTTTTTTTGGAGGAACACGGACTGCCAAAATTACCTACGAAATGGAAGCACGCTGTGTTGATTCCTATTCTGAAATCAGGAAAAGTTCCATACAATCCTTCTTCCTACCGGCCCATAGCGTTAACATCTCTTCTGTGTAAAGTGATGGAAAGAATGGTTCCTAATAGATTAGTTTCTTGAAACTAATAATTTCTTTGTAAATTATCAAAATGGGTTCAGAGTTGGAAGAAATACTATGGAATTTATTGTAGTCTTGGACTAGGATATTAGAAAAGCAATTATTAATGAAGTGTAATTGGGGTATTTCTGGATACCGAAAAAGCATATGGTTCTATGTGGAGAGAGAGTGTACCTCTATGATGCAGGTATTGAGGGCAGAATGTTGTCCATTCAAGTGAGACAGAGTTGGGGGAGATCTACAACTACTACTAACTTACAAAGCATTAAATGACTTGGCCCCAGAATATCTTCACAGTCTTCTCATTCCTTACTCCCCGCCAAGATTACTTCATTCACAAGGTGCTGAGTACTTGAAAACTCCAAATATATCCAGAGTTACAGTTGGAGGCAGAGCATTCTCTTACAAAGCGCCAATTTTATGGAACAATCTCCCGAGACAAATTTGGGCTTCAGACACACTCTCTGTCTTCAAGAGTAGGCTGAAAACTTACCTTTTTAGTCAAGCATATGATTAGTTATGTATAAATATTTATTTGGTTCTGGTGGGACTGACTACAACCTAGTTTCGTGGTAGGTTCACATGACCACTGCTTAGTTGACAAATCATTGAAGGGATTCTACCAGTATGTCAACTGCACCATGAGTCTGGGGAAAACGCTGGATAAATGCTATGGTTCAGTCCCAGATGCCTACAGAGCTGTCTCCCTCCCCCCTCTCGGCTCTGCTGACCACCACAGCATACTGCTCGCTCCTGCATACTCACCTGTGGTAAAGAGGACAGAGAAAGTAACCAGGGAAATTTAACAGTGGACACCGGACAGCATCGACAGCCTGCAAGGGTGCTTTGTAACCACAGACACCCTCACCCTCACATCCTCTTCCATGAACATCAGTGAGCAAGTGGAGACAGTCTCAGCATACATCTCTTTCTGTGTGGACAATATCATCCCCTCCAAAAAGGTCACAATCTTCCCCAACAATAAAACCTGTGTGACTAAACATCTGAAAAAAATTCTGAATAAAAAAAAGAGAATTTTTTTCACTGGTTCTGAAGCTGAGAAGAAGGAGGTCAACAGAGAGGTCAAGCAAGCCATAAAATCTGCCAAGCTGAAATTTAAAAACAAAGTGGAGCAGACCTTTATAGCAGGGAACCTCCGCGCAGCTTGGCAGGGCCTCAAGAACATGGCTGCAGTGAACTCTGTCTCCACCAGCCGGAAGCCCATTCAGGTTGCAGGCAGCAGCCTCACTTCACTCCTGAATGACCTCAACTCCTTCTTCACCAGGTTTGAAAAGGACAACAGCACCCAGCTAGAATCCATCATTTCCACACTCAGACCTGATGACTCCGCCCTCACCATCAACACAGCTGAGGTGGTGAGAGCCCTCAAAAGGACCAAAATGAGAACAGCTCCAGGACCAGATAACATCTGCGGGGCGGACCCTGTGGCACTGTGCTGAGTAACTGGGAGGTGTGTTCCAGCATCTGTTCCAGTGCTCTTTGACCAGCAGCACAGTCCCTGCGATATGGAAACATTAAACAGTGATTCCGATCCCCAAGAAGGGCACTACTAAGGTCTTGAATGACCTTAGACCTGTGGCTCTAACCTCCCTGGTTATGGAGGCCATGGCGAGGATCATCAAGGACCATATCACTAAGATAACTGACTCGATGATGGACCCGCTGCAGTTTGCTTACCGGGCTGGCAGAAGTGTTGATGATGCAAAAATATTTATTCTCAATACCATCCATAAGAATCTGGAAATCCCCAACACCACAGCCAGACCCTTGTTTGCAGACTTCTCCTCAGCATTTAACACAATGCAGCCACACATTTTAGCTGAGAAACTCATTACACGCTCCCATCTCGACCACCAACTCATTCTGTGGATTATCAACTTCCTCACCCACAGGTCACAGAGGGTGTTGGTGAACAACATCTTGTCTGACACCCTCTTCACCTCTACAGGCTCTCCACAAGGTTGTGTCCTCTCTCCATGTCTGTTCATGGATGACTGCAGACCCACCCAGCCAAACTGTCACCTTGTGAAATTTGCTGATGACACAGTCCTCCTGTCTCTGCTCTCTGGCCACACACAACATCACAGCTCAGCCCTGCAGGACTTTGTGGAGTGGTGTGGAAGCTCCTGCCTTGAGCTCAACATATAATAAAACCAAGGAGATGATTGTGACCTTTTCTCCTAAACTGAGAGAGTTGGCCGAGGCAGTCACCGCCATAATTCAGGATGAGCCAGTAGAGAATGTGGAGGAGTACAAATATCTGGGAACTATCTTTGACAACCTGCTGAGGTTTTCGTCTAATACAGATGAAATCCTTAAAAAAAGCGCCATCAGAGACAGTACCTACTCAGAAAGTTGAAATCTTTCTGGATTAACAAGGACATTCTCACCACATTCTATTATGCCTTCATAGAAAATATAATAACCTTTTCCTTCACATGCTGGTTCCACTCTATCACCTTGCAGAACAGAAACCGCCTGCTGAGTGTGGTTAAGGTTAGCTCAAAAATCATTGAGCAGCCTGCGCGGACCCTCACCATTCTCAGTGACCAGCAAACTGTAAAACTGGCTCACAAAATATTGCAGGACCCCTCTCACATTCTTTTTTCTGAGTTCCAGTGGCTCCCCTCAGGACGCAGACTACGCTGTCCTGGCTGCAGGACACAGAGGAGGAAGTCCACCTGCATCCCCAGGGCTATCCAACTCCTGAATGCTGAACGCAAACCATCCTGCCCCCCCCCCCACCCCCCCCCCCACTCACACACGCGCGCGCACACATACGTGCATGCACGCACGCACACATGCACTCACTTACAATCACTGCTGCAGCTACATGAACTCAATGCACTATAACTTAAGCACTTTATAAATTATTATTATCATGAGTGTTTTTATCTATGCTGTCTGTTGCAATGTGTGCTGTCTTGTGTTGGTTGTTTGTGCTTTTTATTTCTTGTCTTTAAGCTACTGTCTTGCCCTTTTAAATTGCCCCTCGGGGACAAATAAAGTGATTTGAATTGAATTGAATTGAATTGAATTGAATACTGGAAGCCAGTGTTAAATAAATCCATGTGGAACCGGTGGCACTGAGCATGCATTGATGGTGCCAGTGGGGCTAGCCACAGCCTTAGTCACCGGGGAGGTCCATATGGTACTGGTGGTAGTGTTAAGCAAATCCATGTGGAACCAGTGGCACTGAGTATGAATTAACGGTGCCAGTGGGGCTTGCTACAGCTTTAGTCACTGGGGAGGTCCATATGATACTAGTGTTCAGAAAATCAAAGTGATCTTGCAGCCTGGTGTAAGTGTAGGGCCTCTGTGCTGCAACAAGTGGATGGAGGGGTGTTGACTGTTTCCTGACCAATTTCTCCCAAATTCTTACTTAGCACATGACACAGGACAGTATTTTATTAATATTCAGTAGTTTTATCCAGTGCCTCACCCCCCTTTTTTCTGCGGCTCTTTCCGAGGATCTTTCCGTCCACTACCCTGAGTCCTGGACCGTCCAAGCCCTGTCCCTCACCATGAGCGCTGGCTGCTGCTGTTCTGCTGTCCTGATCCGGTCCTGATCCAGTTCTGCACCATCCTCGACCTGCCACTTCCTGGTGCTACAGATGCCACTGTTCAGATGGACTTTAATTGAACTCAATTACAAATTTATTCTATTATTACTTTATTTTATTATTAATTAGCTAGCCAGCGGAGGATGGGCTCCCCACTATAGCTGGGTTCCTCCTGAGAATTTTTCCTGCTGGTGAGTTTTTTCTCCCGACTGGGAGTTTTTTGTCTCATTTGCTATAGTGGGGAATAGGCTGGGCACTGCCCTTTCATTTATTTAATCTCTCACTGTAAAGAGTCTTTGTGACAGTCTATCTGTGAAAAGCCCTATACAAATAAATTGAATTGAATCTGTTGGAAACTGTCAGTATTGAAAATGGAACACCCCAAAGTTCAGTCATAAGTCCAGTCCTCTTCAATATTATGATAAATTATATTTTCAAAAAAAATCCCTCAAAGTTTTGGTAAATCCTTGTTTGCGGATGATGGTGCCATATGGAGGCGGGGAAGAAATACTGTCCATCTCTCTTCTGAAATTCAAAAGTCGCTAAACCTGGTTTTTCAGTGGGCAAATAAGTGGGGATTTAGGATCTCCACTTCTAAGAGCAAATTTATGATTTTTTGGGTTTAAAATGAAAATTCCTAATTATATCCCCGAAATACGAGTTTCGGGGATATTATGGTTTCACCCCACCTGCCGCCGCGTCCACCTTCACCGCGTCCACAGATTTTAGCCGTTAGCGCAATAACTCACAAAATACTTTACATTGGCTACTCATTTTTAGTATATGGGTAGATATGGTAGAGAGGATGAACTGATTAGATTTTGGGCAAGCATGCACTCCTAGGTTTGCCACCAGGTGGCGCTATATATTGAAAAAATCAGTTTTTTAACCATCTCTCTGGAACAATCACTTACACAGACCTCAAATTTGCCTCATATTGTAGGTCTAGTAAAGGGGAATCTAAAAAAGGGGGCTTCAAGGATTGGGGAATTTCTGGGATATACCCCTTGCTGTCGGCCGCTGACAGCGTAGGCCTAGTTTGAATACTTGTTTGTACAGGTGTCCTTTAGAAAGAGTCAAGGTCTTTAAATTCCTGGGGTTATGGAGGGATGAACGACTTACCTGGAAATGTCATATTGATAAAATCATTTTTAAATGTGAGAAAATAATAAATATCCTTCGTAGTCTGGCTGGAAGTGACTGGGGAGCTGAGAGAGACACAAAAGAAAATGTGTCCATAGTCCACATTGTTCTTGATATCCAATGTGAAGAAAGCTGTGCACTACAGATTTTAATCATTGAAGAGATATCAATGATTCCCAGTGATAGTTACTGTGAATGCCCTCCTGAAATGACTAAAATTAGGATGTTAAATACAATGACATGCTAGCTATATTTCGAATGCGTTCCAAAAAAGCTGGGACAGGGCCAACAAAAGACTGGGAAAGTTGAGGAATACTCAAAAAACACCTGTTTGGAACATTCCACAGATGAACAGGTTCATTGGAAACAGGTGAGTGTCATGATGAGGTATAAAAGGAGCATCCCCGAAAGGCTCAGTCACTCACAAGCAAGGATGGGGCAAGGTTCACTACTTTGTGAACAACTGCATGAGCAAATAGTCCAACTGTTAAAGAACAACGTTTCTCAACATGCAATTGCAAGGAATTTAGGGATTTCATCATCTACAGCCCATAATATCATCAAAAGATTCAGAGAATCCAAAGAAATCTCTACACGTAAGCAGCAAGGCCACATTGAATGCCCAAGAACGTTGGTCCCTCAGGCGGCACTGCATTAAAAACCGACATCATTCTGTGAAAGATATTACCATGTGGGCTCAGGAACACTTCGGAAAACCACTGTCAGTTAACACAGTTCGTCGCTACATCTGCAAGTGCAAGTTAAAACTCTGTCATGCAAAGTGAAAGCGATATATCAACAACACCCAGGCACTTATCTGAGATGGACTGACACAAAGTGGAAAAGTGTGCTGTGGTCTGATGGGTCCACATTTCAAATTGATTTTAGAAATCATGGATGTTGTGGCCTCCAGGCTAAAGAGGAAAAGGACCATCTAGATTGTTATCAGCGCAAAGTTCAAAAGCCAGCATCTGTGATGGTACAGGGATGTGTTAGTGCCCATGGCATGGGAAACTTGCACATCTGTGAAGGCACCATTAATGCTGAAAGGTACATATAGGTTTTAGAGCAACACATGCTGCCATCCAAGAGATGTCTTTTTTAGGGACGTCCTTGCTGATTTCAGTAAGACAATGCCAAGCCACATTCTGCACGTGTGACAACAGCGTGGCTTCGTAGTAAAAAGAGTGTGGGTAATAGACTGGCCTGCCAGTAGTCCAGACCTGTCTCCCACTGAAAATGTGTGGCGCATTATGAAGCGCAAAATACAACAACAGAAACCCCGGACTGTTGCACTACTGAAGTTGTACATCAAGCAAGAATGGGAAAGAATTCTACCTACAAAGCTTCTACATTTAGTGTCCTCAGTTCCCAAAGGCTTATTGAGTGTTGTTAAAAGAGACAGGTGATGTAACACAGTGGTAAACATGCCCCTGTCCCAGCTTTTTTGGAACATGTTGCAGGCATCAAATTCAAAATTAGAGAATATTTCCAAAAAAACAACAAAGTTTATCAGTTTGAACATTAAATATCTTGTCTTTGTGGTGTACTCAATTGAATAAAAGTCAAACAGGATTTGCAAATCATTGTATTCTGTTTTTATGCACGTTTTACACAACATCCCAACTTCATTGGAATTGGGGTTTGTAGTTTATTCAACAAAAATATTACATTAATCACATAAATGCAATGTTTTAATAGCTTTCTTTTTTTTATTGAGCGCAGAATAGATTTCATATATTGTTTGGCTTCATTATAAAACAAAATGAACAACGGTTTCTGATTAGAATATTTAAACTTATGCATATGCCATTTAGCCAGCAGTATAACAAGGTTGATAATATGACACTGGTTTATATGAGAATAATAAGAAGAATAATTGGTGAAACCAAACAATACATTTTCTAAACACGGAGAAAAATCCTCAGGGTCCAATTCACAGAAAGAGCAGTTGACATCAACATCGTTATTAAATCTTTGTAGAAATACTTTGGAGGGGAGGTAATGGTGTATAAGCTTAAAAGATAACCTCTTTCACTTTATTAATAATCAGAAATTTAGCAGGTAAATTCCAAATTTCCCTCCAATTAAGGTCATATACAAAATTATTCCAATAAGATACAACATAAGGCATAGAGACAATGTCCCTCTGAAACAGAGAGCATACCTCATGATTATTATTGTTAGTTACAGAGGAGAAACAAATCTGACCAACTGCAGACTGAACAGGGTCTAATGGTAATAAGACTGGTTTATAACCAGACATACTTTTAGCAACATAAGTATCCCTGACGGGATTGCATCAATAACAATGGCAAACTCTTTTGGTGGTATTGGGACACCATATTCCATTAAAATCTCTTGATATGTCATTAAAAAAATTGAGTGCCTAACCAAACATATATCATGTACATGGTTAGTTCTGGTTAGTTCTCATAAAATAATGATTTGTTTTTTAACAAAATGTCTCTGTTATTCCATATATAACACCTATGAGGGGAGAAATTATGCTTATAGATCAAGCACCATGAAAGAAGCATTGTTTGTGGAGGTAGGACAACCTCAAGGGGATTTTCTCAATATTGTAGTTGCACAGTAAAACAAAATAAAGGCCTCCTTATTTTGAAAAGATAAAATTAGGTATGGCATTCCAGATTGATGATGGATTCTTTATAAATTGCTTTAGCCAGTTTATTTTAAATGTATCATTTAAAGTTGAGAAGTCTAAGACGTTTAGGCCACCCTTATTGCAAGAATTCATTATCACTGCTTTTTTTTAACATAATGAGTTCTGTTCTTTCATATAAAATTAAAGAACTTTTTGTCAATATGCTTAGAGGTCTGCTTGTTCACGTCAAGGGACAGAGCTGCACAAGTGAGTCGGGATATACCTTCAGCCTTAGATAGGAGGATTCTTCCTCTCAATGACAAAACTCTGTAACCATCAATTTAACTTTTTTTAGTTTTTTTTAGTTTTGTCAATAATAGGGTTTAAGTTTAATCCACATCTGGCATCTCTGTCTTTAGTGATAGCAATTCCTAGGTAAGTAACAGAGCCTTTTACAGGTATCTTGCAGATGGATGGTGCATAACAGTATTTAAGAGCAAGCAGCTCACATTTTTTAAAATTCAAATAAAGCTCAGAGGCGATAAAGTTTTGATTGACTCAGTAGCCACAGGTATCTGTGAGGCATCCTTTAAAAATAGCGTTGTATCATCAGCCAGCTGACTGATTATAAATTCATTAACTAAGCTTTATAAAACTGTTGAGCATTGGGCACAAAGTAAGAAGAGATATGGGGAGATCGGGCAACCATGTCAAACCCCACGTTTTAGAAAGAACTGAGGAGAGGTACCAGCATGTAATTTAATAGAGCAATTTTCAATAGTGTACATAACTTTGATGGCCTAATTAATAGTACAAACCAAATCCAAATTTCTCTATTGCAGGAAAAATGAAAGTATGTTCCATAGTATCGAAAGCCTTGTGGAAATCCAAAAAAAGAATAAAACTCTCATCAGCACAAAAATCTGAGTGGTGGATTAAGTCAAGCCCGCCTTCTTCATGAGTACCAAATCTTCGTTTTCAATCTACGTAACAACAATATGCAAATTAGCCAGATTACAGCGTTCCGCCTATAGACTGTATAAAAAGATGGACGCAGCGCCCAGGTCTAAAAAGTGAAGCCATTGCGGAAACCTCTTAAAATTACATTCTATTTAATGGCCAGCAGATGATGACAGTGGTTACAGAAAGAAGTTCAATGCTATAGAAGTCTATGAGAAAATGACCTTACTTTCCCACCTGATTTATTATTTCAATAATGATTTCCCACATTATTTTATGGGATCTATTGCAAGTTTCAAGTCTCCTTCAATATATCATGATGCTCATTTTTGTAAATCATGGTCTGAAATAGACTTGAATAAAGGATAAAGCCAGACATGCTTTAGGGGCACGGCAATCCTCTGGTCCTTGTCAGATACGGTCAGATTCACCTGTGATCCACCCCTCGCTCCTCCCTGGATCTTCAATTTACTTTCTCATCCAATAGAAATCACATCCGGTTTCAAAATGACAAAGTTGTAATTGCCAAAATCAAGGCTTCCCAAATGGTATGCAGAAACCAATGGGTGAGGTCACAGTTGCTTCGTCCATCTTTTTATACAGTCTATGGTTCCACCATGTTGATTGATAGAAACGCTACAGGGCTAACGCTATTGTGCCGAAATAATGTCGGTTTTATGCGTTGTTTATGGCTGTGGTCATGATGCAAAAAGAAACAAAGCACCATACGTCGCAGCAACTTATCAGGGAGGAAGATCGGTTTTAAATCACGTTTCATTTTCAAAAGTAGGAGGAATGTAGGGCAGAGATTGGCAGATAAATATTAAATCTTTAAATAAGAAGAATGAGTCTGCCCTTGTTTATTGGTTTCCTTTGCCTTATTTGTTCAACAGACCTCCTATTTCAGTGACCAGCTGATTAAAAGGCTTGCTTATGGTCTGAAAAAAACATGGGCAAAAGGTACGGAGCATGCCTCTGTTGATGCGTTGTGATGTGGCAGGATAAACATTGGGAGGTCGCTGATCAACATTGCATTTACAGCAGGGAAATAACAGCCAGACAGAAGCAATGCCTCCGCAATGACTTACCAATGGGCAAACTATCTCCACGCAATGTTTTGCCTACATCAGTGTTACATAGCTGAGCTGTTTGGGTAGACTGTTGCTATAAATTAAATGCATTTTATGGGGTGCATCTCAAAGCATAGGCTGCATCCTTCGAAAGCTGCATTTTTAGGGGTTGTCACTGAATTCCATCTGCCAAACTGACTTAACCTCATTTCATCTACATTAAACAGCTCTGGGTTAAGCAAGTCAACCCTAGTTTCCCTCACCATAACCTTAACTCTAACGCTTAACCCTAAACCTAGCCCTTAACCTAACCCTAACCTTAAATTTGTCCTAATCCCAGACCTGAATTGTCAGTTTGACTGGTCAAATTAAGCGAGGACCCCTAAAAATGCAGCCTTCAAAGGCTGCAGCCTATGTTTCAGATGCACTGTATGCTTTGTATATCAACCAACATGGTGGCAATAAGCGACGTCTCTTATTTTAACCATGTGATTGAAAATGAAGAATTTTGACGCAACGTGCGTTTCATTGTTGCACCGTCTCGGGGTCCCAGTTGGATTTATTACTTTACATGATTCATTGATCTATATTGATCTATCTATCACATAGATGTGAGAATCTTACTCTACACAACCACCAGACAGTACAAGACTGAGTAAAGTGTTATTTCCTGAATGGAGTATAAACAACTTCACTCAAACATGACCCTGTGTTTGGGGGTGCTCTGGAGCCAACTGTCCATGCGCAGGCTCACACCAGATTATTGACATCTCCCGAATGGGCCTCTTATCAAGCGTGTCAAGTTTGGACCAGTTTGGACAATATCTCTTTCAGTAAGAACAACATCCTGTTTCATGGTGAACCGTGGAAATTCGCTATGCACTATGGACACACTATACAATAAAACCAAAAAAGCTGAGCAGTTTAACACTATCAAGGCCATAAGATGTCATACTGTGCGCAAAGTTTTAAACATTTTGGAATATGTTGAGGCCTTCAAATATGTGTTTGTAAAATTTGGAAAAACACAGGCTCACAAATGGCTCACAGCCCACTTCCTGTTTGGCCAAAAAAAGTCCAAAAAAAAAAAAAAAAATCTTGCATGATGAATCCAATGATCCCACCATTTCATGAACATTCAAGCCAGTGGCGTAGCTAGTGGGGGGGCACAGACACGTCACTTTATGACAATTAGTCCTGGCTAGTTCTCAATCATTTTCCTTTATTGACGCGTTTTCCAATTATCGTAGCTAATTTGCAACTGAAGACACGATTTCTTTCCATATGCATCTAACAGTGTTTAAATCATGGGCTAAATTCAGTACAGTGGTGGAACAAGAACAGAAAATTGGGTTGCACAAAACATCCGTTTAAAACAATTATTAGTCCTGACCTGTTCTCAGTCATTTTCATAATCAACAGAGGGTTCACTCCAAGAGCACTCCACACTTATCAGGTGCTGCGTAGGTAAGACGACAATCATTCATCTGGACGCGTATTTGCTGTATTTAAATCAACGTTATTCAAAATGGCATACCTGTCGACTCTCACACAAATAGCTGGAGCCGCACGCTTTTTATAGCCTATTGAACTGTTGAGTGCCTTTTTTTTTTTTTAATCAACCCACACAATACCGAGAATGAAAGTCTGCGTTTCATTGGAACGTGGACCAGTTCAATCAACGCGAAGCATTGGCCTATTAATAAGTAAATTATTTTTCTTCACTGAATTTAGCCCATGATTTCATCGCTGTTAGATCGCATGTGGAGAGAAATTGTGTCTTCAGTTGCCAATTACAATAATTGGAAAACGCATCAATGAAGGAAAATGATTGAGAACTAGCCAGGACTAATTGTTGTCATAAAGGGACGTGTCTTTGCCCCCCCACAAGCTACGCCACTGATTCAAGCACTTTTATCCCAACATAGCAGAGGCTAGAGGGTGCAATGGAACCACTTGGCCACACCCGAGCTCATATCAGCATATACCTTTCTTTGGGATGGGACTGTCATCAAGGGTGTAAAGTTTCGGCCAGATCTTACAATGTATGTGTCAGTGAAACGAACTTCCTGTTTCATAGTGGAACATCGCAATTCACGGCCAAGCTACAGATGCATCATTTGTTGCTTTGCAATTTCAGATCGGGAAGATCTTTAGATGTCACTAGCCAAATTTAAAGTTTAAAAAGTTGCAATTTCAATTAAAAATGGCAAACTTTCTGTTGAGTTTAGGTCAGGGCACCAAGGGACTTTTTTTTAGGTCTTGGCATGGTCCATGTGTCCAGTAAATTCCATACATGTAGGTTAAACAGGCTGCGAGGGCTGTTATTTTGCAATTTTCCAGGGGGTGCCATGGAGCCATTTTGCCATGCCCATGTGCAAAGCCTGTATTGTAGTAAAATGTATGCTGGTCTTTATGCGTGAGCAAAATTTTGTGAGTTTTAGGGCATGCTGAGGCCCTCAAAAATGCAGTTGTTAATTAGGGGGCTGCCATAGAACCAGTGTGCCACGCCCAGGGCAAATTGGGATATGAAATGGAAGAGCATCACACTTTTAACTTGTGTGCAAAGTATCGCAAGTTTTCAAGTTATGAACCCTATCACCCCACCAAATTTCATGAAAATCTAAGCATATTGATCCCAAAATGGTCGCGTTTGGTGGTGCTATAAAGCCACCGGGGCACACCTCAGCTCAATTGATATGCCAATTTTGTCATTACACAAGAATGAACATATCTGTGAAATTTGGTGGACATGGCGAGACATCAGAATTCACCATGCCATCACGGCCACGCCTATCAATGAAAACTCACCATTTCAATAATTTTTGATTGCACAAGCCTAGACATGACCCTGACCAAATTTGAAGTCATTTCGATAAAAACGTTCAGAGGAGTTTGTTCAAATATGAGCCCTCCGAATATTAATTTCTAATTTCAGGAAAATTCAAAATGGCAGATTAACCGTTGGATTTTGGTTCAGACTCCAAGAGACTTTTTTGTAGATTTTGGTACGATGCATCATTCGGCAAAGGTTTTGTGACTGTAGGTTAAACATTTTTCTGCCAATTTTCCATTGAATTTTGAAAATTTTAGGTGGCGCTACAGAGCCATTTTGATGTGTTAATTTGGATAAGAAATAAAATATCAAATTTTTTAACCAGGCCCTATGCATGTGCCAATTTTGATGACTTTCTGCCCATGGGAAAGGCCTGAAAAAATGAGATTTTCATTCTTGAAAAAAAATTAAATGAATAATAATAAGTAAAACCGCAAGCGGTGTTATGGCCCTCTCCCTCCCATCCGATCACCTTCCTTGCGACCTGTGGGGCCACTAAACAATGAGAGGACAGCATATCTTGTGTTTCAGTGCGAAATTTCCAATGTAATTTAAAAACAGAATCATCAATGACGTTGTTCTGCCAAAGACACATTCATTTCAATTGCATATTTTTGTTGTTGTCATGGCAACATGATTGTAAATTGGGGTGTGTACACATTTGCTTTTTGGTTCAGTTTGGCATGAAGAATGTGTGTGCCTAGTTTTTTTTTTTTTTTTTGACTATGTCAAAATAATTTTTTTCCTCCCATTGCAAAATTACAGGGGGCGCTGGAGAACCATTTCACGTATCAGTGTGTTCAGGTTGTCATTCTGCACCAATGTTACTTGGGTCCAACTCAATCTGACACTGTATGCATGAGATATACATACTTTTATACTTCTGAAAATGGCTGCTTCATTGTAAGCTAATCACAGCCATGCCCAACATTTTATCAGAAATGTAATTAGCAACTTTTGACCACAAATGTGTGAAGGTGATTTTCACCAAGTTTGGTGCAAATTGGATGAAAACCCTAGGAGGGGATGTTGAAAGTATGAGGGGTGTGATTTTATATGTCCACGCTTCCGCCCAATATGGCCAACTTCCTGTTGGGTTTAGGGTGGGGCCATAATGCAATTTTTAACTTGTCCCAAGATGGGCTATGTCTCTTCCAAGTTTCATTTTTTTGACGTGGAAAAAAGTTTGGGGTGGGCTCCCATCTGCGTAATGTATTTTGATTTTTGCCGGGGCGGGGCGGGCCCAAGTCATTTTTCAATATTTTTTCTTGGGGACTTCAAATAAAAAAATTTTTCGCCGGGCTTGAATTTTTGGTCGAATAAAATTGACTTTTTTTATGTTCAAGGGGTCAAAGCCAAAAACTCATTCATTTCAATTGCGCATTTTTGTTGTTGCCATGGGAACACGATTAAATATAGGGGTGTGTCCTCCTTTGCTTTTTGGTTCAGTTTGACATGATAGATGTGTGTACCAAATTTTTTTAACTGTTTCAAAAATATTTTTTTTTCTTCCATTCAAAAAATGTAGGGGGCGTCAAAGAGCCATTTTGCCATACAGCTATAAGATTTACACATTGTGTTCAGATTGTCATTCCACACAGATGTTTCATTGGGTCCAACTCAATCCGACACTATATGCGTGAGATATACATACTTCAATACTTCTGAAAATGGCCGCTTTGTTGTAAGCTCATCACAGCCACGCCCAACATTTTATCCAAAATGTAAATAGTACCTTTTGACCACAAATGTGTGTAGGTGATTTTCACCAAGTTTGGTGCATATTGGATGAAAACCCTAGGAGGAGATGTTGAAAGTATGAGGGGTGTGATTGTATACAGTATGTCCACGCTTCCGCCCAATATGGCCGACTTCCTGTTGGGTTTAGGGTGAGGCCATAATGCAATTTTTCTGCAGTTACAATAGGGCCCTCCCACCCTCGTTGCTTGGGCCCAAATTATCAAAACTACAGTTACAATAGGGTGCTCGCACCCTCGGTGCTCGGGCCCTAAGAAGACTAAGATGAAGAATAATAATAACTAAAAAAGTGTTTGCAGGACACTGCAAAACAGAGCAGCCCCTCCATTCCATCTGCCCTTGGGACATATTTATTAGTAAATTCCATGAAGAATAATCAAACATATAAAAATATTGTGTCAACAAGAAGTTTTATGTGAGTATGGCCATGACCATGACCTCATGATGACATTGACCATGACCAGAATTTGAGCAAAAGTTGATAGAAGCTGAGCCCTGTTCTATAGTTGCTGGATACCAAGTTACAGCTTTCTGTCATAAATACTTTTGAAGCTAAGGTGTTAACAATCATTTTGAGTGGCGTGGCCAGTTGTCATGACCTTGACCTTTGAAGTGACCTACAAATATGCCATAACAATTCCCCAGGGCTATAATAACTGTGACTAAAGTATTAGAAATAAGTTGAAGATAGCAAGAAAGTTATAGGCTAAACAAAGTGTGGTGGTGGATGCGGCGACAGCAAACGTGGCAGACAAACTTGCGCAAGTCCTGAAAGCAGCCCTACCCTGTCAGGGCTGCTAATAAACACAACAGTTACACCCTCAGTGCTCTGGCCCTAATAAAAACACCACAGTTACAATAGGGTCCTCACACCCTTTGTGCTCGGGCCCTAATTATTCAGGCCTTGCCTTTTGAAAGGAGGTTTTGCAGGGTACAGGCAAATTTGCCAACAGCCTAATTTGAACCATCTTTTGGAAATATTTACCTACTTGTGGGACTGTCCAGAAAATAGATTTGAAATGTGAAATTTGCATACAGGAAGTGAACTGTGACCTATTTAGTGATTTCAAGATTTTTGTGGGACAAGGCCTCGAAAAGCCCGTATTTAAACCAATAAATGATTGTTTTGAAAAACCAGATGATTTTAATGGCTACACAACAACATGACGGACATTTTGATACCAAACATAAGTATATGTGTGAAAAACTGAAGAAGTTGTCACAGTCCTGAAAACCCGGTATTAAACCTGGTTACCTGGTTTACACTACCCTGGTTGATTTTTCCTAATTCTATTTGGAGGTATTGTTTACATTCTCATAATCTTGTGCGAGATTGGAAGTATGTGATTACAATGTACAACGTACTTTAAAGGACATTGTAATAAGAACAGAGCGATCACAACTGCTGATTGAGGGCAGAGAAGTGGGATACTAAGACACAAAGAATACAAAAACTTAATAAAATAACATTCCAAAAGCCAAAAACAAGTATTGCAAGGCAAAACAAACCTCGCCCACCAGCACTTATTTTATTGTTTTTCATATTGACTCAATTTTACAAGTGTGACCTCAACTGTTTTCAGCTTATAGTCCTTTGAAAATCTGATTGATTTCAGTTTGATCTTTCAAGGTCTCTCAACGTCAAAGGTCATGGTGTCAAATTGGGGTTCTATATGGTCATAATGTTAAACATCTGTCTCTCTGCAACTGTTTTTGAGTTATAATGGAAAATATATTATAAACACCCCTTGTCTCATGATCAGTTTGGGTTGCTGTCCAGAATCTGTCACGTACAGGCTGTAACCAGATGTGGCACTCTTGAGCTACCATCGTCACTCGTGGCACCCCTAAACGGGGTCGGTCAGTGACAGTGCCTGTGTTCCATTCTTGGATAGACAGCCGACTGATTGTTGAACGGTGACAGTACAAATGACGCATCACCTCTCCGCGGGTGAGACCTGCCTGTAACATGCCAATGGCACTTTTTCGCTCTCCTGTGGCACAAGCCGTTCCACTTTCTTGATGCAGCGGCATTTTTGGGTTTCTTTTTGTTGGCTTTATGTAGGCTATTGACCACACCCAAAAGAACAAGTAAAGTGTCACTGTACACATCACAAACAGCTCAATGTTTGTTATTACTGAAGTGCTTGGCGCGTTCACGTGGCGCGCGTCAGGATTACAATATCACGCGCTTTTCTTTATTTCCCCTCGTGCCTCAATGGAAAAGCAATAAAAATCAATCGATTCTTCAATTTGCCGCAGATACAGTACATACCTCACCGTTACGTATTTAATGGCACGAAGTATATATGCGAACCTGACGGAGGTGGTTACCTAGGTTACGACATGTGCGCGCCTGCATTCTCAGTTCTCTTCCGGGTATGAAAGAGTACAAGGACTACTGCAAAAAAAATTAAGTGGTCATAGCTGCAACCTTTTTAGAAACATGCTGTCATTTGTTACCGCTTTTTATTTATTTCACGAGCCAGCTGACAAATGCTTCCGATGACAGGTTTTGAGGCTGACGTGGACGAGCGAGTAGGTTAACAGCTGTTGCAGCATAGCGGTCACTTTGTCTGAATACGTTACATGTCTTTTTTAAGTGCCAGAGCTAGCTCTAGTTATCTAGACTAGCGGTCTTTAAATCGCATTATCCTTTTCAGCATGCGGCTATGTTAGTTATTAACTTCAATCCTTAGAAAGCTAACTTTACATTATTAAGCTACAACCGGGAACATCCGTGCAGCAGCGTTTTGATCCTTCGTCCCCCTGCGTAGCTTGGCAGCCCGTGGGAAGGTAAGATGACATTAGCAGGTGCAACAAAATCCGGCGTTTACGCTGGTCAACCAACTCCGCCGTAGCCTTCAGGTCAATCATATCAAATAGGCAAATAACAGGTATTCAGGTAACTAGCATCGCAAATTTAAAGTAACTGAAATAGCGAATGTCAGGTAACGTACGATAAGTTGTATCCACAGAGCGCAAATGCACATGCACGCAGATAGGCTTTGTTCGTTCGGATACAACGAAACCTCCATGCATGTTTTTAACCAGTGTTGTGCTTTCACCGTTCGATTGTAGAATTACGAAGAGTGTTATACCGGCCTTGCTGAGCAGAAAGTTAATGTTCGCTAAACGGTGTACATGTCACGCGCTTTTATCCAGTCTGCGCGAATGGTCAATCGCTCTGAGCATCCAATTTGATATTAATTATGTGGAGTCCATACACAGCACAACGATGCTATATTCAGGTGATGAGACCAATTTAACAGCCTCCATCTACAAGAGGAAGTGTTCCCTCATTTCAGTGGTCTCAGTGCAGTATAAATAGTGAAATTATTTTCGCATAATGAAATGTGCTTGGTCGATTTGCCAATTGCCACGTTAGTATCCAATTGATCAATCGCACGGCGCGTTTGGTAAAGCGCTCAGATTGGACAAACGCGCGTTTGGTATGTACTCATCATTGGAGTGTGTCGCCAGCTTGTTCGTCAACTTGCCCAAACGCCGAGCGTGGGGATGTTTGTTACTGACAATTTAGCTTGCTTACTACCATCTGGAACATTTGATCACTGAATCAATTGCGTCATTTAACGACGGCTTGGTTTCAAGCACTAAACACAGTGCTGTGAAAAAGTATTTGCCCTCTCCTGATTTCTTCTACTTTTGCTTATTTATCGTAGGGCTTCTTTAATGTTCCAGATTTTTCAACTAATTTCAATACAAGACAAAGACACCGCGAGTAAATACAAAATGCACTTTTTCAGTTATTACATCATTAATTGAAGGTAAAGAGTTATTACCTCCTGCCAAAAGAAGTTGGCAGGAGGTTATGTGTTCTGTGCCATTTGTTTGTGAGTTTGTGAAAAAGAAAACTCAACTCAAAGAGTATAATGAACGGATATCTCTAAAATTTTGTGGGTGGCTCGCTGTTACATCAGGGATGGACCCTATTGATTTTGACTGCGATCAGTCAAACAATATGGCTGCCATGGCAGCCATCTTGAAATCGTATGACATGTGATAACTGAACTTAGCTCCCACTCGCCAAGATTTCGACTGTGCTGCCTTGGCGAAGGTTTGCACTCTAGGTGTGCCTCTAGTTTGAAACCTGTAGCACCCATTTAAAAATATTCCCCCATTAAGCTGAAGAGCCAGTTTTTCTAAGAATCAACAGTTTACCATTAGGGGGTAATATACGATGGTCTCACATTTGCCAAAAATTTTTGTTGGTGAAAGACGGGTGGTTCAATAGAAAAACTGCACATTTTTAGGTGCCAATACCCTTCAGTTTCTTTTTTAGGGGTACCAGAAGGGCCAAACATTCCCAGATGAGAAATGAGCGCAGAACAAAATTCAGTTTTCAAATGCAATTATATCTTGCGCCGACAACAGCCCACATTCTTTTTCACACATGTCAATCTACTGTGTAGGGCTCACAATAATCTGAAAATTTTTGTGGGATGTTGAGGGCGCGTCCTATAGGGGGCGCTACAAATGCTACTTTTGGCTATTTGAGCAGTAATATCAGGGGCATTTCCAGACTGTGCCTTCAACAGCCCAAGACAGTTTATTCATGATATGATACCATGGGACGTTCTTTACATAATCAACACATATTAAGCATGGGATGTTGAGGGCGCAAAAGTATAGGAGGTGCCTCAGTCAGGGAAAAAGTGAAATTTGGCATTTTGATTAAACCTTTTCTGTTCGGTAGCCCTATATATCTACTAACTGTGATGTAAAGATTACTCTGGGTTTCTGCTGCATTACTCCTTTGCAGTCGATCTGAGGAAGAAAGGTTTACAAAATCGTGAACTGAATTGCAGGGTTTTATTTTCTCAGTACTTTATGCAGTATATGAAACACATGTATATGAGTGCACAAACTGCACATATGATACTAGCAGCCAGCAATTAATGATTTTGAACTTTGAATGGGGTGTATAATGTGAAATATAAGCTACATTCAAAGGGCATTCAGCATTGTTCGAGTGAGCAACAAAGGGATAATTGTGCTGATAAGAATCAAGATCAGGTTGCACCTTTAGGGGCACTGGGGGTAAAAATTGAAATTCATCTAATTTTAAATTTTGTGTTATTTTCAGTAACTATGGTATTCCCCTGATAACTGCTTCAAATTTCATGGACTAGTCACAAATACTAAGAATTCTATGGCCTCAAATGTACGCATAGACTCCAAGATCAATTTTGTGACGTCGCAGACACTACAACAATAAGAGTAACGACTTAAATGTCTTGGGGGGAACAAGTTTTATTCAATAAAACATGCTAAATGCACACCTTTATGACAATATTACGTCATAAATACGTAACTACCGGCACACTCCAAATTAATCTTCTTATTTATTATGTCAAAATTTTTTGCATTAATCACGGTAGAACTTTACTCGCTCCATGAATATTTTAGTGCACTGCTACTTTTTTTAAAACCATGTATATCTTCAGTGGGTGAAGATTAGTTGTGTCATTTGGTAATTACTCTAGTTTTAACTTTTAATTATTATACTATACGAATATATTCATTTGAAGAGTGGTTGATGCAGTATTAGAGGATGTGCGGGAAAATGTTGTGGACACTACACACCGTTGCGGACACGACAAACAATATTTGAATTCATTTGTGCACCACAAAAGGACCTGTAACTTGAATTGATTTTACTGAATATAAACCTTATCTTCGGAGCATTACTCAACTTAGGTGGGATAATCCCACTTGGCCAAGTCTTTACAGAAATATATGCTTGACAGTATACCTTTGTGGACACTACATATTTTTGGCAACACCATTCGATACCAAAATCAAGGAAATATACCTGACAGGGAAGTGTTCCCTTATCTGAAGTGTTGTCATTTCTTGGTAGGAATGGTCATAAGGTACTCAGATGTAACTTTAAGATGTTTTAAAGCAATTATAAACCCTTCCAACAAGTAAATATTTAAAAACTAAGGCAAAAAATGAAAAATCAGTAACAAAGGACATCAGAGATTCTAATTGCGATAATTATGGCATCCCAGGTGGGATCTCCACAAAATAACCTGCAAATAAACCAGAAAAAAAAACAGAATTAATATATGCATAAAACTAGTCCACTATTTTTTTGCTTCATTCAGAAAATCACAATTCAAAATCAGTTAATGTTAAAATGTCCCTCCATAACGATGTGAAATAGTACACACTGGCTTTCTAGTAGTCGCTGCCTCGGCATCTAAACAGCTGGAAAATTCATCAGTTCCAGTGAACTGATCATTTTATGTGTATGTTACTAAAAAGTATAATATTGAACAGTGTTGTATACACACTATTTAGTAGAGCATACTATAACACAGACCAGGGGATATTTACAACCTGATCTTGATTCACATCTCTGTGTTATGTTTTTTATTAAGATATAGCAAGATATGTTCCTATTGGCGAAAATCACGTAATCAAAAGATGGATAGTCGGCGAGCACAGGAAGACATCATTTCCTGGGCTACAATTTTATTATACAGTAGCACCATCCATACGAAGCAACGTTATAAATAAACGGTGTATCACTTTTCTGAAGTAGGTGCCCCTTCAACTGATAACATTTAATTTTCAAGACACATACATTCAATGTATTGTTTCAGTTCAACTACATGTAGGTCACCAAGCTCACAACATGTACTGATTTTCACTGTGCTTTCGCTCAGGTTTTCACTTGTTTCCAAGGGACTGGTGGTAAAATAACCCACCAACGTGGACTGGTAGTCAATTCTGCATGCTGTATTACCTGAGTTTTCCTGAATAAAAAAAGTGATGGTTGAGATAATTAGAGCTATTTATAGTGTAATTTGCATGATAATGAACTATGCAATGGCTGACATGCCAAAGGACCGCTGCTGCCACCTACTTTAGGTTTATGTTGGGTGACATCTATCAGTAAAGTGAATAACTGAAGAGGAGTATCAAACATCAAAGACAATTTTGTGGAAGACTAATTAAATTTTCCAAAGTGCAGTTAAAATGAATTAGGAGTTGCAGTCTTTTCCATTTTTGACTAGTCCATGAAATTTGAAGCATTTATCAGGGGAATACCATAGTTACTGAAAATAACACAAAATTTAAAATTAGATGAATTTCAATTTTTACCCCCAGTGCCCCTAAAGGTGCAAGCTGATCTTGATTCTTATCAGCACAATTATCCCTTTGTTGCTCACTCGAACAATGCTGAATGCCCTTTGAATGTAGCTTATATTTCACATTATACACCCCATTTAAAGTTCAAAATCATTAATTGCTGGCTGCTAGTATCATATGTGCAGTTTGTGCACTCATATACATGTGTTTCATATACTGCATAAAGTACTGAGGAAATAAAACCCTGCAATTCAGTTCACGATTTTGTAAACCTTTCTTACTCAGATCGACTGCAAAGGAGTAATGCAGCAGAAACCCAGAGTAATCTTTACATCACAGTTAGTAGATATATAGGGCTACCGAACAGAAAAGGTTTAATCAAAATGCCAAATTTCACTTTTTCCCTGACTGAAGCGCCACCTATACCCATGTGCCCTCAACATCCCACACTTAATTTGTGTTGATTACGTAAGGGACGTCCCATGGTATCATATCATGAATAAACCATCTTGGGCTGTTGAGGGAACAGTCTGGAAATGCCCCTGATATTACTGCTCAAATAGCCAAAAGTAGGATCTTGCAGTGCCCCCTACAGGACGCGCCCTCGACAGCCCACAAATATTTTCAGATTACTGCGAACCCTACACACAGCAGATTAACGTGTGCGAAAAATAATGTGGGCCGTTGTTGGCGCAATGATATAATTGCATTTGAAAACTGAATTTTTTTCTGCGCTCATTTCTCATCTCGGAATCCTTGGCCCTTCTGGTACCCCTAAAAAAGAAACAGAAGGGTATTGGCACCTAAAAATGTGCAGTTCTTCTATTGAACCAACCATCTTTCACCAACAAAAATTTAAGGCAACCATCATATATCACCCTCTGCCTGATTCTTAGAAAAACTGGCTCTTAATAACTGATCGTGCCTCTCTTGACGGCAACAACTCCAATCAAATGTTTGCGATAACTGGCAATGAGTCTTTTAAATTGTTGCATACAAATGCGGACCACTCAACTTGAATTGTTTCAATTCAGCCACACTGGAGCGTTTTCAAGCATGAACTACCTGTTTAAAGTCATTCCTCAGCATCTCAAAAAGATTTAATTCAGGATGTCCACGAGGCTGCTGTTTCTTTTCAGCCATTCAGAGGTGGACTTGCTTGAATCCAGATCATTGTCCTGCTGCCGAATCCAGCTCTACTTGAGCTTTAGGTTACAAACTGATGGCCAGACATTATCCTTCAGTATTTTCTGGTACAGAGCAGAAATCATTGTTCCATTAATTATGGCAAGTCACCTAGGTCCTGAAGCAGCAAAACAGCCCCAGACCATCACGCTACCATTGTCATGTTTGACTCTTAGTATGATGTTCATATTGTAGAACGCTGTGTTTGCTTTATGCCAGATGTAAAGGGACCCATGTCTTTCAAAAAGTTCCTCTTTTATAACCTCTTCAGTCCACAGAAGATTATCCCAAAAGTCTCGGGGGTCATCAAAATGTTTTTTTGGCAAATGTGAGGTGAGTTTTTGAGTTGTTTTTGTTTGAATGGTTTTTGCCTTGGAGCTCTCCCACTGATACTGTTGTTACCTAGTCTCTTTCTTATTGCGGAATCTTGAGCACTTTACCTAACTGAGGCAAGTGAGGCTTGTGGTTTTTCAGATATTTGTTTAGATTCTTTTGTGATCTCCTGAATGAGTTGTCGTTGTGCTCTTGGAGGAATTTTGGTCGGCCGGCCACTCCTAGGAAGGTTTATACAGTGTCCTAACTGGATGCGACGCGAGCGAGCGTTTGCTACAAAATCAGCTGTTTTCTATTGGAATGTCCAAACTGGCCGCGCGCGACGCGACGCGCCGTTTAGAGCCGGACGCCCGGTTTCTATTTTAACTGTCGCTTGCGTCGCGTTGACAGCGCCATGGATGAGGAGCAGCTCATTCATTTGGTTGAAATGAGGAGCTATCTGTATGATACCTCCTCATTTCACGACAGAAACGTCAAGAAACATCTAAATATCAGAATATTAAACTTGTTTTCTGTTTAAAAAGTACAAACGTAGGAAGCAAGTACTCACCCATCTTTTAACCGAAAGTAGTTCGTCTCCAGTCTGATGTCGAGCGCACAGCTGATGTGTTTCCATGACAACAGACGCACATATTCAACGGATTCAGTGTGGACAGAGAGCGTCAGATGTGACGCGATTGTCGGACCTTCGCTCGCGTCGCATCCAGTTAGGACATGGTGTTAGGCCTACTACTTGGACAAAGGCTCTCACCATGGTTTGCTGGATTCCCAGAGCCTTAGTGTTATGTATGAGGGCAGTTCCGTGGTGTCGGACATACATTTCAGACACTTCATAGGTCAATAAAGAGCACAGTGAAGTGAGGAGATGGCTGTCATTTGGGCAGATTACACATCCTGGTTATGGCAATCATCTGGTATGCAGGGGTATATCTCCTCATCATAGTGTAGGAGATGTTGTTCCAAAATACCTTGGTGTCGGACGTACTCGGACAAATGGCTTTAATGACATGTACATGATTTGTTTTAGGATCTCTGAAGTGTTTTAACTTTTTCCAATTATTAATCCATGACTGATTCCCCAAGACAGTACACTCAAACAGGAGTAAATAAAGGAATCCATACTTTTTATTATGGGCATGTAACGTACCACTAAACACAGTGTCGGACATACATTTTTTTGGTGTCGGACGTATGGCGTCTGAATGTTATTTAAAATTCAACTGGATCTTCATCTCTAACAAATGTATTTTAAAATTTATCATATAAAATGAACAAAATACCACAACTTAAAACCTCCACAAGTACATTCATGAGTAAGGTTACTAAAAAGGTAACACATTGAACCATTTTTGGTGTCGGACGTACAAGGTCAGAAGGTAATTTTACATCAACTAGATCCTTGTCTCCAACAAACATATTTTAAACTTTGTCATATCTTAATGAACAAAATGCCACATTCAAACCTCTGCAAGTGGGTTTATGAATAGGTGACTAAAAAATAACATGTATAAAAACCTTTTTTGGTGTCGGACCTACGGTCTAAATGTTATTTTAAGCCAACTTGATCCCCATATAATGAACAAAAAACAACTTCAAACCTTGGCAAGTTGGCTGATAAGCAAGCTAACTCAAAAAATAAGTAACACTGCGGGAATCAAACACAACTGGTATCAAATATTCAGTTTGTCCTATTGAATACATAACACTTTGCTCAGGAAATTTATTCAATCAATTTCTCGATTCTCACTTGGAAATAGGTTGAGTGTTAACCTGCATTTTGCTAATGCCATTGGTAGTAGACAGATTTTTATTTTTACATGAGCAGCCTTAACATGCGCACCCTAAGTCAGCAAAACCGCATTTTTACTTCTGGATAAGCAAAGCTTAGAAAGGAGTGCTGCAATGAGACTCGAATATCACTCACTACTTGATCAATCAATCGCTCACATTCAGCACACTGATGGGGAAATATATAAAAATGAATATATTACAGGTTTCAATGATTATTTTACTTGCTTTCAATAATCGTTGCTTTTGTGAGCACAAACTCAAACAAAATGTTTGCGTGAAAAATTCAGTTGGTTCCCGTTTTTCAAATCGAAAAATTCAAAATGGCACTTGTGTGCAAATGTGTGAACTACGTCATCAACATAAGACTTCCCAACAAGGACGTGACCAAAACGTGCACCAGAAAAAGCAATACACCCATTTTGACTACCGTAGCGCAATCCAGCAGAGTTGCGATATGCGATCGGGGGACGCGCCGTGAAGCCCTGAATGACCTAGAGTTCCACATAGCTACCAGATGTTCATATGCCATGATTTATAACCAACAATTTGGACACATTCACTTTCTTGTACTCAAGTCCAGTGTCTTAAAATCTGTGGAATTTCAAAATCAAACTTCAAAATCAAATTTCCCTCCAGTACAAAGGTGATTGCAAAAAGAAGATACAATCGCACAACATAGTTCCTATTCCAGCCATCAGATGGCAGCTGATCAGTTCCTATTCCTCTTCCTATCCCAGTGAAATGCTTTCCTCCAATTCCAGAACTGGTGGTATGAAAGTAATAACCATTCTTGTTACCAAATACAGAGTCCATGAGCTTTAAACTGTTGGAAACTGTGGTGTCGGACGTACACGGTGTTGGATGTACAAAATTTGACACCAGTATTCCCAGCATTTTGCAAATACCTGATGACAATAAACTAGTCCATTATAATAAAGACATTATATACACATTTAATCTAGGATATCAAGTTAGTTTGACAGTACATATTGATGGGACAGTTATGAAGAATCATTTTTGGTGTCGGACGTACATGTGAAAAGTGTGTATACTTAGTATGATTCAAAATAAAAAATTAATTTGCAAACTGATTTTTTTATCAATGCAATAAATACTTGGGCCTTATGTAAAAATCACTCCAACAAAAATTTGCAACAATGATAATCTTAGATCGAAAAAAATACAATTATTTAAATATGCATCAATCAGGGATATCCAGACTCCTTTATTCCATCTTACAATAATACTGACATTTATATAAATATACATCTTCCACTCAGGTTTACTCATTGGTTTTGAAAAACAGGACTATAAACCTTTAAAATTATGTATTAGAGATGTGTAGCACTATTTTGAAAATTTCAACTATAGGTTTACTAATTGGCGGAATTGCCCCTGAGTGTTTTATGTAAAGCGCTGTATATCATTTGTAAATGGAGATTTGTTACATACTGTTTGTGCTGCCTTACTTGTCAGCTATTTGTTTATTTTGTTCATCATTTGGCGCCCTCTGGTGGTATGTCTGTAGAAAAACATGATCTGATGCAATACCACTTGTTTGTAATGAAATAGACTAGTGCTTTCTAGAAGTTTCTGGCTGCTTCTTGTCTGGAGGGGGCCGGATCGCCCAGGACTCCTGTAGATCTTTCCAGAATGTTTCTAGTCTATATAAATGCTGTGATTTTGTTCAGTTGAGAAGAGTTTTTGTTTTGGCATCAGAGTTACGTAGTGGCATTAGAGTGTTATTATAAGATTGCACAGTGGATTATTTGCAGAAATTTTTGGACCTAATCAGTGAAGAATAAATGTGTTTAAGTTGTCATTGCTGGTTTTCTTTGTTGTGATTTTCAAGTCATAACATTAGAAATGGCTTTGTTACCCTTTCTTGGTTGACCGTTACCCTTTCTTGGCTGTAACCTCCTTTTTTCTTATCTGTTGTTGAATTTTTTTATGATGCAGCCTCATGTGCTGCTTTTTGCCTACTTCTCATCGCCAGTCAGTTCTAAGTCATGTTTAGACTCAAAAGAGCTGTCTGTAATCATGCCTTGGTTTGGCTAGTGAAATTAAACCCAATTAGTATTTTAAGGGGACAATTTATTTTTTTCACATTGGGCCAAGCTTGGATAGCTTTTATTATCTTTCAATAAATGAAAACATCATTTTAAAACTGCATGTTGTATTTACTCAGGTTATCCTTGCCAAATATTGAAATGACTTTGATGACCTGAAACATTTAAGTGTGACAAATATGCAAAATCGAATAATTCGGGAAGGGGGAAAATGCATTTTTAAATTGTATGTTGTTGTGGAATGCGAAAGAAGCAAAATTTTTATTTTTTTTGGAAGCATTAAGCTCTGTCCCTCCTCTTGTTGTCTAGCGGCTAGAAGCGGCTGTTCTCAATTTGTTCCTTCTGCCCATGAACTCAGCAAGCTGATTGGTTGGTGGGCTGGCTTAAATTGAAACCTTCTGGAGCTGAATTTCAGACCTCAGTTTTTACCCCTCGGCCAACTTAAGCCAGAGGGGTACTGTCGTCACCTGTGTGTCTGTCTGTCGTCCGTCGTCTGTTGTACATCCATGACATTGTCCGGGCCAGTACTCAGCAACTAATGATCGCATCTTCACCAAATTTGGTGTGGTAACTCACTATGACCCATAGATGTGCAACGACAGGCTTTTTGCTGGATTTGACCTTTGACCTTAGCGCTGTGACCTTGACCCTGGAAATCTTGTCTGGGTCAGTGCTCGGCAACTAATCATCGCAGCTTCACCAAATTTGGTATGGTAATTAACTATGACCCATAGATGTGCAATGTAAGGTTTTTTGCTGGATTTGACCTTTGACCTTAGTGCTGTGACCTTGACCCTGGAAATCTTGTCTGGGTCAGTACTCTGCAATTAATTATCGCAGCTTCACCAAATTTGGTATGGTTGCTCACTATGACTCATAGATGTGCAATGTCAGGTATTTTGCTGGGTTTGACCTTTTACCTTAGCGCTGTGACCTTGACCCTGGAAATACTGTCCGGGTCAATACTCTGCAACTAATTATCGCAACTTCACCAAATTTGGTATCGTACCTCACTATGACCCATAGATGCGCAATGTCACGTTTTTTGCTGGATTTGACCTTTGACCGTAGCGCTGTGACCTTGAGGCAGGAAATCTTGTCCGGGTCAGTACTCAGCAACTAATTATCGCAGCTTCACCAAATTTGGTATAGTAATTAACTATGACCCATAGATGTGCAACTTAAGGTTTTTTGCTGGATTTGACCTTTGACCTTAGCGCTGTGACCTTCACCCTGGAAATCTTGTCCAGGTCAGTACTCGGCAACTAATTATCACAGCTTCACCAAATTTGGTGTGGTAATTAAGTGTGACCCATAGATGTGCAGCGTAAGGTTGCTGGATTTGACCTTTGACCTTAGCGCTGTAACCTTGACCCTGGAAATCTTGTCTGGGTGACTTTGTCCGGGCCAGTACTCAGAAACTAATGATTGCAGCTTCACCAATTTTTTGTGTATGGTAACTCACTATGACCCATAGATGTGCAACGTCAGGTTTTCTGCTGGATTTGACATTTGACCTTAGCACTGTGACCTTGACCCTGGAAATCTTGTCCGGGTCAGTACTCGGCAATTAATTATTGCAGCTTCACCAAATTTGGTATGGTAGCTCACTATGACTCATAGATGTGCAATGTCAGGTATTTTGCTGGGTTTGACCTTTGACCTTAGCGCTGTGACCTTGACCCTGGAAATACTGTCCGGGTCAATACTCTGCAACTAATAATCGCAACTTCACCAAATTTGGTATCATACCTCACTATGACCCATAGATGCGCAATGTCACGTTTTTTGCTGGATTTGACCTTTGACCTTAGCACTGTGACCTTGAGGCAGGAAATCTTGTCCGGGTGAGTACTCAGCAACTAATTATCGCAGCTTCACCAAATTTGGTATGGTAATTAATTATGACCCATAGATGTGCAGTGCCAGGTTTTTTGCTGTATTTGCCCTTTCACCTTTGCTCTGTGACCTTGACCCTGGAAATCTTGTCCGGGTCAGTACTCAGCAACACTGATCTTCACCAAATTTGGGTAACTCACAGTGACACATGGATGTGCAACGTCATGTTTTTTTTTGCTGGATTTCATTTCACCTTAGTTCTTGAGGCAGGAAATTTCACTTTGTCACAGCTTCACCAAATTTGGTATGTTAACTCACTGTGACACATAGATGTACAATGTCACGTTTTTTTGCTGGATTTCACCTTTCACCTTATCGCTGTGACCTTGAGGCAGGAAATCTTGTCCGGGCCGAGGGGTATTCAGCAACGCGTTATGTTTGCAGTTTCACTTTGTCCTTGGCCAGAGTTGTATGATCAGGATTTGCCCCTTGGTGTGTTTCCTGTTCCAGGAGGTCACAGTTCGGTAGAATACAAGGCAGGATTTATTTTTTAGTGACCCCTGTAATTCATGCTACCGTCCTTGATGCAAACCTGTACTAAACTGTTTCTTTCTTTGATTGTGTAATTCCATTGCTGGCAGGATGCTGCAAGGGCCTTACGGTCTGGAGCGAGACAAGCCTCTGTTCAGACTACCGTTCACCATCTTTGCTGTGGCCACAGTTTTCCTGGCACTTGGTGGCCTGGTCTCCTGCATCTTAATCTCCTTGCTGTATCATTTTGAAGACTCCACTGCAACCCATTGCCAGGTGAGCACACATGCCATTCCTGTGGCCACTCCCCTAGCAGTTTACCTGGGTCTACGTACAGTCACCCCAAAAATTATTTGTACACTGAAAAAAAGTTGAAGAATTAAGAAAATGATAGACTAGGAACACAAAGGATCGTTAATGATATACACCAGTCACATCCTTCATTATTTGGTAACAAAATTGAAATGCTCAAATGAACCCTTTAGTTCTGGTACCTTCTCAGGTTCTTTCACCGACCCAAGCATTATTTGTACACATTAAATGCTAAGAGTTTGTGGCAGTTCTCAATACTTCGTTGGCCTGCCTTTTGGCGCGATCACAGCTTATAGTCTCCGTGGCGTACCGTCAACAAATTTGGTGCAAATATCCTGCGCTATTCCATTCCACGCTCGCGAGAGTGGTGCTTTGAGCTGTTCTGTGTTCGATGCTGTGGCATCCTCATGCTGTCGCTCAGTTTCATCCCAAAGGTGTTCAATCAGGTTCAGGTTGGGGCTTGAGGTGGCCAGTCCAGAAAATCGATGCGTTTCTTCTTAATGAATCCTTGAACATGCTTGGCTGTGTGCTTCGGATCATTGTCCTGTTGGAATATATAATGACGCTCAAGAAGCCTGGATGCAGATGACATCACCTTTGTTGACAGGATTGCTTCATCTCTGAATGTATGCCACCATTGATGAAATGGAGATCACCAATGCCATCAGGTTCAGGTGACTTTATTTGCACCCATAGGTAGATTTGTCTTGCAGCAAAACAGAACACAGGGCGTCCATGTTAATAGGACGAAAACATTAACAATAAAAACACTAAAAACACTGGCAAAGAACATGTGCAAAACAAAGATGTGACACAGACACAAACAGGTATTCACATGCTTACTAAAAGATTGTCGTCACCTGCGTGTCTGTCTGTCGTCCGTCGTCCGTGCATGACCTTGTCCGGGCCAGTACTCGGCAATTAATTATCGCAGCTTCACCAAATTTGGTATGGTAACTCACTATGAGCCATAGATGTGCAACGTCAGGTTTTTAGCTGGATTTGACCTTTGACCTTAGCGCTGTGACTTTGACCCTGGAAATACTGTCCGGGTCAATACTCTGCAACTAATTATCGCAACTTCACCAAATTTGGTATAGTACCTCACTATGACCCATAGATTCACAATGTCACATTTTTTGCTGGATTTGACCTTTGACCTTAGTGCTGTGACCTTGAGGCAGCACTCAGTACTCAGAACTACTGATGAGGCACCAAATTTGATATGGTAACTCACAGTGACACATGGATGTGCAGTGTTTTTTTTGCTGGATTTCACCTTTCACCTTAGCGCTGTGATCTTGAGGCAGGAAATCTTGTGGGGGTCAGTACCAAACTTTGATCATGGTTCACCAACTTTGGTATGTTAACTCACTGTGACACATGGATGTGCAATGTCACGTTTTTTGCTGGATTTCACCTTTCACCTTAGCACCTTAACAATTAAAATGCTGAATTTGTTGATAGGCAGAGCTATCTGTTGGATCAACCTTTACAAGTTGGGAGTCAGATTCAAAAAAAGGAAAATTTAATAAAAGTTGTAACAGGAGCTGCCGGATAGTTCACTCTGTTAAAGCACCGCGTTGCGGAGCAGAAGTGACTCACGGTGCGGGTTCAAGCCCCAGTCGTACCAACCAGCAGTGGTTGGCAGCTTTTTCAGAAGTAGCGCACAATTGGCCATTGCGCTACAGGGATGCAAATTGGGAAGGGGCTGCCGGGAAGGGAAATATAAAATGGTTGCATTGTTTGTTGCTCAAGCGCCTCCTGTTGGCCAGCCGGGCGCTCGTCAGGAAGACTCTAAGCTTGTTCAAGTTCGGGTATCCTCCGCCCTTGTTCTGAACTTGCGAGGATTCAAACAATGTGTGTAAAGAAGCAGTATTGATGGGCACGTGCTTCGGAGGAGAGCCGTGAACCGTCCCTCTCTCCTGAATTGGCAACAAGGGGCCTCATACGAGCAAGCCTTGTACATAGTTCCTCAATTGGGCATTCCAGATTCGGGTGGGATTGGGGATGCCAAAAAAAAAAAAAAGTTGCAACAGAATATACAACGTCTATGTCTACAGACGAGGGTCTACTACCTTAAAGAAGATTTAAAAAGACATGAACAATCAAAGAAGAAGAAAAAGAAAGAAAACACAAAACCAAAGCTGAAATTGTCCCAAAGTAGGTCAAGATCTCAATTTCAGACACAAAAAGCAGCAAAATCTTCTGATGAAAAAGGCAGATGACAAATCCCAAATCCAATGCACAGATGTTAAAACTTCCAGCTGGTCTTGGTTTGCCAAAAAGTCTCAAAGCTTCTCTGTGCCAAAAAGTCCCTGCTTGTTTTCTGGGTACCAAACAGCCAAAGTACAGACCAAAGGCCCAGATTTTTATTTGGTTCGAAAGAAGGGAGGCAGACGAAAGCAGGCTGTGCTGATGCGTGGAGCAGTGAATGTCCGAGGGTGTGAGCAATGGTAAATTTTCTCTTGTGAAACTGGCCATTCGTGTGTTAAAATGCCCATGTGTTGATAGGAGCAGAGCTGAGCACGATGGAATGTTTATAAAGAGATTGATGGATTTAGTCTCTTTCTTATGAGATCAAGCATGAATATGGTTGGAGGTAATGAAGCTCAGATATAAAACCTTTGGAAAGTTTTACTCCTGTTCCAAAAAACATGCATGATATTGGCAAATCCTGGGCAGTATTCAGGGTACAAAACAAAAAAAAACAAAGAGGAAAAGAAGTAAAATCAGGTAAAAAGAAAAATTAAAAAGGGACACGTTCTTATCTTGCTAGATGTCACAAGGCTGTACCAATGGTGTTCTGTTGTCTTTGGAATTGCAGGGGTGTACACAGGGGTTTATGACCCTCTGCTTGATTATCATGGCCCTAAAGGGGTCATTTCTGGAATGTATGCATGAGGGCTAGAGATTGAACAGACTAAATTTGTATAGTTAAGTCGGTATAGGACCCATCACCAGGGAATGCATAAGTCATTGCCCATCAAATGATTCTGTCCAACTCTGAAGTTTAGTCAAAACTTCCAAAATTAAACACTAGTTGCCCTACACTTGTTAACAAGCTTATTTGCAAAGGTAAGACACTAGGTGCGTTTCCATTGCAGTTTTGCGCAAATTAAAAGTGATATTTTGAATGATTTGGCAAAGCACAATGAGGTCGTTGCAAGTTACGTAGGTGGTCACGTGATCCCCGAAGCAAAATGTACACAAAGGTTGATTTCAGTAGTGAATATGGGGAAATCTTGTGCTGCTGTTGCTTGCACCAATAATAACGCCATTCAGTCGTCTGGAAAATACGGCAAAATAAGTTTCCATCAATTTCCACGAAATAGTGAAGCCCTTTTGAAAGAGTGGCTTGTTAAATTAAGAACAATTGACCGTGGACAGCCTTACAAACCAACAAAACATTCAGTTCTTTGCTCAGAGCACTTCGAGAAAAGCTGCTTCACGTACCAGAAGTTCACAAGTAAGTCAACGGTTTTGTTGCAATAAAAACTGGTTTTAAAGTGAAGATTATAAGAAATTCGTGTTAAGGTTAATATTTCTATAGAATATATATTTAAGTCTGAACGCCCCCTTAACGGGGGCAATGAATTTGCATAATAAATACAGCATGTTTCCTAATAGCAACCTCGTCATGCGGCATATCCTCTTAAAGCAAAGAAACTCGGCGAAAAGATCGTGATGACTGTTTTTACCTAAACCGAACACAATTCAAGTAACAAGCAAGTAAATAAGCATCTAGCAAAACATTAAATAAAATAAGATAAGTGCTTTATCGCAAGCATTTCTGCTGAATTTGCGCTATGCATACAAATGATACCTCAAATGAAAAAGGACAGTCCACAAATTCCAACGATATAAGCCTTGTCATTTTAAATTGTCACCATACTCAAAGAACAGCAGGCATACACTTTAAATGCTACAGGGATGAGCAAAAAAATGTCTTACCTTTGATATTTTGTCATGAAAGCTGTTTGTGGGTAAATCTGCGCTTGCTATTGTTTTAGCCAGTCTATCTGAGAGTCCTCTCGCCATTATGCTATGCACTGGAAGACCTCAGCAGTATAATCGCTTAAAATGGTTTGTTTTTTGTATTTTCTCGATAATTAACCGCTAAATATTCAACTGTTGTTTTCAAAGCCAGTTTATGTCTGAGAATCCTTGCGTCAATATGCTCAAGTTCAAACACAGCAGAGCTATACAAGTGCTAAATCGACCAGTGAATATATAGTCTGTTGAGCTAGTGTCGTGGATAAGGCGGAGCACTTGGACCGGAGGTTCAATATCCGGTTATACATGCGACCTTTCAGAGCAAGGAAATAAATTTTTTTTGTATGAATAAATAATAATTAATCGATGCATCCCCATTCTATCAAAGCTATCCTCCTGGGTTACTTCGGGGATCACGTGACTTACACTACGGTTTCTGCATCCAGTGCAACGCCTCCATTGCGAACGGCGAGTGTTTCCATTGGAGATGCTTTTGCGAATAAACTTTGTTATTCTCGTAAATTCTCGTGTCACGATACTCTTTCCGAGTCAGAATGGATGCTGTAGATCAGAACCTGTTGCGTGTTGCGTCACGTCCTGCGGCTTGTAAATGCGCAAAAACTGCTTCAACTTTTTCGAAATGTTGCTATTTCGACACGGCTGAAAAACCACCTCATGAGAGCGCAAAAACTTTTTAGCGGTATTTGAGAGTTTTTTCGAAATTCACGTGTTTCCATTACCACTTTTTATTTCGCAATTTGGATTTCGCGCATTTCTAAAGCCCCGTTCCCACTTTCATAATTTCTACGCCGATTCATGCCGATGTACCAAGACCTATTATCTTAGTGAGTCGTGATCCGTCCGCCTGAAAAAGCCCAAAATTCTGTCACGGCCACGATGTTGACTTTGTGGCATATTCGTGATAGAGTCGTGGTGACGTCGTGCCTATTCGCATCCAAGCCGATTGACATCACATTATCTTTGTTCATCATGGGTCTGTCTCATTCCGTTCGTGTTCACATCGTGTTATGTCATGGGCATTCGTAGCATATCGTGACTACATCTTCCACAATCGTGGCCATTTTCCACAAGATGATTGCACTGGCATATTCACGAACCATCACGACACTAATACGACCTGTCAGGACACCATTACGACACCACTACGACATTGCTAAGACATATGACGATCCGTGACGAGCTCGTGAACCACCACGATTTTTTTGAACATTTTGAAACTTGCGCCACGACGAAAACGAGACGACGACTTTGTTGCCAACTTTTGCGACCGTTCAGGACTCCCCCCAGTTAGAACTACGACACCCCCATGACTTGCCACGATCTGACATCGGCGTGAATCGGCGTTAAAAATCGTGAAGGTGGGAACGGGGCTTAAGGTTAATGGAAACGCACCTACTTTCTCTTGTTCTTATCACTTATAAATGCTTCTTTCTTGGAACCTGTCCATTCAAATCAGTTTGGTTCAGTCTCTATATACAGTCTCTCCAAAAATTATTTGAACATTTAGAAAAAGTTGAAGAATTAAGAAATATCTCACCAAATAATGCATCCAGGCTGCTTGTGTGTCGTTATGTAATCCAACAGGACAATGATCTGAAGTATCGACTGTATTCAAGGATTCATGAAGAAGAAACGCACCAATCTTCTGGACTGGCCACCTGAAAGCCTGGACCTGAACCCGATTGAACACCTTTGGGATGAAATGGAGCGATAACGTGAGGATGCCACACCATCAAACAAGAAACAGCTCAAGACTCTGTTCCAGCTAATGTGGAATGGAAAGGAGCAGGATATTTGCACCAAGCTTGTTGACAGTACGCCAAGGAAACTACAAGCAGTGATCGTGTCGAAAGGCAGGCCAAAAACTGCTGAATATTGCTCTCAGTGTTTACTGTGTACAAATAATTCTTGGGTCGGTAAAATAACCTGATGAGGTACCAGAACTAAAGGGTTAATTTGTGTGTTTAAATTTTGTTACCAAATAATGACGGAAGTGACTGGTGTATACAATTAATGATTTTTTGTGTTCTTAGTCTATCATTTTCTTAGTTCTTCAACTTGTTCTAAGTGTACAAATTATGGTTGGGGTGACTGTACCATTACCTGGCTTTCATTCCCACTTGACTGACTAGTTTTGCTTGTGCAATTCTTTGAGAATAGTCTGAAAGATCTTCCTTTCTTACAAGATCATGCAACAATGAAAAATGAATTGGATTTTTTGGTCGTTGTTCCGGTTTCCTAAAGTGGGGGTTGCCCTTAGCGCATGCTCTCTGTGCTCAGTATTATCAGTAGCCATATTGGCAGGTGGTTGCTTGTTAAATGGTTAGACGGTGAGATCGATAGATGGAAGCTATGTTTTTCCGTCCTTGCTGTCAAGCCTGAAAATACGGATGACTGAAGATGTAGCGAGCACCAATTAAACGACTCAGTGAGTATGGAAAAATTACGGTCTGCTGGCTGAGCAAGGATGGCGGTTACATTCTTAAAGAAGTTTGGCAGGTATTCACACATTAGGAATTTAGTCTAACATTTAAATTGATCTATGGCTAGCATTGGTGTGGTTGCAACCATTTGCTAGCTAACATTCAATTTATTGTAATGGCGGTACTCTTCTCCCGAAGTGAATTCATCCATTCTGTTCTTGTGAACACCACTCCTTCATTACCTCTGCAGGGCTCGACAAGTTTCGAAAAATTCACTGTCCCTATAGGGCCAGTGAGTGGTCATTTCCACTGGCCCGAACCAACTTTTAACTGGCCCGAATTTTTGATGACCCCTTTCCGTGGATTTTTATTTGCAGCAAGGAAATCTTTTTGTTTTTCCAATAAAGAAAACACTTTTTTTCTGTAGATTTTACACAAATTGCCTTGACAAACATTCATAGCTTATTGTTTATAAATTAAACACATTAAAACATTCATATCGTCACGATCGCTCATTTTACAGAATTGAGTGAAGTAGATGGGCGATAAGCAGAGCTCCACTCTCGGTCACACATAAGCACCACGAATACGATGTTTTATTAATTGGTTATGTATGTTATTGCCCGCATACAGTAAAAACGGCCCGCCAATATATCTTGTTTTGGCCAACCTGTATTGGCCGAGCTCAACACATGCACAAGTGACTATTGGCAGCTGTGGCATTCGCTCTCTTCAGAGAAGCGGACGACAGTCGCGGACCTAGCATTTAGCTCTTTAGTGAGTCTTGAAGTCGCGTACTTCAGAAGTCATAGTCTACGTAACCTATTAATAAAAATATTATAAATTGCTTATTTTCGCATTGCCTTGGTATTGGCCTTTCTGTTGCGGTAACTGTGGCATTCGCTCTCTTCAAAGAAGGAGACGACAGTCGCGGACCTAGCATTTAGCTCTTTAATGAGTCTTGAAGTCAAGTACTTCAGAAGTTATAGTCATAATATTGCCATGATAGCACAGCATACGTAATAAATTAATAAAAATATTATAAATTGCTTATTTTCGCATTGCCTTGGTACGGGCCTTTCGGTCGCGGTAACTGTGGCATTTGCTCTCTTCAAAGAAGCAGAGGACAGTCGCGGACCTAGCATTTAGCTCTTTAATGAGTCTTGAAGTCGCGTACTTCAGAAGTCATTGTCATTATATTGTCACGATAGCAAAACATACGTAACCAATTAATAAAAATGTTATAAATTGTTTATTTTCGCATTGCCTTGGTATTGGCCTTTGGGTCGTGGTATTCGCCCTCGGCTGCCAATACAGCGACCCTCAGGCCAATACCAAGGCAATACGGAAATAAGCGATTAATAACATATTTTATTACCACTGAGGACCATGCCGAGACCGCTCCTAAGGCAATGTCCCATAGTGTTCACGTAGCATACATAAAAACACAACTTCTTGTCGCACTGGAGGATAATGGTACCAATGATTTAAAAGTGAAATCTTCACGTGTTGTTAATAATTTTGTGTAGTTGTTAGAAAAATTCATTCACGGATTTAACAGAGCCCCGTTTCTGGGTGTAGGCTTTCGCCCGTCAAAAGCGGCCTGGTCTCAGTTAGCGCAGATCAGCCAGAACATTACGACCACCATCTTTTTTGCGTCTTTTGGCCACTGGTGTAACTTGAAGTTCAAGTTACACCAGTGGATTTCTTACAGCATCATGGTATATATTAACGTTTACATAGGTCTGGCGGGAACATTCTCCTTTAAATTCGAGATAGAAGAAAGGGCGAACCGCACGAGAAACTACCTAATGCTCCATTAGCCTGGACTTAAGATTGGTAAATTAGCATGCTTCACAAAAGTGCCGTTCACGATAAAATAAAAATGTATAAACTCCAAAGTAACCATCGAAGCAATAATGAACAAAATCTTTGACCTCTACAAAGAAGTATCTTTGACTCCGTTTAGCATTTTACTGCGTTTTACAAAACCACTGAAGAGCACTGATTTCATCTTACCTCTCCAATGCAGAGCTGAATACTGAGGAGAATAGGCTACTGCGAATTTGGAGAAAGTTGCGTCGCCAAAATGTCAAAGATCAAACGGCATTAATATAAAAATTCTACTGAACTAAAGAAAACTCCCCGAAACAATATATGCATAGATAAGAGGAAAAGAATAATAATGTGGTAACAGAAATTGATTTTTGGTGAAATGTAACATCGCATGTTTACACGGGTTACACTTAAGACACCTAGAACAAAACCTGAATGATAAAGACGTTGAATTTTTTTTCTCTCTGAATTTTTTTTTACTGAGGTCCGAGATTGCTAGTTACGGCTATGATGATGGGTCGGATATACTGAACTGAATACGAGTACGCTTCCTCGCAGCTGGCACTGGTTGCCTTGATCTGAGAGAATGTTGCGATTGCTAGTTTTGATTATGACATTGTCGTCATCGTCATGGTCTACCGCGGTAGATGAAATGGGCTAATGCTTGTATTAAATAGTGGCGCGCCCGTGAAGTGACTGACGGGCGAGTTAAATCGCGCCCGTGAAGACCACTTGGTGGGCGTTTACTGGCGCCGGCGGGATCGCGCCCATCCCGTGGCATGCACTGGCCCGATCGGGCAAGCACAGGACGAGGTGCGCTGGCCCGATCGGCACTTCCACAGGTCCGAGGCCATCAGGCCAATGTACTTGTCGAGCCCTGCTCTGGCTAAACAAGACTAGCCAGCTTGGTCAAAAACAAGCTGGTACATGAATTGACAGTTAGTATTTTCACTATTGTGATGCTCAGTTCCGTTAGCGCCTTAATGGCAATTTGCACTATGTGTTCACATTGCTAATTTCCGTTAGCGCCTCAATGGTAAATTCCCATTATGTGCTAGCATTGAGATAACCCAATCGCTCAGCTACTCAATGATTAAGGCAAGGTCATTCCATTGTTAAGAGCGAAGGTTTGTGCAGATATAGACACCGGCGTCTGTAAATTCCAAAATTTAATTCCTAAACAATTCTGTAATTGAATTTCCAAATGTCTTGCTTCACTGGAATAATTTTATAGTCTGTGTGACACAAATACTGAATTATAAAGCCTAAAGAGGCTCATGCATAACAGGAAAAATCGGCATTATTTTGTATTCTGCTCAAAGGAGCTCATGCATAACAGGAAAAATCGGCATTATTTTGTATTCTGCGCAAAGGGGTTAATTCACAGTCAGTCGAGTCGCTAGCTCCCTATAAACATTCAGTTTCCGCTCTTTTTCAAAATTAGCAATGTGGCTAGCTTAACCTGCTAGCTAAATAGCCGCAGATTGGTTATCGGGACACAGAAAGGAACACAAACCACTCTGCTTACAAAATCGGAACAGGAACACAGAACTCTTAAATGAGTCAACACTTATTTAATTTTTTATTTATAGTATCCTCAGTTTTCTTGTTGAGCTAGCCAGCATGCTAATGATGGCTCACTTGGGACAGGAAGAGAGCAGTCGTGGTTGTCTACCCGTTGTCTACCTAGCAACGATAGAAGGGAAACCTGCAGAGGCCCCAATATAGGTTATTTTTATTAAAAAATGTTAATCGCGGTCACTTCAAGTGTGGCATAAAAATAATCAGAAGACCTTTGCCTTACTGGAAATTGTATTGATTGGGTGCCATATGATGTGGGGGAAAAATATAAATGAGATATTTTGCGCTGTCTCCTCAGTCTACCATTGACCTCAATACATTGAAACATCTGCCTGTACTCCTAAATGTTTTTTGTCGCCACTAGAGGTCGTTAATTCTTTGACCAGGTAGTTGGCTCTTAGGCTTCATCTTGTTAGTAAGGAAGATCTTTGATAGTATCCTGGTTTTCAAATGGACATCGTTATGGCTACTGTGACCAGTCTGAATATGAGAAAATGGGATATTTTGCAATGAAATGCTGCTATTACACTTCTAATGCCTGATATAAGGCTCAACAGATAGATGCTCATTTAAAGCCCTGGGAAACCTGAATCCTTAATAGCCTTCTAACTATGTAACTTTAGCCTCTGTTGCAGACGTCTTATGTGGTTCGCTTCGCTCACGCACCAACGTCTGTGCACTGTGCAAGGTTTGTGTTCCGTGAAGTAATGGCATTACGCGAAATAAGCCATTCAGAATGCTTCTTATATGATTGTCCTTTCATGTTTCCCCTGTCAAATATTAATAACAAAAATTGCGGGCACATAAACCCCAGAAAAATTAATCAATAATTAAATTTGTTTTTATGTAAAATAAGAATCCGATTGAAGAAAGACAAAATATTTGTATATGGAAAAGCCAACTTGATGTTCCTTCAGTTGGAAGTGTTCTTTCCATAAATACTATATTCCTCAAGCAAACTGTTTGTGTGCCATACGGAATGCGACGGTTTATTGGAAAAGTTATCAATAAAAAGCCAAATGGATGAGACCATAAAGGAAATCAAGTGACTTTACAATGATAGCGACCGGCCCCGCATCAGCTGTCTACCTACCGAAGCGCCGTGCGCTGCTCTGCAGCTAAAAAGCTTGTGTTTGGGAAAACTTCAACACTGAAGAAGCCTGGAGGAATTCCTCCTTTTGAGCCTTTTCATCATGTTGGTGTTGGTTAGCCTCCGTTGCAGACATCTTATGTGGCTTGCTTCCCTCCCACGCTCCCACAACAGTAGGTGCATATGTAACAAGAGCACTCAGAGAGCGCAGCACCTCCGCCACGCCAAGGCAACTCTGTGCATTAGTTATTTTCATTGGCTGATGTAGGGTGTTGTTGCATTCCACTGCCAGGTGGCAGCAAAACCCAAAAGCACGCCGACTGGAAATCCGGCCCATTGGAAAGACTTCAAATCTCTGCCAGCATAGCTGGATTTGAACTTTGGCCCATATCTCAGCTGTACTTTGGCCTAGATATGCCAAAATGTAATCACTTGTTCCTCTTGTGCTACTCTAAGATCCTGCAAAGTTTGGTTAAAATCTATGTGGCCGTTTTTGAGATATCCTGCTAACAGACAAACAGACAAACAAATAAACGCCGGCAAAAACATACACCTCCTTGGCAGAGGTGAATTACCTTCGCCAATGTGGTAATGTTTTACCTTCGGTTTGTGGCTATGTTTGTTTGCTCTTTAGCAATAATACGGAGAGGTAATGGACAGGTTTTTATGAGTTTTTTTTTTTTTTTTTTAAACCAGAGGTGGGTCTTGGCCATTCGTAGCAGTGATTTCATTTTGGGAGTGATCTGGATCAAATTCTGGATCCTGGAATTTTTTTTATAAGATTCTTCATCATTGCAGGATTGGAAGATTGGAACAATAAATACCATGCCTCTTAAAATCCACTGGAAGGTAGCAAAGTTCCAAATGCCTTCGCTGAAGTATGCATTCTTCTGAGTGCACTTGTCATCGATATTTGATCTCTCTGTCTCTGTTATTGTCTCTCCCTGCTATTTTCCCTATCATGCCTGTGTGCTGTCTCAGGGCGCACATCTGTCGGTAAAGATGGCAGCGTACCATTATAGGGGTACGCAGTATATTTACTGTGACAATTTTAAGCGCAGTAATAATCACTGCCGCCATTGGGTAGACATATGAGCTTGCTCCTTTTGTTTTCCACGAATCATATTGAATGCGGTCTTGACCAAACGGCTGCCAAACATCAAAGGCCATATGAAATGCTTGCGGAAAGAACTTCTCTAACTTAAACATTCATCAGCGACGTGCTGAACGGAGCAACGTCTGCAGAATCATTACCTTTTAACTGACAGTTGCCCTCTCCCTGTTCTCATTTACTTTGTTTAGTTAGCAATCAAACAAATGATTTGCTGAATTACTAATTTAAATTGGTGGGCAGTCCAATTTATTTAGATAACAGTTTTGTTTGTCACATTTTAAAATTTTAAATAATTTAAACATCACGTTCGAAAAGCTGAAACAAAATCTTTTCCACATTTGCTGTAGGCTATTTAGATGCCCAAAGTAACCAAAATCAAGAGCTATTAATTACTTTATTTTTCATTAATATTTTTCAATTGTCAAATAAAAAATGCAACAAATTTGCGGCACAGATTTTCCTGAACATGTTTGACAGGTTTTTGATGACTCTCACATTCAATATGCTCAACAAAATGTTTTCCTCTTTGCGTTTATCTTTAGATGCTTACAAACCACGGCCATCTTCAAATGAATTTATTTTTAAATGAATCTGTAATAATACTTAAAAATTCTACAATCAAGAGATGGAATTTAGAGGCTTTTATTACTAATTAACCAGATTATTGGCATTCTGTCAATCTAATACAGTAGCCAAGTTAGGTCTGTCTGCTTCTCATTATCACTTCTTAATCATTATAGGCTACATATTGGTCATGATTAGTCAGTTGGCTAAATAATTTGCTAATTTTCAGTTAGGCAAACTACTCTGGAATAGGTTTAGGGTAGGCTAACTATGCCAAGGTGAAGGAAGCTGTCCGACCTTGCTGATAATTAGCTGACCTTGAAGCGCAGTTTTCTTCCTGGAGGCATTTCAAATGGCCTCTACTGCTTGATTGCTGTTCGTTCAAGACCGCATCAGGTATGGGTCATAGAAAAGAGGAGAAGCAAGCTCGTTTATTCGCCCCATGGTGGTGATTACTTTTATTGGACTTAAAATTATCACAGTAAATGTATCGCTTACTTCTTTGTCATTATCTGATTCTACCCTGGCAATGGGCTTACAAAAACAGTTGAATATGTTTTTGGGGAGCCATGCTGGAGTCATCCAGAAAAACTCCAGCATTTACAGCTCATTTTTCCCAAGACCAGTTAAGTAAATTTGCCTGGAAAGTTATGGGTTTTTCAACCTACTACATCTTGCAGTTGGAGCTGTGCCCTCATTCCCTCCACTTAATGATCTCCATCTCCAGGCATCACATATTCCAAACATACAGATTGATAGTGGAAGGTGTGAACAAGAGACAAAGTTAAACTATAAGTTAACATAATAACTTTCACTGACTTATTGGGCTATTATTAGACTATAGTTGAGCTCCTATAACTTTTGGATGTTGCTAACATTTAGCTGTAGTGATTTGTAGCAAACATTACTTGTTAGCTAATGTTAGTGTAAATGCTTCCGTGATGTAGCTCATTTGTCTTGAGCAAACATTAATTCATTTGGCCAGGTAATTATTGTTACCTGCAGCTGAGCTTACACTGAACGAATTTGAAAGGACTGACTAACAATTTTGATTATGAATTCCCAAAAATTTTCCCAAAAATTGGGCATCAGTTGGATTTCATTTTATGCTTTTGAAGTGCGCTAGATGAGCCATTGGACACTCTAATTGATTTCTGACTTGTCAGAAAATTTCAGCTCTTATTGTATAGTGCGAACAGCTCTGACTATGAACAGTGTATGAATATATTGTCCCAAGCCATGCCAAAGTAATTCAAAACTGAAGCTAGTTAAATACAAACCTCACTAATCGGACATTCAATGTTCTGTCCATGATGGCGCAATGTGAGCACCATTGTCGCAAAGAACTCCTACAGTGTGAAGGAGGGAGATGTCAATGAAACCGTGGTCTGCCACGACTACTCTTTCTTGTAAAATGGTCTAAGCAGCCAAATGAGCTGTTTTCAAACTTGGGATTCTAATTATCAACCTTCATTTTCATGCAGATTTCTGTTGATGCTTCATGAGACCCTCAGCTTTGAGATCATGGATTAATTTTTACAATTTCCAGCCACATTTCTGAGGCTTAAAGAGTAATGCATGGTAAATATTTTAAGGCCAGAAGCGATTGTTGTGCAGTGCAGTAAAAAACATGAACATTGCCTAACCCCTTTGTGCAAAATACCGATAGGCTGCACTACCAGTCAAAAGTTTTTGCACACCCGAAGATCTTGTCTAGTCTTTATCTTGCATGTATGTTTACAACAAAGAAATCACTGGAACCCAATACTCATTTATTACCAATATTTAATTTACAAGAAAAATCCACAAGGAATTCAGCACAGGTGATTGAAATGATCAGCTCACCATCAACCGCCTGAAGCTTCTTGATAATGAGTAGATCATTTGAATCACCTGTGCTGGAGCAGGGAGAGATCTAACACATGCAGGACAGGTGGTACTCCAGGAGAGGTTTGAGAAGCACTGGATTAGACCATCGTTACTGATCTGCTAAAATATTGACAAAATGACTGATCCAAGTTTTCCTTAATTTGTTTTGTTATATTTATTGTTTATACATAGGGATTCAGTTTTCTGACCTTTCTGTTATACAACCAATATGAGACTACTGACACAAGAACAAAATATAAAATATAGCCGCAAGCGGCAATTCCGGGGTTCAAGCCACGAAAGACCATTAGTAGTTGAAAGCTTTAACAGCTTAATTAACAAGTGTTGCCACTAAGTGTGGCCATGTCCCCCGCCAGGTGACAGAAATCGACTGGGGTCGGCATATCACAAAATTACACATTGAAGCCAAAGATGAATAAAATCGGTCAAACCGTTCTTGAGATACCACGTTCACAACAAACGGGACATGATGGGCGGATGGACGGACAGACGGAGCTGAATACTATGTCCCCCGCCCCTAACACACCTTGACACCAAAGATGAATGGAATCGGTCAAACCGTTCTTGAGATATCATGTTGACAAGGAATTTGTAAGTTGACAAATGGTCGTAATGACCTTGAGAATAATGCCAAGGTCACGGAAATCTACGGGGTTGGCGTATCACACCAATATACCTTAACACCAAAGATGAATGGAATCGGTCATACCGTTCTTGAGATATCGCGTTCAGAACAAACGGGACATGACGGACGGCCGGATGGAGCTGAATACTATGTCCCCCACTCTGCTCGCTATCGTGGCGGCGAGGGACAAAAACCACTAAGAGTGTGTTGCAGGTATTTGTGTGGACCTAATTTGCTAGTGTAATGATTGGACCAACAACTTATGATGTATAATCTGATTTGTGTTATGTTAGGCTATTTTGTGCATTTATGGCACCCCCTACTGGTCGATTTGATTGAAACTTTCAGGCTTTGTTTCAGGTTCTTATGTGGACATATCCTGTGAGTTTTGTAATGATTGGAAAAACTATTTATGATTAATAGTCTGATTTGTGTTATACCACGTTGCTTTGTTTTGCATTTATAGCGCCCCCTATCGGACAATTTGAATGAAATTTTCAGAGTATGTTTCAAGTACTTAAATGAATATATCCTGTGAGTTTTATTGCTATAGGACAAACAATTGCTGATTTATAGTCTGATTTGTGTTATACTATGCTGCTTTGTTTTGCATTTATAGCACCCCCTATCAGTCAATTTGAGTGAAATTTTCTGGGTATGTTTCAGGTACTTATGAATATATTCTGTGAGTTTTATGGCTATAGGACAAATAATTGCTGGTTTATAGTCTGATTTATGTTATACCACGTTGCTTTGTTTTGCATTTATAGCGCCCCCTATCAGTCAATTTGAATGAAATTTTCAGAGTATGTTTCAAGTACTTATATGAATATCTCCTGTGAATTTTATGGCTATAGGACAAACAATTGCTGATTTATAGTCTGATTTGTGTTATACCATGCTGTTTGTTTTGCAGTTATAGCGCCCCCTATCAGTCAATTTGAATGAAATTTTCTGGGTATATTTCAGGTACTTATATGAATATATCCTGTGAGTTTTATGGCTCTAGGACAAACAATTGCTGATTTATAGTCTGATTTGTGTTATAGCGCCCCCTATGGGCCGATTTGCATGAAACTGTTAAGGTATGTTCCTGGTACTTATATGGACACATTCTGCGAGTTCCATGATGATTTACATAATGGTTGTTGACTTTTGTCCATTTATGTGTTACGCCACGCCCCTGCTGAAGTTCATTGGTCAATATCTTGAAAATGAAATGAGATTTCAACAAGCCTTATATAATTTTTGATAAGCTTGGTCCAATGATGATCCAAAGCAAATTTCGAAGGAATCAGACCTACGGCCTAGGAGGATTGTCAAAAATGTGTTTTTCAAAAATTCAAAATTTCGGAAAATCAAATATGGCGGACCTTTGAGGTCTTTATGGGAAAGTTGTAGAGATTGGACCAAGGAATGTCTGTACCTAAGTTTCGTGTAAATTGGACTTAGAACATAGGAGTTATAACCTTTAAAGTGAAAACCTGTTTTTCTTGAATTTTAGCGCCACCATCAGGCCGATTGAGTAAAAAATGCCTTGGTCAGCATTTACACACAACTTCCAACCAATGTGCAAAATTTCAGGTCTCTATCATTGACCATCTCACGGGAATTTGCGAAAACATTTCTGAAGAAGAAAAGAAATAATAATAATAATAATAATAATAATAAATATAGCCGCAAGCGGCAATTCCGGGGTTCAAGCCACGAAAGACCATTAGTAGTTGAAAGCTCTAACAGCTTAATTAACAAGTGTTGCCACTAAACGTGGCCATGTCCCCTGCCAGGTGACGGAAATCGACTGGGGTCGGCGTATCACAAAATTACACATTGAAGCCAAAGATGAATTAAATTGGTCAAAGCGTTCTCGAGATTTCGCGTTCACAACAAATGGGACGTGACGGACGGACGGCCGGACGGATGGACTGATGGAGCTGAATACTATGTCCCCTGGCCTTAATACTCCTTGACCCCAAGGATGAATGGAATCGGTCAAACCGTTCTTGAGATATCGCGTTCACAACAAACGGGATGGGACAGACGGACAGCCAGACGGATGGAGCTGAATTCTATATCCTCCACCCCTAATACACCTTGACACCAAAGATGAATGGAACCGGTCAAACTGTTCTTGAGATCTCACGTTGACAAGGTATTTGTAAGTGGTCAAATGGTCGTAATGACCTTGAGAATAATGGCAAGGTAACGTAAATCGAGTGAGTTGTGAGCACCCCCCTAATACACCTTGACACCAAAGATGAATGGAATCGGTCAAACCTTTCTTGAGATATCGTGTTCACAACAAACGGGACATGACAGACAGACAGACGGGCGGACCCCCACCCCTAATACACCTTGAAACCAAAGACGAATGGAATCGGTCAAACCGTTCTTGAGATATCACGTTCACAACAAACGGGACATGACGGACAGATGGACGCCTTGCGGACGGAGCTGAATACTATGTCCCCCCCCTAATACACCTTGACACCAAAGATGAATGGAATCGCTCAAACCTTTCTTGAGATATCGCGTTCACAACAAACGGGACATGACGGACAGACGGACGGGCGAACGGAGCTGAATACTATGTCCCCCACCCGTAATACACCTTGACACCAAAGATGAGTGGAATCGGTCAAACCGTTCTTGAGATATCACGTTCACAACAAACGGGATGGGACAGACGGACGGACGGCTGGGCGGATGGATGGAGCTGAATACTATGTCCCCCGCCCCTAATACACCTTGACACCAAAGATGAATGGAATCGGTCGAACCGTTCTTGAGATATCACGTTTACAACAAACGGGACAAGACGGACGGGCGGACAGAGCTGAATACTACGTCCCCCGCCCCTATTACACCTTGACATCAAAGATGAATAGAATCGGTCGAACCGTTCTTGAGATATCACGTTTACAACAAACGGGACAGGACGGACGGACAGACGGCCAGGCTGATGGATGGAGCTGAATACTATTGTCCCCCGCCGCTAATACACCTTGACACCAAAGATGAATGGAATTGGTCAAACCGTTCTTGAGATATCATGTTGACAAGGAATTTTTAAGTGGTCAAATGATCGTAATGACCTTGAGAATAATGCCAAGGTCACGGAAATCTACTGGGGTCGGCGTATCACACAAATATACCTTAACACCAAAGATGAATGGAATCGGTCAAACCGTTCTTGAGATATCGCATTCAGAACAAACGGGACATAACGGACGGCCGGACGGAGCTGAATACAATGTCCCCTGCTCCGCTCACTATCGTGGCGGCAGGGGACAAAAACCACTTCAAGAGTTTGTTGCAGGTTTTTATGTGGACCTCTTTTGCCTGTGTAATGACTGGACTAACAACTAATGATGCATAGTCTGATTTGTGTTATATTAGGCTATTTTGTGCATTTATGGCACCCCCTACTGGTCAATTTGATTGAAACTTTCAGGCTATATTTCAGGTTCTTATGTGGACATATCCTGTGAGTTTTGTAATGATTGGAAAAACTATTTATGATTTATAGTCTGATTTGTGTTATACCACGTTGCTATGTTTTGCATTTATAGCGCCCCCAATAGGACAATTTGAATGAAATTTTCAGAGTATGTTTCAAGTACTTTTATGAATATATCCTGTGAGTTTTATGGCTATAGGACAAACAACTGCTGATTTATAGTTGGATTTGTGTTATACCATGCTGCTTTGTTTTGCATTCATAGCGCCCCCTATCAGTCAATTTGAATGAAATTTTCTGGGTATGTTTCAGGTACTTATATGAATATATCCTGTGAGTTTTATGGCTATAGGACAAACAATTGCTGATTTATAGTCAGATTTGTGTTATACCATGCTGCTTTGTTTTGGATTTATAGCGCCCCCTATCAATCAATTTGAATGAAATTTTCAGAGTATGTTTCAGGTACTTATATGAATATATCCTGTGAGTTTTATGGCTATAGGACAAACAATTGCTGATTTATAGTCTGATTTGAGTTATACCATGCTGCTTTGTTTTGCAGTTATAGCGCCCCCTATCAGTCAATTTAAATGAAATTTGCTGGGTATGTTTCAGGTACTTATATGAATATATCCTGGTAGTTTTATGGCTATAGGACAAACAATTGCTGATCTATAGTCTGTTTTGTGTTATAGCGCCCCCTATGGGCCGATTTGGATGAAACTGTCAAGGTATGTTCCTGGTACTTATATGGACATATTCTGCAAGTTCTGTGATGATTGGCCCAATGGTTGTTGAATTTTGTCCATTTTTGTGCTAAGCCACACCCTTGCTGAAGTTCATTGGTCAATATCTTGGAAACAAAATGAGATTTCAACAAGCTTTATGCAATATTTGATAAGCTTGGTCCACTGATGATCCACAGCAAATTTCGAAGGAATCGGACCAACGGCCTAGGAGGAGATGTCAAAAATGTGTTTTTCAAAGAATTCAAAATTTCGGAAAATCAGATATGGCGGATCTTAGAGCTCCTTATGGGAAAGTTGTAGAGAATGGACCAAAGAATGTCTGCACCAAGTTTCGCTTGAATCGGACTTACAGCCTAGGAGTTATGACCTTTAAAGTGAAAACCTGTTTTTCTTGAATTATAGCGCCACCATCAAGCCTACTGAGTTAAAAATGCCTTGGTCAGCATTTACACACAACTTCCAACCAATGTGCAAAATTTCAGGTCTCTACCATTTACCATCTCATGGGAATTTGCAAAAACATTTCTGAAGAAGAAGAAAAATAATAATAATAATAATAATAATAATAATAATAATAAAAATAAACCAGCACAAAAACAATAGGGTTTCAGCCCTACGGGCTTGAACCCCTAATAATAATAATAAACCAGCACAAAAACAATAGGGTTTCAGCCCTACGGGCTTGAACCCTTAAAAATTGTAACAATTTCAGAAAAAATTGGGGTGTGCAAAAACATTTTGACTGGTAATGTATGTAACTCTGTATTTGTTTAAGAGACTCTGGAAAATTATTCCAGTGAAGCAAGACATCTGGAAATTCAATTACAGAGTTATGTAGTAATTTAATTTCAGAATTTATGGACACTGGCATCATATGTGCGCAAAGGGGTAAATAATCATGGTTCTAATAATAATAGATTACCTTAATGTAGGACTGTTCACCGTACCATTTGCCAGGTTGATGCACAGCAGCCACATTTGTTTGGCAGAAGTGGACAGAGGACTTTCAATTGGTGTGGAACTCCTGTTATGTGGTCGAGGTGCAACACTGGGGGCAGTTAGAGTTATTGATGATGTAAAGAGAGGTTTCACACCCAAGGCTCTTTGTTTTACCCTGTTTCCTCTATTATGCACAGGTACCCAACTACCTTCCCTCCATCAGCGCCTCCATTAGCCTGACCCCTGAACGCTATATTTGGAGGGTGTGCATCGGCCTTCACTCTGCTCCAAGGTTCCTGGTGGCAGTTGCCTATTTCAACTTCTATCGCCGTCGATTCGCCAAGCGCTGGACCGAGTGGCTACTGTGCTGTGTCAATTTACTCTGTGCTCTCGGAGAAAACCTGGGCCTGCTGCTTCTCACCTACGTCTCCTCCAATGAGGCATATGGTGGGTTTACATAACGCAAGTTGACTTTACAGTGCAATACTGTTCAACTCAGTCTCATTCAGCAAGATTTAATGCAAGTTTTCATTATGGTTCTGAGTTTACAATACAGTATTATTGACTCCATTTACTCCAACAAGACAAACAGCGGGTTTACATTACACTTCTGAATTTACAGTACATTACTGTTTACCTTCATTTCTTCCAGCGAGACGTGTTACGAGTTTACATTGCATTACTGAGTTTACATTTATGTTATTCACTTAGTCTCTTCCAACGAGACATACTGAGTTTGAGTAAATTACTGATTTTTTTAAAAATTAATTACTGCTCGCTCCCCGCCGTCCCCTTCAACGAGACATAGAGTGGGTTCACAGTACCCTTCTGAATTTACAATAAATTACTGCTCCCCTCCATCTCCTCCAACAAGACAGGAGTTTGCTTTGCACCACAGAGTTGACAAAACATTAATGCTGTTCATATGTGTCCCCTCGAAGGAGGCATGCAATGAGTTTACTTCCCACAGCATTTACTCCAATGAGACATGAATAGTTTACATTACGAACCTATGCCTCCTCCAAAAAGATCTTACTGTTACTTAGTACGAAATTTATTGAAAATATAAGTTCATTATAGTAGAGTCATCAAAAGTTGAATCTTGGGGTTGAATTGATTGATTCTAAGGCGAGTTTACTCGTGAGTTTGCTGCGGACCCACATAAATGTGAATTTTGGTTTTGAACTGGTGGTTAGTTTTATGCAGTTTTCCATGATTTTAACAGTTTGACACTTCAAAAGTTGATTCTCGAGAATGATAGGATTCTTGATTTTATGGTGATTTCCCTCAGGCTTGTGTGTTGTACTGCATTGTCCCCAGATGTACACAAGAACGGCTTCATTGTGTTCATCGCCTGCGCACTGGTACACATGGCCATCTCCTGTACGCTGTGGAAGGTCATTAAGAAATACTCATTCAGTCCTGAGGTACAGTGATCTGCGTAAACATGTACGCAAACAAAGCCATTCAAAGGTTTTGTTTGCCTTACTTTTGTTTTTAGTTAAGCCGTTTTAAAAGGGACACTCCATGCTCCCTACAATCCCTTTGATGGCATTGAATAGAATTCAATGTGAACCAGGCTAAAAAAAAAAAAAATAGTTAGCTAGTTCCTCCATTGAATTCTATTAAATGTCATCACAATGCTAGCATGCAGCATGGGTTGTCCCTTTAACTGTAATTAATGTCAAATGACACAAGTCAAAAATAATCTTTTTTTTTCTTAAGATGGTTGTTTAAATTTTTGAGTTAACGTGACAAAAAAATATGGTTCATCATTGTAATCAAGAAGAGACAATCTTGAAGTGCAGCACATTTGTGAGATGGGTATTTATTTCTTTTTTAAAGAAATTATGTTTGTATTTCTTTTTCCAATCCGTGACTGCTTGAGAATTGTGGTTTTACTACAGCTTTTGACTGGAATTCTAAGTGTATGTCTTTCTTTGTCTGTTTGGGACTTAGAACCAATCTGTACAGGGTGTGATCGAAGTTTTGCAAAACCCAAAATATTCCCATGGCAGCTGCCTGCCTACTGAAAAAGAACAGAGCCAGGATGAATGATTATGAAACATCAAAACCAAAGGTTTTGTAATCCTAAAAAGCATTACAATGCCCCTGGGCTTTGTAATGCAGTAAACTGAGCCAAGGTATAAAGGCAAAAAACAGTACCGGCATTCTTTGAAAATTTGCACTGCGGTTAATTTTGCATGACTTCAGGAAGGAAACAAAAATCTTCTGGAACTCTTTACAGTGTCACAACATTTCAGAAGATTGATCACATGATCTATCCTTTGGGGTATGAATGTGAGCCCTTTTGTAATTTTCACACAGTGCATAGCATTGTCTATCCCTCCGTTTCGTTTTATATATTCCTCTGAATACAGCAAAACCACCATGCTAAACTGTAAGTAAAAGCATTCTAACCTGTGTACTTGATCACAATGGCTACTGCCCTGTGTCTTTGATGTAATTTATTCACTAATGTGGTTATTGAGTGCAGTGGAGGATCATGTGTTTGTACTTTTAGAAATTTAGAGTAAATGGCAGGAGGGTCCAGTTTACATGTAATGTACATAAATGTACACAAAATGTAAATGAATCATACAATGTCATATTTTGAAATGAAGAAATTATGAAGCAAGGTATATTTCTCTTTCTTGTATAGGATTGAAAATCACTTTTTTTAGTTTTAATGGTGTACTCAGGATGAACCCCTGCCCGTATCATTCCTGCAGTAACCTTGCTCTCCTATGGTTCTCATGAAACACATTTTAGGCAATTTATCTATTTTTCGCTGAAGTAAGATAATTTAATTGATCACAGCTGACCAGGCAATGGAACTGAGTGACATGGGTCAAGCCTTGCAGATGTCTTAGGTCATGAACTTAAATTCAACACCTGATTTGGTTTCAGACATGATCATGTAGCCAAGTTTGAAATTTAGCAGAGACCTACACCAACTTTGATATCAAAAGCAACCATAGCATGATGCAGACCTTTAGCGTGGCTTCCACTGGTTTAGAACCTTGTAGTGTTTGACTGGCATTAAAGGAGGACTGCCACAAGAATACATGCTGCTGCAAAGTTGGTTTAACAGCAAGATCTGATCTACCAGATGAAAATCGTGAACCTAAAAGGTGGTGTTGTGCATTTTCATTTTCTAATGAAAGTAAAATTTGCTACCACCATGAAATGGCCTACATCATTCGCTACAGAAGTCTACAACGGCAATGTTGTGACCCTTTTAAACGGCAGAATAAATCAATCGATGGTGGGTTCCACATTTTATGTATCTCACATTGTAACACGTGGTTTATTTTTACTTTACAAAGGAGCTGGGATATGTAGTGGTCACAGTGCTCTGCAACATGTCTGATGCTGTTCCCCTTTAAGTCACTGGATGAATATTTCTTTCAAGATCCCTCACAATTGTGAATCAAGAAATATATATTTATGTTGGAGATCCCAAGAACCTCGGAAGTCATGAATGTGTGTAATTTGCCATCATCTGCTTAGCATAGCTTCTGTACAAGAAAGACAAATAATACATTGGAGAACAAGGTTAATGCAGTTTTAGAACTTGGTAGGGGCAGGGGGAGGGCCAGGGGCTCATCCTGAGTACACTATTAAAACTAAACAAGTGATTTTCAATATATTTACCTGTACAAGAAAGAGAAATGTACCTTGCTTTAAAGTTCCTTCATTTCAAAATATGACTTTGTATGATTCAGATGTTTTGTGTACATTTTATGAACATTATTGGACTATACCGTCTACCCCCAGAACAGCAAACTTTGACCTGGAAAAAAGAAGGGAAGGAGGAGGAAACCAAAGCTGAAAACTTGCAATAATAAACAGATGAAACGGGGGTAAAAAGTTGGTTAGGCTGGGTATTGCCCCCCATGGGTTTTCGGCCCTTGTTAGAGGGGCCATTTTTGTCTATTTTCAATTGCAGATCCTTTTTAGACCCCCACCAATCCATGATCACTCTATCAGGGGTGGTTCATGAGCCTTTTACTCGTAGATTTGTACCCATATTTGATATCCCTGCAAAGAAATTGATGTTATTTTACAATATGTGGTCGCAGGGTCCCTCCAAACCTCCAGGGCCCTGAGGTCTGTCTTGCAAAAGTTCCCTCTTTGGGAACCCACAACTGCTAAATGGTGCAAGATAATGTAAATCTAAGCGCAGATTCTGAATGACTCGACCAGAATCGGCTAATCTACCAATTTTCAACCTTCTGGGACTCTCCATTGCGGAAATATTGACCTCCCAAAACCACTTTGAGCATTGGCGTTCTAAAAAAGTGGGCGTGGCACCCAGAATTTGAAGGGCCATAAAATCTATACCGGTGTGATGTTGGACCCTGAAATTTTTCAGGTGTTCATTATACACCGTAAGGTTCATTTTGACAGACTTTAAGCTAAAGCTGAGAAGGTGACTTAGGAAGTTTTCAGAAAATGTGATCACTTGGCATGGAATGACCCAGTAGTGTCAACACTGCAGGGCAGTAGTGAGCTATGGTCACTGTCAAAATATAGGCAGAGAAGCCTTCAGTTTAAAAGTTCTTTTTTTTAATCAAATTTATTTGTATAGGTCTCAAGTTTCATTGACATTGAAAAGTAGGAAGCTGTAAGAGTTCTCTGTATGACATCATTCTAACTAAGGAAAGAATAGTATTTGTTTTGTAGAGCTCAACCCCAATTCCAAAATAGTTGGGACAAAGTGTAAATTGTGAATAAAACCAAAATGCAATGACTTTCAAATCACACCAGCCAGTATTTTATTCACAGTAGAACAGAGATAACATGGCAAATGTTGAAACTGAGAAATTTTGCAATTTTTTCCACAAAATGAACTAATTTCAAAATTGATGGCTGCTGCAGGTCTCAAAAAAGTTGGGACAGGGGACTGTTTACCATGGTGTAGCATTCCCTCTTCTTTTTAACACAGAGTGGAGGCGTCTGGGCATTGAGGAGACAAGTTTCTTGAGTGTAGCCATTGGAATTTGATCCCACTCTTGTTTAATACAGGCTTCCAGCTGCTGGAGAGTTTTGGGTCTCCTTTGACAGACTTTTCGTTTAATTATGCGCCAAATGTTCTCAATCAGTGAAAGATCAGAACTGCAGGCAGGCCAGTTCAGCACACGGACTCTTCTACTACGAAGCCATGCTGTTGTAATAGCTGCAGTATGTGGTTTTGCATTGTCCTGCTGAAATGCACAAGGCCTTCCCTGGAATTGATGTCATCTGGAGGGGAGCATATGTTGCTCTAAAACCTTTATATACCTTTCAGTATTCGTGGCGCTTTTTAAAACATGCAAGTGTCCCACACCATATGCACTAATGCATCCCCATACCGTCAGAGATGCTGGCTTTTGAACTGAACGATGATAACAGGAGGGGTGGTCTTTCTCCTCTTTAGCCCGGAGGACACAACGCCCATGATTTCAACAAGAATGTCAAATTTGGACTCGTCTGACCACAGGACACTTTGCCACTTTGCTACAGTCCATTTTAAATGAGCCTTGGCCCACAGAACACGGCGGCGCTTCTGGATCATGCTCAGCAATGGCTTCCTTTTTGCATGATGGAGTTTTAGGTGGCATCTGTGGATGGCACTGTTGTGGGATTTTTAAATTGTATTCCTGAAAGAAATCAGACTGAGACAGATGAGTAAATAGGATCCAGTTTACTATTTGCAAATAGGGTCTTCATTACATGCAAGAACATAGACAAAGGAATCTCTCCTTTGCTTTGGATATATGTAAAAGCAGAACGTCATGATGTACGCCCTCTGCGTCAGCTTAAATGCGTCTTCGCATCCCACGTAAAGTCTGGCTCCAGTAATCCTAAAAAGTTTCTCCCCCCGCAGAAATTTACGTTTCCTTGGGTCTTATCTAGAACTCTCCAGGCTTCAGAAGGAACACACTGTTTCAGTAAACACACTTCATGACGCTTCTACATAGGAACAAGCTAGATTATAAAAGTTGCAATCACACATGGCCTAGGTCACCTAGGCCACTCGAGAACAAGCAAGGTTAAACACTTAATGACTGAATAAACAAGTAAATCAATACTAAATCAAGAGCAAGCAAGGATAAACAATTAATAACCAAATCAGCAATAATAAGGAATTTATGACTGAATTCCAACAACAGGCACGGCAGACTGTGTTTACAGACAGTGGTTTCTTGAAGTATTCCTGGGCCCATTTAGTAATGTCAATGACAGAATCATGCCAATGAGTGATGCAGTGGCGTCTATGGGCCCGAAGATCACAGGCATCCAGTAAAGGTCTTCGGCCTTGTCCCTTACGCACAGAGATTTTTCCAGTTTCTCTGAATCTTTTGATGATGTTATGCACTGTCGATGATCAGACCTTCAAAGCCTTTGTAATTTGACGTTGAGGAACAATGTTTTTAAAGTATTCCGCAATTTTTTTTTTACGCAAGCCTTCACAGGTTGGAGAGCCTCTGGCCATCTTTACTTTTGAGCGGCTCAGCCTCTCTAAGACGTCCCTTTTATAGCCAATCATGTTACACACCTGATGCCAGTTAACATAATTACTTGCTAAATGTTCTTTCAGCTGATTCTCTTATATATTAATTTCTTTTTCAGCCCTTTTTTGCCTGAGTCCCAACTTTTTTGAGACCTGTTGCAGCCAGAAAATTTGAAATAAGCTCATTTTGTCGATAAAAATGTAAAATGTCTCAGTTTCAACATTTGAAATGTTATCTATGTTCTATTGCTAATAACATATTGGCTAATGTGATCTGAAAGTCATTGCATTTTGATTTTATCCACAATTTACATTTCGTCCCAACTATTTTGGAATTGCGGTTGTACTCTGGTCATTATATCCCCGAAATACGAGTTTCAGGGATATCATGGTTTCGCCCCACCCGTCACCGCGTCCGCAGATTTTAGCCGTTAGGGCGATAACTCACAAAATACTTTACACTGGCTTCTCATTTTTAGCATATGGGTAGATATGGTAGAGAGGATGAACTGATTAGATTTTGGGCAAGTATGCACTCCTAGGTTTGCCACTAGGTGGCGCTATATATTGAAAAAATCAGTTTTTTAACCATATCTCTGGAACAATTACTTACACAGACCTCAAATTTACCTCATATTGTAGGTCTAGTAAAAGAAAATCTAATAAAGGGGGCTTCGAGGGTGTGGAATTTCGGGGATATACCCTTTGCAGGGCTCGAAATAGCGGGTGCATAGGTGCACGTATGCACCCGGTTTTCGGCAGGTGCACCCAAAATTTAAAGTTGGATGCACCGCGTGCACCGAGTAAAAATCTGCCCCCAAATAAATCCTCTTTTTACAAATGCGCTCATCCTTACCTGAAACTATAAATTTTATCGGTAAGGGACGAGAATTAATGACTAATCGATGGGACTACAAGACTGCGGAACACATTTGGTCTGAGGCCGCGTATCATCATTGGCTGATCGCGTAATGTATATTTCTCATCAAAGACTTTCTCTGATCCAGGATCAGGGAGTTTGTGGGACATTTGCCCTCCGCGGCACCAGGGGGCGCCGCTAGCACAGACCACGACTCGCACCAATGGGACTGCGGCCTCACGGGAGAAATAAATGACGTTTTACGCTGATTGGGTGGACGCTTGGGAAATTGTAATTGAGATTCATGTTTGAAGATCCATTCATGTTGGATGTAATGTAAGTGGCTGCTGGGTGATTGATTAAAATCTTACAAAAAATAAAATTCTTCTAGATTATATATAATCTAGGAGGAGAGGGTCTTAATAATGGAGTTATGAAGAATGTAAAAATATAAAAACAGCAAAAAGCAGCACTGTTGCTACTATTGAGGCCAGAGAGGTCCTGTGATGGAGTTGTGGAAAATTACTTTAGTTTCTTGGCCAAGTCAAACAAAGTGAAATTAAATTATTATAAATTGAATATTATCTGACTGTGATAAATAACAATAGTACACTCAGTTTTACTGATTTCTTTTTTTTTTTTTTGTATTTTTTCCATTATTTTTCTCATATTGAGCATGATTTTAATAAAATCTTATCCCACCAATAACCCTAACCTGTTGCACCACTACAAATTTACAGTAGTCCTATGGCATATCAAAGAATATGAGTTTAAGAATATTTGTTTATTCATTTTGTACTGCTGCAAAGCGGCTTTTTTATTGAATTAAGCAAGTTTTAGACTGTCCACCTAAACACGCACGAGTGCGCCCATTTTCAAAATCTGGGTGCGTCAAAAAATCCTAATTCGAGCCCTGCCTTGCTGTCAGCCGCCGACAGCGTAGACCCAGTTCTGGTAGGCTGTCCACTTGGTTTGCCAATGAATGTCCACATACTAATTAATGCAAATGGGTCATATGGAGTTCTGCATTGAGCTTTGCGTGTGAATGTATGTGTATGAGTGCGCATGTGTGTGCTTGCAGGCCCTTGTTTGCCATCTTCTATATTTGATGAAAGTCAAATTTGTTTTTTATCTTGCTCTCAGACCGTATCTACTCTCAGACTGTGGCTGACTTTGCATGAGTTTGTGTGTATTGATCCATTAAAGCTCCTGTTCTGGTGTGGCTGCAGGGTGTTTACTGTGCCTGAAAATGTACTATAAGTACTGCATGGAATAACTGAATGTATGAACTTTGATTTAAGCTTTGCGCAGTTTTAGACACTGTGACATATGCCAGGGGAAGATACAGGTTTCCTTGATCTTTTATTTGAGGGGTGATGCTTGTAGTTACGCATGGCGGCCCAGCATGCAACGCGGCTATGGCAGGTTTAGAGGCGCAGCCCTCAAGGGTGCTGCAGAATTATGAGGTGAGAACTGTTGAGATTGCAGCACATAATATCCTTCCTGTGTAACTTCCTGTCTCAGCCAAACAGATGAGGGTGTGTATCTTCTACTCGGATTATAGAAAAAATACCAAGCGAGTTACTGAGACCTCGGCCATTGGCTTTCCTCGGGTGTGGTTAAAGGCATTTTGAGTGAGATGACCGCTTTGAGTACATGGACCAATGCGTCTCTCACATCTTGCTGAAATTTTTTACAGTTGTCACACTCACAAAATTGCAACCGAACAGCTTATTCACGTACAACTGTGCCGATGACTTAAACATTACTACCATGTCATGTAATTGCCACTGCTTGCCCTGGTGTTTGTGTTTATGTGTGAATGGTTTGAACAAGAGGTTTTAAAACCTGTTGGCAAATCTAATGTCCTGTTGTGAGAGAATGAGTATTGAATTAATTGAGATTGCTTTTGTGAAGACAGTTGGTTTTTTTTCTTGAGTTTTTTTGAGCCATTTGAATGGAGTTGGTGTTTTTGTGTATTTGTGAGTGATTTTTGAATGGAGTCGGAGTCTTTGAGCATTTGTGATTTGAGTGGAGATACTGTTTATGTGCGCTGATTGGTTATTACATGATTTCGGCATGACTATTGATCGATGTGGTTTGTCTGTCTGTTGGTTTGCGATTTCTCGCATTAACAACTGGTCACATGTCGTTCCATGTTGGCTCATATTGTTGGCACTGGCATCTAGTTTAGGCCTATTGAAAGTGATGACTCTGGCCTCAAGGGCAAGGTCAAGGTCACCATGTCCTTTGACCTTGAAGATTTCGGCATGTCCTCGCTCTGAGTAATTTTATTTTTAACGTTGACCTGATTCGTGTGAAATCTGATGTGTGGCAGGTCATCTTGTTTCTTTCTCTGTGCAGGAACAGACCTCATACCTGTGGAAGAAATGGCTATTTATCTTCAACATAACCTCCTGCCTGTTTGCTGCTTACTTCTATAATTGGCACAACAATTACTGCGACCCAGGAAGTGAGTGCAGCGCCTTGGGCTCTTTGCCTCTGTAATGTCCTTTTGTCTCTCTCCCTCTCACCTGTATTCCCTTTGTTCGGTGATGGGGCTGATTAGGTGTTCGGATGTAGTGACTCAGTTTGCTGGGAATTTGACTAGGACATTTAGACAATTTTGGAAACTGCCGGGAGATTTTCAAGATGGTGTAAACTCTTGTTCGTGGATGTCGTCTGTCATCCAAGAACAATTCGACCTTGCAATCACAAATTTTGATCAAATTTGTCAAAACTTGTAACATCTTTGGCACATACAGTGCTTTTGGGATTGCATTTCTGCCCTGCAGCCATAAATGTGGGCATAGTATAGTGGTCATTTTGAAAAACTGAAGTTGTCTATTTTAGACCTTTCTAATTTAGATTAACACGTTCGCGCAGTTTAGATGTCTGCAGACATGGAGCTGCTCTATATGTGCACGTGGTTGTACTATTCTATCAATAGGTGGCACACCCATAACGGTTATTGAATATTCACGAGGAAGCACTGCCTGTAAACGATTTAGAATATATACGAGTCAAGTCCCATCCCTGCTTCCCAGGAATTGTATAAATTAAACTCCTCAGCCAAGCCTGATGTGCCAACTGCCAAATAAACTTTTCCATTGTTTCTGTTCATCAGTTAATAAAAATGATCTCTTGCAACAGAAAAAAAAATTGTTGTCCTTTGTTGCAACCACTTCTGCTATAATAGGCCAAAGGTATCTTAATTAAGTAGTGAAAATAATCATTTTCTGAAGCAAAAATTCAACATGGTATTGATACTATATCATTCTACAATCAATTATGGTCATCAGATATTAAAAATGCGTGATTCCCTGCCATTGATTTACGCGTAGATTCATCCCTCGATGAATTCAGTTGCTCCTTACATTCTCATACGATCTCTCACTGAAATGTAGTCACTCTAATGCTTGCTCAGGCTTATCTAAATAAAGTACAGGTATAGTTCACGCGCACATGAACTATAACCCGGTAATTATCTATTGATTGACACATTTTCGTCCTGTTCCAGACAGTATAAACTTTCCACATTAATTGAAAGCATTGATTGGACCATCAGAAAAGTATTTAAACCCTTGCGTAGCGGCAAGATGGATCGCATTCTCTTAACTGTGCTCTGCTGAATGATGTGAATGCATCGAAAGAAAGACTCTCAAAACTAACCTAGAAGTGCTTAGGTTAAATGTACCAGATGCAAATGTCATACCAACATGGTCGGTGAGAGTTTTGAATGGAACAGGACTGGAGGGTCTCTTGTACCGGATTGCTGTTTGTGTGGAGGAGGAATTCAATAATGGAGAGTTTTTTGTTTTTTGAAAGTACAGTGGTGTATAAAGTACTTAAGGCTAGCTCGCTGGCTTGCTGTTTTTTTTTATTTTCGGTTTACCATAGCCATGATGATCACTGTGCTTGTTTGCCACATTGGTTAAGAAGTGTTAGAGCTATTTGCTTTAGAATTTATACTGCATTTGACGAAATTGAATGCCTAGTGTTAGGTTTTTGCATGTTTAAAATGCAAACAGCTGAAAGACTTCAGTAAATCCCCTGCTACGTTCATTGCACCGATTCTGTTCAATCTAGGGTAGCATATTGCCTGCCTTTCCTGATAGTGGAATGTCCGTTATGTTAAAATAAGGTGGTGGAACCCAATAACGCTCCAAACATAAGCTAAATATCTGCTAGCAAAAAGCTAACGTTAACTAGCAAAGTTAATTTAGGCCTGCATTAACTGTGCACATTCTGTCAATTTGTTGATGGATTGCTGTACATTGTTGTCTTTTTATGCTGTCCAAACTCAGCGTGTTACTCTTGATTTTATGATCATGGAACTTGGATATACTAACTTTAGGTTGTACCTACCCAGTATGTAAACGTTACCCTCACAGCTCGAGGGTTCGCCCGACATGCTGCATTTCCAAGGCTGTAGTGGTCTCAATTTCAGTTAAAGTGAAGATACACACATCATCTGAAACTAGGCAACCTAAGGTATCTATAGATGCTGAAAATGCTATGTTATGATGTTGGTAAGCAGGTGAAATAACGCTCCAAACATACGCTAAGTTTCTGCAAGCAAAAAGCTAACGTTAGCTAGCTAAGTTAATTTAGGCCAGCATTAACCGTGCACATTCTGTTAATTTGTTGATGGATAGCTGTATATTGTCTTTTTATGTTGTCCAAAGGCAGCGTGTTACTTTTGATTATATGATCATGGAACTTAGATGCACTAACGTTAGGTTGCATGTGACATATATATTCCCCCTGTTTTTAGGCCAGTACATCTCACGCAGGGGCCAGTGCATCGCAGTTATGCGGCAGCACATCTAAGCCATCCAGAATGGTCGGTAGATTCAGCCATCGTGAGGTCACACGTTGTGTTACTATGCACGCGTTGCTATGGCTGTGTTTTGAAGCCACTCCTCCCTCTTCCCTCGCACCACCCCCTCCGCCCAGCCACGCCTCTATCTTCCAGCCGAGTCAAAATCTCGAAATTTTCTCGCGAGAGCAAGATGGGCTTGATAAAAAGGGCAAAATAAATGTGAATGTTGTGCAATTTTTGCAAATTACCACAGAACATTATGTTTTAGACCCAAATCACTTCTTTTTAATGGGTGTAAATACCAGGCAATGGATCCTTCAAGTTGCTGAAGATAAAGAAGTTGAGAAGTTGGAAAAAAAAATCAAGAAAATAATAGATGAACATTTGGAAAGGTGAATGGATTGCCACAAGAAAGTATGAAAAAGTAGAATAAGTTGAAAAATCAGCTGAAATTGCTGAATTTTGCTGGAGTTAATAGGGGTACGAATGACTTTTAGAAAAAATAAACTATGAAGAATTTCAAAAATCTGCTTGGATGCAACATAATCCAGAACATGCTGAATATTTTAAAGTTTGAGTGGTGTCTATAGCTTAAATGGGGTGGAAGGAGTTGGTGAGCCAAATGTAAGTAGGAGAAGAAGTTGAATAATAATAATGATAAAGAAAGAAAGAAGAGTGTAAGGTGTGCTGTTTCGCTGGAGCAAGCACACCATTAAAAATAGTACAACAGGCCTTGCATTTTGAAATTTGCAGGACCTGAACTGGTCACTCTCCTACACTGTGCTAGGCGAACTAATTGCTCTCCTACCTCCCGGGGACCATTGCTCTCTGTGAACGACTCGAGGAGCGTGTTCAAAGGTCTATCGTAGACTCAGGATTTTAGTGAAGATGTAACAACAAGCCACAGGACTGACTCTTGATTTGAATAAATACAAAAATGCAATCTGATTGCATTTTGTGTCTTTTATTATTGCAAAACATGAATGTGGAATAACAAATACCTTAGTGAGATAACCTTTAAAACATTAAAATAAAAAAAAACATTTTCACACACAGAATGAGAAATTTCCCCAGCACCTGCCATGGAACAGCACCCGCTGACAGTCACTCCCTTGGTTAATCCCAACTGACGTGAAGTGAACTTAATAAATAACTCGCCTCTACTTCTGGACTAGCAGTTGTAAAAGAATGGGAGATAAAAAAGGTAAACTCTGAACATCAGCAATGGTCACCAGCTTTGCCTGAGCCGCAATTGCAGTCACAAACGTCAAATCCATGGAGTTCAATGTTTGTTAATATTTTCCGTGAAAACAAGTACTTGATTTTTTTTAGGGAGGCGGCATGAAATTTGACAGAGGTGGCTGCCTCGTAATTCTCAATGCAGGAAAAACCCTGTTTGCAGACGAACTCCGTATCCCCAGCAAACTTTGTAATTTCCAATTGTGTGTGGCCTTTTAGAGGGGAATCACTCTTGATCTTTTTTCTATGCTTCGCGCATATTTTACGCGCATATTGGAAATGTGAGGGGCGCGATCGATCGTGCCCCTTATGTGAAATTTACTGCTGCATTTACTGCTGTATGTGAAATTTTATTTTTTGAGCATCATACAACTTTTCCAGTCTTTTGTTCCCCCATCCCAACTTTTCTGAAATGTGTTGATAGCATGAAATTCAAAATGAGCTGATATTTTTCCAAAACAATGAAAATTTCTCAGTTACATCATCTGATATTTTTTCTTTGTACTATTTTTTATTGAATGTTGAGTTTAAATGATTTGCAAGTCATTGCATTCTTCTTTACTTACACTTTACGCAGTTTCCCTACTTTTTTGGAAACAGGGGGGATACAGCATGTCTCAAGTCAGAACATTTAAAAGGTGGGATTTAACAGTTTCTGAAAAATTGCCTTGGAGTGACCTTTGACATTCCTTCTCCCATAGACACCAATCTGAATGACCCATAACCTCTAGTGGTTATAAATATTCATTAAATTTGATGAAACTTTGCATAGAGTGAACATCTTTAGGCTACAAACCAGCTTGGTATTTTATTTCAGCCTTGCACCCCACTTCCGAATGGGCGTGGCGGGTGGCAGACCAGTAGAGTTTCAGGTTCACTTTAACTTCAAGTTTAATGCTGACATTGTGTCATATAATTGAATGTGAATGTACAGTGTCGTTGATGAGCATGTATTGTTATGTATTAAACTAATTGAAATCCCAAGAAGATTTGGATATGAAGATCCTTAAACTAAAACTAAAAGTTCGCATTTTAACCTCACATTCATTGTTTCATATCCATTTGCTTGGGTAATACAGAGCCGAGGCTAACCACAATGTGACACTATAAATGCTCGTAAAGTGTGCTGTGTGTTAAAGGTCCTGCCTGCAGCAGTGATTTTTGTCTTTTCAACTGGACAGTTTAATAATTCACTGTCTGTCTTTCCTCTCTCACCTTCTTTTCTCCTCTCTCTTTCACTCTTTCCTGCTCTCTTCCTCTTTTTTCCTCTCCCTCACTCTTTCTCTCTCCCTCAGTCTACACCCTCTTTGCTTTCTGCGAGTACCTGGTGGTTCTCTCAAACATAGCCTTCCACATCACTGCCTTCTGGGACTTCAGCGCCAAGGAGGTGATGGTGGCCACGCCCCCTGAGGACAAACGTTTCTGACGGGGGAACCAGGGGGCGGGCCCTGGCAGCGATGTAGTGCCCTGCCCCTCCTACTCACTTCCCTCCTCCACCTCGTCCTCCTATTCTTCACCCTCCCTTCCCAGTGCTTGGAATCATGGGAAGGGAGATGGGGTATGGCCAATGAAGAAGGGGCCTATGGAGGACCAGGTCTTTCACATCTGCCCATGAGGGGGAAGGGGGTGTTGTGTCATTCCATTTCAAACACCCTAATCCTACATGATTTCATCAATACCAACTTTGCAGGGAATGCCAGTCACCAGGTTTCCTGCTCTTATCCCAAGGTGCTGAAAGCTGTGGCACAATGGCCTGTGAGGGCAAGAAAGACCACCCTGCGTTAGGCTGTCTTGTTTCAAATGTACGGTCCTTTCCATTTTTAGAAATGGCATTTCTGCAATGATTGCAGTTGACCATTACTGCATAACGAGGTGAGTTCATCCATCAATGATGGTGTGTTTTTCTCTCTGAGCAAAACATTTCCAGTTTATGGCCAAACTACCAAGCTGATTGGCTCTTTCTTTGCTTGGCACATGGTTACGTCTTCCTCTCCCAGCTACTGGTGTCTGTTGTTTAAATAATCAGACCTTGTTTGTCTTATCAAACTGTTCTTCCACTCCGGTAGTTCCTCTTTCCTTTGTTTAGCTGGTTTCTGTGGTTCCCAGGTGTCCTGCAGGGCAGTAGTGCCTGGTGGATTTTGCTGTAATTCAGCACAATTGACTCATATTAGTCAAGGCTTTAGAGACGCCTGCTTGCTTGTGCTCGCTTCTACCATTTTCACCTAATGGCACCTCATGCCTTCCTCCAAACAAAAATTCAATCATTGGCCCTAGCTGCAGGCTTTTTCTTGGTGATGGTAGTATTCTATGTGGCTTGTTTTGAGTGCCACTTGACTCTGAAACCAATATACTGTTTATGTTGGTGACAGTATATGAGTTCACTCTAAAGGTAGCACATGCTCAAAATAAAATATCACTCAGAATTTTTGAATTCGACAAAAAAATTAATGAAATTGCAATCTAACGAATTGTCGCTAGCTGACAGCACTTCAGAAAAAAAACCAATTGCTTGTTTTCTACCTTGTTGTTTGAGCTGATGCTGCTAGTTGTTCCACTTGCTCAATTTGGGCAGGAGAACATTTGATTAACCCGTTGATACCAAGCTTTTACAAAAACAAACATGACTGCGCTGCCTACGTTGATTAAGACCAGACATCAGAAATGGTCAAAGTTTTTTTTTTTTTTAAATTAAATTCTGAGTTAACCATAGCATTTCATAGTATGAAATGGCAAAATAAATGTTGCTTATACATTTCAGCACAAATTGGATGCATTTATTTACAGCAAAATGCAGCAGATTTCACAAATCAAGAGCAAATATTCAGATACATAATCAGTTTGAATTTGAATCTTTGCTAAAGACCTTGATTAGTAGAATCTGGTGTGTAACTGCCTAGTTGGAATGAAAGCCTGCGCCCACACCGGCCCTGTCTGGATAAGCTTGAGGAGCCCAAAGCATTTAAAAGACAAGGAAAAATCCGTATTCGGGCAGAAGAGTCGATTAACATTATCTGAATTTCTGTATGTGGACGCGAAAGGGTTAACCCCCCTCATTACTATTCCTCTGATCTCCAACAGGAGCCAGGTAGGCAGATTAAATGAATAACTCGCTCATGGAAGTTGTTGTTTCTATCCTGCTCTCAAATGTTTGCCAGTATGCTTACTGTCCTTTTACCCTTGAGCTCTCCGACTGTCATTGTTGGACTAAAATCCTGTTTCCTAATTGCTGTGTTAGGTCATAGCACTCTTCCATAGGTCATAAATTCTGCACGCTTGTACTTCTCCCTGAAAGTTTCTTATACTGGATGATTTTTTTAAAGTCTGATCGTTGAACAGATTTCACTTACGTGACTCATTGGTTAGGGGTCCCATTTCCTTGAGTTCCAGGTATTGCTCAGTTCACAATTATGCCTGCCTGACACTTGCATGAATTTTGGTCCCGTAATGCCCTGCAATACAGCTTGCCAAGGCGTGCCATTTTAGTGGTACGAAGCATGTCAAGATGGCAAGGTGATGCATGGTTTGTTCCATGTTGTGCCACCTGTCACGCATACGATAAGAACTGTTCACAAAATGCGAGCCGTGTTTGCGCCTAAGTTAAGCACTGTTCTTGCGTAATTTACCACAGTGGCACACATTGTCACTCATTGTCACCCATTTCACACAGAGTTCATGCTATGTTCACGCCTTGTCACTCATTGAAGCGACAAGGTTGCGCTTGAGTGAAGTCGTCGTGCCAACTTTTTAGTCACAGCTTGGCGTGACCATGTGCAAACTTGTTGTGACTATCAGCTAAAATGCAAACTACTCGGCCTAATGGCACGCCAAGGGCATTCATTGGTACGCCTTCTCGCACAATATTCATGCCGAGTTTGCTCTTAGTTTATGAACTGTTCACGCAAGTGGCATGAAAATTGGGTCGTGCCCCAGGAAAAAATTTTTGAATATTTTGAAATCCTGAACAAGACCTGGCACGCACTTTTTCACCTACCTCACACCCCGCACGCACAGTCATGAGTACTTTCCTCATTGGCACGCCATAGCGTAAACTATTTGTCGTGCAAGTGACAAGGTGGCATTAGAGGGGAAGAATGACTGCCAGCAGTAACACCTCTGCCCTTAAGGGCCTGATTTTAGCATGCGGTATGAGCCCAGGAGCTGTAAGGCTTATTTACCATAAGCCTGTTCATGTCCTTTATGTTGCACTATTGGCTGTGTTTACAAAATAAAACCTTTATTGTCCAATGTTGACTTCTCTGCATCACATCACCAAATTATCCTATTGGTTCAGTCAGTAAGCCCTTCAGCACATGCTCCTGTGAGCATCAGTGTCTGCTGACCATCAGTCATAGTGCAGATTTCAACTTGCATTTGATGAGTGTCTGCGTGCTTTCAGCACCAAGACTGCTGGTGTTTGCGGCGGTTGGTATTACTGCATTGATTCACTTTAGTTATCACCATGCCATTAAAGCCTGCTTTAGATATTCCTTGAAGTGAATCCAATCACTGTGTTCTTTAAGGTGGTTTTTGTGAAATGGTTTTATATTGCCATTGTAATTACTGTTTGCTGCTGCAGCAAAAGCTATTTGGCTATTTAGTAGCATGGAATGCTATGCTGATGATGTGTGGTTTTGCTAGCGTTGGAGCCAAGCGTGGAGTCAGCCATTATGGGTTTTTTATTCCTGAGTGATGCGTCCGCTGGATTTTGTAGTCTCTCCCGCTTTTCGTTGAGGCTTGTGATTGCTAGACGGTTCGCTGTCATAGCGTGGATCATAAAGATGTTTGAAATGTTCAGTTTCGCCTCTACTTCTTATGCCATGTGCTGATGCAATTCTGTGAAACTCAGGATATTATTATTATTATTATTATTATTGTTATTATTGTTGTTATTTAATTGATGTTTTGTGTGCCTGGTTTTAATCCTGGAGCATTTTAGAAGCGGTTTTTACATTTCAGAAAATGGGGCCACTTGACAGCAGGTTGGGAATCTTCACTCAGAGCAAGAATAAAGTTTGGTCAAAGTTGTTCAAGTGACCAAAACCAGTGAGTTTTCACTCTCCAGTTCCAGATTACTATGGTGTATTTTTACCTTGCCAAGTTGGCTGGCACAACTCTCAGAAATGCTTTCAAGAATACTACTGGCTTTGTTGTTAACATTTCCATTTCAACAGACCTTTTCAGAAAGTTGTTACGCTGAAGCCATATTTTTAACACAGATGGTCATACTGTAGTTGCTATTTTCTGACGTTCATGCAGACCATATGGTGTTGGCTTTCAGTTTCTGCTTTATGTGACAAAATTATATTTTTGTGATTTTTTTTTTTTTTTTTTTAGGTCAGGCAGTCTAATATTTCAGAGATGTGGGTATGTAAGTGGGCACCATGAGTCACTTCCCTATCTCCCAATGTTACCTGCATAACTTATCATATTATATTGAGAGGCATTAAAAACGCATACTAAAATATACAGTTTTACAGTAGTGCTAAATGCTTTCTTTTCTCTCTGTAGCTGCAAATCATGGTCTCGGGGAAACTGTGCTTTTGGCAGTGAGACTTGCCCTCACTGCTGTCGTTACATTCAGTCAACTCAGCAGTTCTGATCCATTGTCTGACATGGCAGAACACGTTTCATGGAATGTGCTTTTGTGGCGTCACAGGTGACGCGCTTTGTTGGGGACGATAGCTGACACATCTGGTTATTCTGTGTCATCCCTGCAGTCTGGATACCGTTATTTAATGGACATTAATATGTCTAGAAACCTTTTTTTGAGGCTGGCCATCACTGAACGTTCAAAATGTTTGATTCTTCCGAGATTTGTTCGTTTGTGGCATTTGAAATCGGAATGATGTGACAGTCTTAATGTGTGTTTTTATTGGCCCTAACCTTGAACTTATCATGTGCAAAACGATTTATCACAATATGTGATTCACAACCATGATCCAGGGAATTTGTTACATTTGTGTAATCATGATGAGGTGTTAAACCAAGAGGGGATTCGAACCCAGACACCTGACATTTTGCAATGCTTACCATACCTGATGGTCATCCTATGAATCAGCAAAGGGAAAACTATCAGTCGTCAACTTAGTCCATAAAAACCACTATGCATTTTTAACGCCTCTCAGTATACATACCTGTAAAAGGGTATGCCAGGTCTGTTTTACGAGAATGTAGTCTGATTTATATTTTATTCAATATCGGTGTAAACTGTATTTACAGTGGTGATTATCTTTCGTTCATGATGATAAGATGCCAGGTGTGTTTTACAAGAATGTAGTCTTATGTTTAATTCGATACTGGTATCAACTGTATTTACAGTGGTGGTTCTTTGTTCATGATTACAAGAGGTGGTTATAGGCTATATTAAGATTTTATTAAAATACCCCAGGTTTGGGGTATGGCAGTGGTTCCCATACTCAGTCCTGGGGCGGGGGGGGTTGCCTTTGTATGCCGATTTTTGTCACTCTCAGAATGTTAACAAGCTTTTAATTTTTATCACGATGGACCACAATGGAGAAATAGAAATGGGTTTTGTCTGTCCGTCTGTCCATCACGCTTTTTTCCGGGCCAGAACACCTAAACAGTTCAGTATTTCTCAACAAAATTTCATATATGGAGTGCTCTTATTGTGCAGATGTGCCTTTTTATACTTTTGTTCGTCCTTCTGTCCGTCTGTCCGTCCCTCCACTACGTTTTGTTTCTGGGCTAGATATCAGCAATCAAGTTCTTTTCAAGCCCAATGCCATTGCAAAGCTATTCCTGACATAATATGGATGCATAATAAAATTAATCTAATTTAGAAAAAAATTTGAAAAATTAACATCTTGTTGAAGGATAAGAAAACCTATGGTGAACGTGCATCGCGAAATAAAGTACATATCTCTGCTATCCTGAATGATAAGCAATTTTTACTTTTTTTTTTTTATTGTGCAAAATGCATTTAAATGTTAAATGTATAAGACAGCACACGAAAGCCACCATGTTACTTTGGCTGGTAGAAGATGCTTACATCACCCAGGCTGGTATCTCTTTTGTTTTAAAGGTAAAATGGTGAAAGGTCACATCAGTCAGATTTGGATCGCCCATTTCGTTAGAATACCCTACAACCATGCATTGTAGGGTGCATTGTCGAGGATTAAATGTAGATTTCCAGCAAACAGTCGGTTGTAATTCAAACAACTAGTATCTCTCCAAACACTCTTGATTATCAACGCAACTTTCAATACTTATTCTGTGACTACGCACACTCGAAGACATATCCAGCCCTCATGACGTCATGCACCGGGCTGGGCAGAATATATCCCATTGTTTGATTGGTCGATTATTTTTTATGGCTGCGATAGCAGATTCTGAAGTTGGTAGGTTTCTGCGATGTTTGAACGCAGATAACACGATGTAAAAAATGTAAATAAAATAATGGCTCATTGCTTTGGACAGCAGACATTATGTACTTTATTTTACAATGCAAGTTCACCATAAGTTTTCTATCTTTTAAAATTCTGGGATTGCAATTGATGTGTTGAAACAAAAATCGGCATGCGCAGGGGTCCCCCAGGATCGGGTTTGAGAAACACTGGACTATGGGGCAAGCACTTTTTGCAGGATTTGTCCTTCTTTAGTGCCCAGACAAGAGATTATATTAGGAAGGTGCCAGTAGAGGGTGCTGCTTGCGGTTAAAAAGCCGTTGCCTGTTGCAGAGATGGGGACACTGTGCAGTAAGAGGACTTGTGTTTCAAAAGGGATGTTTAACAAAGATCTCTCAGTTAACTTTTGTTATTTAGAGCCCACGGCACCTCACAAAAAGTAAATTCCTAACAGCTGATTGACTGAAGCCTATTGTATCCATCACCCACATAGTGGTCTATGGGGCAGTGAATTCATGAAGCAACTTCTCAATGCACCCTCCTGGTCAATGCATAATCATTCAATATAGGCATGTGTGAGATGGTTTGAGACAGCATAGCTTGTGAATTGTATAATTAGTAATATTTAACCAGAAAATTGGGAATACACTGACTGAATTAGAGCTTTCTCTGTGGTGGAATTTTAAAGAGTATTTTAATATGAATGTCTGTTTGTGATGTCATTGTTGCCAAACACACACTACTGGCTAATTGTAACAGTGTGGATTTCTGTGAGACCCATATGGTCCTAGACTGTGATGAAAACTGAATAAATGATTGTATTACAGAAGGCTGTATTCTCTCAGTTCCCCTGACCCATATACCCCCTGATGACCCACTGGGTCAGTGTGTGTCTCATGGAAGTCACTGTAACGCCACCCTGCATGTTAAAAAAAACATTCCTGCTGATTTCCCAAAAAAGCCTCATATTACCAAATTTGAGGATGCTAGGTTAAAAAATGCAAGTAAAAAGCTTCTATCACGTACAGTTTTCACAAACTAAGAACAAAGATTTTCTTTATTATATCAAATATAGCTTTTTTCTCAGAGTTTGTGATTTTCTGTTGCTGTTTCGGGCGTAGTGAAACACCTACAGCAGTAGCAGAAAACCACTGGATTATGTTTGCATTTTCTTCTGTCAGTGGCCATAGTACAAAGCCAGAAATCAGGATTAGGCATAAAGTAATTTCTTTAAAATCATTCATACATGTGACACTTAGCTGAGAATTGAACAAATAGTTCTCACCTGGCTCAGAAGAAGATGGAAATCATGTCTCTGTGGTAGTTTTTCTGGTGACTAAGGGACGATAAAAGACTTCTTAACCCTACAAGTGGTTGTTGAAAGTGACTGCTATGAAATGCAGATCTGGCTTTGTGAGAAAATGTGACATGCTAGAGAAAAAGAGACACTGTTTCTGGAATCGGCTTCCAAAAATTGGCAAGAAACAAGCATTAGATTTTATTCAGCAAAAATTATGCAGGGCGATGTAATCCTTAAGAGTATGCTTTCCTCAATTCTCTAGAACAGTGTTGCTTTCAAGTGATTGTAGGAAGCATTACATGAGCAACAGAATATTCAGTGAAGAATACTTCAGTTGTTAACCTGTTATTGCTCCCCCGAAAAGGAAAAGAAAACATCTCCACTCACCTTGTGCTCGGAGCTCAAAATGTGTCCCTGGGATATGACCGGGATCAGGGTCTATGGGTTTTGCTCTCAGTTGCCATTTAAAATTACCAGTCATAGTGTTTTAGTACTCTGTCTTTGGGTTAAGTAGTTTTAAAACTTTGTAATAACCTCCAAAGGTATATGGAAAGGTGTAAATAGCCTGAAGTAAAAAATAAAAAATTCACTGGACAGTGCACAGTTTTTGGATTGACAAAAAAAATGCATGGATAGTAAAATAAGAGAACCAGCACATTCTTTCTGTTGTCCAAAATGTGAATCAAAATCAAGGTAATTTGGGACTTTTTGGCCAGAAAGGTCAAGGCGAAGCAAACCGCAAGTGCACTACAGGCGTGACCTTCAACTGTCATGTTGAACTCTCAGGACCATGTGACAGCCCTCTATGAGAAGATGGAAAATTGTGATTATTTTCATGAATATGAGATCTAGATATTTTTGTGAAATAAAATGTGTTTTATTGCATTTTGTTCTAATCTCTGCTTGCAGTGTCTCCAATCTTTTGGCTGCTTCTATATTCTACTGTATTTTTGTAGTTAAAGCAGTTTATTGCACAGTTGATTCTACTGTACTGATTGCTTGATTCTGAATTAATGGCTGAATTTAAGGTGAACACAAAAGTCAGCAGGACCCCTGACCTGTTGTGGCGTCTTTATTTTGGTTAGACTGTGTGTGAACTCGGGGCTCGGGCATGTTGGCCAGCCGTCTTCTGGTTATGAACCCCCCCCCCCCAGCCGCTTATCAGAATCCCTGGAATCTTTGCACCAGCGAAGTCAAGGTCAACCAGGCTAATTCCGGAAAATTCTTTGCTGTCAGCTGAGTTTGAACTCCTGCCACCAAAACAATGCATCTCTTTGCTCTCAGTTTTATTCCATCAAATTTGAGGGTTTTGGGGATTCAGGCAAGATCTTCCCTAATTTAGAATTCAACAGTTCGCATATTTCTTACTGATATGTAGTAAAAACCACTGTCAATTCTTACTCGAGGATACTACAGCCATTGAGATGCAGGGTTGTTTACCTGCTTCTAAACTACTGGACATTTCCAGTGGATGGCAAAATTTCTGCTTGCGTTGAGTGCATCGCTAAAGACATTGGCATAGCATCAAAGTGGGGACAGAAATGTAAGTGGAGTACCTCGTGTTTGCACAGAATGAGTGGTTTGACTTCGGAACAAAGAGGGCTCTGTCAATGCTGCTTTTCGTAGCAGAGCGTGGGGGCAGTGGTTCCTCATTTTACAGTTACATGAGCACAGTGCAGAGGTGTGCTGGTTATTGAGACTAGGGATGGGGGGGCGGGGGAGTAGAGAGAGGGTGTTGGGCGTGAAGAGTTCCATACCTTGCACTGAGCTTTGTTTGAGTGATGAGTGCAGCGTGTCGCACTCTCTTCACAGGAATAAATTTTAACTGAGCTGAATAATAGAACAGGAGGAGGCTCTGTTTTAAAATGTCTTGTGGCTGCCTGTATTCTGACCCTCATAACTGGCTCTTCAAATGTTGTTTTTCTTTTTTTTTTTTTCCTAGTCAATTCTCTAATGTCAGTTGACACATCAATGTAATGTAAAAATGACACCATAAAATAAAAATACACAAAACTACAATACGAGTGCCAACCACGTTAAGCAACATTAGCCAATTTTGAATGAAAAACCTTGTGAAACATTTATACAAAGACATGTTTTGTGGGTTTCTTAATGGTTGCTGAAGCCAAATTAGTTGCTGTTGAAGCTACATATTGCAACCCACCTCAACCCATTCATCCCTACATATTTCCGGTTGTTCCTCTCCTGGGACCTCCACTGACCGCTTTGGTGGCAGAAAGGGACTGTGCGTAATGTTCTAGCTCTGCATGGCAATAGGGGTGAATCTCATTTATTCCAAAGGAGTCCAAAAAGTAGATCCCATTTCCCTCCACAAATGGATCGTATCCTATACAGGTGGAAACAAATGGAGGACACATTTGCTCTAGAATTGGGATGTATCCCTGGTCACCATGGCTTCATTCAAATACATTACAGCTCTGAATTTAGTTGATACTTTTTATGCACAGCACAATGGTTTGTAAGACTTGGTAGGGCCCAATTCCTTGAGAATCAATGTGGGGTCAAGGGTCTCACTGAAGGTGAGCTTATCTCAAACCACAAAACCCTTTGAGTCCCAGTCAAACAGCTTCGCCACCAGACTACAAAGCTGTTTCATGCTAATTTAAAGATGCTTCTGATTAGGGTTGGATCCTGAGGCAGTAAAACTAGAACCCTTTGAGTCAGTGGATTTAAGGAAGGGGAAGTTCATTTGTTTACTTGTGCACCGGGGAGACGGAGCGGAAGTTGAGCTGTGGGACAGAAGCTAATTTTACTGCAAAATCCAGAGCTCCAGTTCCCTCCTCTTGCTACTTTTATAATTTTGTGAACTCCCAAGAATGTATAGTAAAAACAGCTGTACATTAACATTCGTTGTTACATTAAACTTAAGCTTTTTTCATTTCTCTAAATCCAATTCTCTTGGCCTTTTTATTCCCTGCTCAACACTTAAGCAGGGCTCGCGCTACCCGTTCGTCAATTCGCAATTGACGATCTCTCCTGCAGTTTGACAATCTGTAAGTCACATTTGACGATAAATTTGACGAAGACCTTTCAAAAGTGGGGTCACGAGATTTGCGCAAATCTGCAATAATATTTGGGGGGGTTAATATATAATATAGGGTCAGCCAAGAAAACACAACTCACAAGCCGACTCTGGCTCTCCGACTCCAGCGTGCCGCCTCCGTCTCCGTGATGATGAGCACCAAATAAGGCCACGTTACTACGCGATCCATTCAACCCAACTAACAGCTGCGTAGTCTATTGGCTCGAGCATGAGCTGGTGGGTGGAGTATTCCGTCCCTAATAAAAGGGTACAGTAGGCTACACGCGGTTCGTTTCACGCTTCTTCATGACTAGGGATTAATTTTTTTCCCGAAAATGAGACATTTATTATCCCGGGAAAAAGCACATTTTCCCGGGAATCCCGAAATTAACTTGTTTTTAAGGTATAATTTTGGCTACCGTTATATAACATTGGTCATAGTTCAGGCAACACCATATTTAACAAAGAGACATGTGGGTCCCATACATGACTGATTTAATATATTATCTGGCGGTATATATAATTATTTAGGCACAAAAACGTAATTTCAACATTAATCAATATTATAGCAATATAAACTGCGCATGCCGCATGCAGCTTGACGTTAAGCTGCAGATGAGAGGGAGAAAACGCCTGTGATCTGTCGCTGTCTGGCTGAACAGACTCATGGAAATGATATTTTACTATTCTTCATATTATAAACTAACGAAATTCGTTAAGGCAAGTAGTTGTGCTTTCATAGTCATGGTTTAGAGCTCAGATAGATTCCATAATCTGCTCGCATTCAGATGCTGTGGGTGCGTTTATGGAGGCCGCACGGTGTGTGCGGCGGTGTCAGACTGTCGGCTAAATAAAGTCAGCGATCACTCAAAGTTAAAAGGCAAAGTTACAAAACGTATCCACTCACTGGGTGTGAGGTTTAAGATGGATTCAGGAGATTTTTCTTTTTATTCAGTGAGAGCCCTTTTCACCAAAGCCCGCTGCATCTCTGTCTGAAGTGTTTTGCATAAGGTATGAATGTTCTTGTAGTTTTGAGCTTTCACCTGGAGTTTTGTCTGAGATTTTAAATGTTGCAGTGAGCCGACTGTTGAACCTCATTCTTGCGCATTTGAACCCTCCCTCAGACAGCGCAGCGCCCTCATTATTTAATATTTTGAAGTCGGCTATTAAGAAGTATTTCCAGCTGATTTCAAAAATCGTGTTGTGTTAGTCCAATTCAGATTATAGAGCCACAAGTTACTTAACTAACTGCGTTAAAGGTCAGAGGTGTTTGAATTCAGGGCGTTTTGTGATTGTTAATCAATTAATTAAGGCCGATGTTATTCGCACTTATACCTGTGGCCAATGCTGAATTTTTTTTTTCTTGGCCACACTTACTCGCTCGCCCAGTTGATGACCATTCAAGTTTTTAGAACGTGCGCTTAAAAATAAGTTTGGCCAAGAAAAAAAATTTTAGCTTTGGACACACTTAAAATAAGTGTGGGCATTGGAGCAATGTGCATCTTGGCCACACTTATAAGTGCGCCTAACGCGAATTTCGATCAATTTTTTGTGCCTGGGCGACTTAAATAAGTGCGAATAGTCAGTTCGATTAATAAAAGTACTCTCTTTCCTTGCACGCATATACACACAGCTGTTCGCCTCGCACCACACACACAGCTGTTGAATAAGTTTTAAGAAAGTAAAATAGGCCTACATATTTTCTAAATATATTCTATTATCTTATAAATATTTTTTAATGTTTTTTTCCCGGTTTCCCGTTTTTCTGTTTCCGGAAACGGAAATGGTTTGGAGAGGTCAAATCCGGTGTTTCAATTTCAGATTACCCCCCTATTCACCATACCCCCCGGTAATCTGAAGTTAACTTCAAATTACCCCCTGGTACGTTGAAATTGGTTTCAAAGTACCGGGGTAATCTGGAGTTAATTTCTAATTAATTTGAAGTTAATTAATTCATTAGTTCATTAATTAGTTAATTTATTGATGAATTTCACTTTGAAAATGGGGGGGGGTAATTTCAAGTTAACTTCAGATTACCGGGGGGTAACTTGAATTGGGGGGTCAACTGAAACTGTTACACCGGGAATCCCGTTTCCCAGGATTAAACCCTATTCATGACGTTCCTGGAGCTTGCCCCGAAAAAAGCATGCTACTAGCACAGGAAAAGGAAGGAAGGCGAGGCTAAGTCAGAAAGGACAGAGGAAAGCACACGGTCAGATAGGACATTTAACAGCACATGGTTGTAAGTAAAAGCATGATCAAAATAATACAACGACTAATTGACATTGCTTTTTGGGCCCTAAACTCATTTGACTAATAGGTTTTATTTGACTAATTGACAGCTCTTTGCCCATTTGACTAATAGGTTTCAGAAGCCAGCTCTAGCCCTGCTTAAGAGAACTTATGTTTAGGTTTAAAAGAGGTCACAGCACTTACTGCAAACAGGAAGTCTTTCAGATGACAGGAAGTTAGGCCAAGGGGATGTTAAAATGAGTCTGCCTCCATCTCCACATCTTGCTGGAATTTCACCCCAAGACAGACATTGCTAAAACATAAAGTTGTTAAGATTGAGCGCTCCAGCTCAGCTGGGATAAATGCTACAAAGTGAATTGCAAATAAGTACAGAGCTTGATGACAGAAAAAGGTACATTACATTCATAATACAAGGCCACAAAAAATTAAATCAAACCTAAAACTTTATTTCAAAGAATTCATTGGATGCAAAGTTTCGAGTGTGTGTGCCGCAGGAGTAAATAGTTAGGCTCTTTATAAAAACTTCCTTGAAAATAAAATAAACTGGGGTCCCAGTGTTTATTTATTGATCAGTCTTAATTTAACTCGAGAACATTTCTCTTTTTCATGGATGCCCTGGATGAATTGCCTGAGTGTTGCAATTTTGTAGAGCAAGAAAGAACTTGACGGCAGAGTATTCCCAAACTTCCCTCCGTCATCTTTCCAGATGCAATCCCAAGCACCACAGGGAGCTGAAACCAGCAACCAGCAACTCTAGAGTTGTCAGTCAAGTAAAACTACCTACCCTGCTGCTCCCAATTTGGAAAGACCTTTGAAGCTTTGTGAGTGAAGTGCTGCAGTTTTAGCTGTTTTAGATCCACACAATCCAACTATCTAACAGCCCGCAGTACACATCTCGGGACAACACAGTCTCATCCCAATGTGTCATGTAGTGACATAACCTGGCCAAGCATTGATATATGACCAAAAAGGAGGCTTTTGGCGTCATTGGGCCTCATGCAAGAAGCGATATAAGAAAAATGTTCTCTTATTTTCGTTCGTATCCCCGATTTTTAGCTTACCAGCCCTATGGGCCGATAAGCTATTGTCCTGGTGTGGCGTCCGTTGTCCGTCGTCCAGAACATTTTTCATCTTTTTTTTGGCCCGATAAATTTTCGTGTAAATTTGCAATAACATACTACTAGACCATATCTCCAGACGTTTTTCTCGGATTTTTGATTGAATCATTTTTGTTCGTTTTATGGGCCCTTGAAATTTTAGCTCCAATGTTAGATAGGACTGAGAAATTTTAAAAAATTATTTCTCAAAAACTGCGTGATAACTTTTTTTCTAAATCTGTCAATCAACTCACCTTGATATACTTTATGTACAGTGCGAGTGCCATTTTGATTGAATCGACGGAAGTGGGTCTAGTGGGGGCGCTGTACTTTAGCTTTGGGTCTTATGGAGAATGGGCCAGATCACCTGTGGAAGCTAAATGGTTGCAGATAGAGATTAAGTTTGTATTACTGACATATTGGAAGTAATATATGACCTATATTTTGGCTGTGTTAAAGTTGACCTCAGATGACCTTGAAAGGTCAAACTTGAGGTCAAGCAAAATGTTACAATTTTCAAAGGTTTCTAGGCTTGAAAATATTGAAGATTGGGAACATATGTGCATTGAAGACTTACAGGAAGTCATGTATGAACTTTCATTTGGTGGCCTTGAACTTTACCTTCAGTGACCTTCGAAGGTCAAACCTCACGTGGTGAAATTTCAATGACTTCTATCACCAAAATTATTACAGATAGAGCTTAGGTTTGTATTGCGGGCATATAGGAACTCATGTATGAAGTTTCATTTGGTGGCATTGAACTTGACCTTCAGTGACCTTGAATGCCCAAACTTCACAGTAAAATTTCAAAGACTTATATCAACAGAATGGTTACAGATAGTTTTGGTTTGTATTGGAGATGCATAGGAAGTCATACATGAACTTTCATTTGTTGGCCTTGAACTTGACCTTCGGTGACCTTCAAAGGTCAAACTTCACATAGTGAAATTTAAATGACTTCTATCACCAAAACTATTACAAATAGAGCTTAGGTTTGTATTGTGGCCATATAGGAAGTCATGTATGAAGTTTCTTTGGGTGACCTTGAACTTGACCTTCAGTGACCTTCAATGGCCAAACTATACAGTGAAATTTCAATGACCTATATCAGCAAAATCGTTACAGATTGAGTGTAGGTTTGTATTGGAGACGTATAGGCAGTCATGTATGAACTTTCATTTGGTGACCTTCATATTGACCTTCGAAGGTCTAACTTGACCTAGAGAAAATTCAATTACTTCTGTCACAGATGGAGCGTAGGTTTGTGTTACTGACATAGGAAATCACATATGAACTTTCATTTGGTGACATTCAGCTTGACTGTTGATGACATTTGAAGGTCAAACTTGACATAATACAATTACAATGACTTGTATTGCTAAAACGGTCACAGATGGAGTCTAGGTTTGTATCAGAGACATATAGGAAGTCATATATGAACTTTCATTTGGTGACCTTCGTATTGACCTTCAAAGGTCAAATGCAACCTAGTGAAAATTCAATGACTTGTATCACTAAAATGGTCACAGATGGAGCCTAGGTTTGTGTTACTGACATCTAGAAAGTCACATATGAACTTTCATTAGGTGACATTCAACTTGACTGTCAGTGACCTTTGATGGTCAAACTTGACAGTGAAATTACAATGACTTGTATCACCAAAATGGTCAAAAATTGAGCCAAGGTTTGTATGGAGACATTTAGAAAGTCATATATGAAGTCCATTTGCTGACCACAACTTGACATTCTGTGACCTTTAAAGTTCACAATTGACATATTGACATATTATAATGACTTGTCACCAAAACTGCTTCAGAGCTTAGGACTGTATTTCAGAAGGTCTGTGAATGTATGTGAACTTTTATTTAGCGACCTTGACATTGATTTTCATTGATTCACATGTCAAATTTCACATGAAATTTTCATAACTTGTATCATCACTGTAAGACTGCTTGCCGGTAAGCTACAGGACCCTTGGTCCTATTTTTTTTTTCTCATTTTGTTCTTTTGTTCTGGGATGCACCAATGTTTTCTTGTTTTTGCTCTTCTCTTTGGGAAGAGAAAATTTTACGAGTGGTCGAGAGCACTCTTACCGAGAGAGAAAACAGAAAACTGTTATCTCTGACCAAAAATTGCTTGTCCAATGCACGGAAACACAAGTTTTAAAACCTAAGCATTAAAATGCATCATAAAATCAAATTTTGATTGTTTTATGTTTTTGAGAAATTATAATGATTTTATTATTTAATTCTTGAGCTAAAGAGTTTGGCCAGCTGATCCTAGTTAGGACTAAGCTATAAAAACCCTTAGATACTTGCATGTGTTCTGCTTCTGAATGGCTTACCTATTGCTGTTGGACGCTTTGGCCATCCAGGCCTTGCGCAGAGAGCGCGTTTTTAGAGATCGCGTGGATCTGTTTGCTGAGATAGATGAATGGCTGCTGAGCCGATTGCCATAAGCAGCCGGCTCTTTGCACACGGCACGTCACCTGCCCTTATATGGTGTTTAGTGGGTGCCATATATGCTAATTTAAAACAACCGGCCAAGCGCTTGCAATTTACGATCAAGCGGGATTCAACATTCAGCACACCTGGGTAAGAGCAGATTTAGATGATAAGAGCGTTTAGTGCATCCAGAGTTTATTTCTCTTATTTTTTCCTCTTAACAAAAAAATATGAGAAAATATAAGAGAAATTTAAGAGAATGTTGCTGCATTAGGCCCATTGTTTGACATTTAGGGTTAGGGTTTGGGTCAGGGGGTATGGTTTGTTTTAACGCTGGCGTCAAATATGGAGGCCAAAAGCCTCCTTTTTCGTCATGTATCAACGCTTGGTCAGGTAGCATCACCAAATGATGAGTCGGGATGAGACTGGGCTTCTCTGTAAGCTCGATGAAAAGGCGTGTCAGAATCAGTCCGCAGTCGACTCTGCTTTACAATATGTCCTCATGCAATAAAGCCAATATAACACAGTCATATACTACATACATGCCTTAATCACACCAATGTAATTAATTTGACCTAGGTATGTATCTCTTCATACATTATGAGTGAAATGTAGCATTTGTCAACAACTGTATACTTTATATGACTTGCTATGAATAGTGTCATTTCATGCTTTCGACAGTGTAGTAACCTTGATGTCATATAGGTCACAAAGATTAATCATTGCTCCCTGGATACCTTGCGCGCTCTGCCAATGTCTATGAGTGGCAAAAGCCCCCTGACAATCAGGAACTGACCAGCCGATCAACCACTGGAAAGATTCATTTCTCGCAATATAAAAGGCCCATCAGCTCCAAAAGGGACTAAATCTTGGTCCCAACTCAGCAGTTGAATGCCAAAAACATAATTTTTTTACTTTGAAAATGCCCAGGTAATAAAAGCAAGAGCAGTATAATACAGGGGTTTACAGCAAAAATAATAATTGCATGGAATACAAATGACACTCCCAAATTATATATTGTGATTTAAGTAGGATGCTCAGTCTTTTGCTGTCTTTGGGAGCTTGATTACCCCAACAGGAAAGCAACTTCTTTTGCCACCCTGCTGTTTTATAGTAGCAGCAGTCCAGGCTTCTTATTGCTTTTCCTTCCTTCAATATTTTTGGAATTTAGCACTCCCAATAGAGCCTGGTTCTCAAGAAACCAGCGGGGAGATGAACAGGATGTGCCCCTTGAACTTTGGCATTGCTCTAGTCATAGTGGGCTTCATATGATGCAGAAAGGGCATGGCCTACCAACATGAGGGTTTCCAGCAATCAGGTAATTGTATAACGTTGGATAATGTAGCCCTCACATAAAAAAACGGTGATGAAGAACTAAAATAGGTTCAAACATTAACATGTTCATTATAGCTGGGTTCCACAATCCTGGTTCTTGGGAGCAACAGGGCTTCATAGATTTTGTAGTTTTCTACCACAGAATTCCACCAATTGAAAATAACTTCACATTGTTCTGGCACTGGACTGGCCAAAAAATTTCACTTGAATACAGAAAGACAGCAGAACTCTGAGATCTTTAGGACCAGAGCAGCAGACCCTTGTTGTACAGGGTTGGGACTCCAAAGCAGTTCTCCAAAATCTGGACCTCAGGCGAGCTTGGGACATCCTCCTCCCCCAGACAGCGGAGCCCTATGCCCAAGTGAGAGACATTCGTTCAGCCCACACCCAAATACAGCCCCCTTCAGGCAGTGCTGTCAGACATTAAGGAGTTTGAGAACTGGGCCCATATGAATAAATATGAAGGGCGCTGATTCGACATGAAGTATGTATTGAGTTAAGTAAAGGACTGCACATAAAATTATGTACGTATGCTTCAAAGTGCATATTTCAGGCACAACATTTTTCTTACGCAGATAAAAATAACAATCCAGTATAAGTAATGCCATTCTGGGAGCATGGGCTGACTTGGGATCAGTTTTGCCTTTGGGCACTCAAAATCAATTACAATCGGACATGGGTAGGGGGAGCCTGGTCCAAGGTCTGACTGAATTGTTTGAAGGATGCTGCTTCTGCTCAAAATAGGGCCCAAAACACAAACTAAGATGGTAAAAGAGAATTCAACAACCATCTCAATTTGTGTCCCACAGTATTTCAGCACTGAGACATATGATTCACGTGATCAACAATTTACTCCAAGATTAAAAGTCCAGTTCAACTGCAGAGAGTGAGAGGTATGAGATGTACCATTCTCCTTTACCATGCCTTCCTCTCTTTCAGTAGCTCTTCCTCAGGGGCATCCCTAGACCTAGTTTATGGTGGGCTATAAGCATGCTAACTCGCTCTTTAGCACCCCAAAATAACGTACATTATTTGCTTGATTCATCCACAGTTTGAAAAGTACATGCCAAACTAGACCCCAAAATAAGATCTTGGCCCCCATCCATAAATCTCCAGTGAAATCCCCACTCATCCTCTCAAACAGTGTCTCTCTCTTTCTCCCACCTCCTCCATCTCTCTCACCATCTGCCTCCCTCTCTTGCCTCCTCTGTGTCTCACCCGCACCCCCTCTATAAAAGAACACAAAGTTTTTTTCTGGAAGTAGGGAGCTGAGGGTTCAGGAAAGCCCGCATGGCCTCGGTGAACACCTCCTTGACCCCTTTCTGCTGCAGGGCGGAGCACTCCAGGTACTTAATGGCCTGGATCTGCCGTGCCAGTGCCACTCCCTGCTGGTGTGTCACCGTAGTCTGGTTCTGCTCCTTCAGCTTATTCAGCAGCTCTGGGTCAGCCCGCAGGTCGCTCTTGGTGCCTACAAGCAGAATGGGCACGTCGGGGCAGTGGTGGGTCACCTCCGGGTGCCACTTATGCTTGACGTTCTCATAGGAGGGTGGGCTGGCGATGGAGAAGCAGATAATAAAGACATTGGTCTGCGGGTAGGAGAGCGTGCGAAGGCGGTCATACTCCTCTTGTCCCGCCGTGTCCCATAGGTTCAGGCTGACAACTCGACTGTCCACAGACACCTGGACACATAAGCATTAGAAAGCAGGCTTTAAAGCCTCAATACTGCAGGCATTTGTATGAAATAATATGAATTAAAGCGAAAACAATTCTGGAGTAAGGATGATATAACATATTGTAAAGCCTATGTTATGCTCCCATAAGTATGACATAACAGCTAACAAAGCCTCCATACTACTGGAATGAGCATGACATAAAGTGCAAGAAAACCAAAATAATTCCACAACAGGATTGATATAAAGCCTACATAATGCTGTCATAAGCATGACATATCATGCACTAATACCTACATAAAACTGCCCTAAGCGAAGCATGAAATGCAGCAAACCATACACTGCCGTAAGGATAAATACTATGCCGCATAGCCTATAAAACAAGATGATATGGCAAAGTGCCCATCATTTGCAGCTATTACAACATGGTACAGCTTGTAACAAACAGAAAATCTCACAACACTGTTATTTATTGTTGCTTTTGTTATTTTCATGTTTACCTGGGCACTATAGTTGTCAAAGACAGTTGGAATGTACTCTTTGGGGAAGGCGTTGGTGGTGTAGGAGATCAGGAGGCAGGTCTTCCCCACTGCACCATCCCCCACCACCACACACTTAATGCTCTGCATTCCGATTGGCCCGGAGCCTCAGCATGCTGGCACACAACAAAAGCAGAGGCTTCTGATCGGCTAACAGCCTAAGATTGCAACACATCAACACAAACACTGCATCCTGATAGGCTCCCCACCTCAGTCTTCCAGGTCAAAACCTAGTATATGGCTGGACCATGTTTGTAGTTATTGATTTTGAAAGTACAGCGGCCAATGGGGGAACTGCAACACTCGAACGACCAATGGCGTAACTTAATCACTCACTCAGTCATAGGGTGCATCTGAATACCCATACACGTTTATAATACAGTTGACAAAAATATGTAATCTGTAGAATTGTCCCAAAACCTCTGTATGGATCAAACTGTATGTGGACAATACACAGATGGTTGACTGCTTTTGTCCAAATTCTGCTGTATGCAACCGATGGACACTGTGCTATCCCACAAGGGCACTGGCACTGAGAAGACAGCTGTTTTCATGATGCCAGAGGAAGCGATGGCTCTCTGTAGAAAATGATACATGACATGGACGATACATAAAATTTAACAGAAACACTATGAACCTGTATGATTTAAAAAATCCTAAATTCCACAGATTCAGAGAGAAAGTTGTGTCCTTAAATTTTTGTGGTGGGATGACAACCCCATGGGTAAACTGGGTGAGGAGACAGGTGAGATGGTAGCCGTATAGTATGTCTGATTTTCTGCATATTATTACTTGGTTTGCACGTAATCAAACCATTCAGGTTCTTTTGGCTCGACTGCAGCGAGAGCTTAATTAGAGGTGAAACATCTAGGGTCATGCGCAGGTCCTCCACAGTATTTTCTTCCAGTCACCTGTTAAATTTTTTAAATTTGCATAATACTTGATTTCTCCACCAAAATTTGTCACAGCTCCTTGGCTATCATAGCTGCCATAATTTTAATTCATCTAATGATTAATGAAACTGACTTCACTACCCACCCCCTCTCTCAGCCCATTGCACAATTTATGCATTATGTAAAATTATGTAGTGGGTGGAGTCTGGCTCAGAGCTGGGGGTTCAGTTACACTTTAATGGACTTTTCCAAGTATAGGTAAACTTTTATGGTGACTGCATGTTGCATTTCTTCATGAATGTAACAACCATCCTTGACATGATGTAATTTTATCTCAGGCAAACAGCTTTGGTTTACGCGGCTCCTCACTTGTTTCCCTAACCCAAATGTTAACCCTGAACTTTAACCCTAACCCTAACCCCCTCCCTAAAATGTAACCCTAACCCTAAATGTCAGTTTAGCAGATGTAAATAAGTGACGACCTACGCTCAGATCACTTGCAATTATGAATGTGAACCTTGAAGACAGGCAAATCTGATCTGAGCAAAAAATCGGAATTGAAAAATGAGGTTAACATCATTTTTACAAGTTCGTAGTAAATGTCCCATAACATGCTGTTCTTTTATAGAAATGCTTCTATGATGAATGTTATATTGTTTTAGGGTTACTTGACCAGGTAATCACCAAATATGGGCAAGGTTTCCATAATACTTCTATATTTAAAATTTTTTTTTTTTAAAAAGCATATCAAGACAAACACCTCATACCAACAGACAAGCATGGTGGTGGAGGAGTGATGATTTGGGCTTGTTTTGCAGCCACAGGACCAGGGCACCTTGCAGTCATTGAATCACCATGAACTCCTCTGTGGACCAAAGTATTCTAGAGTCAAATGTGAAACCATCTGAAAACAGCTGAGCTAAAGCTTGACCGCACTTGGGTCCTGGCCAATGATCCCAAGCACACCGGTAAATCTACCACAGAATGGCTGGAAAAGAAAAGAATCTAGGTATTGCAATGGTCAAATCAAAGTCCAGACCTCACTGGACACTCTACTGGAGTGTAAGTTTTTCACAGATGACTTTCGCATTTTGGCTGAATTTTGGTTTAAATAATGGCACGGTGGAATCTGTTGTGTGTTGTTTAAGACCTGAGGTTAGATTTATCCAATTTTAGGACCTGATAAGGACCAGCTGATTTTTTTTTTAATGTCCTGATATGTATATGTATAGAACTGAAAGAGAGCGTTCTTTCTTTTTCTCATGACTGTACAAATAGTGCTGCAATTTAATTCCACAAGGGGCCTTATTTAAGTTGTACTTTCATAGTGCATTTTGCCAATATTAAGAATTTTGCCTTTTATAGCACAAGTAGCAGTTATTGTTAAGTTGTAGTGGTACAATAATGGTACTTGATTCTTTGTTGAAAACAACTGAAATTCTGTTACCAGTAGTGGAATTTCATAAAAGTACGACCATACTATATGGAGAAAAATGGTAACATTTCATAAGTTGAATATACCTAGCGTAAGTAGGTATCAATATGCTTTCTTTTAGATAATATCAGCTTTCTTGCCCAAAATGGCTTTCTGTGACAAGAAAAAAAAAAAAAAAGGTAATTTTGGTAACGGAATTTCAGGTAACAGAATGTCATCATCATAGATTTTCTTTTTCCATAAAAACTACCATTTTATCAATTCAATGACTATATCACTATTCAACTTATTAAATCATCACATAAGAATTTAATAACCACAAAGAAACATATTCTCACGCCGCTTTGTCCAAAAATTAAGTACCTGAAAGGAAGGTCTGATAAGTCACAAATATGACGTGTCCGTGACTAAAAATTTCCCCAAATTCAATTTGTAATCATTTTTGAAACGTAATACCAAGAGTAAAAACAACATATGTTCCAGAAACCAGAGAAAAAGAGCTTTTCGGAAATAGACATCCTGAAAAGATATGAGTTTGTCCTTTTTTTTTTTTTTTACCCCAGATGTTAACTCCTGCTTGACCGAGCCCATTTTAATTAATAAAGAAGTATGTTTCTTTCTAAACGGTTTTACTGAGTACACGACTTGAATAGGTCTACTTCTCCCAATAGCAGGTCACAGAATCCAGCAGGTAGCCAAATTTAAAATCAACGCCTCCGGCTCGTATTAGAGACAGGGCTGAAATTGAGAGAGAACGCCACAGTGAATCAGCTGAGTGGTTTTTTAAGCATTATTACATGCGAGGGTGTGCTTGACCGTCATTATTGTCACGACAGTGATGCGGCCATAAGCATCGCTGAAGTGACAATAATGATGGTCAAGCACACCCTCACGTGTAATAATGCGATTATACAACTATTATCAACAAAATAAAATGTATAATCAAAATGCATTCAGACTGTGGGCATTTCGCTCTCAAAATATTTAAGTTTTTTTGCTAGTATTCTCCCCGTTTCAGTGGAAATACATGAGATCTGACGTTAACTAGTCCTTGTCAGCCAGCCAACTTGGGCTTATGTTTTCTAGACATTGTGATTTCCCAAAACTGAATAAATATCGCACATAGCAACACAAAACTGCTTTGCTAGCTCAATCGTGTTGTAACTAGAATACCCGCTGGAAAACATCATTTTTTCATGGACTGATAGTTATACGCCTGCCGACATCTCAGTCATTTTTAAGCTAACAGGTGCGTGACAACGACTCGCCAGCACAGCTGATCTTTATCTACAACCCAATTCCGAAATAGTTTACAAAGTGTAAATTGTGAACAAAATCAAAACGCAAAGACTTTCAAATCACACCAGCCAGTATTTTATTCACAATAGAACAGAGATAACATAGCAAATGTTGAAACTGAAAAATTTTACAATTTTATCCACAAAATGATCTCATTTAAAATTTGATGGCTGCTACAGGTCTCAAAAAAGTTGGGACAGGGGCCTGTTTACCATGGTGTAGCATTCCCTCTTCTTTTTAACACAGAGTGGAGGCGTCTGGGCATTGAGGAGACAAGTTTCTTGAGTTTAGCCATTGGAATTTGATCCCACTCTTGTTTAATACAGGCTTCCAGCTGCTGGAGAGTTTTGGGTCTCCTTTGACGGACTTTTCATTTCATTATATGCCAAATGTACTCAATCGGTGAAAGATCAGGACTGCAGGCAGGCCAGTTCAGCACACGGACTCTTCTACTACGAAGCCATGCTGTTGTTATAGCTGCAGTATGTGGTTTTGCATTGTCCTGCTGAAATACACAAGGCCTTCCCTGGAATAGATGTTGTCTGGAGGGGAGCATATATTGTTCTAAAACCTTTATATACCTTCCAGCATTCATGGTGCTTTTTAAAACATGCAAGTGTCCTGCACTATTATGCACTAATGCATCCCCATACCATCACAGATGCTGGCTTTTGAACTGAACACCATTGACAGGAGGGGTGGTCTTTCTCCTCTTTAGCCCGGAAGACACGACGCCCATGATTTCCAACAAGAATGTCAAATTTGGACTCATCTGACCACAGGACACTTTGCCACTTTGCTACAGTCTATTTTAAATGAGCCTTGGCCCACAGAACATGGCGGCGCTTCTGGATCATGCTCAACAATGGCTTCCTTTTTGCATGATAGAGTTTTAGGTTGCATCTGTGGATGGCACGGCGGACTGTGTTTACAGACATTGGTTTCTTGAAGTATTCCTGGGCCCATTTAGTAATGTCAATGACAGAATCATGCTGGTGAGTGATGCAGTGGCGTCTGAGGGCCCAAAGATCACGGGCATCCAGTAAAGGTCTTCGGCCTTGTCCCTTACGCACAGAGATTTTTCCAGTTTCTCTGAATCTTTTGATGATGTTATGCACTGTCGATGATGAGACCTTCAAAGCCTTTGCAATTTGACGCTGAGGAACATTGTTTTTAAAGTATTCCACAATTTTTTTACTCAAGCCTTCACAGGTTGGAGAGCCTCTGGCCATCTTTACTTCTGAGAGACTCAGCCTCTCCAAGACATCTATTTTATAGCCAATCATGTTACACACCTGATGCCAGTTAATGTAATTACTAGCTAAATGTTCTTTCAGATGATTCTCTTATATATTAATTGCTTTTTCAGACCTTTTTTGCCTGTGTCCCAACTTTTTTGAGACCTGTTGCAGCCAGAATATTTGAAATAAGCTCATTTTGTGGATAAATATGTAAAATGTCTCAGTTTCAACATTTGAAATTTTATCTATGTTCTATTGTAAATAACATATTTGCTCATGTGATCTGAAAGTCATTGCATTTTGATTTTATTCACAATTTACACTTCGTCCCAACTATTTCGGAATTGGGGTTTTACAACGAACTTTTATTAACGGTTATATTTAAATATAGGCAACGGCTTTCCAGCGTCGGCGCCAGAACAAACATCTAGCTATATTTTGATAAACTCACCAGCAGATGTTTCATTTCAGCTGGGGGTGTGTCACTCCAATTTCACGTTAGCTCCTATTAATGTGGCTAAGCAGCAAAAGTGAAAAAAAGTAACCTGTAACATGAAGGCTGAACAGAGTTAAATAATTTCAACCCCACCTTTCGGGGGCTTTAGCAAATCACCTTTTCAGGCTATTATCAATTTACCTCTGAAATAAAGACGACATTTTTCACAGATGTGTTGATTTATTAAAAGTTCACTTCAATGTACAAATGCAAACAAATGGACAAATTAATTAAATCAATGGCCAAGGCAACTAAGATAGGCGGAGTAATATTTTCAGCGATTAGGTATTTTTCATTTGAGCACAGGCTACTCGTGCTGTCTTGCTCATTTGAGAACATTCTAAACGTCTGATTGATCAATCAGATTTCTCGGTCGAATCTACATGTTGTATATTATATGACAATAATCCGTCCGTGGTCGTAATAAACGCAGCGCAAGCCATTTTTCAATGGTGGGGCCTATTGACCCGGACGCCGGCTCTATTATTCGAGCTTTTCCTGTTATTAACCCGGACGTAACTTCTAATTTAGGACGAGCGCCCCCACTTCGTCCGGCTCAATAACTGGACATTTGAGACAATTGAACCGGACGCCGGCTATTTTACTCAGCCTTTACCTGTTATTGACCCGGCGGCGTCCGGGGCAATAGCCACTACGTTTTTCAATTCTTTATCATGTGCATCAAAAAAGATAGCATGAATGTGCTCATACACAATGATATAGAATGTTGATGAGATAGACTAAACAAAAAATGTAGTATAGCGTAACCAACTAAACAAAACACATTCAAACCCAAATTTCATATGAAATACAAAAATCTGCACAGTTGGTGAATCGATTGAGCAGAGAGACTAAATGTTCTGTCATAATCGCATTAGAGTAATTCAGACCTACTAGTACCCCCGAAAAAGTGAAATCTTATATCTACTTCAAAATGTTCCGTCAACTAGATGCACACAACTGTTTTTGGTAACTTCCACTGAATTTAGACGGCGCAATTTTGGACCAATTTAATCAATCACATTAATTGGAAGTTGGGCAACTCAATAGTTTACCGTTATTAGTCATAACATTTTAAGTAAATCTTACTTTTCCCTGTTTTCAGCGTAGAAGGCTTTGTCCAACTGCAAATAAATAAATAATATATATAGGCTATATATACTTTTAAAAAATCTGACCAAAAAAATCGGCTATTAGCAGGATGTCGATGGTCATTTATTAAAGAAAGTACTTTTTCAGAAGAAAACAAAAAAGCCTCAGTGCAAGTAATTTCGAACCAACAAGTTCTGCAGGAGACCCCCAACGTTCAATTGCAGCAGGATAAGAAAATGAAATAGTGGAATCTGACGGCCAGTATGCATTTTCAATCAATCTGCAGGATACCAGAAAAGAACGGAATGTATTTCTCACACTCGCCACGGACAAATCTGGCATATATCCGCACACGCCAAGTTTCCCTTCAGTATCTCACCGGTGAGTTGCTGAACCGCTAACCTCCGAACATAGGGTTAAACTCCTCCAATCGGGTCATGTGCGATGTGCCTCTTGTGAGATGTCTTGAACCGTCAAAGAGTTGGGAGTAGCGCTTTAAAAAGGAAATGAACACATCTCAAAGAGGAAGTCCCAATTCAAAGAGACAAGCTACAGGCCTATGAGGAAGTTCGCCGACAGTTAGTATACTTCTGATGGCTGCTGACATAGAACGGAAATTTGTTGAGCATCACCACAATATTATTTAAATCGCGACTGACACGTCCATAAATGTGATTTAAAAAAAAGAACTCCCGTTCACTGTCGTTTGAACCATTCTTTAATATTTCGAACAAATTAAGATTACTCCTTGATTATCTTTCGCATTCAGTTATTGCACAACACAATTTAACTGCAATAATTCTCTTTTTATCATCGACATCTGTGTTCAACTGAGATGTATCACTATATCTAACTTTTGTACAACCTAATGATAATAATTGACAACATGCACGTGTTCAAGAAAAAAAAAATCACACCGAAAAGAAAACTATAGGCTAAATAAAAATTCTTACCAGCTATGGGTAGCACAGGGTTATTTCCATGCCTGAGACCGCTAAATTATTGTGTTTCGGGAATACTATCGAAGAAAGTTTTAAGCGATTCAATTTTATTACTGTTAAATCCATTAAAAAGTACATTTTATTTTTATTATTATTTTTTTTTAAACAATTTACCTCGGTTCTTTTTGGCAGCAGAACTGTGTTTGCCAAGAGGACAGCGGTGGCTCTCAGTGATGCGCACACTGCGCTCCCGCCGCTCCGCCTTTCGTTCTTTACCGCGACCGAACACTCCCCGCCCTCCTGGAACTGCATTCGAAAAAAACACCTCGACGGGAACTTTTAAGATCTTTTTCCCATTAAACATAAACAATTAACAAGTAATAACCAATATCCATTAACTAAGACAAACAGTTCACAAACAGTCAATGCGCATAATGGGATCCGGACTAATATATTTAGGCAAGAAGCTACATCAATGTAAAATTTTTAGGCTTACTATTCTCACTGAGTTTCTTGAACTCACTCGGTGAATCTCGTTATTATATAGTAATACGCGGTCTTCCCTCTCGCCTCTGATCATTTACAGCAGTCATCATTGAAATAATATTGCCAGCCGTATATAGAGGATAACGTACGTCGCAAGTTTATACTGGCAACATTAACAAGCGCGTGTCATGAAGTACACATTTTAATGCTGTAAAACTATACGGGAAATAGTGCGCGCTGCAAATTCGGTCCGAGAGATGGCCTACTTGAGCCTCCACACTCCACGCCCTATCGGTGCAATAATTGCTCTGGAGACAATAGCCTCCATTCCAGTAGACGGCGTAGCCGAAAAAAAAAGACTATAGTAGAGCATGCGGATACGGACTGTACAGCCGGAGAAGGAGAACCTATGGTCCTGTGTTGAGGTCCTGTACTGCTCCAGCTGTGCGGTGATCATTGGATCCATGGAAATAGAATCGCGTAGGTTGTCTCTATGAGGGTCTGGTTTCATTGCAGTGACGTTTCATTGAATGTATGAAGCCGCCGTGCGTATCCAGTGCAGGTCTAATTAGCACTTGATGGGATATATAAATGTTATAATTGTTGGATTGCAAACGCGTAAGGGAGAACTTGAACGGGCGCCTCGCTATCGATTTGGTATGGTATGATTCCGTCGCTGATGGGGTGTATTCATAGAGGGTGTATTGCTGAAGCAAGGCGAGTATCTCTTGTCATCCAGTGTACTGCTTTGGGCGCTTGATAGTAAGTGAAGTTATCTCCGCAGCTCGCGCATAATCCCGTTGTCTAATAGGGGCACTGACTGGGCTCTCTGGCCCGGAGCCCGGTCGAACTACAAGCCCGTTTGTAATCATGCTTTACGTGATTTCCAGGGACTAGAAGATCACCAAATGTCAATCGGTGTGAAAGGTAAATAACTTGTTATTTTAACGAAAGCGGAATCGCATGGATTGTGATTGCCGACTGAATAAATCGAAGTCACGTCGATACATTATTAAGAGTCTCCTCTCTTTAAAATACTTGGCTCATCCTCGTCATCTAAATGCAGTGCGCATTTTTGTTTTCCTGAGTATTATTTTGTTCGTTTTATTTTAATTGAAAGTGTTAAAGGCGAAACCTGTGGAACTGTCGGATGATAGCCAATATAGCGCAATGGCGATTTTGATTATTACGCACCTCTGCGCACTATCCTTATTTCCAATCAGCTGAATCCACGTGGTAGTTTGGAACATTGTATATTAGTTCTCGCGCGTTTGATGACACAATACAACAGAAAATTAGGCCTCGATGACAAACGCATCCTGAAATAAAATGTTAAAAGGTAGCCTATCGACGTATTATGTGATGTGTCTTGGTGACGCATCGAGGGGGGCTTCGCAGAGGCTGCTGTCAACTGCTTCGTAGAGCCTGCACATTTTGCCACGCTCATTATAAACTTAGTATCTTTGAAAATTGCATAACCGATATCCTTACTCGCGAACATATTTTTGCCACTGTGCCAACAGAAAGACATTATTGACTCCCCTGCGAATCATTATGTTGCCGTTTGGCTGATGAGTGAACCACAGAAAGCCTGTGATTCTTAAGGCTTTTCGTATAATCTTAACAGCCCTAGCGGATGTTTGATGCGTGGATTTAAGATTGTCCACTAATTTGAATTGAAGAGTGAATATTTGGCATCGTCTCTTTACGTCCCCGAACCCTTTATACGAAGCCTGCTTGTTTCAAGTTTACGAAGATGAGCCGAGAGTAGGCTGAGAACAGACTGAGTATTTGAAGTAATTTATATATTATGCAGTCTCAGAGCCACAAAGAATGCTGAGTGGGGAAAAAAAAATGTCATGTTGCAAACATTTCCATTAAATGATTCTTCAGGCCGCATTTCTCTGATTCATTCTCTGAAAATGCGAAATATGAGGGCTGATCTGGTGAAATGCATGTTTCCAGGTCATGAGTGAGTGCAGCGGATTCGGTTATTGAGGCCAGATATGGTGTTTGCTTATTTGACGAGGTTTTCTCCTTTCACCCAAGTACACCATGGATTTCGACAAACTGGCGACCCTGTGGATTGTTTGTATGTGCCTCGCGGGTGACTGTTTCGCGGATAAGTCGGGTCAAGTTCCGGCTGACCACCAGAATGCTGATAACGGGCTGTCAGGTCAGTTAGTAATGACTCATTTCCCGTATATTTTACTCTCTGGGTATTTTCTATGAATTGCTTTATAGCAGAAATTGCACTTATAGCGTGTTGGTGCGCCCAAGCTTTTTGATTTGTTTTAGAGAAGGACTTGAAGATTGGTATTAAAAAAAAAAAAAAAATCAAATCAACCAATTAGTCCTCGTCTGTAGCTATCAAATTCTTCCTTTGGTCAACTTTGTGCTTTCCTTGTTTCTTCAGTAAATGACAGTGAAAATGTGATTGTAAAGTGCTGTCCATCATCTTAAATATTTGTAGCGACATTGATCTAGGTGTATCATTTTGGCTCTGTACATCTTACATTTGAATTGGTATGAAACAATGTGTGATGAATGTGCAGACCTGCCACTCTTTTTGTCTGGTATTTGTGTTCACAACAATATTTTATTTACATTTGTATTCATAACCATGTAGCAGTTACAGCCCTTTTTGATCATTGTTCCCATATTTTGGGGGACCTAAAATACGGACCAACCTGTGCTCTTGGGTGAGCCATTTGAGGAATCCTGTCTAAAGATGATTAAACCAGAGCTTTATCAGAGAACAGGGTGTACAGTACAGTCAAGTCCATGAATATTTGGACACTGACAATGTTGTATGTAATCTGAGCTCTAAGTGCATACAACTCCATTTTTCGAGAAGTTGGGGTATTGCTTAAAATGTCAATTAAAAAAAGAATGCAATGATTTGCCAATCCTTTTAACTCCATATGTTAATTGAAAATAGTACAGAGACAACATATCAAATGTTGAAACTATGATTTTTTTTTTGTTGTTGTTGTTTTTGAAAAATACCTGATCATTTTGAATTTGATGCCAGCGACATGTTTCAAAAAATTTGGGATGGGGGCAACAAAAAACTGGAAAAGTTGTATGATGGTAAAAAAAATAAATAAACAAAAAATACTCCTCACAGCTAATTATGTCCCCGAAATACGAGTTTCGGGGATATCATGGTTTCGCCCCACCCGCCGCCGCCGCCATGTCGGCAGATTTTAGCCGTTAGTGCGATAACTCACAAAATACTTTACATTGGCTTCTCATTTTTAGCATATGGGTAGATATGGTAGAAAGGATGAACTGATTAGATTTTGGGCAAGTATGCACTCCTAGGTTTGCCACCAGGTGGCGCTACATATTGAAAAAATCTTTTTTTTTTTTACCATATCTTTGGAACAATTACTTTCAGAGGCCTCAAATTTGCTTCATATTGTAGGTCTAGTAAAGGGGAATCTAATAAAGGGCGTTTGGTCGAGGATCGAGGATTGGGGAATTTTGGGGATATACCCCTTGCTGTCGGCCGCCGACACCATAGGCCTAGTTTGGTTGATTGGCATCAGATCTGTAGCATGACTGAGTGTAAAAAGAGTATCCCAGAGACCTTGAGTCTTTCAGAATTAAAGATGACCAGGGCTTTACCACTCTGTGAAAAACTGAATAACAATGTATGAATAACATTTCACAGTGTGAAATTCTGAAGAATTTGGTGATTTCATCATCTATAGTACATCATAATATTAAGAGATTCAAGGAACCCGGATAAATCTCTGCACTCAAGGGGCAAGGCTGAAAACCAATATCGAATGGCCAGGATCTTTGGGCCTTCAGGCAGCACTGCATTAAAAACAGATAGGATTTGGTGATAGAAATCACTGCATCCACTCAGGAACAATTCTGAAAATCCTCATCAGTAAACATGGGTTGTCACTGCATTCTTAAATGCAATTTAAAACTTTACAGTGTTAGGATAAAACCATATATAAACAAGACCCAAAAACATTGTTGCCTTTTCTGGGCCTTAGGTCAGACTGAGGTGAAGTGGAAAATTGTCCTGTGTTCTGATCAATCAAAATGTGATTTTTTTTTTTTTTTTTTTGAGTTCATGGACATTGCATCCTTTGGGGTAAAGAGGAGGGGTACCAGCGCTCAGTTCCAAAGCCAGTGTCCATGAGTGTATGGGGTTGCATTAGTGTTTGGGTAACTCGCACATCTGTGAAGACACCATTAATTTTGAACAAGACATGCAGGTTTTGGAGCAACTGCCATCCGGACTTCTTTTTCCAGGAAAGCCTTGCTTATTCTCGCAAGGCAGTGCCAAACAATACAAAGTCTGCACATATTACTGGGACATGGTTCTTTTCGTAAAAGAGTCTGAGTGCTAAATTGGCCTGCCTGCGGTCCAGACCTATCACATGCTGAAAGTATTTGGCGCATTATGCCGGGCATTCAGTAAGTTTTGAAGTACAACCCCAATTCTGAAATATTTGGGACAAAGTGTAAATTGTGAATAAAATCAAAATGCAATGACTTTCAAATCACACCGGCCAGTATTTTATTCACAATTAAACAGATAACATGGCAAATGTTGAAAGTGAGAAATTTTACTATTTTATCCACAAAATGAGCTAATTTCAAATTTGATGGCTGATACAGGTCTCAAAAAAGTTGGGACAGGGGCCTGTTTACCTTGGTGTAGCATCCCCTCTTCTTTTTAACACAGAGTGAAGACGTCCGGGCATTGAGGAGACAAGTTTCTTGCGTTCACCCATTGGAATTTGATCCCACTCTTGTTTAATACAGGCTTCCAGCTACTGGAGTGTTTTGGGTCTCCTTTGACGGACTTTTCATTTAATTATCCGCCAAGTGTTCTCAATCGGTGAAAGATCAGGACTGCAGGCAGGCCAGTTCAGCACACGGACTCTTCTACTATGAAGCCATGCTGTTGTAATAGCTGCAGTATGTGGTTTTGCATTGTCCTGCTGAAATACACAAGGCCTTCCCTGGAATTGATGTCGTCTGGAGGGGAGCATATGTTGCTCTAAAACCTTTATATACCTTTCAGCATTCATGGTGCTTTTTAAAAGATGCAAGTGTCCCACTTCATATGCACTAATGCATCCCCATACCATCAGAGATGCTGGCTTTTGAACTGAACGCTGATAACAGGAGGGGTGGTCTTTCTCCTCTTTAGCCCGGAGGACATGATGCCCATGATTTCCAACAAGAATGTCAAATTTGGACTCGACTGACCACAGGACACTTTGCCACTTTGCTACAGTCCATTTTAAATGAGCCTTGGCCCACAGAACACGGCGGCGCTTCTGGATCATGCTCAACAATGGCTTCCTTTTTGCATGATAGAGTTTTAGGTAGCATCTGTGGATGGCACGGCGGACTGTGTTCACAGACATTAGTTTCTTGAAGTATTCCTGGGCCCATTTAGTAATGTCAATGACAGAATCATGCTGGTGAGTGATGCAGTGGCGTTTGAGGGCCCAAAGATCTCGGGCATCCAGTAAAGGCCTTCGGCCTTGTCCCTTACGCACAGAGATTTTTCCAGTTTCTCTGAATCTTTTGATGATGTTATGCACTGTCGATGAGGAAACCTTCAAAGCCTTTGCAGTTTGACGTTGAGGAGCATTGTTTTTAAAGTATTCCACAATTTTTTTTACGCAAGCTTTCACAGGTTGGAGAGCCTCTGGCCATCTTTACTTCTGAGAGACTCAGCCTCTCTAAGACATCCCTTTTATAGCCAATCATGTTACACACCTGATGCCAGTTAACTTAATGACTTGCTAAATGTTCTTTCAGCTGATTCTCTTATATATTAATTGCTTTTTCAGCCCTTTTTTGCTAGTGTTCTAACTTTTTTGAGACCTGTTGCAACCAGAATATTTGAAATAAGCTTATTTTGTGGATAAAAATGTAAAATGTCTTAGTTTCAACATTTGAAATGTTATCTATGTTCTATTGTAAATAACATTGGCTCATGTGATCTGAAAGTCATTGCATTTTGATTTTATTCACAATTTACACTTTGTCCTAGCTATTTTGGAATTGTATATAATGCGTCATTTGCTATCATTTTATTTAGGTTTCTTTGAGAAAATCATTCAAAAGTTAATATAAAATAGAATGTACCAGCATAACAGTAAAGGCGTCTGCTGAATTGTGACCACAACAACATTCTGAAATCCACAAATGTGTTTGGAATGCCATTTAAAATGATTTACAATGTTGCTACCACTTCTGTATATTCAATGACACTAAAAACAAACCCCTAAATTTTATTCTTTGGATATGTAACATGCACTTGCAAGCCAAATGACTCCTGATTGTGATTGTACCAGATGCTTCACAGTGCAGCTGCTCAATGATTCAAAATACACTGCAAAACCAACTCAGCATTTTTTACGGCAAAGATTCAGTAACTTGTCCAGAATCCATTGGAGCATGCTTTCTGTTTGCTGAAGGCAAAAGTGAGGCAAAATCCCCAAGAACAAGCAGCCATGGTTGACTGGCGCAATTAAAGTCTGGCAGAGCATCTTCAGGGAAGAAATGTTGCATCTGGTGATGTCTTGGGGTTCCAGACTTCTGGCAGTTATTGACCAAGACATTAAGTATTTAAAATGAGAAAATATTTTATAACTATGTTATGTTGTCAGATTACTTTTGAGCCCCTAAAATTGTGGGACTATGAATGAAAGTGGTTCAGTTCCTTCACGGTGCATACAGTATTTATGAAGAAATGGTTAAATTCAACCTGAAAGTCTACCCTTCATGCACATCTAGATTCTTTTTCTGTTTCGGTGGCTTACAGGCTAAATTGTGTAACTCTTCAAATGCTTATGGACCTGACCGAATTTGCGTGTTTGTGCTGGAATGCATGTGTGTTAAACTGCGTGAATGTGTGTTTATATATGCATATCTACATATATCTCTCTAGATTTGTGCATGCTCTTATGTACCTACATGTTTTTGCATATATGCATGTACAGTCGCATCTGTTTACTTACGTCAGATATTTATAACTATAGTTATAGAGAGCTCTCACTGAGTACTCATGGATAGTGATAAACTATCTTGGACAAGTTTACTCCAGGACTTGGTTTAGTAGCTACATGGCGAAGTGGACTGAGGACGTTCTTCTGCCTTCTGTTGATGTTAGGGAGATGGACCATCAAGCTTTCTAATGACCCGCCGTTCAACTTTGTTTTGGCAGTTGTTAATTTTACACTGTGATGAGGAACTTTTCACAGATTTTTTTTTTTTTTTTTTTATAGAGAGGGACTATTGGTTGCTCTTCATTTATTTTTTAACAGCCATGCCTCTTTTTGGGATTATTAGCATTTTTCAGTGCTTGCTTTTTTGTCAACTCTGAAAGTGCTCAACTGATTTTTTACCCCTCGGCCAAATTTTGGCCAGAGGGGTATTGTCTGTCGTCTGTCCATGACTTTGTCTTGGTCAGTAATCAGCAACTAATAATCGCAGCTTCACCAAATTTGGTATGGTAACTCACTTTGACCCATAGATGTGCAGCGTCAGGCCAAGGGGTATTCAGCAACGCATTATGTTTTTCTCTTTAAGGTGCCCTGTGTAATGGCAGCCAAAAATTAAATTCATACTCTACACACTGGGGGGCAGAATACCTGCAGAAAGTGAGTTTGTCTACCCTAGCGTGACAATTGAGAAACGGCACAGTCCCTCCTCCCATCAAGCCTACTGTCCATGCTCTGCCCCCACCTTCCCAACGACCCAGAGCCATAGCCGACTATCTACAATCCAAACAGGGCCGCCCTGACTCCAAAACTCTGAGATATAAACGCATGAACGAACGTCAGTTGCTGTCAAGTGATTCTGTACTATGACATCTTCAAGCTACTCCCCTTCACCCGATCCAGTAAATATGTCCAAATTACGTGTCATTGTTAATTCAAAATAAATTCATTTGCTAGATAACATTTGCTGCTGTTGAGCAAGCTAGTGTCAACGTAACGTTAGCTAATGTTAAGCGCGAATGCTGAACCAACATTTGCGTGAATAAATCTATCTAATCCTGGCTCAGAACGGTTGTAAACTGTAATTAAAGTGAGAAATGGTGAATGTCTTCCCCATGTTTATTTCGCGATCCCGATTGTGTAACCAGTAGGCTGTTTTAATCTCTTATGGTAGACACGCTCTCTTGCCAAGAGCTTCAGCCATCCTTGAATTTGTTTGCTGTTCACCTCCCTTGAACTGATATGGTGGTGGGCTGTACCTTCTGCACGACTGACATCAGGTTCAAGCATAGGGTTCAAATACGCCCTCAAGCCGTGCAATTTATTCGTGCACTGCAGTTTGGCTGGCTGTTATGTTGCCCGCATACCGCCACCCATGGCAGAAACTGGTATTATGACACAGGACGGTGCGCAGCTAGTGATTTACCGTGCCAATTCAGGTTAATATCTCTGCAGCACTATTGCTTGTCATCTTTTTTATGACATCATTGCCCTTATTTTTTCTCATTCTTTTGCTGTGTCAGTCTCATTTTTTGGATATTTTGACCTCAATTCTTACACAGGGCACCTTTTAAAAATAGTGGAGTGCAAAATGGGTGGGTTGTGCTAAGCTGTTTAGCAGTAGTTTTGCAGTGCTCCTGTCGGGAGATTAAGTAGCTGAATTAATAAAGCTACAGTTAGTAGTATGTCCATAGAATCTGCCATTTCATGCCGTCTCAGAGGGATTTTTCTTTTTTTTTTTTATTTATAAATTTGGCATCTCCAATCCCACCCAAATCTGGAATGCCCAATTGGTGAACTATGTACAAGGCTTGCTCATATGCGACCCCTTCCTGACAATTCAGGAGAGTGCAGACAGTTCGCGGCTCTCCTCCGAAGCACGCGCCTGTCAGCCACTGCTTCTTATGCACTCATTGGTCGAATCTTTGAAAGTTCAGAACGAGGGCGGAGGATACCCGGACATGAACAGGCTTAGAATCTTCCTGACGAGCGCCCGTCTGGACAACAGGAGGCGCTTGAGCAACGAACAAGGTGACTATTATTTTCCCTTCCCGGCAGTCCCTTCCCAATTTGCTACCCTGTAGCGCAATAGCCAATTGTGCGCTACTCTGAAAAAGCTGCCAACCACTGCCGGCTGGTACGAAGCGGGGATCGAACCCGCAACGTGATAGTCACTTCTGCTTTTCAACACGATGCTTTACCGAGTGAGCTATCCGGCAGCCCCTCAGAGGGCTTTTTCTGACTCTGCTGTCTGTTATGACTGAGGCCTTTCCTACACTGATAACCTCCAGATTCTGAGGCCCTTTCCAAGCTGTGGCCTTCATATCTTCTCCACACTGAGGCCCTTTCTGTGTTCAGAAATTCAGTACACTGACAGCCCCTCCCTGGGATTTTCCTGGCCAAAAATTAGGCAGGGGTGGTATACAGCTGTCAGACCTGGGGGGGGGTTACTTCGGAATGATGTAAATTACCAGGGGGGTTGACTAAATGACGTAAACAACAATTATCTCAAGAATTATATTTTCGTTTACTAAAAACAAACAAGCAACTACCAAATAAATTAAACATTTACTTCGTTGTAAAAGTGATAATATTCACCTGTTTGAAGAGCCTCAGAATTAGGGCGCCGCCGCACGCATTCCCTCTGCAGGGTCAATAGAAGAAAATGCAGCACATTTTTCCTCTTCTTTCAGATGGCCTTACCTGATGCACAGGTTACAATACAGTGCCACTACATCGCCATGGTGGCACAGAGCGGCAATTGCAGTTACAAACATCAAATCCACTGAGTTCAATGCTTGTTAGGAAATAATGTGTTCCGTGAAACCAAGTTCTCGATTTTTTTTTTTTTTTTTTTTTTTTTTTTTTTTTCGGGAGGCAGCACAAAATTTGATGGAGCTGGCTGCCTCACAATTCTCAATGCAGGAAAAATCCTGTCTCCATGTTCAAACTTGCTCTGCACTGAGGCCCTATCCATGTTTAAACCTTCTCCACATTGATTGAAACCTTATCCACACTGATGGTTCCCCCACTGTGTTTTGAACCTTCATCACACTGAGGCCCTTTGTGTGTTCAAACATTCTCCACAATGAGGCCCTCTCCACGTTCAAACCTTCTTTACACTGAGGCCCTCTGCATGTTCAAACCTTCTTTACACTGAGGCCTTCTGCATGTTCAAACCTTCTTTACACTGTGTTTCAAACCCTCTCACACTGAGGCCCTCTGTTCAAACCTTCTTTACACTGAGGCCCTCTGCCTGTTCAAACCTTCTTTACACTGAGGCCCTCTGCATGTTCAAATCCCTCTTTACACTGAGGCCCTCTGCATGTTCAAACCTTCTTTACACTGAGGCCTTCTGCATGTTCAAACCTTCTTTACACTGAGGCCCTCTGCGTGTTCAAACCCTCTTTACACTGAGGCCCTCTGCAAACCTTCTTTACACTGAGGCCCTCCGCCTGTTCAAACCTTCTTTACACTGAGGCCCTCTGCATGTTCAATCCCTCTTTACACTGAGGCCCTCTGCATGTTCAAACCTTCTTTACACTGAGGCCTTCTGCATGTTCAAACCTTCTTTACACTGAGGCCCTCTGGAAACCCTGTTGCAAACCTTCTTTACACTGAGGCCCTCTGCCTGTTCAAACCTTCTTTACACTGAGGCCCTCTGCATGTTCAATCCCTCTTTACACTGAGGCCCTCTGCATGTTCAAACCTTCTTTACACTGAGGCTCTCTGCATGTTCAAACCCTCTTTACACTGAGGCCCTCTGCATGTTCAAACCCTCTTTACACTGAGGCCCTCTGCATGTTCAAACCCTCTTTACACTGAGGCTCTCTGCATGTTCAAACCTTCTTTACACTGAGGCTCTCTGCATGTTCAGCCTTCTTTACACTGAGGCCCTCTGGGTGTTCAAACCTTCTTTACACTGAGGCCCTCTGCATGTTCAAACCCTCTTTACACTGTGGCCCTCTGGACGTTCAAACCTTCTTTACATTGAGGCCCTCTGCATGTTCAAACCCTCTTTACACTGTGGCCCTCTGGACGTTCAAACCTTCTTTACACTGAGGCCCTCTGCATGTTCAAACCCTCTTTACACTGAGGCCCTCTGCATGTTCAAACCCTCTTTACACTGAGGCCCTCTGCATGTTCAAACCCTCTTTACACTGAGGCCCTCTGCATGTTCAAACCCTCTTTACACTGAGGCCCTCTGCATGTTCAAACCCTTCTTTACACTGAGGCTCTCTGCATGTTCAAACCTTCTTTACACTGAGGCTCTCTGCATGTTCAAACCTTCTTTACACTGAGGCCTTCTGGATGTTCAAACCTTCTTTACACTGAGGCCCTCTGCATGTTCAAACCCTCTTTACACTGAAGCCCTCTGCATGTTCAAACCCTCTTTACACTGAGGCCCTCTGCATGTTCAAACCCTCTTTACACTGAGGCCCTCTGCATGTTCAAACCCTCTTTACACTGAGGCCCTCTGCATTTTAATCTTCTTTACACTGAGGCCCTCCCCCTGTCCAAACCTTCTGTGCTCAGTGGCCCCCTCGATGATCAAACATTTCTTCACACTGAGGCCCTTTACATTTTTAAACCTTCTTTGCACTGAGGCCCTCTCCTTGCTGATGCTCTCTCCACATTATGACCCTTTCTACAACCCCAATTCCGAAATAGTTGGGAAGTGTAAATTGTGAAAAAAATCAAAACGCAATGACTTTCAAATCACACCAGCCAGTATTTATTCACAATAGAACAGAGATGACATAGCAAATGTTGAAAGTGAGAAATTTTACAATTTCAGCCACAAATTGAGCTCATTTCAAATTTGATGGCTGCTACAGGTACAAAGGACGCGTAATGTTTCAGTATTATCATCACAATGCATAATGCATGAATGCAATAAAATGATGAAAATTACAGTCAAACAAAGGCAGAGAGCCATGATGTCACAATTTACAGCACCCCTAGCGGTATTTCCCCAAAAATGCTGTCTACTAGTAGTGTCATGGCGTGTTCCATAAACTTATCATGAACATCTAAACAATTCGATAGGATGACCCCTCATGAAGAATTTCCTACACGTGATTGATTTTGTATATTTATGCAACTATTGAGTGTGACCTGCTGTCCCATGATATTGTTCTTTTAAGGAATTTCCTGACCGCCTCTGTGTGATTACTCTGTTGGCTCTAATCATCAGTCCATTCAACTGATATTTTTATGACAGGTACAGCAGCAGCCTGCCCATAACTATTTTTTTTTTTTTTAATGTATTTGTCATATTGATGGGGTCAGTTTGTTCTGATTCTGACATGATGTGTCACTTGGGAGCTTTGAGCAGTCCCCTTGAGCTTTCTTGCAGTAATGCCTGTCAGCTAGAGAGGTGATGCCAAATGAAGTCTGTTCGATCGGTGGACAGTTTTTATGCATCTGTTTCATACAGTGACCAGGACGCATACTGTTTAACAGTTGTCTGTCCGTCCGTTACATCGGTCCATCCATCTCACACATCTTGTTTGGGTGAGTGGATGGATTTTGACCAAATCACACATGGTTACTCTCCTCAAAGGGTGGCCAAAGTCACTAGATTTTGGAGGCCATCTGGTCAAAGGGCAAGGTCAAATACGGTCAGCTGTATGTGGGGACTGAAGATCAACTTCTATGATGTATGAAGTTATGGCAGGCAGAGGCATAGCAATCAACTTTTTGTGCTGACTTTGACCTTGTTACGAGTGTTTCATAGCACTGCATTCTGAAATTCTTTGACACTTTCTTCGATGATTCCAGGCAAGTTTACAAGAAGGAGGATGTCAGTTAAAGCTTGCTAACATAAGTTGCATGCACTCTGCCGGGCTCATATTCCTGCCCATGTTAACTGAATCTGTATCTATTTAAATGGAGCCTTTTATTTGAAATTGGTGTCCTTAGTGTTCAAAATGGGACTTTGGTGTTTAAATTTATGTCCCTAGCAATCAAAATAGAGCTTCCAATTTCAAATTGGCATCCTTGGTGTTCAAAATGGAACTTTGGATTTGACATCAGTGCCCTTCGTGATCAAAGAAGAATTTTATCACGGACTTTGGTGATCAAAATGGAACATATTAAATTGAAAATGGTTTCCTTGGTGATCAAAAACCTTCCAAGTGAAATCATTACGGCAGTCGAAACACAATGCTGTCTGTGACCTGCCTCTGAACAGACATGGGTCGCTGTCTCGAATGTCCCTTGAGTTTCCATCCAGCAGTGTTATTGTGTTATTCTCTGATGAGAAGGGCTGAAGCTGCTGGATAATCCATCTAGAGGCCGCTGCTCCAGTCTGTGAGCCGCAGAGCCTGAGGTAGAAGCCGTCTCCAGCAATCTCATGCAGGGAAATGCTGTACGGTCATCACAAGTTGCCATTTATGGAAATCCCATTTTTATGCAGAGCTGTGTACCGAGGAGATAAAGCTGGGCTCTGAGAGAACTCACTGTTTCAGTCTTATGAATCCAAATTCTCTTCATTCACGCACCCAGAAACACACCGCCATACACTAACATTCAGACAATTTAACATATGTACTCAAACACAGACATGCACCATACTTAGCACTGACTGCTTTCATGTGCTGGAGAACTGTTTCAGTCTTAGTAACTCACAACGCTTTGCATGCATACACACACAAAACATATTGGTGTATAAGTGTGTACAGTGCTAACACAGAGCATAGACACGAACGCACCGGTGCATGGACACCGACAAATAAAATGCGTACAGGCATAGGGTTAAAGATTCCCTCACTTAGCAGAACAGCCCTGGTGGAGGAAATTTCTGGAATGCTGGCGATTAAGGCTAGAGCGGCCCTGAATCAGCTGACACTGATCTGGAGATGAGAAACTCAAACTTGCACTTAAATCCTCCGCTAAGTCTCGCATCATTCTGACCCTGTGACTAAAGATACAGTGACATGCACAGCATGTATGCCGGAAGGCTTGGCTGTGAACTTTAAGCAGCTGCCTATTTTATTTTTGTTTTATTTGTATTTATTTAACCTTTATTTAACCTGGAAAATCCCTTGATTCAAAATTTCTTTTTCGAGGGAGACCTGGCTAAGACAGCACACCATTTCACATAAATTACAAAGCGTGTACACAACAGGGATTACAAAATAAAATATGACCACATAAAACAGAAGAAAAGGGAACAAAAAAAAAAGCAAACCTATACATAACAACTGCACGCGTCATTTACACATAGTCTTAGTTGAAGCTTAAAAACACCCAATGAGACCAAGTTGTTCAATTGTAAAGTGTTTTGGAGGTCGTTCCATTACCAGGGAGAAAAATGGGAGAAAGCTGTCTTACCAAGCTTAGGGGACTTAGGGGACAACTTTTTAGTTGAGCGAAGCTGGTAACCGCTGCTGAGCAGAGTCAAAAGGCTACTGAGGAAATGAGGTAATTTCCCCAATATGGCTTTGTACGTAAAAATGAACCAATGATACTGTCTTCTTAAGCTTAAAGAAGGTCAGGAAACTAGATTGTGAAGTGTGCAGTGATGTGTGCGGTACTGTGAGTTTATGAAGCGCAATGCATTATGATACAAACAGTCCAAACTGCGCGAAGAAAGGGAGGATGCATGCATATAAATAATGTCACCATAATCTAAAACATTTGGAGAAGTGGCTCGTACAATTTTTTTTTTTTAGGCATCAAAGTCAAAAGCCTTGTTACGATAGTAGAAACTTAGTCAAACTTATACTTTCTTTACAAACCTAACAATATGTTCTGAGATGGAAAGCTTATCATCAATTCAAATACCTAAGTACTTGTAGGATGACACTTTCTCAATGACATCCCCTCCCGCAGTATGCATACTGAGAGTTAGGGCTGCGCGATTAACCGAATCGCAATTATTTTAAGCGCAATTAAAGTAACTGCCACTATGAGGCAGACAGACGAGCTTGCTTTTTACCTTTTCTATGACGCTTACCTAATGCGGTCATTTGAAATGCTTCTGGGAAGAAAACTGTGATTTGAAGTTCGCTAATTACCAGTGAGGTGGGACAGCCTCCATCACCTTGGCATAATTAGCGTACTTTAAATCAATTCCCGTGTACTTTACCTAACCTGCAGTCAAGCCATTTATTCAGCCAACTGACTAATCAAAACCAAAATGTGGCCTATAATGATTAAGAAGAGATGATGAGAAGCAGAGAGACCTAACCAGGCTACCGTGTTAGATTGAAAGAATGTCAATAATCTGAATAAATAGCATACCTCTGAATTCCGCCTCTCGTATAATTTTTACATATCATTAAAAAGATTTCTTAAAAATAAAATCATTTTAAGATGTTCGTGGTTTTTAAGCATTTCAGAACATACGCGAAGTGGAGAACATTTTGTGAAGCATATCGAACGTGAATGCGAGAGAATATGTTTGCATTTGTACGCAATAGTCGAATGCCCCGAAGATTAGGCAAACACGTTCAGCCGAATCAGTGCCGCAAATTTGTGGCATTTTTTAATTAGATAATTTTTTAAGCGCTTAAAACCAGGGCCATCTTAAAATAATTCCATTTTTAAAGAAATATCTTTAATAATACACACAAAATTCCCCGACGAGAGGTGGAATTCAGAGGTTTGCTATTTATTCAGATTATTGACATCCTTTCAATCTAATGCGGCAGCCTGGTTAGGTCTGTCTGCTTCTCTTAATCTCTTCTAAATCATTAGAGGCCACATCTTGGTTTTGATTAGTCAGTTGGCTGAATAAATGGCTTGATTGCAGGTCAGGCAAAGTACACGGGAATTGATTTAAGGTAAGCTAATTATGCCAAGGTGATGGAGGCTGTCCAACCTCGCTGGTAATTAGCAGACTTCAAATCCCATTTTTCTTCCCGGAAGCATTTCAAATGACCGCTTTAGGTATGTGTCATAGAAAAGGTAATAAGCAAGCACGTCTGTCTGCCTCATAGTGGCAGTTACTTTTATTGCGCTTAAAATAATCGCAATTCGGTTAATCGCACAGCCCTACTGAGAGTGAATTGCAACTGGGACTACGCTTTGGAAAACATATATTTAGTTTTTTTTTTCACCATTCAGGACAAGCTCTAAATCATTCAATGAGTCCTGGACCTGAGTGAAGGCAGACTGAAGCTGAGACACAGCCTGACTTAATGAGGGGGCAGTTGAGTACAGTAGCGTATCATCTGCAAAGAGGTGTACTGTTCAATTATTATTTATATTTTTACAAATATCATTTATAAAAACTGAAAATAAGATGGGGGCTAAAATTGAGCCTTGAGGGACACCTTTTGTGACCTCCATAAAGCTTAAAGAGTGATCATGTACAGAAACACATTGGGTCCTGTTCATAAAGCAATTTCTGAACTATTTTATGGCTGTTTCACCTTTGCCTATAATACTAAGGCGATTTAGCAGTAGTCGGTGATTGATGGAGTCAGACGCCTTACTCAAATCAACAAGAAGGTCAGCACAAGTCTGTTTTTCGATCAAGAGCACTAATAACATCATTAATAACCAGCATAGCAGCTGTAATGGTGTTATGACCAGATCTAAATCTGGCCTTAAGATACTCTTATCTGGTAAAACTGTTAGTTGAGAATTGACTTGAGATTCTAGAATCTTTGCTGAAATGGATAGTTTAGAAATGGGTCGATAATTATTTAAATCTGATGGATCCCTTTTTTAAGAGAGGTAACACAAAGGCTGTTTTCCATATTTTTTGAATAATATTTGACTGAAGACTCTGATTAAAAATATATGTAATGGGTTCTGCACTACAGTGAGCTGTAAATTTCTTTTGGTCAATAGCTTTCAAAGCCTTTGCAATTTCTCCGGAGGAAATGGGCCTAAAGGTAAAAGGAGCTCCAATAAGACCTGCACTGGCAGATGGCGCAGCATGTGTAGCTTTGTCTGTTAGCTTGGGTTCAGTGCATTTATAAACAGATCCAGAAGATATAAAATGCCTATTAAATTGATGAACAATGTCATCTTTTTCGTTTATCTCTGTGGAGTCAACTAGGATATGTTCAGGGATACCTGAGGAGACAGCTGAGCAAGATAGAGAGTTGACTTGCTTCCAAAATTTTGCAGGATTATTGATATTATCTGTGATAAAATTTGAATAATATTTTGATTTGGAGGTCCTTATTTGCAGAGTAGATTTATTCCTCCGGGCTGTAAAGGCAGACCAATCAGCAGCCGAGTTTGAATACCTAGTCTTGGCCCAAACAGTGTTTCTTTACTTTAAGAGATCAGACCGTTCCTCTGTAAACCATGGATTGTCTCTGCCATGTTTGTTACAAATTAACAGAAACAATTTATGAAAATGCTCTCATGCATCTTCCACATTCGGTATCAAAGTAGTTCTACCAATGTCACTAGAATATAAATCTTTTAAAAAAGCTTGTTCTTCAAAATGTTTAAAATATCTTTTAAAAATATAATGCGGTTTAACCGCTTAAGCCTGACGCCCCCGGTACCGGGGGCGGTGCTAAATACAGCATGTTTCCAAATCCAAACATTGTAATGCGGCATATCCACATTTAGAAACTAGGCAAAAAGCTCATGTTGACCATTTTTACCTCAACGAGCATAATTCAAGCACCAAGCAAGTAAACAAGCATGTAGCAAAACATAGGATAAAATCATATCAGCGCTGAGTGACTAAAATTTCTCCTGAATTAATGCTATGCATACAAACGATACCTCAAATGAAAGAGGAAAGTCCACAGAATCCAACGATGTATGCCTTGTCATTTTAAACCGACACCTCACTCAAAGAACAGCAGGCATGCACTTTACAGTCTACAGAGGTGAGCAAAGAAATTTCTTACCTTTGATATTTTGTAATAAAAAAAACTGCTCGAGGTAAATCTTTGCTATTGTTAGCCCAATGTGTCCGTGTTATAAAAGGAAACTACATCTGCGAGTCTGAAAGCACGTTTTTCTTCTGGAGCATTGCTGCAAAAATCTCAGCTCCTCAGCATTCAGCCTGCTTGCAATGTATTTTCCTCTCTGTGATCGGCTTGTGATGCTGTCAGTAAAACTTTGCCGCTAGCCATTTAATTATATGGCTTCTTCGTTTCACGAGCCCTGAACCAGCTTTATAGCACAAAGCTAGCCTAAGCTACAGCCTTGGGTTCCCAGTCGTCAAACCGAGTCCATGGGCCATTGAATGAACTTAAATTATGCGACAATATAAACACTTTGCAGGTTTGTTTGTGGTATTTTTAATATAATTATTCGCTAAATATTCATCCGTCGTTTTGAAAGTCGTTTTCTGACAGATACGCGTGAATACTGAGGGCACAACTGTACAAACAAAGTGAGTAACTTGTTTTCTCGACTCATTCTTTATATTGGCAATTTCAGCGTTGTTATTGTGTACATTGATGTAGTATAGGGTTTGAAACATCGGATTGAGACACAGGCGATCTGGGTTCGATCCCCGGTCAAAGTGAATTCTGTAGGCTTTTTTTCATGTACAAATAATTGATGGGGTTTATGTTCTTTTTACTTTTTTCCCATTTTTAACCTTTCCGTTGTCTTCATAATCTTATTAATTTGCTTTTTAAAAAAAAAAAAAAAAAAAAAAAATCTGCTCCAGAGGAGACAAATTTCATTTTCTTTGTATTTATTGTCTTTGAATGGAATGGTATAGGCTATAGGACTGGCAGAAATAATAATTTAAAAAATATTTCTGAATTCAAAAAACTGAAAAACTGGCTGTATTTGGGTGGAATGTATGCCTGTAGTGACATATGTGAAATTAGTTGAGTTTTACAGAATAATATCTGAGAAATCTGATTTGGCACACAAGGTACCTGAATTGCCAATTTGGAGAAGCCACCTAGACATTCCTCTCTAATTGTGTTCTGATTTACTTGATTGGAATAAACTTTGGCACAGATAATGGTGAGATTTTGTGCTGTAAATTTTTAGAGGTTTCGGACTGCAACTGATTAATTTTACAAGGGATCGAAGTAAAACTTTGTTTGGTGCAAAATGAGGTCTTTGATTTATACTGTGTTCCATCTTCATTTACTCTGACTTAGTGACATATACACTGATTTTTACACTGCGGCAGAAATCCCAAATGATTTTACCTTTATTATGATACCAAGATTATTCAAATGGATCAAATAGTTGCCGAGATATACTCATTTCATTTTGAGCTTGCCATTTTCAAAAAAGGACTCAGGGCTTAAGGGGTTAACCTTTGGGGCTTTAGAATCCTTAACGCAGTCAACAGCACAGTGGTCACTAACCTCGTTGCAGAATACAGCAGTAGAAGAATGCTTAAAAGGTGCATTCATCATAATGAGATCTAATAATGTAGATTTATTTGGATCTTTTGGGTTGAGTCTGGTGGGCGAATTAATAATCTGGTTAAAACTGAAAGCCTCACATAGGTCTTTGTTAGGGCTACTATCTGAAATTGAAAGCCAATCCCAATTTAAATCTCCCAATAATATTGGTATCGTCGACATTCCTGAGGACATCGAAAAGTGTGAGAAACCGCCTCCTTTGGAGCTGAGGGAGGGTGGTAACAGCCAATCACAATAAAGTGGAATGTTCTTCGACACATTTACTGACACAGCCAAATACTCAAACTGCTTGGCGATTGTAATAGACTGTAGCACAGTGACTGTTCTCAGCCCCGTCTTAGATAAAGCCAAGACGTCAGTCTCCGTGGATTCAGTCGATTTGGCTGAATATTCCCCGAAAGTAATAACAGCAACAGAATAACACATTTCAATTACTTGTACAAGTACGACGAAAATCATTTTGTGTTTTTTTGACTGGAGGCAAACAGGGAGAGCCACTCGTAAAACGCTAAGGACCTTCAGAATATTCAAAAGTTGTAGGTGTGGCAACATGTCCAACGATAACAATTGTTCAGTTTTTGATGATGTGTTTGAATATAATACTGATAATGGTAAGCGTGTCTTATACCCAAAATATGCTCATTATAAAAGAACAGAAAGCATTTCTCAGTTTATTTTGATCGTCAAAGATTAGGCATTTCATGCCGTATGGTAAGTGTACGAGTGAATGGGTTGGTATGCTGTGAGCGTGAACCATTGTCAAGGAAGTGAGTGTTGACCCCAGCAAAAGTGACGTCGCACTTTTTCAGCGCGTAGTAATCCAGCGCGGCGGGCGTAGAGTTAGGCCACCGGACAGCGCCGTGAACAGCCAGGATGAGAGAAAAAAGTTTGACAACCTTTCCAAATTGCTCCCGTATCACTTACTAATGACAGGTTTGAGCCATTGGCATATTCCGGTGGAGTTTGAGCACACTGCGGTTGATTAAAGCACAGTCCCTCTTGGGCAAATATATAAAAACAATTTCGAACTCCTTCACTAGCCACAACTTCAGTAGAAAACAATGCCCAAACTATAGAAAAACATTTAAAAACATTAAAACATACAAACACCAAAAACAAAAAACACTGGAAAAAAAAAAAAAAACATTAAAAAACATTTAAAAAACAGAACAGTTGCAGAAGAACAAGTACAAGAGTCAACAGATGGCCATCTCGGATTGGTTATTATTATTATTATTATTATTATTATTATTGTAATTATTATATCCCATGATGGCTTGACAGCCAGGGTATATTCCTTCCTCTTGCCCATTGCATGATGGGATAGGTTTTAGCATTGCCCCAGAACCCTAACCAGTAGCAGGCAGCTCAGTTGTTCTGCAAATGGATGCTGTAATTATATGAAAGCCATTCTTTAGATGCTATGAAATTTGAATGAGATTACTGATGGCTTTCAAGAGTATTCAGGATAATAATCCCCCTATCCTACAGACTGTACATTGTAGCTGGTACATCATAATTTTTTTGGATCTGTAGCGGGGAGAGGTTTAAGATTTTACCGCCTTTTGAAGAGCTGAATAGTTGACTGTGTTGTGTGTTTGGCACACTACCGGTCATGATGTAATCCCTTTATTTTTTGATTGTGATGGTGTTGTGGAGAAGGGGTTGGGAGCCTATGAAAATAGAAAGCACTCTGACTCACCTAGCGACTGTATTTGTGGTGCCGAAGACTAAGCACAGTGAGGCCCGTTCGGCTACCAGAACTAATGGTTAGGCTTCTGACCATATTGCTGCGGTTTCAACAAATGGGTTATTTATCTTTTGCTTCTTCCTGTCTTCGTTTTTTTCCCACCAATTGTTATCTTCTAAAAAAGTGAGTGATGTGCTATTTACATCCCAGAGTTGCTAAAATAAACTTGAGCTAAGTTGAAGTGGATTGTCGTTGTTTTTAACTTTGAAATCCCTTGCTTCCTAATTGCACTCTCTGTATAATAGAATTAAACAGTTTTAATAGTAAATATTTTCTCGTCATAAAGTTCTTACAGTTATTTATGCATTAGCAAATGATTCTGGGAAAATTTATATGCTGTTAATTATATCTCTTGACTGGATTGTAGTCACTTAGGCAGGGAAGTAAGAGTCAGGGTAATGAGTTAAGGGGCTTTTCAGAGTAACAGTTCTGATGTGGAGTATGTTATCGATGCAGGTGTATTGCTCATTTAATAGACAATTATCATTATTTGAGGTCACACAAATTTAGTTGTGTTAGTACGAATGATTTTACTGCGACAATTATAAAGCATCTCCACCAATAAAATAAAAATGGTGCAGCTTTCAGAAAGCTATGCACAATACAGCACTGAGAAAATGACAAATATTTGTTTTATATTTTTGCACTGGTGTCTTACGGGTACCCACTAACTTTGACAGTCAATATTTCTTCAAGAGTTTGGTGGGTTAGGGTACTTCGTGTTTTTAGCGTTTTAAATTTAAGTCATAAGATTTTTCCTGAAGCACTTCACGGGAATGTATTCCTTATTTTGATCCATTTATGTTGCTGAACATTTCTGCAAGGTAGTTCTGGTTATCTGCTCTTGTTCAAAACCATGGCTGTACTGAGTTTGAACAGCTATGCTAGTAGCTGTGCAATGCTGTTAGACAATGATGACAGACTATTGGCAAACTCAACCAGGTGTGGTAAGTTATTACAGAGCTATTATGTTTTGTTGCTGAGCTTTGCCCTTGGCTGTTATTGGCCTTGGTGCATGTTGCATTGGTTTTTTTTTTTTTTTGGCTTGTTCGCCCTGCTTTTTCTCAGCTGCACATGTGTTGGTCATGATGTTGGACAGGACTTTTCAGTACAATGCATTTTTTGGACAAGCTGAATGGGCCAGGAAGTACTTCCTTAATTTCAGATTTTTTTTCCTGATCCTGTTTGTCCGAGTTGAGTAAAAACGTGAGAGATGATGCTCCTATGGAAATACTCTTCCTGGAAAAACAGGAAAGAGAGACACTTCATACCCAGTCTGTTCCTCACAGGAAAACTAGAACTGCATCATTGTCATGGCGAATACCAAATCTAAATGTGGTGATGAGCAGATGCATAGATAAAACAATTAAAAAGCTGAAATCAAATAATAATACAGTGGAAGCATGATTCTTGTTGTGACTCACCGTAGTAGTTCGTGGTGTGAGGTACATGTGCTCAATTTTCAAGTTAGTGGGCTATTTGGCCAGTAGAGGAACATTTTATGTAAGAATGAGGATCTGGTTAATTTCTAGCTTCTACGGCTCAAACTTGTCAGCTTGGACTTGACGAGTGTACTGCATAGACTCCGACTTGAAATTGTATGATGTCGGAGCCAAAAAAAAAAACCTGCAGGTTCAGTTGTTAAAATGCTTTTACCCAAGCCAAGTGAAAGTCGATGGCTGACATCACTGTGACGTAGTCGATACTTTTTCTCCTGTCTATGGTCCAAACATTATTAGACTGTTGCACTCCTTTCGCAGCTCTGATGTCACAGTTGTGCAGTTGCAGTTCAGATGCTACAGGGGTTTTCTGTTTAGTTCGTCAAATGTCTGTGAGTTGGCTCGCAGTGCAGAGTCGAACCGTGGCTCTGATTTTCATTTTCATTACCGCTTTAAGTCTTCCGAGTTGTGCTGAGCCACTCACGAAATGGACCTGTGGAGTAGGAGCACAGCACACCAGACCTGCCCTCAGGTAGGCTGCAGTGACCTCAGGGGACTTTGTCCTCAACCGTTGCTCAAGGCTATAGAAGATGGCACTGATATTAATTAATTGTCATCAACTCATGACAAGCACATCATCATTGCATTGCTCATACAGGTACAGAAGTGTGCAATGAGCATTATACACTTAACTTCTTAAAATGAAGATAAATCAGAAACCAAGAACAACTATTCAAGTATTTATTTAATGTAATATTGAGTCATATAGATGAAAATAAGTACAGCAGTATTTAGTAAAAACAAAAATAATGTCTGTTTGACAGAAAAAGTTAGTTTCTAGAGTGGACACCCTTTGCTTTGATTACAGCATTTAATCTTTCAGGCATAGTTTTCACATGTTTTATTTCCTCACTCACTAAACCACTCCATATGGTTTGAAATTTATTCCAAAGAGGTTATTCGATGTTACCGCAGATTTGTTTATCTTGGTATTAAGCAAATCCCAGATTTGCTCAGTCGCATTAAGGTCTGGACTTTGAGCAGGCCAAGTCATAAATTTTTTGTCATCAGATGATTCTCTCAGACTGTGATAATTCTTGTACAACTTCTAAGTGTGTTTAGGGTCATTATGTTGTTGAAAATAAAATCCCTGACCAGTCAGTCTCTTTCCAGATGGCAATGCATGCCTCAATAGGATGCTGTGATACTTCTATTGATCCATGATTCTGTGTATTTTTATGGGATCATCGGCTCCTTTCGAGCAGACTGAACCCCATACCATAGTATTACCACCTACATGTTTTACTGAAGGGGCTAACCCCAGAGGTGGCCAACCCTGGTCCTGGAGAGCTGCAGTGTCTTCTGGTTTTTTGTGTCAATCAGCACTTAAAGCAGTTGATTTCACACTGAACCTACCTCACCTGTTGTCTTAAGTTTAAAGTGGGCTGGGAAAACCAAAGCCAGCACACCCTGTGGCTCTCCAGGACCAGGGTTGGCCACCTCTGGGTTAATCTGTAATTTTTGAAACATTGTCCAACTGTACGGTGCACATAAATTCTGTATTAGGATGAGAAAATTTCAATTTTGATTAATTGGTCCAAAGGACTTTTTCCCAGTTCGTTGGTGTCTAATCCTTAAATTTCTTGGCAAGCTCAAGTCTCTTTTGATGTTTCCAGCTCTTGAAGGAAACACAACCAATCAGACCATTTTCACTCTGGCATCTGGAAATGATAGATCTTGATACGTCCATCTCTTCACTTCTGGTGCTATTAATATCATTATTGAGTTGTTGTGCTGTCTACTGGCAATTTTTTTTTAGTCATTCACCGATAACGAACATCAGAGGCACTCAACTTCCATTTTGCACTTCTATTGCCACGAGCTTCAGCAAAATGGTCTCTTTGAAATGCTTGATGGTGTTTCCTACAGTGCCGTGGCAGCATTTAACATCTTCAGAAATTTTTCTAAGTGACCAACCAGCATCATGAAAAGCTGCAATGTGGCTACAAACAATCTCGGAGAGCTCTTTCCGTCGTGCCATTGTGATTAACACTGTGACTCTGTTCAAAGTTTATGTCACTTATATACTGGAACAACTGACCATCGGAGGTCATTTTGCGGAATAATGTTGCCTCAAACCAGTTTAAACAAATTTTTACCGTCTATAATCATGGAATGAGCCTTCAAACATCCATTCATGCTATGCAAAAATAAAAAATAAAAAAACGACTACTTTCAGTTATTAAAAAAAATTGATGTTTTCAGTGATTTTGTTTGTTACCCATGTTTTTACCTCAATGTACTTGTAGGAATGATTGTTTTGTTCTCATTGCCACCAATAGTATTATTCAATACATTTTCACCAAAAAATTATGGAGAAGTATCAGGACCCATTTTAGATGAAAGCAGTCGTGTATAATCATCACTGCATACCACTGTAGATGTCGATCTGCTATGACATTGCTGGGTCATTCCTGGCTAATGGTGACTTTTCCGTCCCCAAGAAAAAACTCTTAATATTTTAATTAAAATAAACAACATGTTTAATACAAAAGGGTTTTGTTTTACATTGAGGTCTCCTTTATATAATTAACACAAAATTATGTTTGTAAATATTTATTTTTTTACCTTTATTGCCTTTTGTTTTGACACATACACTTCTTTTCATGATGTCCCCAAAGCAAATTCTCAGTTTCAGTGACATAAATTGTAAAATATTTATAAATTAATGGAAATTTGTTTTTATTTTTGTATAGATCATGTTAAAATATCTCTAAATATTAATCTCTTGCAATGGAAATGGTCATTATTATTATTTTTAAAATAAATTTACTATCGTCCCCAAAATCACGTTCCACCCTGTTAAATTGTGGGTTTTTAGCTGTTTGAACAAAAACAACTACCATTCCCATTCCCACACTTTGGCTCTGAAATCACACCTTTAGAGGAAAATTTAAAAGGAGCAAAGTGAGGTGAGTGACAACTTTCTGTTTGCCTTTTTTTGCATGTTTTATGATGTTAACCTGTATGTCCTACCCTTAAATTTCCACCCTGTTAGCCTAATTTATGAAGAAAGTAAACCACATTTTTAAAAATTAAAAAACATATTTGGTATTTATACTAAAGTACTGTTTATTTGTGGAGAACTAGCTAACAAAAGTTTTCTGTCACTGAGCACTGGCTAATTTGGTTTGAAATTTTCCACCCTGTTAGGTTCCACCCTGTTAGGTATGTAAACCTTACAGGGTGGAACATGCACCTAACAGGGTGGAAAATCTATCACAAAATGTAGGGAAATGCTTATAAATACTCCTATATAAATATTTAGTTGTTACTTATACAGTTCATCTAATTTATCAATATGTGTAAAAGGTAAAACTTAATTATTATATTAAGGTACCAAGGCATTTACTTGGTTTTACCGCTGTCCTACCCGCATAACAGCTATGATCCAATATCAACAGATCACACCCTCTTAAGTATATTTAAACAGTAATTGATCATTATTATAAAATGTTTTTGATACAATTTGCATGATAATGTAATGGTTAAATTGTATATATTTGTTAGGAAATGGCTCCCCCACTTACTGCAGCTGAAATGCAGCACCGCAGCAAGCGAAGCGAGATGCAGATCAAAGGGAAGAGCACACACACATACCCAAAAACACCTTCTCAGGCATGCACACACACACACACACACACACACACATCCACAACACACATGCACACAAAGAGATGAAATAAAATGAAATAAAGTTAAAAATAAGATTAAATGAAATCAAATTAAATTCTGGCCCATAAAGAAAGTTTGTGAGGGCCACTTTTGTTTGTCGGTAGATGCACTTATGTTTAGTACTGTAATGTAATTTTTTTATGTTTTTATGTTTAAAAAAGTGTTGAATGTTTTGTATTTTCAATTAAAGTTAAATGTTCTGCGAGTTAATAATAAAATTATTGTTGAAACTCACTAAGTTATTGCTGGTCATTCCACCCTGTTAAGGTCCTTTCCACCCTGGTAGTCACATTTTTTACCCAAATAACATAACAAGTATGTTAAATGTTATGCATATGTTAATGTTAAACTGCAGAGTTGAAAGGGATCAGCAGCAGACATATGTAATTTTGAGGAAATTTCTGTTATTATTTGTCATTTAAACTGGGTGCGAAAAAAGTGACCGTTTTAAAGAATAAACACGTTCTACTCAAAAATTCTTTTTTCAACATTATTCAAAGAAAAAACTTATACAATGGGATAAGGGGCACATAAGGTGCAAGAAAAGCTAAGTATTGTTGAATATTTACATTATTTACACTTTGTAATACCTGTGTATATGTCCCTAACAGGGTGGAACTCTCTCGTGGTCCATGTTTGAATAATCCATCCATAATTATTAATATTTAGGTGCACAAGCTCTATCAATACAAGTTCCTGAAGGTTAAACATACCATTTACCACATATAGTGTTAAAAACATGAAAAATGTATTCTTTATTTTTCAAAAGTTAGCACACTGAAAAGTCACCAATAGTGAAGAATGACCCTGCTTCGTTTGTTACCCACCTCCGCCCCAAGGTGGGTTGGTTACAGGGTTATCAGCCAGTACTACTGATCTACAAAGTTTTGCCCCTTTAAACTCGGAACATATTTTGGTGGCGCGGCAGTGGCAGGACCATCCCCTGCAGCCAACCCTTATGCTAGGTGTTAACCCAACACATGCCCTTCCTCCTTAATCAGAGCCAAAAATTGTGCTTCTCAGCCTCAGAGGACTTTCAATGCTTTAGTTTGCTTCAATTACTCCCATGTCGCTCATGAGGCTAATAGCTGATGTTCTGACAAAGCCACAGCATCCTACTTCTACCAGGTAGATGATGGTTTTCCAGCCAGCCTCCTTGCAGTTGGGGGCGAGATCGTAGTACTTCAGCTGCTTCCTCCTCGAGGCAGCCTCCATAGTCTCCTCCTGTGAGACTGTTAGCTTGACAAAGAGCACAGTCTTGCTGTCACTGAACCATATCACTGTCTGGGCTGAGGCTTTTTCCAGTGATCCCTCAGGAGAACTGGCGCTTCCAACCAAGATCCGCTCTAATGCTGCAGTTCTTCGTTGGAAGAACTGTCCATGGTGGAATTCTTGGATATGCGCTTGTGCTACCCCCCTTCTCTGGCAAACTGACTTCGATGGCGTGCTAGTGGAGGGTGATCTCTGCTCATTTTCTGCCTGTGGCTCTCCAGCACCTCAGTAAGTTTGGAGAAGACCTGATCGTGCTGCTACCTATAGCGTATTTGGGAGAGAGCAACCTTGCAACCTGACAGGATGCGGTAGAGGCTGGTGTTGGGGCTGCAGCAGAGGGTGCGGTACTCTTCCTGGCCAAACCACAGGTGGCAGGATCAGTGGGCAGAGGTGTGTGTTGTATTTTGCCCTGATGGGGAACCTGAGCCTTGACTGTGGAATCATCCAGAGGTCCCCCATGCTGATGTTTCTGCCAATAACACCTTCCCATGTTTTCTAGCCCCCTTGCTGTTCCGTTGCTATGACCTTGATCTTAAGGCGCTCGTTCACTATCTTCATCACCTCACACACTACCAGCTCCTGGATTTGTTCAGCTTGTACTTCATGCTTATTGATTGCAGTGGCAGATTTAAAATTTTTTTCTCACAGAGCCCTGTTTCCAAGAGGCAACTTGGCTCGCCCAGCCACCTCTGGATGAAAAGTTGGCTTTTCCGTCCATCTTACTTACGATGGATAAGGGAGTCTCACAGCATTTTAATGGCTAAATTATCCTTTGGGTAAAGTATGGTATAATAAAAACACACATATTTTCCTGGAAGTGGGCTTTAGTCAATCCATGCTAGAGCATTTGGCAGCTGTTTTGGGACAATTTACTCTGCATGGTTGTAAGAGAGCTCAGCTGTGTGTAGTCTTTTGAGACTTTTAGCCTTTTATGGGTTGTTCAGCCAGCTGAGTGATTTTACTGCTCCTGTCACTCATGGTGAAGATGGTCCTGTCATCCTTGACCCCTGTCCTGAGTGAGAGGCTTTTGGACTTGGCTGGTTTGATCTTCATCCTTGCCGATGACATCAGCTCATCCACCCTTTTTAGCAGCCTGAATGTTTCTGGCACTGTTGGTAGGAGGCTAGTGATGTCATCCATGAAGCTTCCCAGAGGGAGCAATTTCTATTCTGAAGGCAATTTGCTCCTCCCACCATCTGCCTTGCTTCAATGAGCATTACCTCAATGGTAGTCACAAAGCAGATCTGGATATTGAACATCCCATGGCAATGCCTAGTTCCAGCTGCTGCCTTCCAGTTGTGAACTCCTAGAGGGTGAAGGCCATCTGCAGGTCCTTAGAGTAATTTGAGACTAGTATCCTGGTGATGTCCAGCATATTGAAGAAATTTGTGGTGTAGTTGATGAGCTGGCGTGGCACAGATCCATATATGTTTGCAAGGTCAAGCTAGACAACGTGGAGGTCCGTCTTACCCCGCTTTGCTGTTGGATCTGTTCCAGATCACTGAGTGCTCCACACACCCTGGGAAGCCAGGGATCCCTGCCTTCTGGCAGCTGGTGTCCACATGCCCATTCTCTGTTTAGTAGTTTGTCATTCTTTGTGCATGGCCAGAGAAGATTTTTCCCTCAATGTTTAGCAAAGGGATAAATTTGCTACTCTCCCTGGAGTCTTTTTTCTTGGGGATGAATACTGCGTCAGCTCTTCGTTACTCGACTGGATGCATTGGTTCTTCCAGGCAGCTTGCACGAGAGTCCGCAGCCACTTAAATATTGCTAGGCAGTTCTTATACAGCTTTTAGAGTATCCCATTGGAGCCTTGGGCTGCTGATTCTCTCACCTTTCTCCCGACCTCTCTAATTACATTGAGCTTTGGGAGGGTGTTGAACTGTGCCACAGGTGGGGCTGGGTCAGGCATATATCCTGGTGACCCTAAAGGCTCAATCCTTGCTGGCTCACTATACTGCTTCTTCTTGTGCACGTCCTGTTCCTCTCTGGCAATCTCCAGCCTCCCATTCTTTGCTTCCTCTGGCAGCTACCAATCATATTTTAGGAGGTTCCTGAAGAACGTTACTTCGACTTCCTCTTCCTGCGCTTTCGGATGTGCTCAGCTTTCCATCAGCTGGCTAGCTTCCGCTTGATGTCCTGCCACAGCACTTTGAGGCTGTCATTCTCGCTTAAAGTTGCTTTCCTCCAGCCCAATCGGGGTTGCATTGCAGATGCGCCGGCTGCTCAGTCTCTATTTCTGGCCTTTATGTCTCGGCCTAATGGTTTTCTTTGGGGGATTTTAGCCAAACCTGTCTTTACATCCCAGATAAAGATTATCTCCAAGCAGGTTGAGCCTTGCCTTCACACCCCCTCAAAATTACCTCTTCAGTATTGCACTGAGATATGCATCCAGTTTCTGCCTTGCTGTTGCCTCTCTAGCCTTAGGTTGCTGGATTTTTATCCCCCTTATCTCATGCTTTCTTCTCTGCGTTTCTTGGCTTTGGTGTTTCTGGAGAGGTGGGTGCAGTTCCTTGGTGCTCACCTAGCAGGTCACTGAAGGGCCTTCCTCCTAGACTGACTGCCTTCCCTCAGGAATGAAGGGTCTGTCGGCACAGTGGTTTTCAACCTCGCCTTTTGTTCCTTCTTGTCTCATCTGCTGTTGCAGGGCATGGTTCCTGCTGGAGATTGCCTTTGCACTTTGCGCTTCCCTGGTGGTTTATAGACCCCTGAATAAGGGTCACCACTTCGCTCTTCCCTGGTGGATTCGTAGACCCCTGAATAAGGGTCACCTTTTCCCATTCACTCCCCACAAATGCATGAGCTATTAGAATAGAATAGAATATACTGTATTGTCCCCTAGGGGAAATTTGTCACAGACTCACAGTGCAGTGCAAGTAGCTGCCCTTGCAGACAATAAATATACATGTGACAGTTAGAGACATACACATGCATACACTCATGACACATCCTAGAAAAGATTAAAATAAATAAAAATAAAAAATAAAATAAATAAAATGGACCCAGCTATGATAAAACCAAAGGCAAACAGAACACCAAATTATTGCACACTATCCAGCATACACAGCTCAAGAACTATTAAAAATTATTTAAAATTTTGATGGAGGTGGGTACAAAAGTGTTTAAAATGGTTCAATTTGCATTTGGGGATTCTATACCTTGTACCAGAGGGCAAGAGCTCATACTCCGTGTGAAGGATGTGGGACGGGTCCGACAATACCCTCCGTGCCTGCCTGAGTACAGACTGCTCAGATGGACTGAAGGGAGAGTTTTTCAGTCCTCGCCATCACCTTCATAGCAGTCTGTACCAGGCGCTGTAACTTTGATTTGGACTGTGCGGAGAGATTGCCGAACCATGCCGTCATCCCGTACCTGATGACACTCCATCACTGCTTGATAAAATAAAAACATGATGTTCTGGCTGACACCAAACACCCTCAGCTTATGTAAAAAGTACAGCCTTTGCTGTATACGAGAACATACAAAATCTACATGATCACTCCAGCTAAAAAGGTTATCCAGGCGGATGCCCAGATACCTATAATATGTGACCTGTTTGATCTCCTCCCCGTGTATGGACAGTGGAGTATGATCCCCACTGACCGAGGGTCCAACACCATCTCCTCAGTTTTTGTAGTGTTAATGATGAGATGGTTCTCATCACACCAATGGACAAATTTGTTAACATCCGTGAAGTACAATGACGAGTCAGAGCTCTGGTGGAGCAGGCTGAGAATGGCAGTATCACCAGAGAATTTAAAAAACAGGTTGCCTGGGAGACTGTTGGTGCAGTCGTTTGTGTAAAGGGTGAACAGGACTGGTGAGCTTGCACAGCCCTGAGGTACACCTGTACTGCTGCGTTTGGGTACAGAGAGTGAGTTGTTAATCCTGACATTTTGGGTTCTTTCTGTTAAAAAAGGATGAAACCACTTAATAATAAAAGGATTAACATTCATCTAGATCGTTTTTTTGTAAGAGCAGATGAGGTTGCAGTGTATTAAAAGCAGAACTAAAATCAATGAACAAAAGGCGTGCATAGGCCTTGGGATCCTCCAGATGTCAGGTGTCAGATGAGTGATGCCGTTAATTGCATCGTTCGTGCTCCTCCCCTATCGTTCATGTTCATTCCTCTTGTTTCCCTGTTATCCATCTGAATAGACCCATCTTTTCAACCCGCCTCTCAGAGGGCCTGCAGATTGCCTTTGCAGACTTTGTGGTGAGTGTTGGGTATTTCTGCTTGAGGCTCGTAGGTTTGGTTACCTGCCGCCCACTTCTAGTGAGGTCTTTCCTGCCACCATGGAGTCTTTTCTGGCTGTCCTCCAGTCTTTCCTGGACTCCTGCTGCCCTTTAAACAGTAGTCACCAGGGTCCCAGAGATTGCACTGCATGCTCAGGTAGATGTTGATCTGCTGTGGCATTGCTGCCTGATGCACCTCCTTTGGTGCCCACAGGTTGGCTGGCTGCTGGGTCATCAGCCGGAATCACTTCTCTACAATGTTTTGCCCCTTAAAGACTCTCTTTCAAATGGGTAGCCCTGTTGTACAATACTGTTCGCGAAAAGATGGAAGATTAACCAGTTATCTAACGATATTGTTTCGATATCCTATTGGGTTAGTAAATACAGCTAATTGGGTTTTCACCAAGGGGGGTGTGCTTACAGTGACCAATGTTTCACGGAACCTGTCTTCCTATATGGGCGATATTACCGCACAATATTACCATTTATATTAGGACTACCAAAATATGTACGAATTCAAGCAGAAATTGATTGAGAAAAAAATTTGCAAAAAATTCAACATATCTCTCAGTTCATTACGTCGAGACATCTTGCAAGACCAAACAAAGCTTCAAAGACTTAGAAAACTGGATTTGCTCATGAAATAGCAAGTGGAATGTGTGAACTGATTGTAATGATTTGAGAAGTGAAAGATGAAGTGACTACATGTCAGTGATTCTGCCTTATATATCCTAAATGAGTGAAAAACACTTACTACAGAATATACATGCAAAATATATACCACTTTTCTTGACATAAAACATCACAACACGGAATCCCCAAGTAGCCTTTTGGATAAATATTGGTCGGACATTTAATAACATTGTGCTTTTGACGGTACTGTTTTGTGTCAGAAATGCAAATGTAAGAGTGCCATTTCTAATTGAAATAGTAAATTTAAGCTTGCTGTACACCCATTTATATTAATATTTAGGACTGTTCTCGCCGTAATTGCACGTTTCTGGGGTTCATAATTTGCGATTTTTTGCCGTTTCACTGTTTTCGTTGCCAGTGACCAGTGTTTATGAAGGCCAGTGTCTGACCCTGTACGGCTACGTAACAGTACAATGCATGTAGCTATTGAGCTGCATGGTGTACTAACAGAAGGTTAGACTCATGCAGACAATAGATGGCATGCCTTTCACCGGACTACATTTACCGATAATATGTATACATGAGCTGCTCAGCCGACCGTGACGACCAGTCCCTAACCAGTTACTACCATCTTTCTCACTTTGTCCTCACGGCCTTGTAACTTGTTAGATCTCGTCTTTTCGCGAACAGTACTATATCTGAAACTTAAGTCCCAGCCATGCTGGGCTGACTTGCTTAGTCAAACTGAGTAAAGCTGGCCAGCACGTGTATGGAAAAAGGCCCTTAGGTTACCCAAGGTTTTCCTGAAGTTCCAATCAATCATGACATTGGCTGCACAGGCTCACAGCAACTGGCTGTTTTAGAGTTATTGTTGTACTGTGTCTCAAAACTCAGTAGCTTTAGGACAAGAGTGTTGGTGGAGTGTCTGTCTTTTGCAGGGTTGAGCTTTATGCTGATGTTTTCCTGTGAGGCACTGACTCAGAATGCATAATTTGCAAATGTAGGTTTGGGATGAAATGGGAAGGAGGTACTGATGAAGAAAAAAGAAATGGTAATTTTGGGTAAGAGGCCCACCTGGAACTGAGCAGAGAGGAACTGGGAAGGTGACCACAGGGAGATGAACAGATCAAGAAAAGAGAAGAGAAAAGCTGAACTGTAGATGTGTTATGGGATGGAAATCTCAAAAGATGTTTTGAAACATCATCAGTGGTGTTCTCCCCAGTATAGCAAAAACAGAGTGGAACATGGCTGAATGGATATATAAATTGAGAAAGTTAGGAGGAAGATGAGACATTTGAAAGGGTAATGGAGGTAAGAGGGGAAGGCAAAAGGTGGAGCAGCATTTGTGTAGATAGAGGGAGAGAGGATCTTTGTAGATTAGGCTGGCTTCCATCTCAGAAATGACAAAGAGGAGATGAGGCATGACTGTGTAGTGGCTGTGGCCTAATGCCATGAGAGAGAGATGGAGAGAGGGAGCTGGAGAGAGTTATGAGGTACTGGAGAAGAGCAACCTCTGTCTGTGTATGGCTTGGAGACAGGCCAGCTTTTGGTCTCTTGGGCATGTGTGTATTTGTGTTTCTATCTAGCCTTTTTTGGAGAGAAGATAAGGCTAAACCTTACGACCTGCTTGTGTTCCTCTTGTGCAATTGTGCTCTTTCTAAGGGCACACACAGCGCACACTGGTGACCAACTTAGCACTGGAAGGCCCACAGGTTTCAGTTAGAGAAGCTAGCCTGACTCTGTGATCTGTCTCCAGGCTGTGTTTTCACTTTTTCTGTGAACACATTAGCGAGAGGACGTGGGGCGCATCTAGATATGTAGGAACAGGAGACTCCTGCATTCTGGTTCCACAGATTCCTATGGGAGCCTTTCATTGGCACAAGGCAGCAAGGGTGTAGGTTTAATGTGAGAATTGGTAGGGACATGTATGTGATGGGAGCTGGAAAATTTTTGTAAATCTGAGTGCAGATACTGCCTTTACTGTATACAGAGATTATCCGAATGAGTGTTTCCCGTTTTTTTTTTTTTTTTTTAATTAGGCTACGCAAGGTGCCTCCAAAATTTTCATACAAAGATGCCACATACATAAACTTGCCACAACCTTAACTGACAGCTGCAAACCATCTCAGCGCACTCATGAAACCCGCTCAAATCTAGTAACCTGGACATTGATACGAAGTGAGTGGATATATAACTACGTTAGCAGGCCAGCTCGCAATCCTTTCTATTAAGCATCTTAATATGCGGTAACGCAGTTGCAGCCACGATAAACACCTCAAAATGGACCACCGACTATGAATTGGAAAAACCGCAAACCGAGCGTTAATTGGACCAGATCATGTTAGATTTACGACTATGCGTTTCTTTCATTTCCCCCATTGAGCCAAAGTTGGTTGGGACATTTTTACTTTCAAAGGTTATATTTGCTGAACATCATGAGACTAACTTTAATGCTTTCCCTATAATTCCACAGAAGAAGTCATAATTATGACCTCGCCTGAAGCCCTGATACACCTGTATCCCCAACAGCTTGCTCTGTTTCTCTAGCTTGCTGCAGTGGTTCCTGCATATAAAATAATTAATTAATAATGGCACCTTCGCCGGATTTCTCCACTGAAATTCGCCTCATAATTTGAGATATCCACCTGGCTTATATTTAGCTACTACTGCTAGCAACCTGATTACTAACCAACATGTGACAGAAACCAGGTTTAGTTTGCTAGTTGAAACTAGCGAACATGTTTAATTAACATTTGTTTGCATTATTTTCCAGTAAAAACTCATTTAAGGTAGCTAGCAAATTTTGACTCAAGTAACTGTCTGTTTCTCACTAGTTAGATCACTTATTCAATCATCATTACACTTGGCATTCAGTTTGGTGAAATATTAGCAGTATGACTTAACATGGAGCAATTTTCTTTCCTCACGCTCTCAGACAATGGAATTTCCACAAAAGTGATACGTACCTAAGGTAATATCGATGTATGTCATGAGTTGGGCCATGGGAAAAGTGCTATGGTTACGGGGCTAACAAAAATCTGGAACAAATGCCAAATTACGGTTCTCTTCTACGGGTAAGCCATTGCAAACACATGTAATCAAAGCTGGCGATCCAGTTGCACGTCTCAAGCCCTGCTTTGGACAAAAATGAATATTCATGACCTGAATAGCATGGTCAGTTTACTCTTGACTTTTATCCTTCAGATAGCCCTGCCCTTTCAACCAATCAAATGCTAGAATGCATAAATGGGTTGTCTTGGAGACGTAGCCTCCACAATTGGGTCTTATATGGCTTGTCTGGAAAGATGATAAGAACAAGTTCACTGAAATATTGGTAGGGACAATCTGGCTTCCAAAATATTGGTAGGGACATGTCCCGACCTTCCATTTACAAATCTACGCCCTTGCGAGGCAGCAATTCCTGAAGGTACCAGTGTTTGCTCTTGTGAATTCTTTGGCCCCATAGTACATTCAGTACGGCAAAAAATGTGTTTTCTGTAGGGGCCATGTGCACGCATATGTTTATGTAGACGGCGTCAAATGGTACTTTTGCTAACCCTCAGACGTCTCAGACCCCTTGTCTCATGATCAGTTTGGGTTGCTGTCCGGAATCTGTCATGTACAGGCTGTGGACAGATGTGGCGCTCTTGAGTACCGTAGTCACTCGAGGCTGCACTAAGCAGAGTCGGTCAGCGACAGTGCCCGTTTTCCATTCTCGGACAGCCAGCTGACTGATTGTTGACCGGTGACAGTGCAGATGATGTGCCACTTCTTGGCATTGACCTGCCCATAACTTGCCAATGGCTCTTTTTCCTCTCCTCTGTCGTAAGCTATTCCATTTTCGTGATGATGTAGCATCTTTCTTTCTTTCTTTCTTTCTTTCTTTTTTTTGTCGGCTTTATGTAGGCTATTGACCACACCCAAAAGAACAAGTCAAGTGTCATTATACACATCACAAACAGCTCAATGTTTGTTATTACTGAAGTGCGCAGTGCGTTCATGTGGCGCATGTTAGCATTACAATACCATGCACTTTAATTTATTTTCACTCGTATCTCAGTGAAAAAGCATTAAAAATCGATTGATTCGTCACTTTGCCGCAAATAAAGTACATACCTCACTGCTGCATTTTTTATGGCACCCAAATATATTTTAAGAAAGCATCAATAGGCATCCCTACAGTATCTCCACAATTTTAATACTGAGGCACTTGGTCAAAAAATATTGTGATATTTTTATTTTTTTCCATATCGCCCAGCCCCACTACAGGCACTAGTAAAACATAATAAGAGTTGAGAGGGAGGGAGGGAGAAGGATAAATGAGCAAAGGAAAGAGAGAATGGCAGGTGGAATACTGTAGTAAAGCAAGTGTGTATGAAAACTGACAGGCAGAGTGTCCAAAGTTCCCCAACTTGTGACCTGTAGATGCAATTTATTTTGCTTCAACTAAATACTCATTGGCGGGAGTTAGTGGTGAGGCACGAGCAAAGAGATGTGCTCCTCTGCTATTCTGCCATTCTCCCTTTCACACGGGTCCACATCTCTAATCTGTGAGAAAACTCCAGCCATGTTTGGAGAGTACATCAGTTCAGGGTTGAAGTGTAACACTGTAAACATGGCTGATCAGACTGTTGCTATGTTTCCGTAGGGACTGTGTGTTATTGGCTGCAGTGAGAAGTGTCAATTTTACTGGAACTGCATGCCTCATTCAGCTCCAAATTATGCTAAATCCCTCTCTCTCTCATATCCCCCCCCCCTTCTCATTCGTGACAGATCTAATATCCGTTGTGACTTAAGGTATTTGTGCATTACCCTCCCAGTCTTGGACTCAGATCTCCCCACTTCCTGGCTGATGTAGAATCCATCCTCAGAGGTTGCAAATCCCCACCATCCCCCACATGCCCCAAACACAGACAGCTGCCCAGATCCCCTGCCTATAAATAGTGAGATGTGGGTTTTTCATTAGTTCGTGGGCTATATTTAAGCACCCCTGGTGCCTGATGACCTGAACAAGAGACAAGAGGATGTGTGCGTCACAATGGGCTTTGATGTGGGCTTTCCCCAAATTGGGACCGATTGGGAAAGGCATGTGTCCTAACAGCGGTAAATTGGATCCCCATGCTTTTTGACCTATGGGGTCTGCACTCACCTGCTGTCATCCCTTAGCAGTGTGCAGGTTAAGTCGGTTGGTGTTTACATTTTTGGAACTTGGCGGATGCTTTCTTTTGGAGACTGCCCTTTTATGGTAGTGGTGGTTACAGATGTCTGATACATCAAGAGCATCACTCCTAGCCTGGTGTGTGTCCTGTAGCTTGTGTTGTTCCAGTGACCTTCACTTACTGGACATCACTTTAAAAAGCATTTGCCAAATCAGTGTAAAGTAATGTGTTGTTGTGTGCAATGTGTTTATGCTGGGTCAATTTTGCTGGAGAAATTCAGGTTCAGTACCTTTCCTAAATTGTACAACCACAGTGTCCCTCCCGAGAATCAAACCTGCTGCCTCAGAATTGCAAAATTTAATTGGCGCCTTGTAGAGCGCGGACAAGAGAATTTACACAATCATCAGTATTTTGGTCTAACGCCTGGAATGGTTTGATGTTGCACAGATTCACGAAACCACTGAAAGAGACTGGAATTATTCTAGAACTTTCCAAACTGTAACTGTCTGAGGACTGTATGAGCATTCATGTGTGTCCTTGTATTAACTATTGCACTGCCCTTTCAGTTGCCGATGCTGCTATATAATGCCATGCCTAATCAATTGCTACTTGAGCAGTATTGGTGCTGGCAGTTTTTTTGATTAATCAAGGAATTCTCAGCCAAAAAACTTCAAACTCAACAATGCACTCCCTTGAGTCCTCAGTAATACTCTAGGCAAGTTTGAAGTTGATAGGTTGAATAACTGTTGAGATGTGCACTCGTACATAAATACGCACACAAATAGAGATTCCTTACTTTATTAGATGATGTAAGTGTGTAATGCGTATTAATCCATTTATGTGTCCTCTCTTCTCCCTCTCTCCCTCAGACCTGTGTCGTATAGAAGAGATGCTCTGTAAGGATGAGAACTCCATCTTGAGCTTTGAGGCCATCCGCAGCATCCACAAGCAGATGGACGACGACGCCAATGGCAGTGTGGACGTGGCTGAAACCGATGGCGTGAGGGAATTTTTTTTTTTTTCTTTTTGAAATTCCCACACCAACTGATGTGACTTTGCTAGTTTGAAAATTGGATTTTTGAAGTTTTTGAACTGTGGTGCAAATTTGAATGGCTGTTGGTCCTACACGGTTTTCTTGACATGGATTAAATATCATCCAAAAAAAACTGATTGTCTACAGTTTAATATTGGGGTTTAGGCATCCACAGGGAGTCAACCATGTAGGAATAACAGCCCTCTAAAATTTTTCAACTGCCCATGACTTTCTGATCTCACTGTATGTGCACACTCACTTAAAGGAGCTGTGTCACCATTACTGTGCATGCTCACAACTTTGAACAAAGTGAATCCACTCGACTGCAAGTCAAAATCTACCTCCATCCTTGTAAGTCCGTTATCGTTTTGCATTGTATTTATATATTTTAGTTACTTCGGCATCATGCTTTCTACAACGTATATTCAGGAGTTTTTTAATGGAAATTCAAGGATTCAAATCGCTATTTTAGTGCTTTAGCCAAAGGTTAAAAAGAATGTTAAACTGGTTTGCCAATGGCCAATAATCATAGAAGAAAATGGTATTTTTCTTCTTCTGTGATAATTGGCAATGACAAACCATTTTACATTCTTAGTGTTCTTCGGCTAAAAGCACACTATGAATCCTCGAATTTACATACAAAACTCTTTAATATAAAGTGCATAATGCCTAAGTAACTAAAATATATCAGGGCTCCAGACTGCGACCATTTTGGTCGCATATGCGACGAGATTAAGGGCGGTGCGACTGATTTTGAAATCAAGGTCGCACGGGCGCGCCTAAGGCTTGCGCTTAGATAATGGGCTGCAGAACAAAGCCATTGGCTGACATGAACGCTGAAAAAAAAAAAACAAGCTGCAACCAAAGAGATATAACTTCCTTGCTCCAACACCCCGCACGAAAACATACCCCCCGCCAAGACCAGTGGCACAAAGATATGTCGGTGCCCTGTAACAAGACACTCTCACAGATGCCGCTTAGACTTTAAAGGCCCATTCACACCGGGGTGGAGCGAAAAAGCGGCACGGATTTGCGGAATATTCGCTGCACAAAAAATTCTGCGTGAAACCATGCACACCGAACTCAGTGCGAAATTTCGTGTTCTTGTGTTCCAGTTTCGCACAACAGACAACCAAATCTGCGAGTTGTAATTCACCAAAATGAATCATGATAGCAGCAGCAGCAGCGACGATGACATTGCTTGTATGTATCTGAACGGTAACGTTAGCCTCGCAGTCTACTTTTACACCGATGTAGCCAACGAATGTTTTCCTTATTGATGTCCGGACCAGGGGCTGTTTCAATAAACTTAACTTGTCCAACCCAGACGAAGCTGTGTCATAATTTACACCTCAGCGCCGCACAGCTTGGTGATTTGGTGCACAAATATTAAAAATATGAAAACGTTAATCAAAAAAAAAAAAACTATGAAAAAGTAAACTAGCTGCGCACATAGCTATAAGACGTCACGTTAAATGTCAGCGTTAACTGAATACAAGCTATCTAGCTAATCAAAAGCAGCCTTTGCTGTACATTCTGTACCATAAGCTACGAGTAGCTATGAAATTGCAACATGACAAAGCTGTTCATTATACAGAGGACATTAAAGCATCCATATCGTGACGACAGCTCATTTTACAGACATCAGTTAAGTCAAAGACGGGCGGTAAACAGAGCTCCACTGTCGGTCTCACGTAAGCACCACGAATAGTATAACAACCTCTGATAACCATGCCGAGACTTCTCTGAAGGCAATATCCCACTGGTGTTCACATACCCTGAATAAACATGCAGCTTTTTGTCTCAATTAAGGAAAACGCCAACGATGATGTTGGAATTAAATAGTCATGTATGTGTGGTTGTTAGAAAAATTCATTCATGGATTTAACAAAGGCCGGTCTCTGGGTGTATAGGCCTATCAGTTTCACGTGCATTGATTATATTGTCTTTCCGCTCTCTAAATATTTTGGGCTGTCTTTGCCTTCAGACAATTTCAAGCAAAACGCCATATATTTTTAAAAACCGGGTTTTAGGACAACGCTCGAGTGGTCTCAGAAAGTCAGACAGTCCAACCTGGTCGGAGGACGACGGACCGTTAATTGAAACACCCAGAAAAAGACGGACGATCCGATCGGTAGGTCGGACAGTCTGTCGTGTTTATTGAAACAGCCCCCTAGAGAACAATATTGATGAGTCGCACTACTTTGTCAGTTTGAGGAGTTCGTATATAGTTCATATGGCTTTGCAGTCTGAGGTTCGAATACTGTGACATCAGTAAAAACAAATCATTTCATTGGCAAGTTGACATGTGTCATGTAGCTGTTAGTGGTGCTCTTTGAGTGAGCATAGACTTAGTGCTGTGTCAGTTTGTAAGTACCTAGTAAGTTCCACTGAGTGACTGACACTGTTAAGATTTTTTGAGTATTTATTTTTCAACAGTTGACATCATCAGTCATGCCTGGCCATGACTGCAGGTACAAGATTCAAGTCTGTGGAATAAAGAAGTTGGTTGTAACAAGTGGTGTGATTTGTCCTCCATCCCCGAGAACCACTTAAAATACTACACAATTCTTTTACACCTATCAATATATAACTCAGTTAGATTATGCTTTTTCTTTTATAATCTATTATATACATTATTCCAGGTTGTTAACATTGATTAATAGGAGTATTACTTGACATGGCCAAGAGTTTTACTGGTGCTCCCAACTTTTTATAGTGGTGCGCCTAGATTTTTGCTGGTGCGCCCAAATATTTTGGGTCGGGAGCACCAATGCGCCTAAGTGAAAAAGTTAGTCTGGAGCCCTGTATATAAATTCAGTGCAATTGAACACAGATTGGCGAGGATGGAATCAGATAATGACTTGCAGTCAAGCAGATTCAGTTTTTGAGGATGTCAGCTCTCAGAATGCACAGTTATCGTGACACAGCTCCTTTAAGTAATATCATCAACTCTCAGAAGGTATTCTTTCAATCAGTTTTCTTTGAGGAAAAATTTTTCCACATGTACCTTGTAAGGTTGAGTAGTGTCCTTTAGGTTTAAAGTGCCTTTTGTCTGCGAAAAGTTCTTGCAATTGAATTATTAGTGAATCAGTGACAAGCTTTTTTTACCTTTGTAGGATACTTCTTATATCCTTTTTCTGGGAGTTTTTAAAACTTGTTCCAGCAACAATTTAGGCTCTGGACTGCCGGTATTAGTGTTGAACCTGCAGTGATGATTATCGTTTAAAAAGTGTGTGGATTGTTCACATCTGGCAACCTCTTCCAAAATATCAAACGCTTCCATAGAACAGCATTGAAAATCATCACAGAACTGTCCCCAGATCTGCCTTGTTCCACTTTCCTGCTCTGTGCCCGGCCAATCGCAGGGCACGTGTCTGTATTGTGTGCAAGATGTGGGCCAATGAGAGCCTGTATTGGTGGAGGACCCTGCCTCAGGTGCAGAGTATGTGAAGCTGTGATCACAGGCAGAGCCATAATGGGTTCCATTCTCTCTGAATTGAGTGGAGTTGGCTGCAGTGGGGAGTGTTAGGGTGTGAAAAGCTGAAACTTCCGTAATACAGCAGTCATCCTAGGGCGGGGGATGAAATTTGGCCACCATTTTGACACCGTCTCCCCCTCCTTAGGCCTCCCTGCTCTCCTGCTCTAGACTCAGGGAGAGGTGGAACCCGAAAATCCTCCGCAGGCCAGTCAGGATCTGTTTACACTGTACTGCAGTGGCCAAATGATCTAATCTCTCATTGCTGTCACCTTTTTACTGTGGCAGCCACCCTGCTTTGCATCACAGGAATGTTCACCTTGAGTTTAGCCAGTGGGGCTTAGGTTTGCTCGCTGTTGCCGTGCGGTTTTGGGACTAACTCGCTTAATCTCAGGTTACTGCGGCTGGTGATCAGAGGGGCCCTTTTCTCAAGGTTATGGTGAAGGTCATTGTGTGTGTGTGTGTGTGTGTATGTAGTCCTGTGAGTCTATGTACGTGTGAATGTGTGTATATGTGTGCGTGAGTGTACTTGTGTTTGTGTGCGTGATACTGATGAAGCTGAGGCAGTGCCTAATGTGTTCATTTAAGACAAGTTGTTGAAGCCAGCAGTTGCTTATTGGCCATCAGTGGGGTCCAGGTTGTGCTGCACATTATTAACAGTCTTGTGCTGTGGGTTCACAAGTATTTTGGCCACTTGGTGTGTGCATCAAGAGCATAGACATACAATTGGTAAATAACACAATTTGGTCCCTTAAACCCCAACACCTGCTAGCAGTAGCGCTGGCACTACAGAATTACGTACAGTGGTATGCGGTGATGATTATACTCTGAACAAAATGGAGATAAATCAGAAACCAAGTACTATTCAAGTATTTATTTTATGTCATATTGGATTGTATATAGGAAAATAAGTAAACTGATAACAATATGTAGTGAAAACAAAAATAATGTCTTTTTGAGAGAAGAAGTCAATATCTTGTGTGAGCACCTTTTGCTTTGATTACAGCATTTAATCTTTCGGGTATAGTTTTTGCATACTTTTTATTCCCTCACTTGCTGAACCATTGTGAATGCTTTGAAGTTCATTCCAAAGAGATTCTTTCCATTTTCCAACAAATTTGCTCAGTCGGATTAAGATCTGGACTTCGAGCAGCCCAAGTCATACATTTTATGTCACCAGATTTTTCTTCTGGACTGAGATAATTCTTGCACATCTAAGGGTGTGTTTAGAGTCATTGTCTTGTTGAAAATAAAATCCCCAACAAATCAGTCTCTTTTCAGATGGCAGTGCCTGCCTCACAAGGAGGCTGTGATATTTCTTTTAATCCCTGATTCTCTCAAATTTTTTTTTTTTTTAATGAGATCACCAGCTCCTTTTGAGCAGACGAAGCCCAAACCATAATATTACCTCCACAATGTTTTACTGAAGCGGTTCAGCAGTCATTTTTGAAACATTCTCCTACTCTACGGTGCACGTAAGTACAGAGTTTTGGTGAGAAAATTTAGAATTTTGATTCATTGGTCCAAAGGACTTGTTCCCAGTCCATTGGTGTCCAATCCTTGAATTTCTTAACAAACTCAAGTCTTTTTTTTTTGCTGTTGCCAGCTTTTGGCAAGGACTTGACCAATCAGACCATTTTCACGCAGGCATCTGGAAATAGTAGCTCTCGATACTTTCATCTCTTCACGTCTGGCACTATTAATATCATCATGGAGTTGTTGTGCCATCAGCCGCTGATTTTTTTTTTTTTTTTTTTTTTTACTTATCATACACAGATAACGAACATCAGTGGTACTTATCTTCTGTTTTGCACCTCTATTGCCACTAGTTTTCAGCGAACCAGTCTCTTTGAAATGCTTGATGGTGTTTCTAACATCGCCGTGGCAGCATTTAACATTTTCAGCATCATGTAAGGCTGCAGTGCGGCTGCGAACAATCTCAGAGAGCTCCTTCCCTCGTGCCATTGTGTTTAACACTGTTCAAAATTTATGTCACCTTATATACTGGAACAACTGACCATCAGAGGTAATTTTGCAGAATGATGTTGCCTCAAACCAATTCATACAAATTTTTTTGCATCAATCATGGAATGAGCCTTCAAGCATGCATTCAGGCTATGCAAAAATCAAAAAAATGAAATTTGCGACACCTTTTAATTGTAATTTAAAAAATCGATGTTTTCAGTGTTTTTGTTTATTGCCCATATTTTTACCTCATTATACTTGTGGAAATTATTATTTTTTTTGTTCTCATTGCCTACAATAGTGTTTTTCAATACATTTTCATCCAAAAATTTTAGAGAGGTAATAATTAGATGAATCTAGTGGTGTATAATCCTCACTGCACACTACTGTAAGTCAATACATTTAATACTTTACTCATGTATAATTTGCAAAATACGTATATATTATCATGCAGTATCCTCTTGCGCCATCCATTCTTGATAACCAAGTCATTGTTCTCGCCAGAATATCAAGTTATTGCCTCAATCAGAACATTTCAACAGCTGTGTACGCACATACTTTTATTGCTGGGTGCTGTCTCTGCCCAATTCATGTCCTGTTAAGAGGTCCAGAATCATTATAATCCACAAAACATGGTTTCAAAAAATCATTTAGCAATTGGGCTTCAAGAAAAACCATTTGAATTTTTTCTATGTGTCATTAATATTTAAGTGATTTATTTTTGGCTGTAACCAGCAGATGCAAGGCAAATCGCGATGAAGATTACGCAACGAGGTTCTGCCTTGAGTGAACCTACTGTACCATACTTGATCTTCCTTGGTTTACACTTTGTCGCTTGAGAGGTCGCTGAACTGAACTGGTGACTTTCAGACAGAGCCATGGCTTATTGGCTATGTTGCTTGACTGATTGGGACTCTGGCCAGTTGCATTATATCCATTATATCCCATTTATGTCATCACATTGTAATGTGTACGTGCCAGTCCTTTTCTTCACTTATCATACAAGTACTAAGTTGCACCCAGAGCAATCAGTGTTCCATCTGAGTTTGTTTCTCTTGAATGCATGCCTTGTGTTGATATGTATTGGAGTGGCTATCTTCACCAAAATGATGTACAGCACTGTGCTGGATATAACTAGGACATTTAAAAACGCCATCAATCTATTTCTGTAGCCATCATACTATCACTTTACAGTACTGGAGCACAGGGATAAAACTTGTTTTCAAAATAACAATTATTATTCATTGTAAAGATACTTTGGTTACTGAATCAACGGGCTCACCTGAAAAGACCATGAATACCCGATGTTAGATTAGAAATATTGACATGATTTTTTTTACACAAGTGGTCAGCATTTACAGGAAATCCGAAGAAGTGTAATCGTATTCATAGTTGCCATACCAAATTTAGGGGAAAATTCTACAACCTGATTGCAGGCAGCCATTCTTTATTTCTTTTTTTTACCTTCTATGTGCATATGTTTTTGAAACTAAATATCAGATAATGGACTTAGATTAAAACTTGCTGTTTGATGGTAAAGTTGTACTTCTCTAGTTTTAACACAGCATTGACCCATATTCCTGGCCTTTATGGTTTTTGAGATACTGGGCTTTCTATGATACCTGACAAAAAAAGGCAAAAATGGCTCATTTTATGTATTTGAAAAACTTTTCAAAATATTTGAATGGTTAAAGATTTCAACATACCTTTTCTTCAAAAATGTTTTTGGAACATACATGTACTCCAGATTAGTGTAATATGCTCAATAGATACTGTTGCTTGTTGTCCACAAAAAATCTCCAAAATTAGAATTTGATTTTTGATTTTTAAACGTTATTTATCCATTTATCCAAGTTGATAAAAGTAAGTATTAGAAACTGAACTTTGGTAGAAAACTACCATTTAGTCATAAACAAGCAGTTCTGTAATTCAAAGAAGCTTTGAACTATTTTTCTTGCTCTTACAGTTTTTGAGATTCAGAGCTTTTTGTAACAGTGGTCAAGTCAGATTTCACCCATTTTCTCCTTATGTAAAAGAGATTTGGCAAAAACCGGTCATCCCAAAGAAAACTACTTTCCCAAGGGTTAAGTAATCTCCTCTCCATGTTTTTATGGTTGCTGAGAGCAGTGAACATGAAAAGCGTGTATTATTGCGGAAGGGAAGGTGGGCTGAAATTGAGGCAGTGTTGGCTGCATTGTCCTTTGGTAGAATAGGCGGTAATTCCTCCCACATTAGTGCCTACTGGTGCGCTTATTGCTCTTTCAGGAAACAGGAAGGATGTTTTGGGGTTTTATGGTTCATTGTAAGTTTCCCTGCCGAGGCTTGGTGCTAAAGTCTTGTCCGAGTATCACCTGTTGTCGAACCCAGGAGCACAAAGAGGAGGCTAGTATATTTGTGAGTTTGCAGCAAGATAAAAGTGAGATATCTGTGTTTACATGGAAGGTAGTAGGGGGAGAAGCAAAGAGATTGTAGGCTGACTTTATTGAGGTTTCTAAAGCACACGTGAAACATGATGGATGATTATTGCAAAAAAAAGAACACAACCAACCATTGGCCAAGTTTAAAGTTTTCTTGGTGCAGAAAGGTCTTCATGCTTTAGGCCCTATGTTTGTGTAGAAGCTAGCCAGGGGAGAGAAAGAAGGTGTTTGACAAACAGAGTGAAAGAGGATGGAAGCATGAGAGAGAGATTCTATTGCTGCTGATGTCAACAGAAAGATGGCTGAAGAGTGAGGGCCAGATTCACCCACACCTTTTGCTTGTGCAAAATCTTTTTGCCCTTGTTAAAGCAATAACACTGCCAGTGATTGGCCAGGCTATTTCCATTGCACCAATCACTGGCATGGTTACTGGTTTTGTGAGGGCAAAAACATTTTGCACCTGCTAAAGCTCGTAGTGAATCTGGCCCTGAGAGAGTGAAAAAGAGCAAGTGAGGGAGAGACCGAGTTGGAGATCTTATTGTTCTTGTGGTGGGGTGTGTGTGAGGAAATGGAGCCAGGTGGCAGTTTGCCTCCTCTGTGCAAACAGCATGGGCTGAGCTGACAGCGTGACAGCACTGCATCAGTGTATACACAAAAACACTAACCACACTCACAATACACATGCACACACTTACTACACTCACCTGTAGATCATACACAAAGTACACATGCACACAGTTTACACAAACATGATGTGCTGGCACATACAAACAGACCACACACATACGCATAGTGCATGCAGGCATACAAACTGTCTGCACACTCACATACTCGTTCTCTCATACTCTGACACACACATACGTACACACATACGCACACGCACCCACAAACCTCCATGCTGTGCGCTGCTTGACTTAACTTGTAAGCTCTGACATGGGATCTGTATCTGATTCCCTCAGCTAGTGCGGTTCACATGTATAAAGAATTAATCAGGACAATTGCAATCCCCCGGGTTAACTGTGTCTTGAGCAGGCAGCAGTGAGATGCACATGCACACCATCTTGCCTACATTTCCCATTGTCCCCGCGGAGGTGCTGTAAGACCTGACAGAGGTTCAAGGAGAGGGCTCGAAAGTGTTCTCTTGGGTGGTGTCATGGTAACGTCATTTTGTGCATACATGTGTGCATGGCCACCGATAGTCCTGGAAGAAATGGGGCTGGCCTGGAAAAAAGGGGGGAGAAGGGGATAGTCTGATGGAGGAGGAGGAATAGCAAACAGAGGGTGGGAAACATGAGGATTGACTGGTGCATGGTAGTGGTCTGTCATTTACTCCTTGTCCCTGCATTTGATTTGGCTGTGACATCACAGTCGGACGCTGTGTCTTTTCTTCTGGAACTAAGCTTCCTCAGGTGACAGTTTTTCCTGGCAATGCAGTGTGCAAGCAAAGCAATGTGTTTCAGTTGCTGGTCTGTGTGGTCTGTATCCTCATAAACTGTTCAGGTGACACATAACTTTAATTCGCAGTTAAGTGTAACTTCTACTTCTTTGCTGGTCAGTACATACAGTGCAGTCATCAAACAAAGTAAACTTGTGGTGTGAAACCTTACTGAGTACTCCTAGAGAGCACAGATTTTTATTTCAACCCCAAACAAGACACTCCTTGTTAAACTATTAGAGATCTGCATTGAGATGTTGATTGAGTGCAGTTTGCCCGATTAGGGTTTGAGTGCAAACCTATAGGACAGTACATCACCTGGAATAAAGATGGCTAGTCCTGATTTGAAGAAGTTAAGTAACGCAATTCCATTATACAATTTTGTTTCCTTTAGTCTGTAAAATGGCTGTTTTTCAGTCCTTGTTCACTAATATTGACAGGTTGTGTGCCATGGTATCATAATAATATCAGTGAAAGTGTTATTTTGCCACTGGCAGGTGGTGAGGTATCGCTGGTTCTTGTTCGTAAACTTGGTCCCCCCCTCTGTGCCCCACAGTTCCTCAGGGAGGACCTAAACTACCATGACCCCAAGTCCAAGCACAACAGCTTCCATGGGGCAGACCTGCTGATCAGTGTGGAGGACATGTGGAACACCTGGAGGAACTCAGAAGGTGATTCCTCTCAGGATCCAGTTCTTCTTTTTCTTCCAACCAAGTATAAAAGTGATGTGATGGAAGCTGATGGCAAATTGAATGTTTCCGGTGGCTGCACGGATCCAGTGCAGTCTTAATGAAATGGTGGAATAGTTTACAATAGCTGCCTGTCTATAATGGCATATCCAACTAGGACTAAAAACAACAGTCCAAAAACATGCAGCCTTTGTATTACGGCAAAAAGTCTTATCAGAGCCATCAGAGCCTAATTTTGTCCTCCCCCACAGTATAAATCTTGCATGAAATATGAGAGAGTTGATGACTTTGCTGAATCACACACAAACATGAACATACGCCGGCAGACGGAAGTCTGTGCAAGCAAACACTCTCGCAGACACATAAATGCGCACACAAAATAAAAAATTAACTGGTCTCACAAAGTAAAGTACATGCAGGCACATGCAATCCTATGCTGGTAAAAGCTTGAAGTGGGGAACATACGGGTATTGATAAGTATATACTCTGAGAAGTATGCACCACAGTATGAATTTGGAAATAGCATTCATACTAATGGAAGAAATTTTGATACTTCCATGAGAGCATAAGAAAAAATTTTGCAAAGAATATATGGCTATACATATCTTCATCCAACATTCAAAATATATTGCATATTGTGATTTGAATTTTGGGCCATAACGCCCTGCTCAGGTAAACCCTCACACATAATTATACCCAAGGTAGAATAATTTAGCAAGGTGTTGTTTTACAAAACACACAGGCAAATATGTGCATTGAATGCACAGACAAACACCTACAGACAAGAACAGACATGTTAAATCATCCTCAGCCCCTCCCCTTAATGCCCCAGCAAACGATCAAAAATTCAAATTGACTCATCTGTGGCAAATATACACGCACACACCTGTCTAAACAGTCACTCCTAGGAGCTGTCAAATGACAGTGACATCAATGATGTAATGTTTACATCTTGTTTTTTGAATCTGAAGGCTTTTAGTCCTTTGAATAGACGAATCAATCATAATGTTAAAGTGCACCTATTATGGTTTTTCATTATTTCAGTGTTGTAGCGTGAATTATATTGTTTTTATGCGCATTTAAAAGGTCTGTGTCGGAGAAGAGCTCGAAGTCACCTCCAGAAGAAGCGCTCTCTGCCGCAAAACTCACTGCTCTAGAGCTGACTGAAACACCCCAGTCGCTTTTGGCCATATTTTTCATCAATTGGTGATGTCACCATTCGAATTTTCGCGCCAAGCAAATAGTTTGGCACGCCATTGAATCAAGTGGGTTTCGCCCACAAGGCTTAACTGGTATTTGTTTCTGAAGTGGAAATCCATTTATGGTAAGGGGCATGACAAGGGGTGCGAATGGTGAACCAATGACAAGTGAGTGATCAAGTTGACCAATCACAGCATACTGCGGTTTTTGGGAGGGTGGGTGCCGAACTTTCAATGGAGCGTTTCACAAATAGGTATGGCAGAATTGGCAAGCATGAGAAAACTCAAGTGTTTTTTGAACAATGAAGCATTTGAACTTTTTTCGTAGAGTTCAGGAATACAAGAATGATCAGTGAAAAGTCACATAATTGGTGTTCTTTAAACAAATTATTCTATTTTCTGAATGAAAAAGGCATCCATGAGTTAGCCTCTCCAACCCGTTATGGAATGAATTAATAAGTGCAGGGCAATGGGGGGATGAATGAAAGAGGGATGTGATGGATGGATTCCCCTACTGCCTGGCTCCATTAATTATGGCTGCCTCACATAAATGATAGTATGTACTGAGTCAAGTGGGGTCTCCTCCATCCCCTTTTTTTTTTTTTTTTTTTGCTGTTTGGGAGTTTGCTTGCTATGAAGCTGCTTCACGTAGTGGGCGGGAGGCATAAGTTTTTCCGGTCATCTGTCTGTCAGTCACATCGAGAGTCCATCGCGCATATTTGTGTGCACGATATTTACTGAAGGAGTTAACGGACTTTGACTGAGTCAGACGGGGTAACTTTCCACAGAGTGGATCTGCATGGCTTAGGTTTTGAAAGACATCAGGGCAAAGGTCAAGGTCACTTAAAGTCAGCAGTATGCAAGGACCGATTATCAACTTTTAGGGCATGTGAAGCTAAGGCAAGCAGAAGCATAGCAATCACACTTTGTGCTGGTCGCGGGGAGGTGCCAGAACCAATCCCAACACTCTGTGAGTGAGAGGCAGGAATGCACCCAGGGCAGTTTTCCAATCCACTGCAGGGATTAGGCGCCATTTACTCACAAACTCACGTATGGGCATTTCGTTGTCATTAATAAGTCTAGAATGCATGTCTTTGGACTGTGGGGGAAAACCAGGGTACTCAAAGAAAACCCACATGAACGCAAGGTGAACATGCAAACCCACACAGAAAGGGACTGGGCCAGATTTGAACCCACCACCTTCTTACTGCGAGACAACAGTAGTTCCCAGTGCACCGCCGTGCCACCCTTAAAGCAAAATATGCAATGTTAATTCAACTCAAACTGAGTTGCATATCAACCTGAAAGTAATAATATGTACTCAGTTAAGTTGATTTAACAGAAGTTTTACTGTGCAGGGCAAACATCTAATGCAGAATTTCAGACCAACTTTTTAGGATGCCTATCACTCAGGACGCTTGGGATCTAAACACCCTATTAAGCCATGCCTGCTTCCCTGTTTTCTCGCCCCTGCATTACCTTGTGGTTTTCTTTTGTTACCTGGTGGATGGTGCACCTGAGCGGTGTTTATCTGTGTTTGTGTCACAGTGTACAACTGGACAGTGGAGGAGGTGGTGCAGTGGCTGACAAGCTGTGTGGAGCTGCCTCAGTATGAGGAAGCTATCAAGAAGATTGGCATCAATGGGAGTGCCATGCCCAGGTACACACACACACACACACACAGTCGTGTTAAAAAAAAAGATTGCTGTACAACATCAATAACCTGATGAACCACTGTTATTAGTAGTAGTGATATTTCTGCATGGCACATCATTTGCCTGTAGATGTAGTTGTGTAATAGAAAGGCAACAGACCCAACTGTCATGACATGCATGCTGCTTGGTCTGACTAATTCACTGATTCATTGAGGGGGACGTGTTCAAAATAATAGCAATATGGAGTTTAATTAGAGAATTCATTCATTCCGTGAAGAGACAGGTGTCATTAATTGTACTTTATTTCAGAAGAAGGGAAGAAATTCTTCACTCATTGTTATAAAATATATTTCCCTCTGAATTGCGAAGTAAAATGGGCCGTTCCAAACATTGTTCGGAGGAACAATGTAATTTGATTAAAAAGTTAATTGGAGAGGGGAAAACGTGTATAGAAGTGCAGCAAATTATAGGATGCTCTGCTAAAATGATCTCAAATGTTTTAAAATGGCAACAAAAACCTGAAACTCATGGAAGGAAATGAGCAACTAATGTGAAAACGGATCGAAGAATACTCAGGATGGCAAAGATTCAGCTAATCATCACCTCCAGAGAAATCAAAGATGTTATAAAATTCCCTGTAACTGCTGTTACACTCAGAAGATGTTTGATCAAACATCTTCTATCAGCAAGAAGCTCCCGTAAAGCACCATTGTTGAAAAACGGCTTGTGCAGAATCGGTTAAAATTTGCCAGGAAACTCATCTTTTGGCCCAAAGAGAAATGGCGTAACATTCTGTGGACTGATGAGAGTAAAATTGTTCTTTACGGGTCTGGTGGTCGTCGACAGTATGTCAGACGAACCCGGGAACTGAATTCAAGTCACAATACGCAGTAAAGACAGTGAAGCATGGTGGTGCAAAAACCATGGCATGGGGATGTTTTTCATACTATGGTGTTGGGGCTATTTATCGTATACCAGGTATTATGGATCAGTTTGAATACATCAAAATACTTGGTGAAAAAATACTACGGTGACAAAGAGATTATGTTGCCATATGCCGAAGAGGAAGTGCCTCTGAAATGGGTGTTTCAACAGAACAACGACCCCTAACACACAAGTAAATGAGCAATATCTTGGTTCCAGACCAACAGAATTGAGGTAATGGAGTGGCCAGCTTAATCCCCTGACCTCAACCCTAATTAAAAATTGTGGGTTGACATTAAAAAAGCAGTTTTTAAGTTTCTGGAGTAAAACCCAAAAATTCACTGGAACTGTGGAATGAACTTGGTTCATCCTGGGCTGAAATACCTGTTTCAAGGTGCCAGAGGTTGGTCAACTCGATTCAACGCAGATGCGCAGCACTTATCAAAGACAATGGCTATGCAACTAAATATTAGTTCAGTAATTTAAAGTAAAATCTTGAGTTAAATTTAGAGTTTGAGTTTGAAGAGGAAATTGTTGACACTACTATTTTTTTTTGAAAAGATGAATATTCTTTTCTTTTTGCTTCCTGTTAAAGAATAGCACAATCTTGATCAAATTTGTTTATGCTTTGATTTGGAATTGAATGTGTAATGTTTCCACTGCATTTGAAATATGGAACTGAAGCATATTATAATAATATTTACACTTTATTCACATTTTTTTAACATACTGCTATTTTTTTTAACACAACTGTACAAACACTTAAGCTCACACACGCTCTCTCAGATAGGCACACATACCGGTGTACACACACAAACAAACACACATCCTCTGGCACTCATGCACACCCGTGCCCACATACCAGGGGTGGTATAGAACTGTCAGACTGGAGGGGGTGGGTGGCTGGGGTGATGTAAATATACATTTTTAATGACGAAAATAACAAGTATCTCAAGATTTATATTTTAACTAACAAAAAAAACAAGCAACTCGCAAAATATTAAACATTTTCATAAACAGAAATCAGGGCGCCGCCGCCACATTTGCTCTGCAAGGTCAAGAGGCGACAGTCCAACACATTTTTCCTCTTTCAGATGGCTGTGCCTGATACACAGATTACGATACAGCGCCACTGAAGTACCGTCGTGGCGTAGAGCCGCAATTGCAGTTACAAACATCAAATCCACAGAGTTCAATGCTTGTTAGGAAATACTGTTTTCCGTGAAAACAAGAGTTCAATTTTTTTTCAGGAAGCGGTACGAAATTTGACAGAGGCGGCTGCCTCGCAGTTCACTGTGCAGGACAAACCCTGCCGGGTTTTACCTGTGGTATCTATCCCCTCTCTCTCCCTCAGGTTGGCAGTGAAAAACACCACCTTTACCATGTCCATCTTAAAGATCCTGGACCGGAGCCATGCCCAGAAGCTCCAGCTCAAAGCCCTGGACACAGTTCTGTTCGGGCCCCCTTTGAGTGAGTGGGTGTGGTTGAGGGGTGGGACACCGTGAGAGGTCTGTACTCTTTGATTAAATGTGGACTTCAGGATGCATCTCAGACTCGCTTCACCTTCACATTCTAATGTAAATATTCTGATATGCGGACTACCTCTGGACTGACGACAACTGATCAGTCGTCCGATAGGCTCAGGCTACTAAACCCTATTCCCAGAAATGTATTGTCCTGTAGGTTTACACTCCAAGAGCGCACACCGTCCTCCGTGAGTATTCAAGCTCAAAAAGGTCTCCTCCTGTTGACACAGCAGTACTTTGTCAGGTTTGGAGTGAAAAGGGGTGGCGGATATCCATGAACAGAGTTGAGCAGCCTTGCTGTCATTGTTGAATGGGAAGTGCTTCGTTATTGTTAGAGTGAAAACCCACAGGATGGTTGGTATCCATGAAAAGGCTTTTGGCTGCCCTGCTCTGGTTGTTGAATAAGGAGTGGTTTGTCTAGGTTGGAGTGAAAAATGACAGGGTCTCGGATATATATGAATGGGTTTAAAGCCTTGCTCCAGCTGTTGAAAGGGGAGTGCTTTGGACTGTGGCGCCAATATTTAGTTCTGTGTCTCTGGACAGTCTCCCTATTATATTGAACTGTACAGACCATTAGCTTTGTGTCTAGACAACATCGCTGTTGTATTCATGATTTTTTAGACCTCTAACCATTTCTTCTGGTAGTCTCACCATTTCATTGACCTTAAAAAAAGATTATTTGGTTCTGGGCAGTCTCACTTTATTGCTGATTTTTGGAAATTCTGGGTGGTTTTCTCATTGTGAGTACCAAGAGAGGTTTTTCTGAGTAGTCTTACCTGTTGGTGATGGGAACAGGTGGACCTTGGGTTCTGCCTCTCATTATCATTGCACACACACGCAGTCACATGTACATGCACGTGCATACACACAGACGCACTGCAGCTAGATACAGGAAGGAAGTGGCTACTGAATGTCATTATTTTAACAGCCCACTCAATAACCTGATCTCAGGGGAGAGCTGTACGATGCCTTAGGCAAAGGCTATGGGTTACAGATCTCACACACACACACACACCTGCTGCCCACCTCCAGGCGCACACATATACAGGGATAGAAATTGATTTTTTTTTTCCACTTGACATCAGAACTAGTAATCATTCAGGTTTACTAGGCCTTCCCATCTTTTACTAGACAGCCTTTGTTTTTAGGTTACTGGCCCTATGGGAAACGCAAGTATATGGTGACAAAGTGATTTCAAATTACGCCATGTATTATATAATTTCTCCAGAAGTTGACCTTTGTCCACAATGCGAACCGAACCATATTTACAATTTATTGGGGAAAGAATTCTGTATTCAACCTCCGCCATTATCAAATTTTTCGGCTTACCTTGATGTTTGGATACCCAGAGAGGCATTAGGGTTTGCGCAAACAGCAAGATTACATCCAGTCAAGAAAAGTTTAAAAGTTCAGAGTTTAATTTCTAGTGCTGCTATAGTGGTACTAGCATAAAACGGCGACAGCTATGTTACACCGGGTTGCTAGGTCATATGCAGCATATGCGCTCACAATATTAAATATTATTATTAAATTATAAACCCTTTTCTCATTAATAAAACCCCCCAAAATATTTTGGCACCCTGTTTTAAAATTGTTCAGGCAAATAGAAAGCTGAAGAAAGAGGTTGGATACGGAATTCTTTCTATTTAGAGGTAGTTGACTACATTTTACTACTAGACTAGACTAGTTTGAGGACAAGTTTACTAGTTCACCGTAATTTTTACTAATGTGTGGACTAGAGGACTACTGCAAATTTCGAACGCTGCATATACATGAGGAGGCACAATGCACATGCACACTCACACATCTTTTGTTGGAGATTTTAAATCTGGGTAATGTTGACGGCAACATTGGTTTGGGAGGGGTCCTTGCTATCTAGTATGACACATTGACTTGCTAGTTTATTTGTGTAGGCATACTCCCTGTCTGTGGTCACCATCGCTTTTTATAAGGAGAAATTATCCTTGTTATCATTCTTACCGCTGGTAGGAGCCTCAACAATGATGTAGCCCCTAAGAACAAATTAATTACTAACTTCGAAGCAAATTAAAGCATAATGGCTTTAACCACAGTGCGCAACCAAAACTTTTTAGCAGCCATTCCCCAATCTGCATCACGTGGCACACAGACACACACACACAAACGCACTCAATCACACCCCCGCTGTAACACAAGAACATGGCTGGGGTGTGTGCCAGCTGTCATGCTGTGTGACTTTCGGCGCTCATCTCAGTGTTGGCCTGCCTTTGTGTCAGCCTCGCTGATCCTCTCAGGAATTCGTCTGTGCAGAGACGGGCACGCTCCAGCAGTTGGGAGAGGCTCCAGCTCTCTCTTTAGACATGCGTCGCCAAAGTGAAAGCACCAGCTTCACAGCCTCATAGACTAAGCAAGACCCCCGCCCACTGAGCTGCACTCCACCCACAGCCTGTTGCTCCCTTTCCCTCAGTGCACAATCGCTTTTCCGTCTTATTTTGTTCTTCGTCTCCTTGGGTTACATTTATTATCTGCGATCTCATTACTTCCTCACCCAAGTCATGCTGTTTCCTTCACCTTGTTGCCATGGAGACATCAAATCACAATATTCACAGGGTTCCAAAAAAAACACTGAATTCTATTGAATTTTGTCCAACTGAGGAACACACCCTTTGCACCACACCTATTTATTTACCTGCCGGGAGAGGGAAAAGTTCAGGTTCATTCGGCTCACCCGATATGTAGCTCTGTGTCTGTGTTGTTTAATTGTTTTTACATTGCTCCCCCTCATCTCTACAGATTCAGTGTTCAGACAGCACAGCTGAGTTGAGAAAGCTGGCTTTAATTTAATTTGTGAGCATTTACATCAATACAATGTGAAGCAGGTAATACTTATGGACTGCACTGTAGATGGTATGTACCGACAGACATTTGCCACCTGTGCTATCAACTGAGCAAGTCCAAACACAAGTTTTATTGGGACTCTGAGTGCGTTCGAGACACTCATCCATGCACTAAAAGTCATAGAAGTCATTGGTGTCACTGTCGTAAATATGTGGCTTCTTTTTTGCTCTTCTCTGCCCAATTCCAGTGAAGTTGGGACGTTGTGTAAAACTTGAATAAAAACAGAATGCAATGATTTGCAAATCCTTTTCGACCTATATTCAATTGAGTACACTACAAAGACAAAATATTTAATGTTCAAACTGATAAACTTTATTGTCTTTTTGTAAATATTCACTCATTTTGAATTTGACGCCTGCAACACGTTCCAAAAAAGATGGGACAGGGGCATGTTTACCACAGTGATACATCACCTCTCCTTTTAACAACACTCAATAAGCATCTGGGAGCTGAGGACACTAATTGTAGAAGCGTTGTAGGTGGAATTCTTTCCCACTCTTGCTTGATGTACGACTTCAGTTGCTCAACAGTCCGGGGTCTCCATTGTCGTATTTAGCGCTTCATAATGCGCCACACATTTTCAGTGGGAGACAGATCTGGACTGCAGGCAGGCCAGTCTATTACCTGCACTCTTTTACTACGAAGCACGCAGTTGTAACGTGCAGAATGTGGCTTGGCATTGTCTTGCTGAAATAAGCAGGGATGTTCCTGAAGAAGACATCGCTTGGATGGCAGCATATGTTGCTCCAAAACCTGTACGTACCTTTCAGCATTAATGGTGCCTTCACAGATGTGCAAGTTACCCATGTCATGGGCACTAACACATCCCAATACATCACAGAGGCAGGCTTTTGAACTTTGCGCTGATAACAATCTGGACGGTCCTTTTCCTCTTTAGCCCGGAGGACACAACGTCCATGATGTTCAAAAAAAATTTGAAATGTGGACTCCTCAGACCACAGCACACTTTTCCACTTTGCGTCAGTCCATCTCAGATGAGCCCAGGCCCAGAGAAGCCGGCGGCGTTTCTGGGTGTTGTTGATATATGGCTTTCGCTGTGCATGGTAGAGTTTTAACTTGCACTTGTAGATCTAACGACGAACTGTTTTAACTGAAAATGGTTTCGGAAGTGTTACTGGTGTTTTTTGAGCATTCCTCAACTTTCCCAGTCTTTTTTGCGCCCCTGTCCCAGCTTTTTTGGAATGTGTTGCAGGCATCAAATTCAAAATGAGTGAATATTTCCAAAAAAAAACAATAAAGTTTATCAGTTTGAGCATTAAATATCTTGTCTTTGTAGCGTATTCAATTGAATGTAGGTTGAAAAGGATTTGCAAATCATTGTATTTTGTTTTTAATTCACATTTTACACAATGTCCCAACTTCATTGGAATTGGGGTTGTGCATTGTAATTGTAGACTTTGTGCTGTGACCAGTTATGAATTTGCTGTAGCCGCCAAGCAACGGCAACATTCACATCCCATGGGACAATGAGGTGCTTCATAGCAAACAGCGTGTTTAGTCTTGGTTAGTTGCAGCAATACATGATGGCTGCTTTACGTCTACGAGTATGCGGCAGCTCCTTACATTTTTTGCTTTTATTTTGTCAGCACCTTGTTCCACCACCGCCCTCCTCTCACCCCCACCCCAGGAGAGAATTCTTCTTCCACTCTGCTCTCTCCTTATCTCTGTGCCCCACTCTTGTCTTCCGTTAGCACGGAGAACTTTGAACACTCCCTCTGTCAGACAGGAAGTTCACCCTGAGCAGCTTCGCTACTTCCTGCAGATGCGCTCAGAGATGTTTTTGTAGGTGTGAAAGTTTCGTAAGAGACAGAGACTTGGCTCCATTAGCCTTTCAGTGGAGTTGCAAGTTAAATAATCCAAACAATAAGCTTGAGGGTGAATGCCATTGTTAGACTTTAACAACTTTATTGGTCTTAACGGCCTCCCCTTGTCACTGTGTATCCTTGCAATTTTTGGGACATTGATGCATTGTTGCTTTTTGTAATCATACTTGAACACATTGGCTTTGGGAACTGAATTTGAGATTGAAGTGGAGGCTGTTTGCTTTCTCATTCGACACCAACTGTGGGCTCGCAGCCAGCTGCTGCTGGAAGCTGTTGAAAGTGATAACTTGCTAGTTTTTCCCTCTCTGTGCAACTAGGGCTGTCATGTTGAATCACATTTTTTTTAGCATAAGAGGACCAATTGCTGCCATGGAGCATGTAGGCAATTGTGCGCCATTTCTTTTTTTTTTTTAAACATACCTTCTTCCCTGAGCCAGTCTTAAACAACAACCAAACGTCAGAGACCAAGTGAAATGCCTCTGGGATAAAAGGCTTCACTAATTTCAGCACCTTTCAGTGACGTGCTGATAGAAGGGAATACAACATGGTAGTCAGAATCCTCACCTTTAAACCGACAAAATTCATTCTCAACTTATTCCCATTTTCTTGTCTTGTTTGATTTGAAATTAAACATTGCTAGTAAACTAAGATTTTGAGAGCATTAGTGTTGGCTGCTCTCTGAACTTGAAGTGTTCATGGAACAGCACAGATATGCATAAATGTGTTTGCTTTGCTCAGAGTATGTTTGGCCACTTTGTGCAGATGTAAATAAAGTTAATATGTCACAATGGTGGTTCAATTCATTAATGATGTTTTCCTCAATAAATGTATATTTTCGAGCGCTTGAACTTAAATCAAGAAATAAAACCTTTTAGGGAATTTTTCTTAATTTCTCTTGAAAAAATGCCTCAATGGCAGATGGAGAATGTTCAAATTTTTTGTAATTATTCACATTATTGCCACTCTAGCAATCTCTCATTGTAGCCTAAATGGTCATATCTGTTACTCTGTGTCACTTAGTCTTATACTACATAGTTTGCACATTAGTTTTGATTTGGCAGTAAATGAATAACTTGATTGTTAGTACATGGAACAAGTGGTTGGTAATCATGAATTAAAAGGTGAGAAGATACACCACTTCATGGGTGATAAGCTGACTTCTCAACACATTTTTTGGTTTCTGTTTGTCTAAGACTGCTGCAGGTACGAAAGTCTGTTTCAAGAAAAAAAAGCAAACAATTGCCTACATGCCCTGAGGCGGCAGTTGGTCTTATTACACTCGAAAAAAATCACGATTCAACATTGTCGCACCCCTAGCTTCTAGTTATAGTAATTGAGTGTGCATTTACTCAGTTCAAATGATATACTTCAAAAATGTGTGCCATAAAGTGAATTTGCATACAAGCAGAGAAAAATTTGATGTTTACATTATAGCAAAAAATTTACCTTGGAAATATGGCTGGACATAAAGGAGGGCCCCTTAGTTGGAGCTGGTATGAAATTGTTTCAAGCTAGCTGATTGATTTATCTCTCACCCATTTATGCTGGTCACCTACTTGCTCGTGGATACTTGCACTCATTTTAACCCCTTTGCACAGATATAGATGCCGGCATCCGTAAATTCCATAATTTTATTCTTAAATAATTCTTACTTTATGTAATTGAATTTCCAAATGTCTTGCTTCACTAGAATGATTTTCCAGAGTCCCTGTGACACAAATACTGAGTTATAAACCCTAAATAGGCTCATGCATGACAGGAATAAATTTCCAGTATTTGTATTCTGTGCAAAGGGGTTAAGACATTCTTTATCAAAATTTGGAGAAAATGTATACATATAGTGCAATGGGGAATATATAGTGATCATCCAAAATTCAAGATAAATTTTAGGCCATATCATCCAGCCCTAATAGTGGTAGTGGTTGTAATTAACAGTCAATACGCATTTGCTTCCTATGGCTGTTTTTTTTTCCGGACCATACAGGCATTTTATGCATTGACACAAAATATAGACCCAGTTACAACATGGAAGAGAAACAATAGCAACAAGCCAAACTGAACACAGCTTAGCTGGTGGTGTGTGTGTATTTCCTGTTTCCATCTGACTTTTGCCAGCAGGATAGTGTTTTCCTATATTAAGGCCCTCACAATGGGAGAGTGCAAATATGTGATTAAACTATCCTTAACATTCTGCTGCTGATACACTGTTAGTATTTGAGCACGACAGGAGTTCTAGAACAGTCAGTAAGAGCAGTTCGATTTCATTAAAATTCCAAATTCTTGGGTTTTTGCAGAAAATATCTGTTAAAAAGGCAGTGGCGTATGCTGTAGCTGTCTGCTCCATACAGCCAGTACATGTCTTTGCTGGCAGGAAGCATAGCGAGGTAGGTTTACGTGTTATTGCACCTCGTTTTACGAGTCTGTGAGCGTAAAACGCCGTGGGGGCCTCTTGTCTTTGCTGGGACCCCAACCAGGTCACGTTTGAGCCCAGCCCTCCGTAGGCTGACTGCACATTAAACGTGCTGCTTCGGCTGATTTTAACTGCCAAAATATTACTGCTCTGCCAAGTACCCCACAACCAGGTCAGTGACTCTAATAGATGCAGGCCATTGAAATCTCTGCTAGTTTGACACTAAAGGTGCACGTCTGGAGTTAATCGCTAATCTGTCTTGTGGAAAGCTCTTGTGAAAATGCGCGCAAAGTGTTCAGTCAGTGTTTGATTTTTTTTTTTTTTTTTTTTTTTTCCCTGAAATTGAAGTTGGTGATCCCCAGTGGAAGAGAGCTTTTGCTATAAGAGAATGATTTTTCTCATGGTTGGAATACCTGTAGATTGTTTGAGAATCTTTTTTTAAGCTTTGCCAGGGAAGATCCATTGAGAGGAGGTCACTCTTTTTCAAGGCTGCCCTTGGAGAATCACCAGATAGAACAGTTGCAAGTGAGGAGGGATAGACAGAAACAGGGGTGAAGCCCCTGGAGCAATTTTTGGGTTAAGGGCCTTGCTCAAGGGCCCAACAGCAGAGTTCTTCCCAACGTCTTCTTTCCACATCAAGACAAAATCCCAAGCCCTTGTGGTAAAGGTGTCTTTGGTTCAGTGGTTGAGGGGAAGTTTATTCCTCATAGTTGCGCACTGAGTCTGGCTGTAGCAATCCTTTTGCACTTCATGTTTGGACTGTTGTGATACTCAGCAGTGTCTGTGTTCATATGGCCCTTGTGTAATTCCCTGGTGTGTTTCCTGAAGTGAAAATGTGGCTCTAAGCTGGGCAAGGTCTCAGACTTGGACTTAGGTCTTGTGGAAGAGAGGGGGTACAGTTCCCGACAACTTTGGGAAAACATCGAGACCCCCCCCCAGTATCATTTCGTATTAGAATGCACTATTATTGTTTCCACAGAATTGATCCTCTAGTATTCTCCTGTCTGTGCCTCCCCTAGAAGTTGACAGGAGATGTACATGTACCTCAACAGTCTCAGGTATTGGTTAGGAGCCTTGTGGTATTTCCATTAGCTTTGCTTAAACTGGGACAGCACTGGTGTCCCTTACTCTTCACAGAGGGATGGAATTCCTTATTAGTATCTACAGGATTCCCACTATTCCTAGCCAGTAATGTAAATGTCAATTTCACTGGAGGTAGCGCTCGCTAGGCTGCTGGCGGCTTTATTTCCAGGTGAAAATAGCCGGCGCTAATCCGACACGATCCTGTCTTCATCTGATTCAGCAGCTGTGGTTGACAGCCCTCTTCAGTCGCCCTCAACTAAGCAAAAGGGTATCTACGGAAGGGAGGAAATGGGAGTGTAAAATAAGACAGATTTAGCAAGCAGAGGGACAGAGTGCATTTCATCCATTCCTATGATAGCTGGCTGTATGTTCAGACAAGACCAGACTTGGATCAACTCTGAACAAAGATATAAACGCTCCCTGTCAAATTTGAGTTTTTATTAACATTAGGGTTATGCAACATATGAAGCGAATCAAAATTCATTTTTGTTAATGACTAATCTTCAGATCACCGTCTATTAAATCTTGATATTGGCATCTGTAAAGGAGTGACAATCCTTTGAACACGTAGGGGGTCAGGTTGAAGAAATTGAATGTTCAATATCTTGTGTGTCCACCATTTGCGTCTCATTATCCGGAACTGGAACACGGTCGCGGACACGTCGATCCATAACATCCCAAAGATGCTCTATGGGCAACATGTCTGGCGTATACGCAGGCCAGTCCAGAACTGGAATGTGCTCTGCTTCAAGGAACTACATGCAGACCGCTCTGGTGGACATCCCTGCATCCAGCATGCCAATGGCACGTTCCCGCATGACCTGAGACATCTGAGGCATGATGACTTTTGACAAAATTTGACATTTTGGGGTGGCCTTTTATTGTCCCCAGTATAAGGAGTGTCTGGGTACTGCTCATTCTGTCTGATCACCGTCTGGAAATGCCACAACCATGTACTGAGTGAAATCACTCCATTTCTGAGCAAATGCTCACTGACAGAGAGATGGATTAAAAAATGGTACACAAATCAAGAGAAATATCCCTATTGTACAAGTATAAGTCAGCATATGCTCACTTAGAATTGTTAACTCCATGTGGCATCAATATTTGACATGGGGCATTTATATTTTTGTTCAGTGTAAGATTTTATGAATGTGCAGTATAGTGACCACTGAAAAAAAAGGTATCAGTTAATCTCAGCAGAATTTTTGACCTAGAATTTTTCACTTTTTCCTCAATAAGATAAATATACTGTCAATGGAATGAGACAATTTCACTTGTCAAGCAAAGACATTAGAACACGCAAACATTTTCTACTGGAGAGGAAAAAGCTGAGATTTTAAGAGGTATATTTTTGTGCCTTCACAAATAGAAAAGCACATGACTGTGATCTAATTGCAATTTCATGCATCACAAACGGCATGTTTATCACCTTAGCCCAGTTTGGTATTTTCGTACTCTGCCATAAATGCACTGACAACTCAGTGAATTAAACTGTGCATTAAGGGATGTGTCACTGAAAAAAGCTGGTGCAATGCAGTTTTCGTGTCAAAGACCTCACTTGCATTTTGACTCACCCAGACGACCTTTTGACACAAACGCTGTTGCTTATTGGTTGTTATATCTCAGCCAGCGAAGCTGTTCCCTCACATACTGTTTGTATTGTTTTCTTTCCCTTTTTTATTGTCACTTTCGTTTTGTAGGCTACTCATGCCTATAAATAGTGCCTACAGAACTGTATTGAGGTATAATGGGAAGGGGAGGGCAGGGGGGTATTTTTATACATGTGAAAATTTATTTGTGTGGGGGGGAATACAAATCATTTACCTCAGTTAAACCCTTGTTTTAATACCACAAGTGCCAATTTATATACAGTTTAAATGGCTCATATTCGTACAAAATGCATTGACGCTATTTCTTACTTGCCTCTTCGCCACATTAAACTGCCTACTACACCGGATCATGGTTCTCAGACCACTGGAGGAGGCGGCAGTAATGCAAGTCAAGTGCTTGTTCTTCACATGACAAATTGCCTTGACAGAACCATACTCCCACTTCACCCACAGGTTATTAATTTGCCTAAGACTAACCCTTTTGACAAGAAAGTCACAGTTGTGCTATGCCTCCTGGCTCCTGTCAAAAAATTACCAGAGAAGTTTGACGATGGTTCGAGAGGTTCCATGATATGACTTGCTGCTTGAAGTCTCTGAATTTATCCTTACCGTCCTCTTGCAGTGAAAGCATGCGCGCGCACTCACACACAAACACACAGATGTGTCTGCCTTCCTCAGACAGAAACCAGGATCAGCTTTTGTGTTTGTAAATGACTCGACCCCTCTAAAGTGCAGGTACTCATAACCGGACCTGGGTTGCCCTTTACTTTTTTGCCTTTGAGGCATGCAAGATTTGATTCAAGGTAGCAATTCAACTAGTTTAAGCTGCACATTTTAAACTGTTGTCTTAAAAATGAAAGTGTTTTGTTGTGGAGATGCCCAAGTTCCATCTCATGTTGATGCTTAAGGAAACGTGTCAAATTTTCGCTGATGGATGAAAATGTAAGATGTTTAGACAGAATAGATGTTGAAGTTCTTTCGGAACCTGTTAGTACTGGTATCGCTCTTTGAAGTCCAGTGTACCCCCACCTCCCCTGGATTTTTCTAAGGAGGCTAAGATGGAGATAAAGGAGGTTGGCATAAGCATGATCAGGCATGCTCTTAAGAGTACAACCAGACCGAGACAGTGTTAAAACTAGGTTTGCAAGGGAGAATGCTTACAGTTGGTTTTCCTTTTATGGCAGAATGTCTTAAATTGTTGTACTTGTTTTATTTTTTGCTTTCTTTGATTTAACTTTTGTTACATGCTTCTTTTGTTCTGAATGTTTCATTGTGGTGGTTGCTTAATATCCCGGTTTATAAGATAACTGACGCAATAATGGATTGTTTGGATCTTGAGCAGTCTTTCTCACCCCATCTCCCGATTCTCTATGAATTGTTTTTCCTTTGTCCTTTCTGCCTCTATCTACCTCTCCCTCTACCTTTCCCTCTTCCTCCAACTAACCTTCTCCTTCTTTCTCTCTCTCTCACTCTCACCTCCCTTCTTCTTCCTCATCATCCATGACATATAATGGTCTTCCCCCTCTCTCCACCCCTCCCCACAGTGAATAGGCACAGCCACCTGAAGGACTTCCTGCTGCTAGTGTCCATTGTGGTGGCAGTTGGCGGCTGCTGGTTCGCCTACATGCAAAATCGCTACTCCAAGGACCACATGGGAAAGATGATGAAGGACCTGGAGTGCCTTCAGAGGGCAGAGCAAAGCCTCCACGACCTGCAGCAGAAGTATGTTTTCTTCCTCAAATCTAACCCTTATTGGCCCTTCATTAACTGGGTTTGTCATATCAGGGCTACAATGAAATGAAATGCTCCTTTCACTTCTTCCCTCCCATCGAGTAAGCCCTCCGAGTGACATAGCAGGCGAGGGAGCCCTTCTCGAGTGAGGGAGGGCAATGGAGGGGAGGGGTTGTGGCTGTTCCACAGTTAACCATTTGTCAACAAGCCAATGGGAAGCTTTTGTCACCACAGAGCTGACTGAGTTATTTGCTTGTTCGCTGTATCTTTTTTCAGTTCATGCGGACTCTGTATCGCATGGTCATGGCTAGAAGAAGAGGGCGTGCTTGTCAAATGGCTGCAGCTCTGTCACATCAGTGTATTAGCGAGCAGCCAGTCACGTTTGCTTCTTATATCAGCAAATAGTTAATGTTTCCTTGTGAAATTAAGTACTGCAACAACCCTCACGGGTACCATAGGCAACGACAAAAATGAACTGTTAAGTTACAATCTTAAAAGAAGCACAAAATAGATGCCTCTCACCCCCAAATGTTGCTATTTGCATGTGCACCTGTCATTTATTACACATTGACGCACTGCTCGGACACAATTCTTACATTTGTACGTTGTTTTCCGTACCATAAATCTTCCTTTTGCCTGCACAAATAAAATGGCAAAGGTGAAAATTTTACCTAGGGAGAATGAGTAAAACAATCTGGGCAATATCAAAGCCTGGAGGGATGATTTTAGTTAGATCCGGTTGGGAGAGGAACACTAAGGGCTTGAGCAAATGAAAATTCACTCTTCCCTCAACAAGACTGGATTGAAATCGCCCTTCTGGTGGTGGCCATCTTACATCTGGGATTTTTTGGAGAGGAAGCGAGCATTTTTCAGATTTGGAACACAGCCCAGAACTTGATGATGACCAGTGAATTCCAAAGGGGAGAATCTGGTCTGCAGCAGCACTACCGTTGCATCTACTGCACAGGTGACTTTTGTATTTTTCTGATTTTAAAGGGGACATATTATGGAAAAACTCATCTTTTCAGTTCTTGTGCACGTACATGACAGTATCTGGAGTGCTTACCAGCCAGTCCATTTTTTTGCAGGCTGCCTTTTTCATAGAATATGGCATTTGGCAGCTGCCGGATAGCTCACTCGGTTAAAGCACCGCATTGCCGAGAAGAAGTGACTGTCACGCCGCGGGTTCGAGCCCCGGTCGTATCAACCGGCAGTGGTGGGCAGCTTTTTTTGAAGTAGCGCACAATTGGCCATTGCGCTACAGGGATGCAAATTCGAAAGGGGCTGCCGGGAAGGGAAATATAAAATGGTTGCTTTGTTTTTTGCACAAGCGCCTCCTGTTGGCCAGCCGGGCGCTCGTCAGGAAGATTATAAGCTTGCTCATGTTTGGGTATCCTCTGCCCTTGTTCTGAACTTGTGAGGATTCAACCAATGAGTGTAAAGAAGCAGTACTGATGGGCACGTGCTTCGGAGGAGAGGTGGCAGCAAAACCCAAAAGCACGGCGATTGGAACTCCAGCCCATTGGAAAGACTTGAATTCTAGAACTTTGGCGTATATCTCAGCTGTACTTTGGCCAAGATATGCCAAAATCTAATCACCTGTTCCTTGTCCTAATACCCACGTCGTCTGAAAATTTTATGCAAATCCGTTCATAACTTTCTGTGTTATCTTGTTCACAAACAGACAAACAAACAAACGGCAGCGATCACATAACCTCCTGTAATAAATAAATAAAAAAAAGAAAGAATATACCATTCGGCATGGCATTTAGATTTGGCTCCCCTTCCTCCGTCACAGTGGTGTTGCACTTAGAAGCTGTGGGGGGCGCTGTTTCGCAAAAATACCAATTCCTACATAATGAGGCTTTAATGTAGGTGAAAAAAATCTCTTAAACTTATGCCTTTGAATGTTCTGATTGCCAGATAAGCTATATGAATAAAGTAAATGAGTAGTCAGATCTTCGTATTTAACTGCCAAGTCCGATTCGATCCAAAGAAATCTGATGCGGATACAGCCCTAATTTTCTTAAACCATGAAATCTTGCCATGAGTCAAGCTTTCTCACCTCACTGCCAATGTCTGGGTGTTATTCATTTTCATTTTCATTTCATTTATTCACACATCATCATCACAAAACATATGTTAACATTTAGTACACAATGGCTGGATGCGTGAAAGGGTCACCCCAAGGAAGCTATTCAGAATGAAGTAACCAAAATGAAGTCTGACACTGAACTGAAATACTTAAGACTGGCTTTATGGTTGTATTTTTGCCTTGGACGTTTTCTTTCTGTTCTTTTCGCATTTTCTATAGAAGTAAGAGGAAAGAAGGCTGCATTTTACAGACAACTGTTTTATTTTGTAATTCCTTAATTTGCAATGGTTGTGACACTGAGAACATTTTTCACCCATGTTGCTGAGTTAAATATTTGAAGACTAGCAGTGGAAGGTATCAAGGTCAAAAATTTAAGTTCTGCAGCATTTTCACTTGTAAACCAATTTTAATTTTTAGTTCGACCTTCTGGCCAAAGAATGATGCTCATTAGCAAATCCCTGTGGTTGAAACAAAATACAGGGGATGGCATCTACTCGATGAACCTCGATTTTCTTGCCTTGCTAGAAGGTGTACGTTCTGTAGGGCAGGTCTATGGTTGTGTGCCAATGTGCTGAAGCCTGTCTGTCAGGATTCCAGTTTTAGACAGGGCCTGGGATACTAGCTGCTGCTGCTGTTTTTTTCCATGGTTGTGAAGTTCATATTTCACACTTGGGTAATTTGTTTTGTTTTCCTTATCAGTCTCTTATCTCTTGCTTGACACTTGGCAGATTCATGCAGACAAACACACGCGCGCGCACACACACACACACACACACACACACACACAAACTCTTACAAGTGTTCACTAATGAGACAAAACATTAAAAGCACTCACAGATAGAGCAAATAACATTGATTATCTTGTAACAGCACGTCGCAGACTGCTGAGAGAGTTCACGCGATTCGCGAACAATCGGTCCTCATTTTCAAAGTGTTGAATGTGGGAGAAATGGGACCTGAGTAACTTTGACTAGAGCCAAATCGTTATGCCCTCATGAGCGCGTCTGAGCATCTACTAAGTGGCAAAGGTTTCTGGGGTGCTGCCAGGCTGTGGGTTCCTATTGACAGTGGTCCAAGGAGGGACAAACAATGAGCTGACAAAAGGGTATTGGGTGCCCCAAGCTCATCAATGCACAAGGGCAGGGACTGCCATCTCTTCTTTTCCACCCTGACAGAAGGGATACTGTGGCACAGGTTTCAGAGAATTTCAATGATGCTTACATGAGGAATGTGTCACAACACACAGTGCATCGCAGGCTGCTCCTTACAGTGCTTTGTAGCTGCATACAAGTAGTAGTCCTCATTCTAACCATGGTCCACTTTAGAAGGCACCTACAATGGGCATGTGAGTTTTGGAACCGGACCTTGGAAGTATTCAAGAAGGTCGTCTGGGCTGGTGAGTGTCATTTTGTTTTGCCTCATTTGCATTGGCTGGGTACATGTGCACCATTTAGCTGCAGAACAGGTAGTACCGGGATGCTCTGTGGGAGAAGACAAGAGGGAGTGTGATGCTTTAGGAGACATACTGCTGGGAAACCCTTAGTCCAGGAATTCAAGCAGACATCAGTGTGATGCAGCTGTTTTGGCGGTATGACGGGGACCCGCGCAATGTTAGGCGGGTAACTTTAATGTTGTGACTGATCGGAGTAATTGCAAACGCACATTCACACGCGCACATACAGGAACACAAAAACTCACGCATGTATGCAGACACACATACACACATTCAGACATATACACTCACTCTCACCCACAAACACACAAGCCGTCCTTTATATTAACTATCTGGTATTGCAGTTTGAGCTGTCTTGCAATGCATAATTTGTCTGTGGCTCCACAGAACTGGTTATAAAAGCATGTCTGTAACTGGTCAAATATTTGCTCTATCGCTTATGTGTGAAACTATGACTGGAAGAGTGATGCTGAGCTGTGCTGAAGTACATGAGTAAGCGTGCGGTTCACCACACTTCAACTTCCTCATTTGCCTGCTAGCTGGAGTTCTGCAAATTTTTTCTACTAGCTGCTTTAGGCCATTGCATATGCGTGGTCGTGTAGCTTGTGTGTACTTCTAGCTGTGTGTTGTGATTTTCTGTCTTCCTGCAGCCGAGTGCGTTTGCGTTAGTGTGTTGGTGTGTATACACGTCTGTAGCTGTGTGTTGTCCTTTCCTGTGTGATGTACAACGTTGCAATTTACTTTTCCAGGTTTTCTGAACAGGGTGAAAAATAACCTGTTTACAACTTTAGATACACCAGAGAACAGCATGACTTCTAAGCTTAATTCTGGTCCTCAGCTTGTCCTTGGGTTGCAGCAGTGGTTTCATGATGGTTAGGTACGTTGACCAATTAGACTAAGCTGAGAACGTCTTTGTCATGCTGAGACCTAAGTGCTTTGCCAGCTTACTACCCGTGGAGGCATTTTCTATCATCTACGTTGCCTTTCTCACAGCGGTTTTTGGGATGAGAGAGACGCATTAGAAAATGGAAGCAGTTCCAATGTATACTTGCTGAATGTTCTGGAAACCCAAAATTTGCTGAAAATTGTGCTGTATGGGACTTCATTTTTGGTGGTCTGTTAGGTTTGTGGTTGCAATCAACACCCTTTTCCATGTTGACCTCGTGTTCATAGCAAATTAATTTCGCTGTCTTGACACTTGCCTTCTCCGCTCATCTGGACAGGTTATTTTGATTTATATGTCACTTTCATCTCTGGTACTTTCACTTTCTGGATTTAAAATCTTCCACCAGCTGTAGCAAGTCTTTGCTAGGCTGCTATTTGGTATTGCACATTTTACTGCCTATTCATATGGCACTGATTCATCAAAGAGAGAATGTGCTGGTGGAATTTATACGGCTGGGAGACGATCAGACGTAGCCAAGGATCTGTTTTTCTTTTGTGAAGTAGTTATTTTTTATTGGTGGGATATGAAGGTTGGATTGTTTATTAAGATATTCTCTATCGCTTGCTGTGATTTAGGAGTTGTCTCAGCTGCAGTGATGTCTGTCGATTTAGGAGTGTGTGCAATTGCATGCAGGCCCTCCTAAAAGTGTGTTGCAAACAAGCCTAGTGAACATGAAATTTTGACTCCAATTTGCTAAAATGTTTTGTTGGTACTATAACATTGCTGTTACATTGCAGCAACATTATTTGAATGCTTTTTTGCTTGCTAGGAATGGTTTACAGTGCTTTGTTGCTGCTAGCCTAGACAGAATGCAATTCTCCGGTTAGCCAGAGGGGTTGATTTTGGCAAAGGATACTTAAACATGGCACCAAGCTCTCCCATGGCTGATAATGTGGTCAGTTTCACACCTCCTCATCTGAGCGCTGATCCTGGTTGGCTCAGGCATGATCGTGATACAATTGTATTTAAAAGACAGATGGCTGAACTGATTTGTATATACCACATGAATTTTCCTTTTAAGCTACTATCTGGACTTTTTCCATTGATGATGACTGAAGGTTGCTTTTCTCTGCAGGCAGTAGCAGTTGTATGAATCTAGTATGCCCACTGAAAACCTTGCCAACCTGAATGAAGCAACAAACATTTCATCATTTGTAAATCAAAGTTAAGAAGCACACTTGTTTAATGAATCCAGGCCCCTAATTTCAGGCCAGTTCAGAGCGTTGAGACAATCTGCTCAAAGTGAATTGCGCTACAGTTTTTCTGTCAGTCAACTGTCAATTTTCACTGTCAATGGAGTTCAATTCAAATATAAATTCATTTGTATGCCATGGCTCACAAACAATTGTCACAACACGCTTCACTGGAAAGCTAGCCAAAATCACCATATGATCATGACCTAGAGCAACAGTGGCAATGAAAATCTTTTTCATTTTTTTTTTTTTCGTTGCATTGTTTAATAAGTCATGCTGAATCAGTTTACAGCGATCGAAAGTGGTATTAATGTGCGGGAACTGTAAAGAGTAGTCATGATATGGTCTTGTGTTGATTGTTTGATTCTAATTTGATTGATTATTATGAACTCAACTGGTCATTGACCAGCTGGGTTATTAACCCTCAAGCAACCAAGTGGGGTCATTTACGACCCCAAGAGTATATCTTCACGTGCCGTTTTGATATATTAAATCAGAAAAATGTTTCCCTCCATGAGTTTGTCAAGCTGTTACTCTAACAACTTTTTATAGGTTTTTATAAGAATTGGACCATTGGTGTGGCAAGGATAATTGAAAGTTATGTGGGGTCACTTATTACCCCAGAGATATAGGAGTGTTTTCCAGTGGATAAAAGAGAAATCAGAGGCTGCATACCTCATCCAAAGCAAATTATTATTATTCCCTTGTAGAGACAGAAAATGTGCACCCAGAGGGGGCACATGCCATCCATCAAATGACAAAAATAATTCACTTGATCCGTTAATCCAGTTAATTGGGACTATTTGTCAATTTTTAATTTTTAATTTTTAAATATTTTTGGCTGCTTAGTACTTTGCCTAGTTGAGATCAAATTTTATTGATTTGATCCTTGGAACAGTATCTACTCCTCTGTAAATTTTGGTGCAGATTGCACTATGAGTCTTTGGGGTAAAATTGGCGACAGACAGACACGAACACACAAACATAATTCCCATAATTCCAGGGGTAAAATAGCTGTAAATCATATTATTCTGGATCTGATCAGCAAGGTTTACAGCAAAACGTAACAATTTAGCAAATAAAAGTTGATCATGACAATAATACCAATGCCCATAAGGTCGAAAAACATATGTGCGTTCTGGGATAAATGACCCCACACAACTTTCCTTTATTGTTGCCACACAAAAAAAAGTCAATCAAAACTCTCTGTCAATTACATTAGATCATTTAATTATATCTGCTATACTTATATGAAGCTGTATTGATATAATGAATGCAAATAGTCATTAAAAATATGTATTTTTGCATAATACATAGTGAGGTTTTTTATGACCCCACTTTTTCATGTTAGTCCTTTTAAACTGCATATTAGTCATTTTATTTGCTAAAAACACTTGGTCGCTTGAGGGTTAAGACGGTGAAAACTCATTGGGCATCATCTGTTTTCTGTCGTCCGTCCTCTGTTGTCTGTTGCCCATTCTGTCGTCCATCATCTGTTTTCAGTCATCTATTATCCATAAAAAAATTTGACCTGTAGCTCTGATGGTCACAAATATTGATCAAATTGGACAAAGTTGCTGTTGATTGGGCTTTCGCTGTGGTCAGGTGTTCGAATCCCAGCCGCGTCATTACTGGTTGTGGCTGGAGGTCCATATGGGCGAGGCACAGTTGGCGCAGCCTCACTGGGGGTAATGGGGGTTAAGCAGGTTAAATTCGTTAGTTCATCAATCTGCAGCGACCCCCTCTGGTCGGCTAGGCACATGTAGCTGTATGTACTAAATTGTATGCTGTCTATGTGATCCTCTGATAGCATAGGCAGTGTGTAATTGGTGGTGCGACTTCATAGGGTAAAAAAGCGAGAGCTAGTTGTCATATGAGTCGGAGGAATCATGCGCCTGGGCATCTTACTCCTGATTCAATGGGAGCAGGTTGCTTTGTGTTTGGTTAAACAGTTCAGCTGTGCACAGTGTGTGGGAATAAAGGGAGGGGAAACTACTTTGGGATTGAATTTCAGCCCCACAACCCATTTATAAAAACTGAAGTTGTCCATTCTGGACCTTTCAAATATAGATAAAGAGCCAAATCTCGGTATTTGAGCAGTATACAGCGCATCTCAACATATAAATAATGGGTTTTGATGATTTATTGAAAATGGCTGTTTTATCGCCTTTGACATTCTTTCACCCATAGACACCTATTTGAATGACCCATAATATCTAGCAGTCACAAATATTGATCAAATTTCAAATTTCATGAAAATTTGCATGCAACATTATTAGGACATAAACTAGTCCGATGTTTCATTTCAGCCTTGTACCCACTCCCAAATGGGCATGGCAGGGTTTCAGATTAGGTGCATTTCAGGGTCACTTGAACCTGTGGTTATCGCCTCTGCCGGTAATGACACTGTACTTCCTTGCCCATGAAGCGTTAAACCATTTATTGCAACTTTTTCCAAATTTGTCAAGTAGACCTTAAAGACCAATGAATTTGCATTGCATTCCAAATGGAATTCATGATGGTTAGACACACCATCACGGTTTCACTGATTTCTGTAATTCGCTGTCTGAAAGTTTAAGTGATGCACTTTTTCACTTGTCCTCAATGTTTTATTTTTGCTGTGTGGACAATATATTCTTTTGCTTGTGTCAAGTATACACAGAAATATGTATCGTACAAAATTTAACATGGATTATACTGTCAAATGTACTATAATGCACAGTCAGTGTGCTCTGCATCGCTCATTGTACATTTAATCATTCTATTTAGTTTTCTCTTTATGCTGCTTATTAGTCCCTCTGTAGGATGTGTATCTCTGTCTCAGAGTCAGGGTCGGTGTCTCTCTATTCTTTGCTCTTTCTCTCCCTTTCCTTGCCTCCCACTTTCCCTCTGTCCCTTATTATCTGCAAGCAGGGCTGCAAGAGGGAGTGCATTTTTGTGCACAAGGTCTATTACCTAAACAGGATACAGCACTCCCTTCACAAATTCCACATTCAAATCCCTCAGAACCTTTGATAAGGCTGACTGCTGTTAAAATCAGTGCTCCCCCTGGTGACAGAACTTGAGCTTTGCAGCAACATTGCTCCCACTCAGCTTTTTCAGTTAATTTCCAAATGCTTAATTGGCATGACTTCACATAAGCAGTGTTGCCAAATCAGGCAGCAGTGGAATTATGAGCAATAACAAATATTATATATTTAACACAATGGGCTCTATCTTTCACACTGCCCTACCTGTTGGCACTACCCGCTACCCGTGAATTACGCATTTAGCAGCTTCCACTATCCCTAAACAGTATCTTGCGGCCACACTACCCGCTATACATTATGCCGACTCCTTTATTTGCGCCTGGAGGTGTGCCTGTGGGCGTGTTTATGCGCTTTCCCTACAATTGCTATCTTGACCACACACGTTAGGGAAAGCGTATAGCGGGTCCTCAAACCACCCGCTACCCATCTGGGCTTTTACAAGAGCGCGCCCAGGTGGCTTCAGTGCGCGTCAACTTGGACGCATGTGGACGTGCACATGCGGCTCCACTTCCCGAATTAACTCGCTTATAAAAAGCCACCTTGCTTTAGCCTCAGTTGAACCCCTGAGAAAATGGCAGAGATGGTACTAAATCGCCTTGATCGCCAGTTAAATAATAGAAGATGCCCAGAACGCGTGTACCGCCAGCGCACCAGCTACCTGGGCCTTTCAGGTAAGTCTATATTGTTTGTATTTTGTATCAATTATTTTTCCGCTTTTAGAATAATATATAATTATTATATATAATATATATTAATGATATATATTATATATAATATTCTAAGATTATAATAATACAAGAATTATTTCCCACAGAACGAGAATGCGTGACAAAACTGCGCCTCTCCCGTCAGGCAGTGACGGAATTATGTCACCTGGTTGCAGATGATGTAGACACCGCTGCCAGGTGTCCGTATGCCTTGCCCGTTGCTGTTAGGGTTACTGTGGCACTATTTTTCTATGCTAGTGGGTCATTCCAACACCCACTCAGCTCAATTGGAGCCATGACCCAATCTGCCGTAAGCTCGTCTATAACTGCAGTCACTGCCAGCATAGTCCGACATGCCAGTAGGTACATCACTGGCATCCCTGTGACACCCGAGAGACAATGCAGGGTAAATCGGGATTTTTTGGCAAGATATGGGTTCCAATGGCGGGCGGTGGATGGAAAACTGGGGGCGGAAAACATCCCTTGAAACGGATGAGATTAGTGACTCGATTTCAATCATTGTTCTTGGTCAACATGTTAGTTTCCCTTATAATGAAATGTTTAGGCGAGTGAATAATAAATTCTATAAAATGTTTAATTCACATGCCTTAATAGGCAACTCCACGAAAAAACCACTGCGGATTTTCCGTGTTAAATTTTGTCACATCCTAAGCAAGTCGTCAAACCTGTGCGTAATGATTGTTTAATTGAAAAAGATTGAAATGCGCTCTTTTTTGCGTTCAACTGGTGCGTTTGATTTCTCGTCTTAACGAAGACAATTAGCTACACCTGAGAGGGGAGAGTTCAAGTGTCTTTTACCAGGGAAATTGACTGAAAACAGATCAAGACTAATAAGCAGTTTAAAGACATGTTTATCGCCCTCCTTGTTCTCTGTCCACCGCCCGCCACTGTGTAATAATACATGTAATTCATATAGCGTTTTATTAAATACTCAAAGTCGCTTTATAAAGAAAAAAGTTTAAATGGTTGCAGTCAATGTAGGCATTTATTTGGCTGTGGGTATTTTCTAAAATGGGATTTTGATCCTCCCCTGTCTGGATTTGACCTCATGCACGAGCAATTTAACTTTGTCTTCGGAGAAACCTGCAACCTTCCTCTCTCCATCACGGGTTTCGGTATGAGGTTTTGGGATAGCGCAGCCTGCTCTGAAAGGCAATGGCACCTGGCACACTGATTGGTTTAACTGGCGTAACGCCCAAACCACGCCTATGCATAATATAACGGGTAGCGCAGGTGTTTTAGGGGTATAGGCAGGTGTGCAAGGTAGCAACTTTTGCGGGGGAACACCTCTTACGCAATGCTAAATCCCCAAATAACAGGTTTAGGGACTCTAGCGTAAGATAGGTCCCAATGAGTAAAAAGGGTACGAATCTGAAGACAACCTCATTGGTAAATGATGCGATGTGATAAACAGTGACTATCTGTCTTTCTCCATCTCTTTCTGTCTCTGCTTTGAGGTTGTGAAACTTGCAGGTTGTGAAAGAGGCTTTGTCCCTAAGTGCACACCAAGATCAGGGCCTCCTATTCTGCTTCTGTTCACTGGGATGCATGGAGTCGCTGTCTATGATGCAATTTACAAAGCAATTCATAAATATTAAGAGAGCAACACATTCCTTTGGTTTTTTTGGCTTTGTACTTCAATATTGGAAGGACAGCACAAGTAACACAACAACAACAAAAAAATGCAATTAATATGATTTGAGAGTGGAGTTTTTTCAGTGTCAATGTGGGGGTATTCATTGTAGCCCCCGGACGAAGTCGGGCGACTACGAAGGATTTACATGTGTCGTCTCCGCCGCCCGCCGCCGATCCGCGTCCGTAGACCATCCGATTACTTTCATATTTGGTATGGACATGTGTTACACTTCACTGATGACATGTATCGATTTTGGTTGCCATGGCGACAGTACTTGCTGAATAGTATGCAAATTAGGTGCAAAACAGAGATTTCTTTGTGGACGCAGTACAGGCTGCAATTTTTGACCAATTTCTTTCATATTTGGTATGGACATGTGTTACACTTCACTTATGACACCTATCCATTTTGGTTGCCATGGCGACAGTATTGGCCGAATAATGCGCAAATTTCTGCTGAAACGTACACATTTACTTGTGGACGCTGTGCGGCTGTAATTTCTGGCCTATTACTTTCATATTTGGAATGGACATGTCTTATGCTTCACTAATGACACCTATCGATTTTGGTTTCCATGGCAACAGTATTGGCGGAGTGATTCACAAATTAGTGGCAAAACACAGATTTCCTTGTGGATGCAGTACAGGCTGCAGTTTACTTCCATATTTGGTATGGACATGTGTTCTACCTTACTTATAACACCTATCAGCTTTGGTTGCCATGGCGACAGTACTGGCCGATTAATGCGCAATTAAGCGGAGAAGCAGGCTTTTAGGGGCTACACCCATGCGGTCGCAGCCGACTGGGCTGTCTAGTTTGCATTGTATTATATTGTATCCGTATTGTAAGAATTGCAGCCCTTTTTATAGGATGTTTCTGGGCTCTTCGCAGTAGCTTTGTTGTATTTCCTTCTTTCCTTCCTTGTTCCTTACCTGGAAAACTATTTTTGCCCATTGTCATTGAGGCGAATCCAATGGGTTAAATATGCTGGCTTGTAAATAGTTTCGCAATGTTAACAAGAAAAAAAGGGCACTCGTCTGTGATCTATTTCTTTGTTAAATGTGTGTCATTGATTGAAATGTGGATGTTGTACCTCGGTCTGTCTCCCACATGTCTGCCATTATTGTAAGTGACAGAACTGACATATTGACACACATGCATGTTGATTATGATAATTCGCAAATCTTAATTTCCTTACCTCCCCAATGGGTGGAGCCAAGAGGAGGAAAAGGAAGGAAGGCAGGAAGAAATTAAAGGATGTGAGCAATAAATGACTGAGATGAGGCCCCTATCTAATCACTGACAGTCCTCCTCTCCCCGTTCGTCCTCCACCTGCCCCCCCCCCCCAGGCTGCAGCAGGCTCAGGAAGAGCACCGCTCAGTGGAGGTGGAGAAGGTAAACCTAGAGCAGCAGCTCAGGGATGAGATAAATGCGGCCAAGCAGGAGGCCCAGCGGCTCCGAGAGCTGCGGGAGGGGACGGAGAACGAGTTGAGCCGCCAGAAGTACGCTGAGGAAGAGCTGGAGCAGGTACACCACTCCCAAGGAGTGACTGCACCACTCGCTTGATACTGCCGGATTCCTGTTTTTGTCTTCTGTCTCCCTTTACCCTTCTCTCCATCTTTTTCCTTTTCCCACTTCTGTGGTGGAAACAAATGTGTGAAAGACTACCATGAATAAAAGTACGGAATGTGTTTTTAACACATATAGTTCGATTTTAAAATTGTACAATGTGTGTGTGTCTCAAATATTATGAAGCTCACTGCATGTGTGTTTCTCAAACATTATGGAGCTCATATATATGCATATGTGTCCCCACCGATTCAGGTGCGCATGGCCCTGAAGAAGGCAGAGAAGGAGCTGGAGTCTCACAGCATCTGGTCTCCACCTGAATCTCTGCAGAAGTGGCTGCAGCTGACTCATGAGGTGGAGGTGCAATACTACAACATCAAGAAGCAGAGCGCCGAGCGCCAACTACTGGTGGCCAAAGAAGGGGTGAGAGCACCTGGGGAGATAGTCACAGACTCTGTCTGGTTGGGGAGAAACTACAGTACTTGTGTCTGACTACCTGTTTTGGGACTACCTGTTTTAGTAAATGAAGAGACTACCGGTGTCTGATAAAAGAGAAACTTCCTGCTGATGATAGGTCACTGTGTGTAGATTGAACTTAGAAGGTGGAAAGTTGAACTTGAATTGTGACTGATTTGTGACCAGAGTTATGTCTGCGTCCTTTGTCATAACTGTCAAATGTACCATGAACTGGGCACCAGGTCATATGGCACAACTGCATGCAATATCATTATTACATCCTATAATCGTGACAGTCCTCTGTGTTGCTCTGCCGCGATGTGGCTATGCCTCTATGTAATGACAGTCCCCTTTGTCATGAGTGTACCACCATGTCAGGACTGTGCCCCATGTCATACCAATATCTTATATCATGACTGTGACCTTATTAATAGCTATCCTGTGCGTCAAACTAGGCCCTAAATAGAGGACCTTAGATGTGTGGTTGTGTCCTATGAAAGTTATGAAACAAGTTGAGTAAATTTTGTGGGGGTTTTTTTTTTCAAGCTCTAACAAGTTGTCTCACTAATATGAGATGACCTAGAGTATAAGAGTCTGTTTATCACATAACTGAATTGCATAATATAATTGAAAAAAAATGTAATTTCTTAAGGGCAATTCCCATTATATGTTAGCATTGAGCTAACCCCATCACTCTGCGACTCAGTCAGTCAGTGAGTCACAGACATTCATGTTTGAACTAGCAACGGTTTGTAAATTCACAATCAACTAATGTTGGCTTGCCAGCTAGCTAAAAAACTAACATAACATATGCAACGTAATGATTATGGAAAGGTACTGCATGGACAGTAGCTTGCTAGCTGAGTAATGTTAACTCTGTTATCAGAGTGGCACGAAGCTAGCTTGCTACAGCGCTAAGCCATACTGATTCAACTAACATTGCACTTGGCACTCAGTTTTGCTAAATATTAACAGAAATGGGAAAACATTTGCTTTATGATCGAGGACAATTTGTTTTTACCCACAGACTGCTGGAGGAACCAGCGGTTACTGTTTACCATGACATAACACGGCGCACATTTTTTTTCCCATGCTCTCAGCCAATGAGATTTTGCAAAATTGCTATACTCCGGGTAATATCAAAATCAGGTAATGAGCTGGGATGAATGAGAACTACCACAGTTATGTGATAAAGCATGACTCTAGATTGCCATCACTGTGCGACTGTGTGACTTTGCCCTGTGTCATGACTATGCACTATGTCATTACTGCGGTCTGTACCATGACTGTCCCTTTTGTCATGACTGTGCTTTGGCATGACTGTGCCTTGTGTCATGGTTGTTTCCTGTGCCTCTCCTGACAGGCAGAGAAGATTAAAAAGAAACGGAACACCTTGTTTGGGACCTTCCATGTGGCCCATAGCTCATCGTTGGATGATGTGGATCATAAAATATTGAGCGCTAAGTGAGCTTCTCTGTCCTCTATCTCACCCTCACATGCACTGTCAAGTACCTTAAAGGGAAAGTTCACCCAAAAATAAAAATTCACTCATCTTGTCACCCTAAGGCTAATCGAAGGGTCTGTGAATTATTTTCGGCCTACGAAACACTTGTGGAGTTACAAAGAAAAACAGCATTGAAAATGAATCCAAGTCAACTGAAGTCATTGGTGACCACTCATTCAAGCATAAAAAACTACATTTACAAAACACAAAATGCATCCATACTGCTTGTGCGGCGTAATCCAAGTGTCCGTAAGCCGCGACATTCAAATTTGACTGAAGAAGACGTGTTTTCACCATGTTTTTAGCCTAAATGTGCAATGTAGCCACTTAGCTTGGAGCCCTGTTTATTTTCAAGGAGGAAGTTGATCTCATTACGGTGGCCAATGAGGGTAAATAAGCTGTTCAGTCAGTGAATTCTAATATTCAAAACTGCAGCACGTTCCTCCAATTGGAGATGTTTAGGGCCGTTGCAGCATTATTTACCCTCGTTGGCCATCGAAGTGAGGTCAACTTCTTCCGTGAAAATAAACAGGGCTCCTACTTAAGTGGCTACATTGGATATTTAGGCTAAAAACATGGTGAAAAGACGTCTTTTCAAGTCAAATTTGAATGTCCAGTCTTACAGACAATTGGATTACGCCGCATGAGCAGTATGAAAGCATTTAGTGTTTTTTTAATGTTGTTTTTTATGCTTGAAAGAGTGGTCACCAATGACTTCAGTTGGTTTGGATTTCTCTTCAATGCCATTTTTCTTTGTCCTCAAAACACTGATGGAGTTTGAAACGAAATTCACGGACCCTTCAATTAGCCTTGGGGTGAGTAGATGATGGGTGAATTCTCATTTTTGGGTGAACTTTCCCTTTAAGAGGCAATTTTTCTAAGATCAGCACAGGGATGGTAACTCACTATCTCCTAATTTGTTCATATTTCACAGTTTTGAAGTTCTATGCCTGGAAATGAAAAATCACCCATGTCTGTTCTAGTTAACCCCTCCCCTGCCGCATAGGCCACATCCTTTTTTTTTTTTTTTTTTTTTTTTTTAACCTTAACGACCCTTGTTGTTTGAAAGCATTTATTTTTGAACAGAACTGTTGACCCATGGTTTACACTGGGTGAGAGAGATGGCACTACCATGGCCAAGGTATGCCATCTCTCTCTAAAAAAAATTTTAGGCACATTTCTGCCTGAAACTAGTGCCACCTGGATTACAAAAAAACGTGAATTGTGCATCCAAGATATTTGGCCCTGGCTCAAGACAGAATTGAGTGCCCATGGAATTTATGACTATTTATGGAAGTGTTTCTGAACAGTAATAATAGGCAAGTGCCTTGGGCCACATATTCTACAAGGAGAAAAAGGGTACGAAACTATGGACGATAGGCGACCATGCCCATGTTTGGAACACACCCATTTTCAGCAGAATCACCACCCCCCAAAAATTTAAGTGAAGGATGCAGCTCTGATGTTTTAATTTTTAATATCAAGTAAAAAATGTATGGGCAACCCATAGGGAATGTCATTTTAACCCTTTTTAGACTATTACATTTCACCGTAGCATGTGTATGCAAATGTACATGAAATATACACAAAATAGGTGATATATAGCCAGGACAACTAAATGCAAAATGAAAGTTGTTGAACTATATTCATCAACTTCAATGATTTTCTTCCATTTCTGCTGACCTTCAACATGTAAAAATGTAACTGTTTTCAGCCTTTCATTTTGCCTTTTTGTGAGTTTTATGTGACCCAATCTAAGTTGCAGGACATGCTGTAGTATACACAGATTCTGTACAGTATCCATAATGTGTATTTGAGTCACTTTCAGCTAAGGTGTAACAGGAAAAGCCAACGAAACCATAATGTCAAAAATTATTCCCTTGTAAAGAAAATACCAAATTTTTAGTTGGATATCATAATTTAGATATTGAAGAGATAAGGTGAATAGTTTTACACAATCAATGAAGTAAAGATGGGGGGAAAAAAAAATCCAGATGGACCACGTTTTAAGCAGTGTCAAGTGTCACATGCCCACATAGCCTTCATAGTTTACCTAATAATTTTATCTGTTAGGGCCCAGTGGCAACAAACATTGGCCCTTCCTAAATATATTATCAGAACTATTGTCACATATAGAAGAAAGTATTCCATCCCCAGTAAATTGGGAAAAAACAACTCAAAAGTTAGGCTTTTGCGCGTTAGTGCGTCTGTCAAACATTAATGGTTGTCACCCACGAGATTTCTATAAAACTAGCAGTGGTTATATTGAAATATACACAACTGAGCATTGGAATACAGATAAACAGAAGCTAAGAAACCATTTTTCGGCGAAACAGTGTTTCGTGTTTTCAATACTGAAGTTGGAAAATGAAGCTAGCCCTATCTGTCAAAAAATAACGTGCATAATTTATGCCACAAAATCCCCGACGATCTCAAGGCCATGTGACATAGTCATTTCCAGGAATTCCCCGTAGGTATCACTTGATGATTTCGTCATCATCTTCATCCGAGATGGCCGTAATGGAGGACAAAGCCCGGAATGATGCTGTCTGTCAAACAAAATAACGTCGAAAATATTTAACGTATGACTATAATGTAGTGTTATCCTCAGAGGTGTATAGTAATGAAGTACATGTACTTAGTTACAGTACTTAAGTTTTTTTTTTTTTGAGGATTTGTACTTTGAGTTATTTTTTGAACCGGGACTTTTACTTTTACTCTACTACATTTAAGACATAAAAAGTATACTTTTACATCACTACTTTGACACTGGCCACTTTGTTACTTGTTTCAAATTAAAATATGAATGTAATTCATCATTTAAGGACTATCTGGATTTGTCGTGTTGGAGAAAAACAACGGTGCTCGGCAGATGCCAGAGGGCATGGAGCTGCAAATTTATGCACGCAGTTACAATATTCTATCACTAGATGGCACACCCGGATCAGTTATTGAATTTTCACAAGCAAGCCGAGCTCGAACAAGGTTTAGAACGGGTGGGCAATTCTGGTGGTAAACGCTGTTGATTGATCAGAAGACTGGTGGTTGGAGCCGCTGGGTATTCATTTGGATTTTTGCTCAAAAGGTCTCCTATGTATCAATGATTGGGCTCTTCAGTTAGAACTAGTCCTGTTTTTGTGTTCAATGCATTTCTTAAGCCTAGTCTGACAATGTTCTGGTGGAACTAAACACTCGCAGATTAGAATCGTCTGTCAAGTACAACGCGCACAAGCCACCATCATTTTGTGGTGAAGTTGGTTTTTGGGTGTTTGTATCTAGTCCCTGCCTATATATTGTACTCCATAAATGTGATATGATCTATGTCATTGGCTTTAGCTGTACTTACCAAGAATTTGGACAATTAAGTCACATGGATAATTGACAATGTGAACTGATCCAGGAGTCAGCCCTCACACACTTTTGAGACTGAATGGGATTGAGTAATATTGCATCCACTTCTAGCTGTACCTGCTGTTTTTATGAATTGATGAGCGCTAAGGCATCTAATGGAAGCTATTCCTTGCTTGATAATAGGGCTAACTGGAGAATACCAGCAGAAAATGCCAACAAAAGTCTGTCAAACTATAACGCGCAAATTGCTCAAATCTTTAGAGGAAAATCAATTTTTTTTTTTTTAAACATGTTCGAGAAACTATATTGTGTATGCCATTTTGCCATTTGTAGGAAGTTCAACTTTAATAAAACTTTGACAAAATAAAGGATTTAAGAAATTTATAATTTTACCTCAGTGTGACACTTTATTACACCTTAGCTGAAAGTGACTCATTGACTTTATCTGGGTACAGGATAGAGTTGTTCATGGGCTTGACTCATTTTTTAATCATTATCATAGACAGTACTTTTCTATGTCATGTGCTCAAGTTTCTTTGTCATTTTTTTCTGTGGCATTTTAACCAAGATCATTGGAGGAGGAACATGCTGGCCTCTGATTTTGCGTAGTGTTTCATCTTTCCCAATTTTCAGTTTTTGGTTAGTATAGTTCCAGTTTGATGATTTCCAATTACATTTACAGTATTTATTATTTATTATTGATTGCTCGAATAATGGACTGATTGAGTTGCTTCGGTTGTAGATAAAGAGGACCATTTCATGAATTTTACCTCATACAGTTTATTAAAAAAGAACATTGTGTGTTTGCCATGTCTTTGCAGTTGACCGACTTCAATTGTAGGATCGGGCTCTTCTAAAGGCAATGTAAAATTGTCTGTGGGAAAGAAACAAAATGATGAAGGTAGATACTAAGTTTGTCAGTGGTTTTGTTTTTCAAATTGTCATCGAATTCGATCACACAAGGGCAGCACAACCCATCAATTATGGGGGCCGTTTTTGCCAATGTAGCTCCCTTTTTTTACAGGTGTGACACGATGGCAGTGCACAGACACTGCATCCTACACAATGGACACTTTGGTCTCTGTGGGACACACGGTCCACGCCTCAAAGAAGCTATGACTGAAAAACGGAATGGACACTAAATTGGTCCATTCTCTGTTCAAGTGATTTATTTTATGGACAGTTTTTCAGCATACACACAGAACTTTCTGACACTAAATGTATCTACAATGAACTTGAAGTCCGATAACATTACAGTGTATTTTTATTTGTTCACATACATGCTCAAAAGTAAGACCTGACACAATGCTATGTCGTTAAATCAGAGCATAGTATTTGTACAAAAGGAGAATTGAAATCTGTTAAAAATTATTTCAGATACTAGCCGAGCTTCTGAGCTGTTTGATATCAACTGAATATCGCAAGCATTAGAGATAAAGATGTGGTAAAATATTACCTGGTCTTTCTTTTGAGTTTGCACCACATGAAACACTGAGAAACTAAAAGACTGGACCCAAAGAAAATCTTTGTTGTACATGCGAGAAGTTGTTTATCCTGGAAGAAAACAAATGTAATTGATGAAAATAGTTTAAAAACCTGTATTTTGCATTTATTTGTATTGGCTATGTATTACCTAGGCTATGTATTTTGTGTACATTTCGTATACATTTGCATGCACATGCTGTGGTGAAACATAATGGTCTGAAAGGGTTAAAATAGCATTACCATACATTTTTTTAGTTGATATTAAAAACTAGAGCTGGACTCGCGAGAGCCCATACCTCTGCCAGCATACCTGGATTTGAACTTTGGCCTATATCTCAGCTGTACTTTGGCCTAGATATGCCAAAATTTAATCACTTGTTCCTCTTGTGCTACTTTAACATCCTGCAAAGTTTGGTTAAAATCTATGTGGCTGTTTTTGAGATATCCTGCTAACAGATGGACAAACAAATAAATGAATAAACAAATGGAAGCAAAAACATAACCTCCTGGCAGAGGTAATTAAGACATCAGAGCTGCATGCTGGACTTAAATTTTTAGAGGGTGGTGATTCTGCTGGAAATGGATGGGTTCTGAACATGGGCGTTGTCGCCTATCATCCATAGTTTGAGACCCTTTTTTCCCTTGCAGAATTGGTGGCCTAAGGTACTTACCCAGTATTATTGTTCAGGGACACCTTAATTAAAAATGGTCATAAATTCCATAGGCTCTCTATTCTGTCTTGAGCGACGGCCACATATCTTGGTTGCACAATTCATGTTTTCTTGTAATCCAGGTGGCCCCAGCTGCAGGCAGAAACATGTGCCCACAAATTGTAGAGATGGTACACCTTGGCCATAATGGTGCCCTGTAACAGTGAAACCCATGGGCCAACAGTTCTGTTCAAAAATAAATGCTCTCAAACATCTAGGGTTGTTACACTACCCCAAAAATTAGGTGCGGCCCACGCTGCAGGGGAGGGGTTAATCGGAATAGACATGGGTGATTTTTCTATTCCAGGCACAGATCTGCAAAACTGTGAGATATGAACAAATTTTGAGATGGAGATGATCACACTGAACTTGGCTTAAAATCCGTTCATAGGTGGTGCAATAGCAAACAAATGGTCATAACTCTTACACCAGTCGTGCAAGCAACTTTAAATTTTGCATGCTTCATAATGGTGAAGGTTGCCATGAGACCTTTAAGAACAAAGTGATAGTTTAAACGAAATGGCCGACATCAGCCAATTAAATTTCATTAGCCCCTATACTCCCTTTGACTGTCATCAATCGTTAAACCTTATATTATAGTTAAAGATGTGTAAAAGGGCAGTCTTAATGCAAATTACTTTGATTGGCTAGATGGTGGCGCTATAGAGACGTACAACAATTTTGATTCCAATTGGCAAATAAGTGGCACTGTCATAAGAAAAATAATGTAAAATTGCATATTTGTTTTCAACCATTTGACTCAATGGTTCTAATTTTGCATATTGCATCTCTGTATGAGGGTCCAATAGTCTTTCCAATGAGCAAAATAAATCTTTAAATAGCTGGCTGCTATTTATCAATCAGGTAACAGCTGCTATTTGAAAGACATGGCAATGACTAATCAACCTGAAATTTGCAGAGCAAAGTATACTATGCACAGTCATGGGCCATGAACTGGAAATTGTGTGAAAAACTTGTACAATTTGTGTCCTCACTGCTTCAAAACTGATGATTACCTAATGTTGCTTGGGACCCGATAGTTACCGCTTGCAGTTATATTTGTTTTTTTTTTCTACACAAATTACAAGAGGTGTCTTCAATGTCTTAATGTTGGACCCAGGCATAAAAAATACTACCACTTGTGAGCTTACACAACACTTAAGCCTTAAATAAACCAAGTGCACTACAATGCTCATGACACTGTTTTTTATTAAAGTTTAAATTGACCCATCCACAAATATTGCGCCCGTTCATGCTATGTGGTGTCATGGTAGTTTTTCCAGTGCATGCTGGGACAGATTGTAAACACCTCATGCTGGCCGGAACTCTGACAAATTATGCTGTCTTGTCAGAAAATGCTACAGCTTTGCAAAACGACCACAGTCTTTGTTTTTGCCTTAGTATTAAAATATTAATAAGCCCATTCAAGCAACTTTGATGTTTGTCAGCTTGTTATAACATACGCACGTATAACAAGGTAGCTAGCAGTGGCGGCTGCTCATTTTTCAAAGCGAGGAAGTAATTTTCGTCATTACATCAGAAGATATGTTCATTTATTTATATGTAAATTCTCCCCTCCATTCCCCCTTAAGAAAATGGTCTGTGACCCTGTCGTACCAATTGGGCGTCTTTTCCAAGGACTTGACCAGTATCCTCTGGACTTGACCAGCAGGTGTAAGACTTGAATAAATGAAGGAAATAAACTTGAACAAGGAAATGTGACAATTAAGTTAAACTGAAACAAGGAAATGCTATAATTATGTTTTATTTACAGCGTGTAATGTGCACAATGGAAATGGGCTATATCGCTAAGCAAAGACCAAGAAATTAGCTGTATAGTTTGTCTCTCGACTTCTCTTGCAAACTCCGCAATGAGACCAAGCTGGAAAATGCTCCGGTGCCAAAGTATAGTTCAAAATCGCTGTAAATCAAAAAGGGATTCTGTGGAATCATTTTAATATTGATTTATTTGCTTTATTATTAATTGTTTATCCTTGCTTGCTCTTTCTCATTTTCTCTTAGGCCTTAGTTGCCTGTTTCTGATTAACCTAGGCCTTGCGTAGCTGTAGCTTCCACAAACTTGAACAATGCGTAATTGCTTATAGTTTATCTGGAGCCATGCGGTCCTGACAGGGCCAAGATGTTCTCTTTCTCTCCCAGGTTTATGTGTTCACAGGAAAGAGAATACAAGGGGAGCCTGGGATGCCGAAAAGATAAGATGTGCGTACCTCGGGGCCGGCTAGGAATTTAGTCTTTCAACAGATTCTCCAATCATCATGCAGAAGCCCAGCGTCCAGGCCCGCCCACTGTTCCATTGACTCCCAGGTCGACTTCGGGCGACCAACTCGCATTACCCGAGTAGCTGATATTACACGCAGTGACCCTTGCGTGCACATGTTTTTGTGACCTGGCACCCGAATGTGAAGATCAGTGACACCAGTAACTCTCGACTCACCTCCACTCTCGCTTAGCCATTTTGCCACGTGACGTCAGAACTGTAGGAACCCTGGGTGAGGTGGGGATTCTGATCATGAACTCTGACCCTACCTCTCTTGGTCAAATCTGGCCACGTGACACCATGATCTCAGAAATTCGGGCAAAACATGCGTAACACGCATAACACACGTAACTCGCGTTACTCGCATAGGTCGCACGATGTCGACCCCAGAGACGCTGAGCGTCCGTGGCAGGAACAAAATCGCAGCATTCATCCGATGACTGTCTAGTTTCGCTGCAGTGGGGGAAAAAAAACCGTCTAATAGAAGCCCAGAGACGCTGAGCTTCAACAGGTTTAATGCACTGTGACGTTTCGGGAATGTATGAGAAGAAAATTGCGTCATTCGACCTGGGATAAGTAGCTGATTCTGAACGAACTCGTCTTAGAGTAGAACGCGTTATAGCACATTTTTAGTCAATGAAATATAAACACTACAGTACATATTTGACCATTTATTTTTTGATATTTTCGAGGAAGCTGAGCTTCCTTTGCAGTCTTAGAGCAATCGCCACTGGTAGCTTGCTACATTTCTTTAAAGGTAACATGCTACATGCCATTATCTGATGTCTAACAGTTTCATTTTCCTGCAAAGCAAACCTGTGCATACAAATATATATGCTCACATGTCGAAAGGCGCAATGTTAAAAATTTAGGCTATTTTTGAGATCTTTGATGATATTTAAGATTTGACCATGGAAACAGTCCCAAGATTGTGGGTCTGCGTGTGCTGGAACTGTAAAGTAGCACACCTTGATAAAGTTGGCACAAATCAATACGCTGTGTGTTTGATGTCCGTGAATATTTGACAGTTTGGGGCAATTAAGAGATTGTTCCTGTCAGCACTAGCCATGGAACTCCTCTATGTTTCAGTATCCTCCCTGAATTGCAGGCTTTCAACGCCGCTACCCCTATCGCATCCACGCCATTCACTGTTCTTCTCTCTATCGAAGTGGAGATTCATTTAATTTATATGTCAATGGAAGTTACTTTTATCCCTGGGAAAATCCATGACAACCAGGAAGTGTGTGGCATTTGTGGATTGGTCGGTTGTGAAGGACTGAGGATGCAGTTTCTGTGGATTAACAGATTCCGGAAACTTTCTTTTTGTGTTCCCTCTCTAACCGGTGTTCCTGTCTTTCACTTTCTCTCCATGTCGGTCTCCTTCTCTCTTTGCCTCGTTCACACCCTCCCTCACACTCTTCCCTTTCACTCTTTCACTCTTATTCTGCCCCCTTGTGTCTTCTATATTTCTCTTTCCATTTCTTCTGTTCTCCATGCCCTCCCACTCTATTTGGCTCCATTCTCCTCTCAGGCAGGCTCTGGGGGAAGTAACTGCAGCTCTCCGAGAGAAGCTGCACCGATGGCAGCAAATTGAGCTCCTGACGGGCTTCACCATCGTGAATAATCCCGGTCTGCCCTCACTGGCCTCTGCCCTCAACCTGGATCCCAGCTTCATGGGTGGCCGGAGCCTGCCACAGCACCTCATTATCACCGACGACATGGATGACATGGACGAGGACATCATGTCGCCTGGAACACTGCAGTGTAAGGGGACGGGGCAGTGGGCAGGTGGGGCTGAAGGAAGGGCTTGCTTGTTGAGTGGCACTGGCAGGTTAGGAAGATAGGAGTTTTTTAATTTTTTAATTTATCCTCATTTCTCACCTTTATGTTTAATTTGATTGTAAGCCCATTTGAGCAAAAAAATTTTTTTTTTCGAAGCTTGGACGAGAATATAATTTTGTCCAGATCTCCTTGAGAGACCTTGCTCTCTAGCTCCACCCTGGCTGGCCCCAGTGTAGGTCGAATATACCTCATTCCCCACTCAACTCAATGATGTTAAAAATAAGAAGTGACTTTTTTTGTGTTTTTTATTCATTTAATTGTCTCCCCTTCAGCTGATTTGTCAAGCTAGTTTGCTATTTTGACAATAGAGAAATGTTTCGTGAATGACCAAGAGCAGGTTAGGTCACTGTTAAAGATTATTTTTTGGGAATTTTTTCTTTATTTGATAGTTATACAGTGTAGAAAGACAGGAAAGTTGGGGAGAAGAATGGGGGAAGACATGCAGCAAATGACCCGAGCCGGGTTCGAACCCAGGTTGCTGCGGGAAGGACACAGCCTTTATGGTACGCCCACTTAGACCGATGAGCCACCGGGGCACCCGGTCAGGTCACTGTTGAACCCACTTGGTGGAAAACTTGGTCTTGGCAGCTATACTGCGTAGTTTCTGCTCCAAATTGTACAAAATGGCAAGACCCGAGAACTTAACTTCTCTGCACCAAAATGCTTTTCCCCGAACCCAAGGAAAGTCACTCGCTGTAAACTGGGCTATAATTTTTTTCTTTATGGTCTTACGTGCTTCAGACTTATGCGATGAAGATGCTGGCAGAACATTTTACATAATTTTCATTTCTCAGCAGTGTCCTTCTTCCTCATTATTCATAACCTCTCAGCATGGACGTAATTATTATTTGAATTATTCTTTGATTAGGTTTGAGGTCTTTTTTTAACATTTCATTTCATCACCAGTAGAAACAGTGAATGCTTCACCAGGGCAAGTGTAGGGAGTTTGAAGGGAATACCTTATTTGGAAGTGTTCAAAAGACAAAAATAAATCTGAGTCGACTTCAAAGAGCCGTCCTGGTGTGCACTCATACGTATCAACATCCAGAGCATTTGAGCATTGGATTTCAGTTTTTTTGTGATTCGACTGAGCAGCCATGAAAACAAGGAAAGCTGCGGAACAATGCTTCACTGTGCTAAGATCATAGAATGACCAACACGAGTCACTGCCCTGTATTTTCTTTCCACCATACCAAGGGATCACTACAGTGACTATAAATGCTATGGCTGTGATTTTGTCTCCCATTTGACAGCAAGTCGCGTGTCCTCTCATCTGTCCTTTGGATACCATTCAGACTGGTTCACTAATGGCCAAGATGCAACCCCTAGATTTGATTTCAAACTCTGCTATGCTCCTGATGTATAGAGGATCTCCAATGAGTGAGCCCGAGATATCAAATTTATGCAACGAGAGTAGTAATTTTCATTTATTCCGAGACTTGGGCGAGGAATGAATGAAAATTAGGACACAAGTTTCATATATTTGATATCTCGGGCTCGCAAATTTGAGATCCTATTTAGCCCATAAATGTCAGCGTTGTATTATTTGAAAAATGGCAAAATAATGTTAATGTTAGCTTTCGGTTGGCAGTCTATTCAAGTCAATGATAATTTGCTGGCTAGCATACTAACGTTTTTTTATACGCCTGCTCGACTTAAGTCGAGAAGGGCTAATTATTTTTTCATATGCCCGCTCGACTTAAGTCGAGAAGGGCGTATTATCTTATGGCGCACGCCGTCCGTCTGTCTGTCCGACTGTCCGTCCGTTTGTTAACAATTTTCATTTCTGTCAATATCGAGGAGAACGACTTGTCTGACGGAATTTATTTTCGCACTGTGGATTGGGGTTGACTGGGGGAAGGTTGCTTTCGAAAATGGGCGCGCTCCGATATTCAGTATGGCCGACACAGCAGCCATCTTGAATTTCGTTTCAAGATACTTCAGATTTGTTGTGGCAGATTGTTGTTTTTTCATGATTTTCAGACAGAGCAGTGTCCAGTGGCTGGGTATTGTTTATCAGCTGAGAGCAGAGCCTATACAACCCAATGAGGATCATGAGTAACTTTCTAGATTTCTCCAACAACCATCGCCCCTTAATTATTCAGAAGTATTTGTTAGTGGTCACACGTAAAATGAATTGTAGCTTATAATGGCTTTATACAGCATATGTACATAGTGCCTTCATAAATATAAATGTGACATGGTGCCTTCATAAATTGCTCATCAGAAGATGCCATGTTTGATTGAGTGCGACATTACACCTTAGTATGTTATGCCTAATGTTTGATAACTAACAAATTCGCCTGACTAAAGGCAAAGGATTATGTCACATTTACAAAGGCATTTATGTGCATTTAAAGTTGCCTGTAACCAACACATCATCTTAAGTGTGGCCATGTTGTTCCATATTTGTTTTTCAGAAGGAATGGCCTGACTCCTGCTTGGAGCCACTCAAAGGTCTTGGTTGACGCTGGCTGTAGGAGTATGCCTTTTGCTATGTCTGAATGTCCTGTTTTAATTAGTTATTGTAGTTGGGATTTGGGTGTATGCAACACTGAGGTATAGTTTTAGATGTTGGTCGGGCCTAATCTTAGAATCTTTACAAGCTGTTCTTCCAGACTAAAAGCCCAGTCACATAAGCATTCAAAATGACAAAATTTTAGTTTGTCTGTCATTGGCTCCCGTTTAAATTTGTGCAGACAGTGAAAATACAATCATTACCGGTTGCGACGCGATTTTGCATGTTTCACATAACACGTTTCACATATTTACCTGTGTGTTTGTGGTGTTCACCAGATTCCAGCCAACAGAAATTCTGATTGCTCTTACTGATATATTGCAATGGAGGAAGCATCATTTCTATGGTGTCACGTGATGAAATTCTGTATTATACAGCTTCAACTGACTATAAAAATAAATATAAAAAGGAATGAGCGTGGAATGCTGTCATCACCGAGATGACCAATACCTGCCTCGCTGCAAAATGCGGAACTCATTTGAAGGCATAAGCAAATATGACCGGACCTTAAGACTTGAAGTATTTCTCTCTCACACAATAGACGATGTGTGGAGAGGATCACCAGGTCAGCTGGCGGAGATGGAAAAAAGTTCAGGCTTGCTGCTGTGCTGGTTACTTCTCAGTTTGTAGACATCATGGTAATAATGACCCCTCCCATCTCCCTGCCTCCCTTTCCTGTGATTCGCCCCTGGCTCTGCCTCCCTCCCTGCGATTGACCGACCGCAGACGCCGCCTGGCAGATGGACCGGCCCGTGAGCGACCTGTGGCCCATGTGCTCCGACAGTGTGTCGCCGTGGAAACAGTCCGGTTCGCTCAAACCCCGCTCCCTGTTTTTTCACTGCTCTGCTTTGGCCGCCCCCCCCTAACCAGCAGCAAGCAAACGACAAGCCCAAAGCAAACGAAACCCAATGCATCAGTGCTTCTTTTTCCTGAACCTTTCTCCTTGTACTACCTCCTATTAGTGACTTTTCTGAGCAGATGGCATGCATCCCTCCAACTAGAGGGTGGGGGGTATGGAGGAGCAGGGAAGGGGGCAGGTGGAGGTAACGGATCATGGGCTATGGGGTTAGATTTTTGGTGAGGGTCGGGGTTGCACTGGGGGATGAAGAGGGCTATTGACTCATCTCTGGTCCTTAATTATTCCATCTTTTTCTTCATTATTAAAATTGGTTTTTCTCTTCTTTTTCACTTTCCTCTATCCTCTCTTCCTCATACACCCATCCATCCGTCTCTGTCCTTAGTCTTGCGTAACCTCTTGCTCACTCTCTCCTGCCACGTGGCAGATAATTAGCTTTGCGCTAACCCTCGGCCCAGCCAATCCGCACGCTAAGCAATAGGTCGGCTTCCGCCCTCACAACGCGTAGCATCACGACTTGTTCACATCGCGTCTCGCGTGTGTTCTGCGACTCACTGTGATCACAGCTGGAGTTTGTGGTTGGAGCAATGCAGGTAGTGTTTGATTGGTATGGAAGACTGTTCCACTCAAGCTTTATTGGCGATTCCTGGTCAGAGCTCTGATCGGTAGATACCTCTTTGTAACCAAGAACAAACTCCGATAATGTTTTCTCAACAGCAATTCTTCCTGCTGTCACACCTCCTGTTTTTACTGTCATTTCATATCTCTCTACTACTGTTTACCATCCTGTCTTTTATCCTTTCCCCACTCTTCTTTCTTTGGAGTATATCTTCCATAATCGTCTGGATTATATAGAAGTGAGTGTGAATTGTGCTTGACCATGTAGGCAACTTGCATGTGCAATGTAATGTTATTTAGCAGTGTGTCTCTTATACGATAGTCTCTAACAGTGAGTAATTGGCGCACTGTATATTGAGCAAGGATTTATAATAATAGGCATGTGTGAATCTGTCTGTGGGAAGTCAACCAGAGGTCCCCAGGTCACCGACTCGGAATTGGCTCAAATTTATTTTGGGAGTACTTCTATATACATAATGAACACCTGCAAAATTGTAGGGTCCTACTCCAAGGGGTTCCAAGATATGGCCCCCCAAAAATTGGGGGCCACGCCCCTTTTTTTCCCTCGCGAATTGCAAATGTTAATTTATCGAGATTTTGGAGGCCAGTAGCTTTGGAACAAATCATAGGTATGGGCTTAAAATTGCTGCCCAGTGTAGTTTTGGTCCAGGCTGTCATAATCTTTTGTCAAAATGTATCTATCTCTTTTCATTTTCAAGATATTGGCCTCTAAAATATGAAAATTTTTATGGGTGGAAATGAAAAATTCAGTTTTCAAGGGCCCCCTGTGAGGCCAGGATCCCTTACAGAGGCTAAATTGTGCTGGATTCCTTCTATTTGAGGACAGGTCTGTCTGTACAAGGAAGATAGACTGCATCGAAAGCATAATAGTGGAATTAGGAGACCCTGAAACGGGTCCCGGCTTAAAAAAAGTCACTTTTTTTTGCCAATTTCGGATTGGCAAATTCACCACGTGGGCAGTTACTCACGGTAATGAATATAGGGGGCCCTTGAAAACTGAATTTTCAATTTCCGCCCATAAAAAATTTTATATTTGAGAGGCCAATATCTTAAAAATGGAAAGAGATATATACATTTTGACAAGAGATTCTGAAAGCCTGGATCCAAATTACCCTGGGTAGCAATTTACAGCCCATACCTATGATTTGTTCCAAAGATATTAGCCTCCAAAATCCCTATAAATTAACGTTTGCAATTCGTAAGGGCAAAAAGATTTTTGGGGGGGGCCATATTTTGGAACCCCTTGGAATAGAGGCCAAAAATTTTGCATGCGTCCATCATGAGTATAGAGGTACTCCCAAAATAAATTTGAGCCACATCTGAGTCGGTGACCATGGAAGATTCCTGTACTTTGGGTGAGTTAGTATCGAATGACCCCTGTACATGTTGTACTGTACGTGTATGTATGTATGTGTTTGAGTGTTTATGTATGTATGTGTGTTTGTACATAGTATGTGTGTTAATGAATGTCAGCTGGTTGTGTGCGCTTGTGTGCATTTTTGTATTTACTGTAGGTGTGCATTTGTGAGTATACTGTGTGTATGAGTGCTGAAGCAGCAGTGTGTAGAATTTAGATTTATATTTTGGCAGAAATGGAATATAACATTCATAACTACTTTTTTAGTAGTGTATAATCACGTGAAAACAATAATCTTTGAGTTTCCTTTCGCTTAGAATAAGCCCTTTAAACCTACATGGGAGCGGGTCCACCTCCGTGGAGGCCGCTATGTTGCGCCGCCATTTTTTCTACAGTAGCCCACAACGGGAAAAAAGTAAATGAATAAAGCACTGACACAAGAGAGCGCCTTTCATGTTTTCGCAAGTTTTGCGGCCACCGTAGGTTTTCTGAGAAAAGGAATGGTCAGTTGGTTGCAATCTGTAATCTGACCACTAGATGGCTCTAAATCTTACACACTGATCCTTTAAGCGTGTGACCATTTCTGTGTGTATGTATGTATGTATGTATGTAAGTATATATATATCAGTGGCGGCTGGTGAACTGGCAATAGGGGAGGCTCAAAACAATCCCTTAAAATGAATGATTGGTCACGACCTGTTTTCAATCATTCATTTAAATTACCATTACAAAAACTCCGAAAACTCTCAACTTTATCAGGTGTGGCCAGTTTTCATTAATAACGCATACCTGTCAACTCTCACGCATTCAGTGTGAGTTTAAGTGGCATATTTACGTTCCTCTGCTGTTGTCAGCAATTATTCAGTCAACGCGTATGTAAGAGATTCTCGCGCGGAATTGAAGTCCTTGTGCACTAGAGGGGTTGGAAGCAATGGAATTGCATAAAGACGTTTCAAATGATCTTATTTCATTTAAACAATCACGATACACATGCATTGCTTCCAATCCCTGAATAAAGAAAAGCGTGAGAAGTCCGGAGTCGGTAATCAGTATGCGTTATAAATGAAAAGTGGCCACATCTGATAATGTTTAGAGTTATCGGAGTTTCTGCAAAGGTAACTTAAATGAATGATTGAAAACAAGTCCTGAACAATCATTAATTTTAAGGGATTGTTTTGAGCCTCCCCTATCGCCAGTTCACCAGCCGCCATATATATATATATATATGCTCAGGCAAACCCATTACCAGAAAAGTTGGGACGCTGTGTGAAATGTAAATAAAAACAATGCGATGATTTGCACATCATTTAAACCCTATATTTAATTAAAAATGGTTCAAAGATGACAAATTATTGAAAAATACTTGCTCATTTTGAATTTGATGCCAGCAACATGTTTCAAAAAACCTGAGACAGGGGAAACAAAAGATTGGAAATGTTTTATAATCCTAAAAAAATGCACCTGGTGGAACATTGTACTGGTATTTAGATTAATTGGCAACTTGTCAGTGACATGAATGGGTATGAAAAGAGCATCTCGCAGAGGCTGAGTCTTTCAGAGGATGGTGAGGGCTTCACCACTCTGTGACAGAGTGCATGAGAAAATTGTTCAAAAATTTAAGAATGAAATTGCAAAGAAACTGGGAATTTAATCATCTATGGTATGTAATCTCATACAATTATTCAGATAATCCAGAGAAATCTCTGTCTGCAGGGGACAAGGCCAAAAACCAATATTGACTGGCCATGATCCTCAGGCCCTCAGATGGCACTGCATTAAAAATAAACAGGATTCTGTTGTAGAAATCAATGCATCAGCACTGGAAGACTTCTGAAAACCACTCTCAGTGAGAACCATTTGTTACAGCATCCACAAATGCAAGTTAAAACTTTACTATGTAAATAAAAAAACATAAATAATCAAGATCCAGAAATACTGCAGCTTTATCCTGGCCCAAGCTCATTTTTGAGAAAGGTGAAAACTTTTTTGAAAGGTGTTGCTGGCATCAAATTCAAAATGAGCGGATGAACAACAAAACAATAAAATTTCACAGTTTCAACATTTGATATGTTGTCTTCATACTATTTTCAATTTATTATAGAGTTTAATTGATTTGCCGATCTTTGCAGTCGGTTTTTATTTACATTTTACACAACGCCCATATATATATATATATATATATATATATATATATATATATGAATATGAATATGAATTTTTATTGTGTATCAGTGCTTGTATGTATCATATGTGACTGTATGTGAGTCATATGATGTATAGGGCTGTCCATACATTATACCTGGCTCTATGAATGACATGAGTGTGTGTATGTATATATGAGTGCATAATGTGCATCAGAGCTGTTCATTGATCTTTCCTTATTGCATAAGTGTTGTACTGTGTGTGTATGTGTATACTGTATGTGCGTGTAATATGTATATGAGTGTGTAATGTGTATCAGGGCTGTCCGTACATCATGCCTGACTGTACATGGTCTCTTTCTTCAGCTCCCAGTCTGGTGTCCCTGAGGCAGCGGCACATAGAGGCTCAGCTGTCCCTCTCCAGCGCTGGGTCTCAGAGGTTGGTAGAGGGGCGACAGCAGGGAGAGGGGGTCTCCCCTTGTTCCCGCCCATACGTTCGACAGGCTCGCAGCCACTCCATCGGACACGTGGAGTTCTCCCCCTTCCCTCCATTATCCTCTTCCTTCTCTCATCCCTCTATCATCTGCTCCTCTCCTCTCGGCCCCTCTCGTCATTCCGGAGCTTTCTACCCTTCTTCTAGCTTCCAGCCCTTGGATACCCCCCTGGTCCTGCCCTCCATGAGCGAGGAGGGCAATTTCAAACATTCTGGAGATTTTGGGTACCCCACCGTAGCTTTTAGCATGTGTGTGGCTGACTCCCCCTCTTCTGTTTTAACAGAAACATTAATCTGGAGTCATGAAATGAGGAGTTCTTTCCCACGTAGTGCTTGAGTGACCTTCTTACTCAACCTTTTCGAGTTTTCAATGAACATGCTTGCCAGCATGAATTAGGCATGTTGTGGTTCTCGAGAATCCTGAAATACCTGGAATTTTCAAACATAGTTTCATATCGCTTACTGGAAAACAAGGCATTATTCAAGGTGATTCTTTAGTCATGGAAGATGAGATGAATGCCTTTATATGCCCAAAAAAAGCAGTTTTCCATGTGAATGCTTATGTATAATGTACAGCAATGTAACATTACTGGCCAAAACCATATGTCCTTATCCAAAATCTCGAGCTTCACACTACAGCCACCCTTATGTCTCCCCCGCTGTATATTATGTGACTGTTGTCAATTCCACGGAAAATCCTGGAAAACTGTATTGAAATACTGTAAAATGAAATAATTGACAAAACATGATGGGATAATAATTTCCCTCCTGATGTTCCCTCTAAAATATTGTCGCAGTGGAGGGTTGACCTTGGGTGACTACTTTCTCATCCGTCTGTGTTTTTTGGATTGTTTCTCTCACCCCAGTGCATCTTTCTCAGCTTTTTTCCCATTCCCATGAACCCTTCCATGTCCTATTCTATGACCCACTACTCTAAAAAATGAAATGTGGATTCACTTCAAATTGTTTTGTCAACTGCCTCCACACAGCTGTGTTCTATAACTTCCTCATAACTTTCAAGTCTGATTTCTCTGCTGGTTAGAAGTCACTCAGCAGAGTTATGTGGGACCCGTTGACATTACCTTTTAACAGTTTATTTTTTGATTATCACTGCTCCAAAGGCTAAAGCCCTTCAGTTTAGCCCGTAAGTTCAGGTCAGAATGTTTTCACTGGTGACATGATATGTGACTAACAGATGAAATCACACTGGTATTTAAGTTAGTTCTCTCTTAAACATCTAAACAGAGCTGATCGCTGTGAGAGAGGACATGCACTAAACAGTAGAATACAGTGGAGTTGAAATAGATGTGCATGGTGTTGTTTACTTGCACAGGGTTTTGTGTTAAATTAAAAGTCCACCCAGTCGATGCTGGTCACCAGCTTGTTGTCTTTACACATTGTGGATTTGTGCTGAGCCTGCATGCATTTGCCTGAATTTGCTTTATCAAAATTCTGTGATAATGAGTATAATTCGATGACTGATTTCTTTTTCTGCTCTTCTCGTTTTCTCTCGCTCCACTCTTTTATACTTTTCATTTCCTCTATCCTCTTTTCTCACTCCCTCCTTCCTCTCTGTATCTCCCCATGTCTTCCTATTTGTGTCTCTACCTCTCTCTCCCTCCCTCCTCCCTTCTATTTGGCACCTCTCCATCCCTTCCTCTTTCTCTCCCTCTCTCTCTCTCTCTGACTCTCAGGGACCTGAATCGCTCAGACTCTGACTCCTCCCTCAGTCTGTCTCACTCCGCCGATCAGCTCCGTCTGTCCGCCTCCCTCTCCAAGGGCTACGTCCCCCTAAAACCCACTTCCCTCCTACACGGCCACACCCCCAATGGTGCAGCCCGCCTTCAGGAGGGCAGGACCAATGGCAGTCCGCTGTTGATGAAGAAGAAAGGCTACGGCATTGAGAAGTCAGCTAGCCTGGGTGAAATTAACACGGGGCTGTCCGGTTTGTCCCAATCAGAATCCTCCCGCTCGCTAAGCCCTGCCTCCACTGAGCTGGACACGCCATCCCCCATGGGTCCTGCCCCCTCTGGAGTTGCTCGGGGCAGCGGAAGCCGCATCCCCTACCCCTCAAGCAAGAAAAGCCCCCTAGAGGAGGACAGCGGATCTACAGGGGAGGACACGGACTCCACTGCCTCTCGTAAAAAACACACCTTCAAGATTTTCAAAAAACAGAAGAAGTGAAGGCCAGGCACACATATCCACATAGCAAGCAACTCCAGTCTGGATACTTGCCATTTTCCAGTTGACCTCTGGTCGAATGGGCACAGATCCGGCCTTAAGTCACTTGCTATATGCGACGGCACGCATTTCTGAATTAGTTTTTTTTTTTTGTCCTTTGTTTTTTTTTTTTTTGGAACTAAGATCAATGTATTCACCAGAGTGCCCCTGGCATAATGAATGGTTGACAGGTACTTCATTTTAAATTTTTATTGAGGGGAAACTGTGGGAGCAATCATATATTTTAATTTTGTGGTATAGGCTATATATTTTTTTAGATGTTTCCTATCTCTCCTCTTATTTTGCATTATGTTCTTTTTTTCAATGACTGGACCATTGGCTGGAGAGAGGAGAGGGTTTTGAATGCATCATGATATTTATTCTACAGCATACAGTGTCACTTTTATGAGGGGGTCTGCTTTTTTTGCGGATTTGGTTTGTTTTACTATTTGTCAGATTTGCATGTTCACATTTATGTTAGAGTGGTTGTGCAGCAAATTTAGGTGTTTACTTTGTGTGCATCTCTTTGGCCTGCAATAATCAGTAATGGATATCAAGGCTGTTCTGGTTTTCTCAGTGGTGCTCTTTCATCCATTTTCTTCTGTAGTGTGTTACAGTAGCCAATGGTGTTTTGTACCTTATGACCGCATCTCGGAAACGCACAAACTCACGGGTGATTCTGTGGATTACTGCTAACGTCAGCTGTATGGGTTCACCAATGTTACACATGGTCAACCTCCAGGTTTTTCTCCAGGTCTTCTGTAAGGAAGGTAGTGGGGCCGCAATACTAATAGTTTATTCCTCTTTCCATCCATTCCTGCCAGGGAAAAACTCGCTGCAGGACCAGGGACTGTTGCCTCTCCTGACTTGGAGCAAATTAGTGTGGGGAAGGAGATGGTGTGGAGTTGGAAAGGCGTGGCTCTGGTGTCTGATAGCCATTGCATTCTGAGTGGTAGTTTTGCTTTTTATGTAAAATGCGACACAAATTGCGAATATACTCCACACGCCCTGAGCAAGCTCTGGCAAGTTCCATTGTGGGAAATGCACATCATGGCATAAGACATAAATGCTTAAATATTATGTGGTTCACACCATGTATATTTAAGACACACAGCGTAAACGCACCTCATCGCACAACTTTCAAAATGGTCATTGTTGTATCTCTTCTATTAGCTTTGAAACTGGTCCAGGAGCAGCAATATGGGTTCTGATTTCTATTCTTTACTGTAAAAACAAAAAAAGATGTCTATGTCAACAACAAAACATATATTTAGGCTTAATTTTTATAATTGGGATTGTTTTTGACTTATTTAGCAAAAAATCAATGAGGTGAGGCTGTTTGACTCATTTCTAGATTTACCATTGGGTTGAGATTTTCACTTAAAGTGAAAAGCATTCTAGAATTTAATATTCTCTTGGAAAAAAAAATTCAAGTCTAAATGCTTGTCGTGGCACCTTTTTGGCAATTCAACCAGTTAAACTGTGGCTTTATTTACTAGCACCCATTCACTCCATCGCCACAGTGAAATAAATGGAGTACATACTCCAGTTGGAGTCTGCAGCTGGAGTTGCTTCTTACTACTGGTTGTCATCAAGCCTCTCAAATAATTAACAGCCACTCCACGGGTCCACTATGCAAAATCTGCAAAAAGTGGCAAGGTGGGGGGGTCTGTGGATCCGTTCTGTATATTGACCATAGGTTGGCCCTGGGGCATGGAGGTGACTGTTAGAGCCATTCGTCAAATGATCATGGAGGGTAGGAGAAAGGGGCCATTTTTGTTTTTCGCTTATGAGCAGCTATTTCCCCCCAAAATATACTGATAATGTTTCAACTTTTTTCACTGCAACTACAAAAAGAACAGACTTTTCCCTCTTGTAGAATGAAAGCGGACATGTTGAAGATTTTTTCCCTGCAATCAGTCATTTTTTCGTGCTTCTGGTAGTGCTGGCCCAGGGCCCCCAAAAGGGGCCAAGTTTGACACTGCAAAATTATATGCCATTTTTCGAGGTCGATATCTTACCTTCTGCAGGGTGTTGATAAATGAAGCTTTGCCAAGAAATAGGTGGATGCCCATGCTTTTATACTCAAAAAGAAAATTTTTGCCAGCTATTTTTGTATTTTCACACTAGGCTTTCAAAAACCTTGTTATTAGCAATTTTTTGTAGTTCCACAGTTCCCCAATGGGGGGCTATCAACTTGGATTGATGCAGTCATATGCTACAGAACAACAGCAACAACAACAAAATGGCAGCTCATGAACAACAGCAGCCCCCAGTCCGTTCCTTATACTGTGGGTTGAGGAAGTGACAATAGAGAGCAGCACCATAACACTAGTTCGACAAATTCTGGTCTCATTTGCAAACGGTAAACGTTGGCAATTTTTTTTTCTGTTTCCAGTAATTGAAGTAATGTTTCTAATCCCATACGAGTCCCAAAATCCAACTCCCTGCAGAAGGCAAGTTATTGGGCTTGGAACATGGTCATCTCAAAATTTGGGGTAGGGGTAACACTTTCACCTATACCTCCCACGTTAGGTAATATTTTTCATTGGTTTTCAGGGGAAACATAGGCCTTCCTATAGGGAATCCACGCACCAAAATGTAGTATCCCAAGTTTGACCATTTTCTGTCAAGACTTAATTTTCTCTTGCTCATTGAAATCTGTGAAATAGTGCTTAAATGAACGCCAAAATTCTATTTCTAGCAATTATTCTGTAATCACTGGAGATAAACTGCTCATACTGCACATTCTAAGTAAGCTAGGTCAGACATATATCCACCAAAAATTGTTCATTTTGGCTGACCCATCCTTTGCCGCATTTTGCATGGTCCATTTGCGGAGTGACACTCAAGCTTCGGGTGGCAAGAAATCCTTAAAAAGAGTTGGCATCCTAGTACAAGTTTGTGTAGTCCTTATGTTTTGTGTCTAAGACACATCTTGAGGTTGTTGTGTGAGGTACAAGGTCAGCAATTACATTGTATTATTTTTCAAATTTTCTGCACAGAAAATGATAGTAATAATAATATTGGATAGCATAATGAATGCAAAGCATTTCTGGAATGTTCTTATGATGTGAGATGTGTATGTGTTTCAGGGATTGGGGGTTTTAAAATGCCCTGTTGTGCAATTTTTAATTTTTTGTGCAACACTGGGTGTTGGTCACAGTGTAAGACTGTATGCAAATGTGCGTGTGCAGACACACACACACAAACACACAGTGAAGCTCATGAAATATTGTTAGGTTTCTGAGAGGAGCCTCCGTAAACAACGTCAAGTGTTGCTTCCAAGTGGTGGCACTGTCATAATATTGACAAAACATTTAGGAACACCAAGAACATTTGGTGTTGGATGGGTCTTTAGGTCAGTTCACAGTGAGGGGGATACTGGAACAACCCCTTTAATCTTCCATTCAGACCAAAATTCCCATGGGAAAAATGTGTGCTGTCCCAGTTTTCTCTGTGGTGATGTATAATGTCCGAGACTGCTCTGGGGTTTTGAGTGTTATCCCAGAGTGCCTTGGGATGATAGGTGATATCCCATCAAGTGTTCTGCGGAGATGATGGGAGACTTTCCAGAATACTCTGGCTGCTGTCCCAGAATGCCTTAAGAAAATGAAAGATATCCCATATTGTCCTCATTGATGTTCAAGCTTATGAAAACTCTCACCACCTCAGGTGTCAGCCTCCTGTTTGTCAAAAATAAAAATAATTCAAATGGTGATGGTAATGGAAACACATCACTTTTGCACCATTAAAGGGCTTATTTTATAACTATATGTTTTCTCTGTTTGAAATGCATTGTCCTGCAACTGTGTAGCACTTGGTCTGCAGAAACCTTGGCACAACCTGTTTCTTGAGGCTCATTTATACTTTCTTCACATAGAAAAAAAATAAATACATCCATTTAAAACTATGTAACCGTTACTGCCCACACGGTTCCATGCATCCTTAACGTTCGCTTGGATGCTAAGCAATATGTGTACAAGAGAGTAGCTCGGGCACCCCGGTGGCTCATCGGTCTAAGCGCGTGTACCATAAAGGCTGTGTCCTTCCCACAGCGACCAGGGTTCGATTCCGGCTCGGGTCATTTACTGCATGTCTTCCCCCATTCTTCTCCCCAACCTTCCTGTCTCTCTACACTGTATAACTGTCAAATAAAGGAAAAAATTCCCAAAAAAATAATCTTAAAAAAAAAGAGTAGCTCAGTCAAAAGTTTGACTATCACAAACATGGCAATGATAGAGGAAATAGAAAAGGTCATTTTAAGTATCCTAATAATCCAGCGCTACTCGGTCCCCACAGTTTCTGGTGGTACTGCTCCATTTCATCCATATCTATAAGCTTCCTGAAAAATGGACAAATTGAATGTAGAGTACTGACAGAAGGCTTTGTCCACATAAAGTAATTAATGTTGAGCATAAATGAGCCTTCAGACTCCTGTTTTTTATTGCCCTGGTTGCCACCAATCCTGGCACTGAGGCTAAACATGGCCAAGTGAATTGAAAAGCCTTGTGTGCTGGCATTGCCAGTTGAATTTCTTGGGTGCATCCCATTTCTTCAAAATTAGCATCCTCTTTTTGTTGTTCTCCTCCTATAATGATAAAGCATGGGGATTGGAGATGAAGGGAGGAAAGGAGCATTGCAAACTCTTCACCCCCCCTAGTCACACTCAAATCACGCCATGTCCGATTTAGCTCCACAGCAAATTCTAATGAGAGAGGACCATCATGGAAGGATACCATGCTACACACCCTGAAAGTGGACAGGACTGTCACAGATCTGGGATCAGTTTTCCCCTTTCCAAATCCAAACCTTGTAAAACTACCAGAGCAGAAAAAGTAATTCTCAAACAATATTTTAGTCTTATAGCTAGACGTGAATCTTTTGCCCAGTACAGTTTGCTCAGTCAATCTGATTATACAGTAAGAAAATTGAATTTGTCAGGCTTACTCTCCCTTCAAAAGTGCCATTTTTAAACGTTTTGAAGTCTCAATACAAGACTAAAACGTGCAATATCCTGCAGTGACAAAAGCATACATGCTCCTGGATGAGGGCTTTTATTCATTAATTTATTGTATTCACCACAAATAGAGCTCTCCCTTTCAGAACCTTTATGAATGGTAGCCTGGTTCTGTCCCTTTTGGAATGGCAGAGTGGGTCGGCTGCCTTCTAGTATCTGTCTTCTGTGGACCACAGTCTTGCCAAAGGATTATACAGCCATTAACCACCTATCAGAGGTGGCAATCGTTTTTCATCATTTCCTTTATTACAAACTTTACAGCAATGTGACGTTCCGGTTTAGCCATTTGTGAATAAAGTCTTTGTTCCAGTTTTTGCACGATGAGGCTTTGAATGGAAATCGCTGTCAGGCAGTGTATTGTCTTTCTGTCCTAATGTTCTTGAACAACGTGCTCTTTAATACTCTTTATGTCTATGCATGCCTCCTGGCACCACTCCTGGTTGTTTTTGAACCATGTAGTGGATTATCGTTGGGTGGGAGGGGCGAGGTGGGTTGGAGGAGGGGGAACAAACACTCCTCTCTTCAGAGGTTCTACTTCTTTGTACAAATAGGTTTTTCTGTCATGTTTTCAGACTGAAACTCTCCAGACTTTTATGACACACCTGCATGGCCAGCAATAAAAGGTATTTTGAATGAAAAGTGTATTGTGCATCTCTTTTACTCAGTGTTGCTTTTCTTTATTGATGTAAACCAAGACAACATATTATATAAACTCAATACCTGTAATAAATTGCGTCAGACAGTTCATGCCACATCCCCCTTTGCAATCCCAGACTGAGATTTTGAAATTCTAAGTGCAAGCACATTTTTAACCCTCAGAATTAGTGCATGGTTGCTGGATCCATTTACATACGCTTCCTTGAAACTTATTAAAAATGGTTGAAAATACTTAAATGCAGTCAGACAGAATGCTGAAAACGGGTGAAGCTTTAACTGTAAAAGCAACTAGAAAGGAAGACCTTTTAACAGTAAAATACATGATTGGACTACAATTTTCCCTTGCGCTTTCCTAAAAGGCCAACATTATATATTGCACATTTTAAATTAAATATACAAATTAAGTCACATAAATTAATGATTGTATGAAAGGGAGTCCATGCATTGATTGCAATTAAAATATAAAATTTAGATTTCTTCCATGAGTAAAACAAATTTTCCGAACATTGTGCTTGCATTCAATGAACTTAAAAGATCAAGTAGCATACAAGCATCTCCATTTCTATACAAATATGAAATTCATTGGTCACATTTCTTTGGAGGCAATCAACATCACAGCATTCGAGATACATATGCGTACATGCATGGACAGTCCTGTCTCAGATATATGCACACATACAGTGCCTGTGGGGAAAAAAAAAAAAACTAACATTGCAGGAGTGATACTCATGGGTTTCACTGGACATATTTCAGTTTCTTAGGGGAAAATTACCATGAGCACTCTTTATCAAAACAATTTGCAACAGATAATATTTAAATGCATAAACATTAATAATTTTCTTCCAATGTTCAATTTTATCTCTGGGGCAGCAGAGTATGTTTCTGATGATTAAACAGTTCTTTTCAAACTCCTTTTGCTTTTCTGTATATCCCTCTTTCAATCAATGACGGCTGCTCAGAAATTAGAGGTACAAAACATCCCTTTAAACGAATGACCAGACCTAACCAGTTTTCAGTCATTATCCTTGATTACCATGTTTTCTGAAGATTTTAATAAACCATTGGCAGTTATACATACAGCTTCCTTCTTAATGCAATATTACAGCCATTACATGGTAAATTCAATTCTGAACAAGTGAAAAAGTGAGCAGAGCTCATCAATACCCCAAACCCCATCTTTCCCGTGTTTCTGCTGGGGATATAAAAATTATTAGACCTACGAGATTCTTCAGAGGCGGGAGGCAACCTAAATTTAAATAAACTCTCTTTGAATGCACTTGCTGGTTCATATTATCATAGATGAGAGAGTATGCAAATTTTTATTTATTGCAAATTTAGTTTGCTTACCAATTGATAAATGCTAAAAATGTCATTTCATGGCCAATCGGCTATTCCAAATGTTTGATTATTTTTCAAGATGGCGATATTTCCCTTGCAACTAGTTAACAATGGTAAATATTATTAGTTCAAAAAGTTATCACTTTTTAAAATGCACAAATACAATCAAAGAGTGTTTCTTTTCCCAAAATGTAGTACAATTGCTTACAATTTGATAAGTACAACATAATTCCCCAATTTCAGTGTAATAAATTCTGATTTTGGAATCAGTTGTTTGGCAGCTAGTTTCTTGACACAAGATAGAAAATAGTACAGTAATAACAGGAATTTTCAACTAAGCAATCAATGTTCATGTAAATGAAGGAAATCACAGGAAGATGAGGCAAGTAGAAGTATTTTAATCATTTTTGGGGTGCTTTTCATCATACTAACACGTCTCCTTGCTTCCCTGACTTGCGTCTCAGTTCCTCAGAGCGAGGATCTGTGAGAGAGATGGGAGGAAGTGCAGCAAGGATGGGGAAGCAGAAAGCTGTCTACTGAGAAATCCTTTGTACCGTTTAGCAACTTCACATGTGGAGGTGCGGCATTTAAATATCACGCCACAAGATAAAAGCCTTCCGCGTAGGATACACTTGTGTTTCCTTAAAGGGATAACTTACCCAAAAATGGAAATTCACTCATGTACTCACCCCAAGGCTTATTGAAGGGTCTGAGAATTTTCTTTGTCCACAAAACCCTTTTGGAGTTACAAAGAAAAACAGCATTGAAGGCAAATCCAAATCAACAGAAGTCATTGGTGACCACATTTTCAAGCGTAAAAAACAACATTTAAAAAACACAAAATGCCTCCATGCTTCTAGTGTGGCGTAATCCAAGTGTCCGTAAGCTCTGACATTCAAATTTGACTCGGAAAGCTGTCTTTTCACCAAGTTTTTAGCCTAAGGGCTCTATCTTTCACACTGCCCTACCCGTTGCCACTACCCGCTACCCGTGAATTATGCATTTAGCAGCTTCCACTATCCCTAAACGGTATCTTGCGGCCACAATACCCGCTATGCATTATGCCGACTCCCTTATTTGCGCCTGGAGGTGTGCCCGTGGGCGTGTTTATGCGCTTTCCCTACAATTGCTATCTTGACCACATACGTTAGGGAAAGCGTACAGCGGGTCCTCAAACCACCCGCTACTCATTTGGGCTTTTACAAGAGCGCGCCCAGGCGGCTTCAATGCGCGTCCACTTGGACACGTGGACGTGCACATGTGGCTCCACTTCCCGAATTAACTCGCCTATAAAAAGCCACCTTGCTTTAGCCTCAGTTGAACCCCTGAGAAAATGGCAGAGATAGTACTAAATCGCCTTGATCGCCAGTTAAATAATAGAAGACGCCCAGAACGCGTGTACCGCCAGCGCACCAGCTACCTGGGCCTTTCAGGTAAGTCTATATTGCTTGTATTTTGTATCAATCATTTTTTCCGCTTTTATAATAGTATATAATTATTATAAATAATATATATTAATGATATATATTATATATAATATCAGGGCCGGCGCTAGACCTGAAAATTTGGAGGAAAATATCCATCCTTTTATCGACTGCAATTAGTCCTGGCTAATTCTAGATGGTTTTCCTTTATTAACACGTTTTCCAATTCAAGAATAATCAAGTGGCAATTGAAGACACGGCTTCTCTCCCCCATGCGATCTAACAGCGACAAACTAATGGACTACATTCAGTACAGAAAAATAATTTAATTATGAATAGGTCTATGCACTGGCACTCAGCAACGGTATTTTTTTTTTTTTTTCAGCGAGAGCGGCATTTCAGAACTCTCTTGCGAATGAAGGCAATTTCGGCGACAAGTACGCACACCTGTTTTTGCAGCACGGTCACGCAACTTGCTGTAAAAAATAGACAGCTGTCCGATTGGAAAATGTAAACGGACGAAACCACGTACTTGTCACCAGAATTCCCTTCATTCAGAATTACCTTCATTCGCTGAAGAGTTCTGAAATGCCGCTCTCGCTGGAAAAAAGTTACGTCTCTGAGTGCCAGTGCATAGACCTAATTTTATTTTTCTAAAATGGGATTTTGTTCTATGCTTCATTTCAGACGGGAGAGGGAGTTGGGAGAGGGAGTTCGAAGTGCATGGCGAAACGCATTTTTTTTTTTTTTTTTTGAAGTTTCCATCACAAAAGGGGTAGGCTTGATGGTTTTGTTTTTTTTTTTAAATTACATACCAAACATTAAACAATATGTAAATGTCAAATAATAATAATAATAATAATACAATTCATGATTAACTTAACAAAAACAGATCCTCCCCTGTCTGGATTTGACCTCGTGCACGAGCAATTTAACTTCGTCTTCGGAGAAACGCGGCGACTTTCCTCTCTCCATCACGGGTTTCGGTTTGAGGATTTGGGATAGCGCAGCCTGCTCTTAAAGGCAGTGGCACCTGGCACACTGATTGGTTTAACTGGCGTAACGCCCAAACCACGCCTATGCATAATATAACGGGTAGCGCAGGTGTTTTAGGGATATAGGCAGGTGTGCAAGATAGCAACTTTTGCGGGGAAACGCCTCTTACGCAATGCTAAATCCCCAAATAACGGGTTTATGGACTCTGGCATAAGATAGGGCCCTAAATGTCCAATCTAGCCACTTAGTTAGGAGCCCTGTTTATTTTCGCGGAGGAAGTTGACCAAGCTACGGTGGCCGACGAGGGTAAATGCCCTGTTCAGTCAGTGAATACTAACATTAAGAACTGCAGCGCGTTTCTCCAATTGGAGATGTTTCGGGCCGTTGCAGCGTTATTTGCCCTCATTGGTCACTGGAGGTAAATCGTGAATTTCAAACTTATTCCTTGACGATGAACAAGGCTCCTAGCTAAGGCTACACTGGACATTAAGGCTAAAAACATTGTGAAAAGACATCTTGGAGTCAAATATGAATGTTGGGGCTTACACACACTTGGATTACGCCGCATGAGCAGTATGGAGGCATTTTGTGTTTTTTAAATGTTGTTTTTTACGCCTGAAAGCATGGTCACCGATGACTTCAGTTGGTTTGCCTTCAATGCTGTTTTTCTTAGTCACTCCAAAAGTGTTTTGAGGATGAAAAAAATTCACAGACCCTTTGATTAGCCTTGGGTTGAGTAGATAATGAGTGAATTTTCATTTTTGGGTGAACTATCCCTTTCAGCTCCCCAAGAATCCTCCTCCCTCCTTGCTCCACGTCTCCTTGAGGTGTATTTAAGCAACTGGAAGTTCCTTGATGATGGCAGAGGCAGAATCATTTCCAGGTCACAAAAGACAAGAGGACACAAGGAAGCATAAGTTAGTATAATGAAAAGCACCCCCAGTCTAGAAGCAATGACGTAGAGAAAAAACTTCACTGCGCAAGCCCCCTTTCTTGCGGGAAGTTGGCTTTAACATCCGGTCATGGCAAAACAAAGCATGTCGTGCTTTAACCAATTTAGATGTGTATGATTTCTGAGTGTAAATGGTTAGTTTCTGTTGCGCTGTTGGCTGTGAAATACATGCAGAAATGTGTTTTTTTATTTTCTCTAAAACCCATAGTTTTACTGATATTTATGGATAAATACTTGAGTTTTTACTCGGGCCAGTAGGCCACGAGTCTAAGTTTCGGCTCCGTTCTTTTTTTTTTTTTTTTTTTTTGGTCGCGATTGTCCTGCTTATCGCCTTGCCTTGTTTTTGCGATTGGCCCAGGCCCAGACCCAGACCCGGCCCCAGTACAGGCTCTGAGGAGCCTCTTGTTTAATTATCAGTTTATCTGATTTTGATCATCGTGGTTATATCCTGAAAGCTTTCCCTTATAAGTAGGTCCTTATTAGAAAAAGTGCCTTATAGTGACCTTATTATTTTTTGTTAGAGTACTTATTTCTGAGCAGGGTGTTTACTATGTTTACTATGTGTTTTGCCATGACTGGCAGCTGGCGCCTGTATGACCATGGCTGAATGCGCCAAGAATAGAGCTCTGGTAGCTGGTGTCACGCAATCCCAGCACGCAATAGTCAAAAATCAAAACACCGCCATATTGGCAGGAAAGTGCGCGATTAAAAGCACTGCCAGGCATACGGCAAGCGGCTAACTTTGTCGACTGTATTTAGGAAAAGCAAATAATTTTATGAATGAGGTGATGCCTTTAGACATTCATTCAAACCGTGATAATGTGGTGATACAAGCTAGCTACCATACACATTAACCACAGCTAATATAGCTAGTTCCATTATTCTGCCCTGTTGTTAATGCTAAGGTAGCTGTGATGATGAGACAATTGGGGTCTGTATCCACAGGCAGCACTTATTGAGCTGGAAGCGCTAATGACCTCATTTTCAGAGTGCTACTCTTCAGGGCCTATCGCTGCTCAGTTTCAGAAACCGATTTCTTAGCATTTCTGCTATGCATTGTTGCAAATGTCAAGATTTGCTAATACAGTGGAAAGAAATCGCGAATAATCTTGGCTAGTGAGCTAATGAATGTTAGTTTCCCAAAAGCGAAATTGGAACCGAATAACCGAATTCCAACTGGTTCCAACCGAATATTGAAGTAAATACTGAAAAATTAAAGCTGGCAGTCATAGTCACATTTTTCACATCCAGTGTGCTGGAGTACAGAGCCACAAAGCAATGTTGTACTGCCACCCGAGTACGCATGCACAGCACTTTATTTCAGGGACAGTGAATATAAAACCCCCTACTAGTGGGTACTAGAGTCTTTCTCTTGTGTTTATTTAGGAATTATTTGGGAATTTAAAAAATAGTGCACTCAGTAAGCACTTGCATGCTGACAATTTTTGCTTTTTGGCATTGGATGCCAGTCAGCTGGACTTAAACACAACAAACATGACACCAAATTAAAATTGCCAGCTTTAATTTGAGGGAACATGCATATTTTGTAAACCATGTAGGAATTGCATCGATTTTCATGCAGCTGGATTGTCCAAATACTGATGGACAGCATTGTATATTCTTCGTCCTTTTACACTCACTCTTCCCTCCTCTGTAGTCCATCTTTCCATCAATAGACAGCAGCAAAGTCAGTATACCAAAAATAAATCTACCTTTGATCAGCAGAGTATGACAAATGAGATATCGGTTCAAACTGGCAGTATTGAGAACAGACTGCAAGGGATTGTGTGCCCAATCAATAAAGGAGGTGATTTCCATGTTAGATCCCCACCATACCATGGCTGATATGTGGCCTGGAAACAAAACGTGGTGGCTGGATGAACAGACAATCAGGAGCACGGATGGATATATGAAAAGGCACATCTACACAATGAGATGTATCTGTACTAAACTTTGTGGAGAAATGTTGAACGGTTAGGGAGTTCTGGCCCAGAAAAGAAGTGGACGGATGGACAGACACATTAAAGGACAACGCTCATTCCTATATACCCATACAGTTCTTAGCAGGGAATGATTCACTCTAGATGAGGGTGCCTTTCAAACTGCAGACAATATATTTTTTTTAATTTTGTGGAAGAAAAAATTTCAAACCACACAGTTTCTGTGTTCTCAGACCAATTCTTCCAAACATGAAGCCTTAGACTGAGTCTTCTCCTTCCACTTATGTGATTAACATGCATGCCTTGCAAGGAGCAAATTGGTGTTTCATACTTGTGAGGGAAGTACATGGTTAAGCAAAGACTGAGTGAATCCATACCTGCCAGCCGATGAGGTCTCCCGTAAAAAGGAGAGGAATCTCTTACGCTCACCCACTATCTCAATCTCAGTCCTTCAGTCTTGTGAGGGAGCAGTTTCACACCTCCTTCTTTCCTGAAGGATGTCTTCCTTTCAATAGGACATTTTTATCCTGTTGCCACTGAATTTTTCTTGAAGCCGGTGTGACAGTTCGGCCTATGGTCCATATGAGGTCCAAACCCCAAGAGTCTGGTTTCCATAAAGTTTCTACTCCAGCAGAAATCACTATGACCTGTCTGTAACCAGCCAGACACAGAAACACTTAAAAAAAGAAATTGGATATTGCCAGATGACCCAGGACTGGTCACTGTAAAAATCCTCCATAAAACGACTGTTAAAAATGCATATCATCTCTGTGGGAGAAACTTCAAAAAATTGACTACTTGGGTGAGGTAGGAAGTCTTTCATGCACTTGAGGTCCTAATTTTCCTGCACTTCAAGCCTCCCGCCACAGGGAACGGCACAACGAGACCTCACGCTTGGCTCGCATTCTCCCATGTAATGGCAGTGAAGTCCATGTCAGTGAGGTTGACAGTGAAGGGTGCCTCCACCCTCTCCTGCTCCACCCGCTCACCCTCTCCCTGGCTGTTCAGGTTGTTGACACGCCAGGAGTTCAGAGGTCGAATGGCCTTCTTGAAACGCTGTGGATATCGTGGAGAAGATTAAACATGAGAAGCAGACTCACTTCCGGTTACAGCCAAGACTTGCCTTCCCTTTAGCATCTTTCTTAGAGGCCAAAAGTTACTCTAGTTTTGTTTGAAGAGGTAGCAGGTTCAGGGATTAAGAAAGTCCTGTGTACCATGGGTTTCCTCCACTCATCCAGCTTATTTCACTGATTAGTTCCACCTTCGACCTGATTGATTGTCAAAACTGAGAAATCTCGTGGTGGAATCAAAAAACTAGGAAGGAATCTTAGTTTTCGACCCTGGAATTTATGGTTTGTTCCCTTCCATGTTCCTAACTGAGGAATATTACAGACGTGTGCTCCTTTGGGAGTCATTTGATTGTTTCTGTACTCCTGAGGACAGTAAAAGAGTGGTGTAGAGTGTATGGGGAGCGCGGTTGTACTCACGTCTTTCAGCATGCCAGACTCTCTGGCGATGGCGACCACAGCCCAAATCAGGATCTGCAAACAGCACGTGGCGCCCATGCACACACCCAGGGCCTTGCCCCAGCGGGGGAACACGTAATCCCCATATTGCAGGGACGTGTTGTACATCTCCATGAAAATGTATGTCAGGATGAACTGAAAACAACCAAGCAGCATAAATGTTAGGCACTTAGAATTTTATGTCTTAATTTCAACCTGTAAATATATTTCACCATGCATATAATTGCACGAAAAGAGGTAATTTGTGCATAAGTAATTTAGTTGAAGACCAAGGTCAGTCACTAAGCTCCTCATTCATGTGTACACTTGGCTACCAAACAAAAACATCTGAAAGATAATGAAGAATTAAATGACAACGCAAATAACAACGAGGCACATCTGTATTGTGTTAAATAATATGGAAACATAATTGAAAATTAAATAATCACGTACTGAACATAGAAGTTAAACTAGTTACCTATGAACTATACAGGTTTGCCAATTAACCTCATTCTTTTTTGCGTTACCCATTTTCACGTAATTGTTTACCGACAGCACAATGAGCACAATATAAAATTGGGAATCTTTGTGGCATCGTGAAGCCATGTCTGGCCCAATGAGGACTGAGGAGGTAAATAATTCCACAAAACATCAAACACACCTAAGCAGTTACAATTAACAGCTAGTTAATATTTTGGAATCATAATTGCAGGTGGAACAAAAACCAGAATGCACAGCAGTCCCCCAGAACCAAGTTTGAGAACCAGTAGGTTAAGAGAACTGGGTATGCTTCGAAGGTTGCAGATTTCATTGCTTTGTGGGGTACAACCCCTATACCCTACAATCAGTGGCACCAGTAGGGTACTTTCCAAAGGTATGCAGATACAAAAGATCAAGGCCACGCAATCCCGCTCCTGGAGATCTTTGGTGCTGTAGGTTTTCACTCCAACCCCGCTACAGCACACCTTGTTCAACATATCTCATAGCAGGATTGGGTGTGCCAAAATAGGGTAAACAGGAAAACCCACAGGATGATAGATCTCAAGGTACAAGGTTGGGCAGTCCAGCAATAGATAGTAAGACACTGTCCGTAAAAAAAATTTTGAAGTTACTTACCTTTCAAATTCAATAAAATTTCAACAAGTATCCAGTCAAAAAAATACTTTTACCATCTAACAAACAAGAAAATCTTGATGCTCTCAAGCAGGGTACTTTAAGAGAGCAACTACCTGCCCTTGATTGGTTAATTTAATCCATGTAGAATATAATGCAGCAAATCAAGAGCTGTAAAAACAGATATTCAAATATTACTCTTTTAAGGAATATGTTTTTTTTACAATGTTTTTTTTCTCAAAATTCTAAGTTAGTGTTCTACATCTCCACTACCTTCAATTGCAAAAAGTGATAGAGACATCAGCATTAGAATGCATACTAAACACACTTGCAATCGAACACATGGACTATTGAATTTAAAAAAAATTAAATCTGCGAATCACTGCAGATAAAAGCACCTGCAAAACACCTGAAAAGCAAATGAACAGCAGAATGGATAAATAAATGCATGTGTGGGGGTGAATGAGGGATTGAATGGGTGTGTAATGTTACAGCTCTCCTCGAACAGCCTGATAAATTATTCAGTTCTCACCCAGGTACTTTTTTTAGACTGAGGGCTAGCAAGGCAGGATTACAGAGTTTGCCTTGTAACTACACAAACTAGACAAAGCGGTCGGCTGTGACCGCATGGGTGTAACCCCCGAAAGCCCGCTTCTTCCCTTTTTTGTGCATTATTCGGCCAATACTGTCACCATAGCAACCGAAATCGATAGGTGTCATAAGAGAAGTATAACACTTGTACACAACAAATATGAAAGTAATCAGTCAAAGGAAGAGCATATGTTTCAGCACAAATTTGTACATTATTCAGCCAATACTGTCACCATGGCAACAAAAATTGATAGGTGTCATGGGTAAAGTGTAACACATTTCCATACCAAATATGAAAGCAATCGTTCAAATACTGCGTCCACAAGGAAATCCCTGTTTTGCCACTAATTTGCATATTATGCGGACAATACTGTAGCCATGGCAACCGAAATCGATAGGTGTCATAAGTGAAGAAGCAGCAGCGGCGGAGACGACACGTGAATCCATAGTAGCCGCTCGACTTCGATCGGGGGCTACAATTAATACCTGGAACCCTCAAAGAACTGAAATATGGGCTGATCTCAGTTCTATGCAATACAGTTATTCAGTTTACCCCCAAAATTATGCTTTGTGATACAAGCTCGCGGTGATACAGACTCAGCAGCCTGTTCATTGAACTTTCGTTTCAGCGATCATGAAAGCTGCTATTACAGTGGATTCCACATCATGAGAAGATAGCCAAGTTTTATGTCTGTCTAAAGTCTTGATGCTATTCTGAAAACAGTGCTACTGCATGTAATATTTACTAACTTTGAGGATCGAAACTCTGTATATTGAATGAACATTTAGATTTTCCCATATAATTGTACAAAATGAGGAAGTTATTCACAAGAGCAAATACGCAATCTCGCTTAGTTCCTGTTTAGTACCACAGCTATGACATGTCACAGACTGAATAAACCCTATTCTGCAAAGACATCAAAAAAAAAAAAAAAAAAAAACAAGAGGCAACACCATAGGCAGTAAATGGGATCCCATGATTCATCCTGTCTGAACTCACCAATTGGAGCAACGGAGTGCACACTAACCAGCATGCTTTGAAGTAGAGCAGAACTTTGCTGCACCAGGGTGGACAACGGCAGATCATGTCAATGATATCCTGACAGAACTGGTTAATACCTAATACAGACAGGCAAATGGACAAACATACACAAACACACGCACACAAGCATCTAAATGCACGAGTGAGTCATTTAAACAAATGGCAAATAATAATAGGGCCATGCATAAATAGAAAAATATTTGCATGATTTATCCCAATACTAAATACACTACTGCAAACAGTATGTTTGAAAATGAAGGAAGAGCTGAGAGTTGGGCAATACTTCATTGAGCCGAGCCAAGCCAGGCCAAGCCAGACTCACCATAGAAGAAGGAAATCCCAAGACACATGAAAAGAGTAATGATGATGAGGCCGAAGCTGGTGCTGAAGGAGTCAATCAAGGTGAACCAGTAAATTCCTCCCTGAGAAGTGTCACAGGACACTGCAGTCACACGAGACCGTCATGTATTTACACTATCATGATAGTTATCACACCATTTAAACAGAAGTTGCACCGGCATGAAAGGCATTAGAGTACCAACACAGCCATCACACTACCTGCGCAGGCATTACACTATGACAGTCACAATATTATTGTAAGATATTATAACATCATGATGGATGTTACACTACCATGACAAACATCACACTATCAGCATTAATAATACTACTTGAGCACAGAAAACTACCATACACAAAACACACACAAACACAGATACATGGTCTCTGAGCCTTTCAAGACTGCATGAGAGTCGTGGTAGAAATCAAATCTTTATCAATCAGACAATAATGGAACAAATATAAATAAATAATTTTTTTTCTTCATTATTTTTAAGTACAATGGGGTATATTACTTACACATATATTACTTATGGCTAGCTAGCTAGCTGGCTAGCTGTTTTTTGGTTTACTATAGCTATGATGATCACAAAGCTTGTTTGCCACATTGGTTAATGAGAGTAACTGTTAGCCTTTGCTAATAATGCTGCATGTGGTGACATTTCGCTCAATGTGGCAATTCGTTTCAGAATTAATACCACATTCAACGAAATGGAATACGTCGGTTTTTGCTTGTTTAAAATGCGAACAGCACAAAGACTTCAGTAAATCCCCAGCTATGCTCATTGCATCCATTCTGTTCAACCTAGGGTAGCATATTGCCTGATTTTCCTGATAAAGGAATGTCTGTTTTGTTAAAATAAGGTATATTTTTGGATATTACTGTGTTAGAGAGTTATACTTGCTCCTTACTGGATGTGAAGAGCGTTTAAACAAGCTTGCGTTTCACTTGGACGCTGGGAGGTGGGAACAGGGTGCAGGGTGAACGTTCTGACCGCAAAATAAGCAGTTCCTTTCAATAAATATGTGTGCTGGCAGATGGGGCTCTGACGGCAAATGGAGAAAACTCTAAACTATATCATTGAAAAAAGGCATGTTTTTGGTTTGGAGAGGAACTCAAATTGAACTTCATGAGTCAAAAGTTGATTTATGTTAAACATATGACTATTTTATGATTTAACAGTGCGTAATTTTGAGGGCTCTGACAGCACGGGCAGCCATCTTATTTGGCTCATAAATGGTAGATAATTTTGAATATCACTTTCAGATGAAGTACACTTGTGGTCAAGCAGTTTATGATCCCAGAAATGTATTGTTTTAACTCCCAGCCATTTTTCTACTCTGAAATTTTAAAAATTTCTTTGCTGAATTTTCATGAAGCTTTTGTTTTCGCAACCCTCGCTCTGTACTAAAATTATGAAAAGAAACTAAAATATGATGGAATTCTAAATGCTTCAAGTGTCTTGTTGCATTTAAGCCATTTGCCCCCTCTTTGTGAAGCTCAAATCTTGAATTATAAAGCCTTACATTGGGTAATGTACAAATACCCAGATTTGGCTTCTGCGCAAAGGGATTAATGAAGGTTGAGAGGCTAAAGACTGCATGCAAATGCTGAATTTGTCTTATTTTACCTTCTAATAACTCGGTAGACACCAAGGAATAATATAAGTTTAAAAAGTGTATTATGTGGGACTTTTAAAGGCCATTTTTTGCACTTTAGTTTCACAAAGTTGAAAGTACAGCATAATAATGTTAATCGTGGAGTGCAGAGCCAAACACATAAAACATTTTTGATTTGTTAAAAACATTATGGCGTTATAATGTGTTTAGAGGCGTATAAAAATAAGTACATACTACAGGTGTCAGACGTGTTACAGAATGAAGGGACACGGTTGGTGTAAATAACTTCGGGGTGGAACGGGTGTTGTTTTGAGACAGAGGTCTACAGAGCGCAATACCCCTTGGAAAAACAATCCCATAAGCCCCTTGGTGGGAGCTCTGTGGTCTCCTCTATAGATCTGATCTCTGCCCAACTGGGGGCCTAAACCCTTTCAAATGCACACACACTCACGCAACCGTCTCATTTGCACACACAGCAGTGTCTCACTCACACACAAATCCCTGTACCTCTATCCTAGTGAGGACATTACACTCACTTCCATTCATTCTTTGTCTCCACAGCCTTTACCCAAGACTAACCATACCCGATGCATACATAACCTAAAGGCTTACCTTAACTTTAACCTATCGCTAATACTAACCACAAACCTAACCTCAACCAATAAATTACAAAATTGCCTTCATAGCTGCAAAGACTGGCCAAAATATCCTTACTTCCCAAAAGTGTCCCCACTCCGTTGGTAAAAAAACATGTTCTGGTCCTTACTGTGTAGTGAGAACAAGATCGTGCGCACGTACGCCCCCGCGCGCGCACACAAACACACTCACACTCCCCCTCTTGCCATCTGTTTCACTTACATCAGTGATGAGCAGCAGGCCCATCAGGTAGAAGCCAAAGCAGAGCATTCCCAAGAAGAGGGACTTCTCCCTCATGTTCCTCCTGAGCTGGGGAAACTCATCCAGCACTGCTGTGGTGATTCCCTCCATATTACCAAACTAATGGAGGGGTGGAGGAGAATGAGAGAGGGGAGGAGAGGAAGGGGAGAAAGAGAGGGAAAGTAGATGGCAGTAGAGAGGAGAGGGAAGAGAGAAAGGGATTGAGAAAGGTAAGAACAGAGAGGTGAAACAGAGGTAGAGAGAAAAGGAGAGAAAAACAGGAAATAAAATAGGCAGGAGAAGGAGTGCTTAGAACACAAATTTAATGAATACAAATTTAAGATGCCGTTTGGAAACTTGGAAAAAGCAACTGAAAGAGAGAGAAAGATAGAGAGCGAGAAGGACAAAAAGTAGGATGAAAGAGGAAGGGAATGAAAGATAGAGTAAGCGACGAGCTTGATTTTTACCAGCGTGTCCACCCCTAACATGAACAGCATGAGGAAGAAAAGGATGGACCAGAAAACTGAACCCGGCAGGAGAGCAAGGGCCTCTGGGTAAGCCACGAACGCCAACCCTGGACCTGTGTGCGTGGGCAGGGGGGAGGACAAATGGGTAAAAAAGTGTTTAACGCACAAAGCTCTGTGTTCACAATAAAGAAGCCTTCAAGGTACAACCCAAGTCTTTTATAAGACTTTAAGTCTTCACTGTGAAGGGGTATTAGGTTTTTTTGTATTGTTGTATTTTAGGAATGTTTTTATCTTATTTTTTGCTTTTATTGGTGAATGTTGAAATTATACAAAATGCTGTGACGCTGTGCCTAATGAAGGCACAAAGAAAGCCCTCTAAACTTGGGTGCGTCGGCACAGAGAAACAATGAAAAATCAGCAAGGGAAGTACCCGCACACTCAAAAAATGGGCAGAAACTGCCACATAGACTAGTTCATATGCTGAGATATATGACAAAAGGACTTTAATGAGGCATAATGGATTACAAAAAAAAAAAAAAAAGTACTCAACGTGCTCTTTTGAGCACATTGAGCACTTTTTTTTTGTTTTTGGTGATCCATCATGTCTCATTAAATTCCTTTTGTCATGAATGTTAAAATTATCTCATGAAATATCTGATCAATAAAAGCCAATTCAAAGCCCACCCTTTCATAGGACTGTACAGAGCATTATCACAGACTTATCTAATAACCCCGTCATATCAAACTCCACTCCCGATAGGCAGACATTTTAACAGGCCTTTGTGAATTTTACTTTCAGTCTCCCATCTTTGCCATTCCCAAATCAGTTCAGCGCTAACTTCGCTAATTACGACAATTCCAGATTGATTTCATTAGTTGTTGCCGGAGCCCTTCATAGAGACACCAGAGGGCTCCCATACCCTAATCCTCACCAATCCTGAACCATTGTCATAACTTGGGGGGGGTTATGACAAAAATGTGTAGGCATAAGTAATGTAGATTCAGTCTTAAGTACAATAAGCGTTCAAAGCTGTGCGTTCTTTTCAGCCCAGGAAGGTCCATCTGTTTCCAAAAAAAGCCAATTTTTCAGCCCACAAAAAAAGATACCTGACTCAACAAGTGTAAAGACCACAGATAGATAAAGATTGACAAATTTTTTAGTGCATTTTTTATAGACCAAGTACAACAGTAAAAATATGATTATCATTTAACCATTTACCAGTGTCAGCCACCTTCCCCACTGGGACGTTCTTTCGCCAGGCCATGTGACCCAGGACGGAAAAAATGGCAAAACCAGCAAAGAAGCTGGTACTGCAGTTACCTATGGTGATGATTAAAGTATCCCTAAAACAGAGACACAGAGTCATATAGCAGTCGACACGCAAAGAGCATCTTTACACAGAAATTTTTGCCCAATTGATCTTAGAGAAGTGTAAAAGTGCAAAACAGCTTAATAATGTATTCCAGGTAGCAAGCGAATCTAGGACAGATCTGTGCCGATTCTTGACCAAAGTCAGCCAGAACCTGTCCAGATACAGCCCAGAGTCGCTAAAAACCTGGGATGCAGTCGAGCCAGAGGCCTGGTGCAGGATCCTCTTGAGTCTTTAGGTAAATGTTGAGGCCGAATTGACTGTTGGAGGAAATCAATGCTCTACTGACGCTTGCCGAGTTGTAAGCACCATAGCATTGCCATAATTTAGCCACAAGTAAATGTGGCCAAATACAAATATAGAATCAAATAGCATTAGCTCAGCTCCATCACTGCCCACTTCAGCTGTAGTGTGGTCTGAATTCTAGTACCAAATGGCCTGGGTGGGTGTAAACTTGGGTTGAGGAGATTTAACCTGTTTCACTCCAAAATGCTCTAGAAATATGGGAGACGCAATATAAATACACTCCATTATTCCTGTCAGGATTTAATAGAAAGTTATACAGCAATTCTGAAAGAGACAAAGGCAAGAGCAAACCTGATGACATTGTTGTCAAACTTGTTGTAGGAAGCCATTGACAGCAGTCCTCCCACCCCGATTCCCAGAGAGTAGAAAATTTGTGAAGCAGCATCATTCCACACCTACCACAGGACGAAGGGTCAGAAGTCAAATTCTGCTTAGTCTTATTTGTGGAAACCTTATGAAGGAAGCCATTATGACATCATCTTGGAAGCTCAGAATGCATGCTTGGGTTGGTTAATTTAAGTCCAACGCCCACTGGCGGCGAAGTGAACATCATGTCAAACGCCAAACATTTTTAAAAGCCCACTGGAAGCGTCAGTAGCATCAATATTGATGGATGACAACAGGACCAAGAAGCAAGCCATAGGTGTCACTCTCAAAATATTCAACAAGACATCCTAAAATTTTGAAAACACCTACTGATAAAGCTTATTTTAAGTGATGGCAGTCACACATAAGAGCGACATTCAGCTTACTGTGCATTATTCAGCCATCTAGTAAGTTAACATGATTTACTTTACCTCACCAGTGTAGCTTGACTTAGGGTACTGTCTAACTGTAGATCGCTTGATAACTTAAATTCCCGCAAAATAATTCATTTCAGTTCAAAAACCGCAACTAGGTTAATTGGTAGTTTTATCGGTTTTGACAAGTGCATGTGAGGTTTCTGCTAAATGTGTGCCACCATGCAAAATTGTTAAATAACCTAAAAGACAAATGCGTTTCTATTGAATTGACGCTTAAGAAATAGAACAGCGGCAAAAAATTAAAAACTGATGCACGTCGACGCACGTCACACGCCGCCAGTGGCTGTTGCTCTATTGAAATGAATGGAACCTATTTTCTGACGTGCGTCACATGCCACCAGTGAGGTGGGCTTTAGAGTTAGCAGATTTCACAAGTGGTCTCCTGAAATTGTTAAATTTGTGAACCTATAAAGTAATTCAAGCAAACAAAAAACTATTTGCCTGCATAATACACAAGAATGGTCATACAGAAAAAAATACACAGTAAATAAACCACATTACCATGGCCAGCACTCAACATGCAAGCACTTAAGACCACTGTCAAGAACTTGCTGCAGCATTGCAAGCCATATCAAGCAGATTGGAAAAATCATTCGTGACCCTGTCAGCACAACTTTTAACTTTTGATCTAGGATCCATGCAAAAATTGAAGTAATATTACTCTATACAAGTATTTAATGTCATAGTGTATAGGTCAAAGGTCAAATGTGGATCACAACCAGATGATGCATCCAACGTACTTTATATGTGACCAATTTCAGACAGCTGCTTTTATTAATTGAGAAACAGCCTGCAAAAATTTCCAAGGTCAAGGTCAAAGCAACTAGATCAGGAGTCAAATTCCGATAAAATTAGGTCATTGCCCAACTATAGCCCAAGGTCCTTACAGGGTATAAGCATGAGAAGTATAATATTTCTAGCAACTGAGTACTGGCCTGCACAAAATATGGAACGGACATAAAGACACACAGACAGATATACAGACGGTATCATGATGACAATACCCCATCGGCCATAATGGCCAAGGGGTAACAAAAACGGCACAACTTGAAACAAAATCTTTGAAGCCTAAAAAAAGCAATCTCAGCCAAGCAAAGTACCTTCCTGTACTCTACAGAATCAGAGTTGGGGGGCCCCTACTGAGTGGGGTACAGTACCTGCGCACTGGTCAAGCGTTCCCAGTCGGGGGTGAGGTAGAAGGCCACACCCTGCATGGAGCCCTCCAGTGTGACCCCTCGGATAATCAGCACTATCAGCACAAAATACGGGAAGGTGGCCGTGACATACACCACCTGGTGGGGTGGAAGACAAATCACAGACATCATCAGGATCACATCAGATAAGGTGGTCTGTGCAGCACCAGATCTATTTTCCACCTCAAATTTTGAATGACCACAGTGCTGTATTATATATTTTTTTTTAACTCTGCACTTACATGCTGAATTTAAGACCCCGGCTTGAGTTTGTATGCTGTGTTTCCACAGCCTACATTATCTTTGGATTAAAGGAAAAGCACAAAAGTATCAAAAACAGGGTTTCAGATCGCTGGAGTGAACCTGGTTCTCCCCCCACACCAAGCCAGCAAGCAGCTCATAGTGAAAAATGTGAGTTTTTTTAGACAATTGGTCGCCCGCTGGTCAATGTGTATCACCGGATCCCCAAAAACAATCGCTCCAAAATCAGTAGGCTCTGTGACCGTACCACGTACAAGGCTCACGCCAAATATGAAACAAATTAGTTGAATTTTATGGCCTGTAGAGTCCTAACAAGGAAATGTCTACGGACGAGCATGATGATCGCTGATCCACAGTATCCCCGACTCGTCATCTGGGGATACAGTAAAATATTTCAATATGAGTGAAAGGGGCATGGGCTCTGTGGGGGGTTAATAGCCCATTCAGGATGTACACATGCCCATTGCATTTTGGGATAAACTCCAATCAGCCCCATCCCGCCAACCCTGTTACTCCAACGAGGATTCTTAAGGAGTGTGACACACGACCAGTTGGAGCAGCCAATAGCCAAGTAGTTGACTGGGGCCAAAACAAAACTGCGCACAGTGTTTAGGTTAATCAATTGCAAGCTACATTAAAAGCGTAGGCTAAATTATGGAAATATAATGGAATATAACATTGTACATTCATGCTCATAAAATAACACACCTGACATGGGAGTGAAGGTCTGCAGGCATTTCCTATTTAATGTCATGTCAGCACCGCAGGCTATTTAATGGCAAGACCATGGTGACAAATCCATATACCAATAAATAAGAAAAAATATAAAATAGAAAGAGTATAAAAAATATGTTTAAGGCTGAACAGTATTGTTCTTGCAGAAAAATTAAAATCTATATCAGACGCTCCAAATGTGACACGGCGGTGTATGACACGAGTGATGGTGCAATGCTTCGCGCACGCGCCACCACTCCCTCACCTTGCCGGAGCTGCGGATTCCTTTCAGCATGCAGAGGAAGATGATGATCCAGGCAGCTAGCAGGCACAGAGCCAGGGGCCACCGTACAGGGCCTGGATCATGAAGGCCCTCACTGTTCACCACACCCAAGACACGCTCACTGGGGACACCCATATACATACATGAACATGTACAGAGGCACATGACACAAATAAATGCGAGAACACTCACACACATATGCGTACACACCATACATGCACACACACACAAACATGCATGTTTAAAGACACAAATACGCAAGCACACTGAAAACATCATGTTCATACCCAAATATACACACATACTTGGTGTAGTTGTCCACATGGGCACACAAGCACAGACATACACACACACCACCACACACACACACACCACACACACACACACACACACACACACACACACACACACACACACACACACACACACACACACACACACACACACACACACACACACACACACACACACACCATCTTTAAGTGGAGGTAGAACCCTGAAAATAACCACAATCTGTCCAAATCACTGACATTTTGTTTATGGGTTGTTTTGAGTATACTGAAGTATCCATGCTGACGCCCAAAAGGATTCATTTACATATTAAAATGCATGTCTAAGCCATAAGGAACCCTTGTAACTGCAAAAAATATAAGTAATTACATCCATATTCCACTCCTTTTAACATGTAATATGCATGCGGTCATTGAAACTGCTAAACTGCCCAATCTTGATCAAAGCTGGCCATTTTAGCATGAAAATTTGAAATATCATTAAACAGGGACAGAACAAATTTTTGGCTTTCTTTGCTCTCAGTTGTTTTCAGCACAGTGTAATTTGGCATCTGTCACCTTGGTATATCCATTGAGCCTTTTAAAAAATTTGAATGAATTTGCTTCAAAACAGACGAACAGAGGTAAATAGAAGGATTTTCCAAGTGGCACCATTACCATAGCAACTGATGAAATTTGACACCAATTCCTGGTTTTGCAGAGTTTTCACCTTCCCCCAACTATGTGGATGAGAATAAGGTAAGTAAAATGGCTTCCTTAAAATTTTTTTTGAGCCTTCTACCTTCCTGTAATGGTGCTTATCAGGTTTGTCTGCACAGGCAAGCCCCTATGGGAAGAATGGGGGCAAACAAATCTAATAGAACTGACAGAATTCTCAAAAAGTAAGGAAGGACACAGGTGAAAGAAGAACTTACTTCCAGAACACCTCAGTTGGGCTCAGAGTTCTCGCGCCAGACCCATTTACCGTGCCATTCTAGTGGCAGAAAGAAAGAGAGACAGAGATAGATAAACAGAGAGAGAAAGAGTGGGGGAGAGAGAGAAAGCGAGAGAGAGAGAATACAGCAAATAACTTTTCAGTCATTTCGGGACAGAAAAATGTTTTATTACCTCCGCCAACAAAGTTGTGGCGGAGGTTATGTTTTCGCCCATTTGTTTGTTTGTCTGTCTGTTTGTGAACAACATAACTCAAAAAGTAATGCACAGATTTGGCTGAAATTTTGTGAGTGCATTGCTAGAACATCAAGGCTGGACCCTATTGATTTTCACCGCGATCAGTGAAACAATATGGCCGCCACGGCAGCTGTCTTGAAATCGTATGACACACGATAACTCAACTTTGCTCCCACTCATGAAGATTTGGATTTTTTCTGAGATCAACAAGCGTGAAGTCAAACAGCTGGTGTCTAAAGGGCTCAGGCGGTGTTCCATGGAGTGAGACGGGGCCGCATACCCTTTTCCAGCAACGCAGACCTCATGCTAGTTCTGGGTTGGTGCTGGGCCGATTCGCAGTTGGTTCAACATGTGAACTATCCAAGAAACAGTTTGATTTTCCATGAGCTAGAGAGCCACCAGAGACGCATCTTCATGTCACCACATCACCATAAGTATCTGTGCAAGTCTCCACTTTCCCAGCAATGCGAGCTTCATCTTCAAGTACAGCAACAACAATGACGAACTACATCGCCCTTTTAAAAAGGTTACTCCTGCCTCTGCTAGCTTATATTAGCATCCAAATCCAAATACGACTGGTCAAACGCATTTGCTTTTGTGAGGTAATAACCTAACACATATTGATTCTTATTTACAATCAACCTAAGATGTTGATGATAGCCTTTGTTAGCCTCAGTAGCTACCTGGCATCTACTAAGTTGGTATCAATCACATTGCAGTTAATCAAATCTAATAAATGAACAAAACTTTAATACTTTAAGCTAGTATTGCAGCGAATGGGTACCAGCAGTCTTGCAGGTGGTTGGTCAAGATCAGGGCTGTCGCAGGGGGGGTGCGAGGCCCTGTGCCGACTTGATGCGCGAGGCCCTGCTCACGTGCACGCGCATTAATCATGTCAGGCTGCAAGCACATATCTGTTCTAGTTATACCCGGTGAAATGACATGCATTTTTAGACTAAAACAGCATTATTGTGGCAATAATTTCAACTATGATTTATCAGATATCATAAACTTTCAAAAGTAAAAAAATCAACTGCACAACGATGGGCTTTTATCATCAAATCAGCTCAGCTTTCACTTTATATTGGCATGTTGAAGTATGACAGTGCGTCACGAATTACTATTCAACAAACACTAATACCTAATGGCTCACACTCACTGGTGACAATCGCTTATTTTGACTCATTTCTATGGAAAAATCTCAGATTAACAAAGGCGTAGTATCCGCTGACACCCGCGACAGTTTAACATACGATGCAGTATATTTTTTCATACTAGTCAGTCACAAACGCTCTGCTGCAGTATAACTTTAAAACATCAGATTCCCGCTCACCATTCGTGATGGTCACTTCCCTTGCCTTTTGGGCCGCAAACTCAGCAATTAAATCCTTATAATCCAGCCTGGATGCAACGTCTTTTTCGATAGACAGAAGGGCGAGCCCGCATAGTCTCTCCTGTGACATGGAGGTCCGAAAATAATTTTAAGTAACTTTGAAAAGCTTCGCTACCCCGATGCCAATTATTGATATCGTCAATAAGACCCTGAGAACAATCTTACAGTTAGGAAAGGCGAGTGAGCAGCGAGACAGAGCATGTTACGTATGACGACATAAAAAAAAATAAATAAAAATCTGGGGTAAGCTTTTATCGAGATGAAATGGTAAATAATGAAACTGACACAGAGAATTGTCATTTAAGGAGCATGATGAGTCAAGTGCAGCGATGTAAAATATGTAGGCTATTAATTTAAAAAAAAAAAAAAAAAAAAAAAAAAAATCACACAGCAGCCGCGAGGCCCCCTAAAGGCGCGAGGCCCTGTGCAGTCGCACACTTCGCACAGCCCTTGCGACGGCTCTGTTCAAGATAGTCGCACCCCAGCCCCTGACGTAAGCAGTCCTTTGTTCGAATCCAGCAAAGCGTCAGTGCCTCTCTGGAACCAGTTTTCCTGTTCGACAGCCGATTCTTAGACAGTCAAAATGTTAAAAATTGGTTTGAGACAAGGCACTGGCTCCGAGCCGGCCCAAGAACTGCCTTCATGGAAAAGGGATAGAGACAAAAAGGGAGGAAGGTGGACAGGCAGGGTTGAGGTTTGAAGGAAAAAGGCACAGCACAGGATGTGTATGTGTGCGCATGTATATGTGTGTGTGTATATTGGTGTCTGTGTGTATGTTTGGACTAGTATGTTTGTGTGTGTGTGCAAGTATGTTTGCATGAGTATGTTTGTGTGTGCGTGAAAAAGTTTGGGAACCTGTGGGTTAATGTTGGTGCTTTCAGTGGAGGAGAGGTCTGACTTCACAGTGAAAAGTTGAGTTGAGAGGGATTAGAGTTAGTGTCACTGTTTTGGAAGGGGTGGAGTCTAACCCCACAGAGTGTAGAGTTGGAGATGACAGGGGTTAATATTAGCGTTTTGGGTACGAGGGTATCCTACCCCACAAAGTCCAGAGTTGGAGATGGCTTCACAGGACCAGGGGAGGGGGCTTTGAAAGGAACTAAACAGGTAGTAGAAGGTCCAGGCAATGATGACATTGTAGTAAAGGCTGACGAGCGTGGACACACACAACATCCCAATCCCTATGCCTGAGAGGAGAGAAAGGGCAAAGGTCAACTGTGTTTGCGTAGCACAGCCGCTAGGGTACTGGGCTCGGAACCTAGATGGTTGTTGATTCAATACTCAGGGGTAGAAAAGGGTAGTCAAGAGATCAGAAGGCATAACTGCCATTCTTCCACCCATTAATTCAGCCATTTCTGTAACAGCAGTGGTAATGTGAAAATCCAGGAGACTAACGGAAAAAAAATACCGCGGAAGATTTTACTGGCAGAAGCTGGATTTTACACCTTTATAGGTTCATATATTGGGTTGACTGTCTGTGGGCAAAGATCTGGGGGACACTAAATAATTGTCTTATTGAATATATAAATGATAGAAGTAAAATTTTTTAAGTGCGATTATCAAACTAATTAATCGTTGAAACTGACTTATTTCACACAGGGGGGTCAGAGGTCAGAGGTCACCTTTGAGCAGAGGGCAGCACTTCCACACCGTGATGGGTCCTGCAGCTCCATACTGTCCCAGACTCAGCTCCATAAGGAAGAGTGGCATGCCCGTGAACAGCAGCATGATGAAGTATGGGATGAGGAAGACTCCTGCAGGGACGGCACATGAACAAACAGAGTCAACACACTGAAGCCCAGTCCTGACATGACCAGATGCTACTGTGGAGCTAAAAATGCTCCTCAAGAAGCGTTGGACTTGTTATTGTGTAAACAGCACATGGTGCACATCAAAACCGCAGTTCACAAATTAAATGGTAGTCAGCATTTGTTTGTTGACTGAAAACACCTGCTGGCTGAGGACTATATACCTGCCCGCACTAGATCAGTGATACTACACTTGCTAAGAAAGTTTAACTTTCTCCACTCCAGTCAAGAATGTTTCATACGATACTCAATCACTTGCAACCTCTGAAACTTCAGAACATTTTGTGCTCCGTTTGAAGCATTTACAGAAATCAAAACAAAATATTCACAAAGGTTTTCTCATAACCATGTTACTTTAGCACACAGAAAAAAGACCAATAAATTTAAAACAGCAGGAGGACTAAATGGAACCATAAATTCACTCAATAAATAAATAAATATGGTTACCAACCGATTTGTAGGAAAATTGCAGAAAACACTGAGGCAAATCAGCTTTTTTCACAAATCTGCACTCTGTTTTTTTTCCCCCGAACAGCACTGTGATGCAAACACAAGCCATCCAACTTGGAGGGTTTCCACTCTTGTGCCAGAGTCATCATTCACAGGCACTTCCAGAATCCCTGTGTTCAGTAATGGAATGGCAATCTGTCTGACAGTACCACAAGGAGCCAAAGGTGCTCTACACACCCCAGATAGCCAACTCAATGCTAAGCCTTCTCTTCTCTCTGCCACTGAGCTACACCAGGTTCCCTTTGATAACAGGAGATTCTCATGCAATATTGTCACAGATGTCTGTACTGAATTTTCCGAAGATGCTTCAAGATAGTGTGCGGGGAGATGCAATGTTAGCACCACAGAGCTAAGCATCTAGTTTCTCAACAGACTCTCCTCCACTATCCCTCTCTCCTCCCACGGTCTCAAAGTCAACCGCATTACAGCTTGTGCCAACACGTTTTTGGCGGATTCCGCAGGCTGTCTTTCGCACACTCGCACACTGAATGCTCCACTGGAGAACAAGTGCACATCAGGCAGCACACCCCCAGCTAAACTCTTATTCCCATCACTCACCCCCACCAGACATCTAATCAGGCACCAAGGTAACAGAATTCACTATACTTAGCACACTGACAACAAAAATATAAAAATATTCATCATAGCATGTGTTGTTGGTCTTGTGATAAGACACTCTTATATTTTTTATTCCTCTCAGGTTGAGAACCTTTCAAAAATAGAAGTTCTAAGCTCTTATGCTTGGACAGTGAAAATATACATAAAACTTATATATATGTGTGTGTGTGTGTGTGTGTGTGTGTGTGTGTGTGTGTGTGTGTGTATTGTATGGTATTGTATGGTCCACAAAAGAAAGAGTGAAACTGGTTAACCTTCACCTCATGGCTAGAGATTTGGAGCCACTGCTAAGACTTACTGAACTTCCTGCTCAAAGCTGGCTCTGGGCTCAGGCCTGTGAAATCCAGTGGGCCCAAATGCAAGGTATTATCTTGCAGAAGTCACATGCTGGGAGAGGCCTACTTCAGTTACACCCCCCGGGACGTTTACTACATGGCCAGGGGAGGAGAATGCGGCCGCAATGGATTAATCCAGTGGTTCCCATTCCCAAACCCCTCAAAAACCCACAATTCAGATCCAGAGCTTCAAGGAGGTGTATTGCATGCGCACCTCATAAAATTAATAAAGCTTTCAGGCGCCCTTAATTGGAACACATCTAACATCTGGATCTGACTGGGGATAAACGAGCGCAGATTTGGGAACAAACACAATGGGTTATACCACACCAAAATCATACCATAAAGCACATCATCAACAGTCACCCTACAACACAAAACAAACATTCAAACCAACATAAATTACCAATATGTACTGTAACACATGATCCAAACATTGAAATCTAGAGCACATTTCCATCTTTGAACCCAAATTTTCATCACCATTATTTACCACTAATACATGTTAACAACATTCAACCAAATGCAAACGAACAACATTCATGCTAATGCACATTAAAGATCCCACACCTTGTCACCAGGTGTACATCCAATTAGCCATTACAAGCCATTTCAAAATCTTTTAAATTGTGACATCACAAAGGGAAGAGAGTAAGCAACTGCCCAAAGGCAAGACAGACTGATAAACGACAACTAAACAGTTAATCAGTTCCTTCATTATTCTGGGTGGTCTCTCCCCAACTAAAAAGAACATATTTTGAAATGGATGGTAATGGCTAATTAGCTGCGCACCTGAAGACATCATAGGGGACCTTTGACATCATTCACTATGATGCACATTAGCAAAATTCACTCTAAAGCATGTTACAATCATTCACTTTAGTGCACACTGCTGATATTCACCCAAATATAGATTAACAACATTCATTCCAACTCGCATAAACAACATTGACCATAACGCGCAGTCACAACATTCACCCTACTGCAGATTCACAGCATTCACTCCAACGAGCATCAACAACATTCACCCAATTTCATATTACCAAGATTCACTGTCTTGACCAGCATTGACCCGAACACACATTGTCAGCATGTTTTTTTTTGTCTTTCTCTGGTACCCACACGATACTCACAACAGAACAAAGAAAGTGCCGGAGGGGTGCCAGCTTAAATGAGATCAAAAGTAATATGACTATTCAATAATATGCATGGTATGAGTAATATGTATGGTGTTCTTTGGGAGGTTTGTGCGTTTCACTCAAGTGTTGTAGGGTGGAGTAAGCAGTTACTTCAGTGATGTCTACATCATAGCTGCTTACGCTGCCGTCAAGAGCGGAACACTAGAAAACGGAAACCCTAAAAAAAAAAAAAAAAGCCCCATCACCACGGTGACGCATAATCTTCGAAGACAAAATGAATAATCCCTCCGAGGCCGGCCAGGGTGCAGATTTTCAAGCATGCTGTTACTTCCTCGCTACACGCTTCTAAAGCCAAACAGTGAAGAATCTGGCAGCTGGCCCATCAACTTACAGTAGAATTTAAACCTGTAACATCACACCAGGTGCTTTTAATTGGGGTTTAAATTTGAAATGTGGAAGTTGGCCCCCTGTACTAAAACCTGTGCATGCATCAGCTCGTCAAAAACTATCCTTCTTATAAATTTTACATTCAAACTCATCAAATTTTACATGCCATGTGATGTTGGCTGTCTCACAGGTGAAGCAACCTTCTCTTAACTTTTGCTTTCACAAATCCTTCCATCTGCTCTTTGTCAAACAAGGTGTGTCCTTTCTTCATTTCGCTAAGGGCTAATGCAGAACAACAGACTCTGTCAGAGGACATGGCGTTTACTACTGCAGCTCAACCCCACAGAGCCAGGCCTTGCTTTGCATTGTGCAAATACCTTCCGTGTACCTGACAGGCAAACACGACTGAAGTCACATCCCCACATCTCATACTGTTTCCCCGGATTCTCGCAGTGTATTAATTTTGTGCATCCACTGTATCACTCACTTGTGTCACATTCATGAATACATGCTGGAGGATTCAGAGCGCAGTGCGTCAGTATTTGGACATTTGCACAACTTCTGCCTTTGAGCACCACACTCCAGTGCTTTGTATTAGAAAAAATGAGCATGAAATTCGTCAAAATGTCATCTGCAATTTGTAGGTTTTCATACCAAAATTGTGGAGGCAACCACCTGCATAGATGTAAGGATATACATTTGTGGATGCAAATGCCTGCAAATTAGTCGGTCTCAACTTTACCTTCAAACTCATCATGTTCAAATTACTGCAGTACAGAGCTAAAGAGCAATGATCCAAATACTAATGGACCTCGCAGTATACGGAAGAAATCCAGGTAGAGTACTTTTCTCAAGAGAATATAGCGGTCTCCAAAACCTCAAGAGAGAACCTGCAGCATTCAGGCCAGCCACATTCCCATATCAAGCATTCAGCATGTAGTAACTATAGGCCATAGTTCTAATGCTATAGGAAAACAGGACGGCTAACTCACCTCCTCCATTGCGGTAGCACAGGTAAGGGAACCTCCACACATTCCCCAAACCAACACAGTACCCGATGCAGGAGAGCAGAAATTCGTACTTGCCCCCCCACTGCTCCCGGGGGCATGGGGTGAACGCTGGGGATGGGGGGCGGGACTCGAACGGAGGCTGAGAGGTGGGGTCCCTGACATCGCAGGGAAGCGTCTGTCCGTTCAGCTGAACCGGCCGCTGAAAAGCAATACAGCCGTCGAGAACCGACAGTGACATCATCAGTTGAGCAGGAAGACCAAACCCAGAAGCATCATGGCTCACACATTTTCCTGATCTGAAAGATTAGCAATCAATTTCACAATGCAGAAACACAATTCACACACTCCCTATTGAATAACTCCAAGCTTCTGAGACTAAAACTTCTGCACAAACCTCAGCACTTCCTGGTACATAAGAGAAATAAGTCACAGAGACAAATTTAGCGTCATTTACTGTTGACAGTCTTTCACGGCTTTCATAAGGAAACTGTAAACATCGGAAATTGAGCAAGGCAGGGCAGTTAGGCGGAGGAGTCGAGGTGGGGGGGTGGATTACCACTATTAAAAGGGAATTATAGAATGGGGGGAGGTGTCCACACTGCTGCCAGTTTGCTCCATGAAAGCACTTTGGAAAATACTGCTGGGGTGTTCAATGAACTTGCAATTCCTCTACTACAGGAATCCAAAACAAGAACAAGCGTTCAAAATTTTGAAGCAGCGCCTGTTCTTCATTATTTAATCTGTCCAGTCATATCTCTACATGAATAAGCACCAGCTACATCCACAGACTGAAGGTGTATCCAACAGCTTTTACTGTGCTCGCGTGCAGTCATAAACCAACCTAATTTACACAGCTGTCATAAAAGTAAAACCAAGTTAATTAGTTGTGGCCATAGGTGAAAAATCAAAGTTCTGAAAGTAAAAGTCCTCTGCGGTACTTTGCTTCAGCCACTGGCACTTACTGAGGAAAAAAAAAAAAAACACCTATCAGCCAGGAAGTGGAACCACTTAATAAAAATCAGTTGTCCGAGCTCCTGAGGGGAAGTAAAAAATGGCAGAACTTTGGCCCCTGGAATGTCCATCTCCGATTGTGACAAGCCCCATTATTCAGATTTGCCTTCCAGTCCCAGAGATCCATACCCTGTTTTACTGACAGCCCCCATCCAATCACTGAATAGCTTTTTCAAACCATTTCATCAACAGAGCAAACAGTAACAGGCAGGTGTGTCCCAGTGGAGGTATTGACCAACCAATCAATGTGTGAGACACAGTACTGGATCAGGGAGGGATGAGGCGGAAGTCAGAAGTGGAAGTTAGAAATCTGATAGAGTTCCCGTTGTCTTTGTTGTGTAAAAGGAATGTGACCCAAAGTGGCACCACTTTATTTTCTTAAAGCCTTTGTTTGTTTACAAAAATAGCAAGCACAAAATTAAATAGACACCAACATTCCAAGCAGCACTGAAGAATTCTAGCTGCTCCTAAATGGCATGGAGCACATATTCTCTGTGGCGTGCTAGAGTTTATTCCCTTTGAAGTGAAGGTTTAGGGTGTCCCTCTTTACTTAAACACCAAGCAACACTGATCACCTTAAGCTCAGAGAAAAATTCTCTCTTCCTCTGCAGAATTTTTGAAAGCTTATTTTTAGCCTTCTTCTTTCATATTAACTAAATTAACTAGGCCGACCAAATAAAAAAACTGAATTCCATCCTCACAAGTTTTGGAACGCAAAATGCAATGAGTGGGAGGACTTTTCGGGAATGGTCATTAGTACTTCTAGGTCACTTTTTTGTGAGCTTTGTGGCCCACTATTCAAACTTACAAACACTCTCCTTGCAAACACTACAGCTGTGTTCGACCTCTTTATTTAGGAGTGCCCGCCACAGAAATCTGAATGCCTTGTTGAAAACAATACATCAGTAATGCCCACAGGAGTCACAGAGCCTCAACATTCATACCATGTCTGAGCCGCAGTCCCTCAGAGGGAAAAAAAAAAAAAAAAAAACTCGTTCTATTGCCTTCTGTCTTGCTCAGGGAGGTCTACTAACCTGAGGCAGGTCTTGCAGAATAATGATAACATAACTGGGAGGGCAATGTTGATGTTGTAGGTGTGCCTTGGAGGTGCATTTCCAAAATAAGATTATTATATTCCCCAAACAGGATCCAAATCTGAATTCCCACAGTTCTAATAATTGTATTTTTGTTGACAAGCCTGGACTCAGCAGAACATTAAACAGGCGAAAGTCAGAGATATGGGGCTCCAAGCTTTACTGCACCTCGCTGCTCGTCTTGATGTTTGGAATTGCATACAAGTCAAAAAGGGACCACGGTAGTTATGCAGAAATAGCAGGGGTTTAATTACCAGTATTTTTACATAAATTAAAAGTGGAATTGTTCTTGAATAGTAATCACATTTTTGTAAGTTCACAAACGAATTGAACAGGGGGGAAAAAACAAAAATTACGTTAAAGAGTTATGTAGGCTGTACTAAAGATACAATAATGTTCTATGTGTGCGCCAATATGCGCATTTTAAAAGAGAAATATCCAAGTGAATTGTGCACTCGTTGTCTGCAATGCACGAGCTTCATACCTCTCAATGCACTTTCTATTATCTTTTACCAAGCCGCCACTGAAGGATCCAACCCCCTCTCAGATACTGCTTTCGTCCATCGTATGCTTATGTAGACCCCAGCATCCAAGGCATTGTCATTTTAATGAAGGTTTACGCATGGCTGTTTTGTATACATTCTCACATTGACACCATTTTCCTTGTATTGTACAACATGTAGATCCGACCGAGCAATCTGATTGGTCAATCAGACGTTTAGAATGTTCTCAAATGAGCATGACAGCAGGGGTAGCCGAGCTCACATGAAAAATACCTCATCACTGAAAATATTACTCCGTTGTCGGTGTCACGGCACCTGTTAGCTTAAAAATGACTGAGATGTCGGCAGAAGTATAACTATCAGTCAATGAAAAAAAAATGTTTCTAGCGGATCTTCTAGTTACATGATTGAGCTAGCAAAGCAGTTTTGTGTTGCTATGTGAGGTATTTATTCAGTTTTGGGAACGATGTCTAGAAAACATAATCCCAAGTTGGCTGGCTGACAAGGACTAGTTAACGTCAGATCTCATGTATTTCCACTGAAACGGAGAGAATACTAGCAAAAAACTTTCATATTTTGTGAGCGACATGCCCACAGTATGAATACATTTTGATTATACATTTTATTTTGTTGGTAATAGTTGTATAATTGCATTATTACACTCGAGGGTGTGCTTGACCGTCGTTATTGTCACTTCAGTGACGCTAACGGAACTCGGCGCCCGCTTCACTGTCGTGACAATAATGACGGTCAAGCACATCCTCGAGTGTAATAATGCTTAATTCGAAACTTCACGTGCTCTGATTTCCTTCTCCAACATTTGCAGCAGCTTTTGTCCAGCACTTTCGCATTAAAATGTTGGGTAGCTCAAATTCATGTCAAACAGGTAGCTTCAAGGAAGGTAGGCCAAAAGACTGCGGTTAAACTGGACAAAGATGCAGCATGCAGTAAAGCGAACCCTTATGACAAGTTATTGGAAGTTTCCACTAAGCTTATCAGTATGGAATTAAGGTAGACAAGTCTCTTTTCTCGATATAGGCTAGGTTACTTGTTGTCAAAACAATCATCAGTAAAAATGAGATATAAACCAATGAAGAAATCGAAAAAGTAGCCTACATTTTATTTCACGTTCCTGATTACAGATCATCTGGTCTGGTTCTCCAGACTTACCTCACTCTCTCCAGGGGTTACTGTTTTCTCTGTGGCGTGGTATCCAGGTGCCGCTTTCTGCTCGTTGCCTTGCATCTCGCCGGGGTGCAGTTCAGCGTTCTTTTTCGGACGTTCGCCCCATTGCTCCGCTAAAGGTTTCATTGGTCAAACAGGCTATTTTACCGAAACTTTTTTGCGGTTTCAATGGCAATATGTAATTCGTAGTCTTCTTCAAACGAAACCGATCGTAAAACGCTTATTATGAAAGGCTGAAAAGTTACACCGTGCACTACGTGGTTGCTACAAGTCGCAAATGTCGTCCTGGTCGCTGAATCGGAATAGGGGAACCTGTTGAATTACGTTATGACCTATGTTTAAGCGTAGCCTACCTAAAGAAAGGTAAACCACGCCCTTTGAAATTGTCCGTCCTAAGGGAGTTCAAATAACCTACAATTTTGTGCGTTTTTTTTCTGTAGAATGTATGCTGCACGTTCCACTTCCTGAATGGCATTGATCAGTTTTTTTTTTCTCTTTTTTTCTTGAGAAAAAAGCTGTTCGCGATCAAATGATTATGAATTTCTGACAAAGACCCAGTACAGGTTGGTCGCTGTCTTGTCGGTTAACACAACATTTCTGCCTAGACGCCGATATTCGTTTGCAGTTGCGTTTTTTTTAGCTTTAAGACCATTGTCGTCGGTTATGTTCAGGGCAGATCTCAGAGTAAACGAATTCTTTCATCGCTATGACAACAATTGGACAGGAAACCTCAAGTGCTACAACAGGAAATTACAGATGTAAAGCCTTTCAACGAGTCACGGGCCAGACGACGCGAAATGAATGGTCCCTACTTGGATAACAGCGATTTAAATTATAATTTTTAATTATTGTCTTCATGTTTTGTGAGCGATCCAATAATCTTTTGTTGTTTAACATAAACCGCAAGGTGTACCATGGCCAACCTTTCGAAATCTTGATGGGTTTTGTTTTCAATGATCTCACTTCAAATTTTGAATTCAAATTTTAGGGCATCAACATTTTAAACAACAACTGCCTGTCCCAACCAATACAAGAGTTGTTTGGTGGGAATGCACCCTGAACAGTTCCTCGTTCACTCGCAGGAATATCGCATCATTCATTCTTTCTCATATGTAAGGGCAATTTAGAGTCTTCAGTCAGCCTGGCATGCATGCCTATAGACTTTGGTAGGATAGCGGAATGCGTGGATGAAACCAAAAGAACACTGGGATTATGCGCAAGCTTCATGAAGAAAGGCCCTGCCCCCTGGCCAGATTCAAATCCACAATTTCCTTGCTCTGATGCTGTGATACTTATTGTTGTTATTGTAGTGAAACCACAGAAAAGTTAGACTAAGTCTCACCTCACAAAGTCAGAATGTTTGATCTTTTTAATTTGCGCCAATTTGAATTGGCACTGTAATTGTGATTTTTTAGGGTGTGATACTTTTCAGAAGTGTTGAATTTGATTGAATGCACTCATTACATTTTTTTATTACCTACATTTTCCCTGTGATCATTTATTCTGCCTGTAGAGCGGCAGGATTTTAGACATGAAGGCTGTATAGGAGAGCATGATGGTTTATGGCCACGAGCTCAGATTTAAAGTGGAGCCAAGGTTGGGTTTGGTGAGTGCCAAATGCTTGCCATTGCTGCACTCACAAGGCACAATTTTGCAGTCAATTGAACCTGAAATGTACAAATTTTCTTGGGGAAAACAAGTCATTGGGTACCACTCCATTTTTTCATGTGCACAGTTTTGAGGACTACACATTCTTTGAATATTAGTTCATTGACATGGTGATTTTTGTATGTTATACAATGCAAGAGTTGCATATTTTCTATTTCCCGTATACTATGCTTCCTGTGTATTTTGAACTTGCCTTGTCATCATTACTCTGGGTGTCCTGTCATTTAACGGAAATTGAATGTGGGAGGAAGTGAGGGAGATAGAGTAGAAAGCAAAAAATACAGAAACATGGAATCAGGTGCAGAATTATTGTCAATCTGGATTTAAAAAAATGAAATAAATATGCAGCATATAATTGATAGCGCATATAATGCGAGCACAAATAATAATTTAAAACCCTGAAAAAGATTATTGCTGTGACTCTTCCTAATTTTTGAAAAGAAAATAGGGCACCCTATGAGGCATTTTTGATTGTACTTTCATGCAGTTACCGCGATTACTGATATCCTTGGTTTTGCACTAATAGATTACCCTCTTCAATTCAGACCAGTTTAATTTCAGAAGATGAGATCGCCCGCTGTGCTTGTTGTATGTTTATGGTCATTGTTCAACTGGAAAATGTTCTGATCTTAGCTTCCTCCCAGAGGCAGCCATGCGTATTCAGCCGAAAGAATTTCTCAGTTGAAATCTAAAACATTTACATTTTTGGTTGGTTTATCCGAAAAAAATGTTGCAGATTTATAAGCGAAAGAGGACTGTTAAGAAATGACTACGCAACAATAAAAAAAAAAAATTACTAAACGTTTAAAAAACCCGCCAAACGTATTTTACGTCAGCTGACAGCTGGAAAAGAACTCCGGAAGTAAATCCTGAATGAGTTTACGATTGGTTAGACATCCTCGCTTGGGTTTCGCTGATTGGTTATGGCTTCATACAATTTAAGGTTGTGGTGGGAACTGGAAACATTCGCGCTTTATTTGTCCCACTTCTCGGCTGCTAGGAGGCATTGCGCAGTGACAACAGTATTCGCGCACTGTAGTTTTATAAATTATTGTTAATAACTTATTTCTATAGCACTTTTTGAAGAATATCGTGTCATCATGCACGTAATCAAGCGAGGTATGTAATCTTTTTGTTAAATTTCCGGCTTTGACTACTTTTGGTTAAAGGTAGTGTATTACATGCATTAATGCATTCCACTTTTGACTAGCTCATTAGCTGGCTGGCTAATGATATAACTTGTCTGTGTAAAGTCGCCCATGTAGTTCGTTTTGAGTAGTTCATGTCTACGAATTGTTTTGGACCTTGAGAATAACTCGCTCAACGCAATGGCTAAGTTGGCTAACTTGGCAACTTTGTTCTGCTGAAATCCAGCTTTATCTTTCAATGATCGTGAGTTTGACATGAAACATTAAGTGCACACCGTGAGCTACATATGCGCAATATAAAATTAAAGGAAATTTCCAAGACAGCAGACTGGCGTCATTTTTTCTCGTCATGAATTCGGTATTGTGGCTTGATTGAACTTGCTCGTAAATTGTTCTTATAGTGATGCTTGCGAGATAGAAAGATTTAAATAACTTGGCTAACTAGCTACATTTGATGATGAAATTGGTAATAAATTGCTTGCTAAGTAAGTGGCAGATCTGCATTTGTCCAACTTGGTAAGATTTGTTTCGTAATGTTTATTCAGCTCGGCAGTCGTCAACGTTATTCTTTTGTTGTCACTTTTGGCGCCAACTCCTGAATGGTGAAGTGGAGCGCTCCAGCATTTATTCTATTGGCTGACTTCACCTTACTAACTTATCTATACAGTAAATACAAAGTTGGCTGCCAAGTTTCAAGATTTTTATTGCTTTTCTGTCTTTTTAATCGGACTCATTAGGACTTTAGCTGGCTTGGTCAGAGTCTTTGTATTGCCCAGTGATGGTTGGTAGCTTATTACTGGATTCGCTCTCGCATCATTTTTGTGAGGTTAATCGTTTGTTTTGCAAGGGAATGCCGAAGTCAACATAACAGTTTGTAAATGTGGCCATGGAGCATGCGAATTTATCTGATTAGACCCATAATTTGTAAACGCTTAAACCAAGGTAGTTTGCAATGATAGTTGGATGGCGGTCTTGCGTGAATGTCAAGAGGGTTAACGTTCAATTTTAAATTGATTGCTTGATATCCAGCAACATCTGAATAATTTTTCTTTTGGTTAGAATGCCAAGTATGATGGAGATCGAAGATCGTGTCAGTTAAACCATGATAGTCACTAAATGGTTTTCTGATAAACGGTTTTGGCCAAGTTGATTAGCACCGTACGGTTATTATTCGTTGATTTATAACCCCGCCCCGCCCGAGGGGGGAGGGCAAGAGGTATTGTTTTTGGTTCGGTTTGTTTTTGTGTGTGTTTGTTTCTTTGTTTGTTAACACTTTAGCAGCAAAACTAATGTCCAGATTCACACCAAATTGGGTTTAGGGATTGCCACTGACCCGGAATGGATGCCTCTTGAATTTAGGAAAGTAGGTCAAAGTATGTGCGAGGGGCGGAGTTTGTTGGGCCTGGCACCAATTTTTATCCCCCGCCACACGAAGAGGACGGGGATATTGATTTGACCTCTGTCCGTCCGTCCGTGCGTCCGTCCGGCCGGGATAAAGGGGAACAACTTTTCACAAGAAATATTCGCGATAGGATAACCAAATTTGGTGTGTAGCTTAAGACCATAAAGACCTTGATCGAGTTCGAAAATGAGACACTCGTGATGATTTTTTCCGGAGTTATTGCCCTTGATTCTTTTTTTTTTAAACTCTGTTCACGGTATATGTAAAGGGGAACAACTTTTCACGGGAAATATTCCAGATAGGATAACCAAATTTGGTGTGTAGCTTAAGACCATAAAGACCTTGATCGAGTTCGAAAATGAGACACGCGTGATTATTTTTTCCGGAGTTATTGCCCTTGATTCACTTTTTTAAACTCTGTTCACGGTATATGTAACGGGGAACAACTTTTCACGGGAAATATTCCAGATAGGATCACCAACTTTGGTGTGTAGCTTAAGACCATAAAGACCTTGATCGAGTTCGAAAATGAGACACGCGTGATTATTTTTTCCAGAGTTATTGCCCTTGATTCACTTTTTTAAACTCTGTTCACAGTATATGTAAAGGGGAACAACTTTTCACGGGAAATATTCCAGATAGGATAACCAAATTTGGTGTGTAACTTAAGACCATAAAGACCCTGATGGAGTTCGAAAATAAGAAGCACACTATTATTTTTCCCACAGTTATTGCCCTTGTGGCATTTCTGGGAGCCTCTGTTCATAGTATCTTTAAAGAAGACATTTTGGCGGGGGATGTTGTTGACCATGTCTACTTGTTTATTTAATTATTTATGTTTAGATGGGCGCCAAGAGCGTGTCATGTTCGACAAAATCACCTCACGCATTCAAAAGCTGTGCTACGGACTCAATGCAGACTTTGTGGACCCAGTAAGTTGTCCCAGTTGTTCCCTCCAAACTCATACAAGTTTTCAGATGACTTTTGTGATTCTTCTGCAAGTGAGACTGCTGAATTCTTTTTCAGACTCAGATCACCATGAAAGTGATCCAAGGTTTGTATAGCGGGGTCACTACAGTGGAGCTGGATACTCTGGCTTCAGAGATTGCAGCCACCCTTACCACGAAGCACCCAGACTATGCGATCCTGGCTGCCCGCATTGCTGTCTCCAACCTGCACAAGGAGACTAAGAAGGTCTTCAGCGGTGAGATTGTGTCCCATGTGTCCGTGTGTATTTTTTTTTTTTTTATGAATTTGGCTGGCCCACATGTCTCTACCAAGGAAGAGTAATGCCTTGTCAAAATTGGGGCGCTTGATTTTTCCCTTAAGTGTAGTGTTTTCCACATTACTGATGCCATTCTTCTTGTGCCTTTAGATGTCATCGAGGACCTTTACAACTACGTGAACCCTCTGAACAACCGTTACTCACCCATGGTCTCCAAGGAAACACTAGACATCGTCCTAGCCAACAAAGATGTAAGATTCTGTGGAGCAAATAATAGCCTGGGCTGGATTTGGATTTCAGAGACCAATTTGATGATGCCTGTTCTTGTGTGCTGGTAGTAAGTGTCCTGTTCTCTCTTGTTTTCAGCGTTTGAACTCATCGATTATCTTCGATCGCGACTTCTCCTATAACTTCTTTGGATTCAAGGTGACTACATATTTGCAATACAGTCTTCGAGGTGAACCCTGTTGCTCTGTTACCCTGTCACTTATATAATCATACAGTCACTGTCATTGACTGTTGAGGTCTTTTCTTGGATAATTAAGCCCAAACTTTCATGAAGCCTCAGGGTGTAGGTAATAATTGTGCCTCCCGGGAGGCACACCATTTTCCAATTGCCCGTCTGCAAGTGTTTGTCACACTGTCCGTCACATCTTTTTCATGCTAGATCTACTGAAGGAGTGGAGGGATTTTCAGTTTGGTCATGCTAACTCCACAAAGGATGACTGAAGTGATTAGGTTCAAGAGATCAACGGGTCATGGCTCAAGGTTGCGCACGGTCGGCTGTATGCGGAGATCAAAGATCAACTTTTAGGGCGTATGAAGCTAGAGCTGGCAGTGGGATGAAAATCAAAACTTTGCCACAAGTTGTACTTTGCTGCTAAATGGGTCCCTCTGTAATTTGTGAATCTTGAATGTACTGAAATAAGAACCCCAGAGTGGATTCACTGATGCACAGTACTTTTCTCTGTCGTTCCCTTAGACACTGGAGCGCTCCTATCTCCTGAAGATCAATGGTAAAGGTAGGTGCACCCTTACAGTCTGTCACATGACCACTGTAAGTTGAGTCCATTTCAGTGTGTGGATCAGGTTACAAATCGGGCTGGGTATCGTTTCAACTCATATCAATTCCGGTTCTGATTCTGAGTCTGCTTATTGAATCCAGTTCCGATTCCAGTTTTATTTACTTATTTTAGAAAGATCAAAAAATCTTTCAAGAACAAAAATTAGCCTCTTTATTCTTTGCACATTTAGGCTATTTTTAATCAACTTTTAACTGTTACAATTATTTCCTTCAGTTATAAAAATATTTCTATATTTATTTCTGAATAACAGACTGCTGCTATTTATAGACCACCCTTAAATTCTATGCATACCGCGCAGTCCAATGCCAAAACGAGGCTTGACTAGCAAAACTAAAAATGGCCGTGTCCTGATCAGCATTTCACTGTTGTGTTCGCAGTGGGCTGGGGATACTGGGTTGCACGCTGAGTGCACCTTGGTTTTTTTTTTTGTTTTTTTTTCCATTATCATAATGGCTGAATGTTGGTCTGAGAATCTCACTTGATGTCACAGGGGAGGAACTGAGAGAGATGCTGCCGGCCTCATGGCTACTATGGCCACTCTCCAGTCACTTATTCTTACCTCCATGCTGCCGGAGAAGCTGTAATATTGTAGTAATTTGACATCTCGTTTGAAATTTTTAAGGTGTGCAAGTTAAATGCCTTAATTTCAGTCCTACTTTTGAACTCCTGTTACTATTGATAATCAGCAGTTGAAGAGTATATGGTGGTAGAGTGAGGTCTTTTTATTAGGGTTGGAGTGAAAACCTATTGGATGGCTGATCTTGTGAATGCACTACCTAGAGCTATCTATGGTGCACTACCATGATATTAACAATAGGTTACCACTCTTGTAGAGGGAACCCTTTATTACAGTGTGTTGTGTCCAATATTGAGCAGCAGTTCGGACCCTGTGTTTCTGGTGAGCTGACGGCCTCTTTCGCTGACCCCTTCCGCTTTTTTAGTGGCTGAGCGACCCCAGCATATGCTGATGAGGGTTGCTGTGGGCATCCACAAGACCGACATTGATGCCGCCATCGAGACCTACAACCTCCTGTCTGAGAAGTGGTTCACTCATGCCTCGCCCACGCTCTTCAACGCCGGCACCAACCGGCCACAGCTGTCTAGGTAGAGTGTGTTTGAGTGTGAGAGAGGCCTGAAGAGTGTGTGTGTGTTTGTTCGTTCGTTCGTTCGTTCGTTCGATTCGTTCACATAACAAGGCGGGGAATTTCTTTGTCCCTAGAATAAATGTGCCTAGAAAATGTTTGGCGCTCTCACGTTAAATGATGTTCGCTCCTTGAGTTCAGTTCCACATAATTATTTGTAACTGATAAACAGCAGTTTCCTCTACCAACTCAGCACACCAGAGGTTCTCAAACTTCGCCATTGAGGGCCGGTGTGGGCTTTTATTCTAACCAATCGGTTGCATCCCTGGTTCTATTAATACAAGTCTTTAAACCAGGCCTTGAGGTTGATTAGTAGAATCTGATCTGTAACAGCTTGGCTTGAATGAAAGTCTGCTCCCACGGTGGTCTTTTCAGATGAGGTTGAGAGCCTCTGCTGTGGACATGAATTTGATGGATCCCTCATGGAGGCTTGCATTGTATCCAGGTATTTCACTTGTAAGTTTGTGGGCAGTTTTTAATTGATCTTTATCGCTTAACCCCTGCAGCTGTTTCCTGCTGGCGATGAGGGACGACAGCATTGAGGGCATCTATGACACCCTGAAGCAGTGTGCGCTCATCTCCAAATCTGCCGGGGGCATCGGGGTGGCCGTCAGCTGCATCAGGGCGACGGGCAGTTACATCGCTGGAGTGAGCATATTATTATTATTATTATTATTATTATTATTATTATTGGAGGATCTCTGTTCAATATTGAATTTCATCTGGGGCTGGGCTGAACTGGGTCTGTGAAAGCAGGGCCACGTGTGTATCCTAATGATGGAGATGTTTCTATACCTGTATTGGAAAGAACAGTCCTTTTAATCATGTGTGATTAATTTTCTGCATTGCAGACTAACGGGAACTCAAATGGTCTGGTGCCCATGCTCAGGGTGTACAACAACACAGCTCGATATGTGGACCAGGGTGGCAACAAGGTGAGGGGCTCACAGTGTAAGGGGCAGGGGCTGTTTCAGATATGTGCTGGTAGCTGTTTTTCAACTACATGAAAGTGAACTACTCTGGACAAGGTCTTGCAGTTTGATGTCAGTAGAGGGCGCAACTCTACCTCACATTATTACCTTTGCCATTATTTATTACCTGTGTTTTCATCTGTGTTTCTTTTTCAATAGGATAATCCCTTCATAACTGAAAGTTGGCACAAAATTTTGGTTAGATGGTAGTCTAAGGATGAGTTCTTTCAATTTTGGAAGTGATCCGGAACATATTCTGGATTCTAGATCTGGAAGAAGTTAAAATGTACCCGAATGGAATGATTGTCCCTAATGAAATGAACAGATTTTCATAAAATTTCTGCGTTAATTAGAATCTGTACTTATGTAAAATTGATTAGTGCGTTGGTGATCTGGATAGTATCCTTGTGGATCCAGGACCAATAATACTGACATATGGCATGGCGGAGGTATGCGCTCACCCGAGTGCCCATCTAGTATTCTTTTTAAATTCGAATTGTAATTTGTCTACTATACGGGTCATGAGTCTCTGGTTTTTAATCTGAAAGACTACATTTCTTACTATGCTGAAATCTAACCTGCAGAGGAAATATGTTCTATTCTATTTGAAATTATGTTCTATTCTACACTTTATAATATCCAAAAATTTGGTTTAACATGGTTTAAATTAAAATTTACATTTTGTCCTCTCGGTGAATGCATTTGTTGAGGTGTATACTTTCACTGGAGGATATGATGTCTGCACTTGATGGCTCTGACACATGAATCTAGCATGGTGACCTGAAGTGGACATGGGTTAGGGCTCAGCACGGAGATGACCGCACATCTATCACCCAGTGTCTGATGGTCTACAGAATGACTGTTTCATTTCCGAAAATGTCATTACGCCACTTTCAGATGGGCCTTTGCGGTTTTGACATGAAGTCATGTACACAATCAGCCTCGCGTTCAAATGGTTAAGCGTGAAAATGCGGTTGCTAGGCAACGGCAACATGGCCGCCAAAGCACATTAGCTTATTTTAACATTCTGTTTCTGAAAACCATTGAAGCAAACCGTTTAGAAAGCCACTGAGCTGGTAACATAATGCAGGAAATGCAAAGGCATAATGACAGAGGAGGCCATTTCTGACTTGGCCACACACTTTGCTGTAAATTTATGTGGTTTTCTCTGTGGCTAACTGAATTTCAGGGTGATTAGCCACTCCGGCTAAGTGAAATTTTTGGCCAGCACACACCCTGCAATTGTAGTGCACAAATACCCTTGGGCTGCTCTGGCAGTTATGTTCTGTGTTCTGTGTCCTGTGTTTGGTAAGGCCAGTATGGCTTGTGGTGGGGACTGGGTGCGTGGTGACATGGTTGCCTTTTAGAGTTAATGTGCCCTGGTTTTCTGTCCTTACTGTATGCAGAGACCCGGGGCGTTCGCCATGTACCTGGAGCCCTGGCACTTCGACATCTTCGAGTTCCTTGAGCTGAAGAAGAATACGGGGAAGGAAGAACAGAGGGCGCGTGACCTCTTCTATGCTCTCTGGATCCCCGACCTCTTCATGAAGCGTGTGGAGACCAACCAGGTGAGGCCACCAAATCTCACTTTTGCAGCTGTCAGCAGGGAATTGCGCGATATTGGCGCATATGGAGTTCTACAATTTAGTATTGGGTTGAGGGGCAGCACGGTGCGGCTGTGGGTAGTGCCATCACTTCATGGCAAGAAAGTTGTGTGTCCAGATCTGGCCTGGAGCCTTTCTGTATTGAGTTTGCATGTTCTTTGGGAGGAAACCAGAGAACCTGGGGTCAGCATGCACAAAGTTTAAAGATATGCAGGTTAGGCTTATTGGGGACTCTTAAATTCCTCGTTGATATGAGTGAGTGAATGTTCAAATCCTATACATGTTTAGGAGTTTGGCACGATGTAGCTATAAAACTATGTGCTGAAAATGTCTAAAAAATTCATTTATTCAGTGGTTATCTTGACAATCTTGCATGCCAGAGCAGTGTCGGTGCCAGAACTGGAATTTGGTGGGGCACAGACACATCCCTTAACTACAGTTGGTCTTGACAAGTTGTCAATCATTTTCCTTATTGACACATTTTCCAATTATAGTCATAATCCATTGGCAATTGAAGACACGGCTTCTCTTCCCATGCAATCAAACAGCGACAGAATAATGGGCTAAATTCAGTACAGAAAAATAATCTGCGTATAAACAGGGCTATGCTTTATGAAAGACAAACTTCTCTGGAACTTTTCCGATTTTATTGGCACTTGAGGTGATCTAACCTGGGCTTCATGATTGTTTAAATGGTTGAAATGAAATAAAAGGGCATTTGAAATGCCTTGGTGCAATTTTCAATAACACTCATTAAATGCACCGAAGTGCGTGTCCAAATGAATGATGGCCGCCTTACTTTAACAGGGAGAACTAGCAAGGCCTGATAGTGTGTTTTTGGAGTGAATGTATTGTTAATTTAGAAGATTGAGCACAATTCAGGACTAATAATTGTTTTAAAGGTGTGTGTGTGTGTGTGTGTGTGTGTGTGTGTGTGTGTGTGTGTGTGTGTGTGTGTGTGTGTGTGTGTGTGTGTGTGTGTGTGTGTGTGTGTGTGTGTGTGTGTGTGTGTGTGTGTGTGTGTGTGTGTGTGTGTGTGTGTGTGTGTGTGTGTGTGTGTGTGTGTGTGTGTGTGTGTGTGTGTGTGTGTCCCAATTTTCCAGTTCTGACACTGTGCCAAGGTAAGTTCCATGAAGCAGGATTAGAGTCAGTTGGATAGCTTCAAGTAAATTTGGGAGGCCCTCCAAGTCTGGAAAATGGACAGACTGAAGTAGAGATCTATTTGGGGACAGCTATCCATCTAACTCAGTAATTAGACTTCTGCAATTTGTGCTCATGTGTCATATTTGTCGTTTCCTGGCTTTATCATAGAGTTGAATGGCCATGAAATACAGCCGTTTTTTACTTGTGCTGATTGCAGACTTGTCTTTCGTTTGGTAGGACTGGTCTCTGATGTGTCCCAGTGACTGTCCAGGCCTGGATGAATGCTGGGGTGAGGAGTTTGAGAAACTCTACACCAGGTAAGAGGCACTCGTCTAACCTGATGTAATCAGGATTCACCCTTTCAGAACCACGGTGTCAAACGGCATGACCCTCTATATTTGTCTTTTTACTCAATTGCGGAGTTTCCCATGAAGATTTCATTCTTGTATTGACTAACCTTTGGGGCTGATTGAAGTACAATCTTTTAAAATATAGAAGGTGCAAGGCTTTATTAATGTGCAAATGACAAATCAGATATGGTACGTCAGGACAGCAGAACAGTGTAAACTGATCATTTAATTGGTATTTGAGGGGGATGGCAATTAGTTCTATACTTTATTCACGTTGTTTCTCAAATTCAATACTTTGCGGTTATCTGACAGTCCTTGTATTGAATTACTTTTGTTTATCCTGAAGCAAGTTAAATGGTGGAAAATGGAAGTTTAAAAATGTAGATGGCATTTCAGTGAAGGTACATTTATATTTATTAAGCCCAATGCACGCCACCTGCTGGGTGAGTTGGCCTGTCTCTCACTGTCTGTTTGCTTTTCTATCTGTCAACAGGTACGAGCAGGAGGGCAGGGCCAAGCGTGTGGTGAAGGCGCAGCAGCTGTGGTACGCCATTATCGAGTCTCAGACGGAGACCGGAACGCCCTACATGCTCTACAAGGATGCCTGCAACAGGAAGAGCAACCAGCAGAACCTGGGCACCATCAAGTGCAGCAACCTATGCACTGAAATCGTGGAGTACACCAGCAAAGATGAGGTGACGTTTCAAGCTTGCTAACGAGATTCAGTAATGGCTCACTTTAGCTGGCTATGAAAATCAATGCTAAAAGGCCCTTTGCTATGAACGTAGCATTGTTGCTAACAGTACTTTACGCTATGTTCATATTCCCGTTACTACCTTTGGTGACCTATTATAGAATATTGCGAGACTAGCGAACCAGCTTGATTTACTTTTCTACAGCATCACTGCTAAGAGAACAGGGTTCTCTGTTCAGAACAAGTACTTTATACTGTCAATTTTCCTTGGACTTTCAAAATTACTATGGGTTATACTCAATTCTACTCCAACTGAAGGCTTGTTAAAGGGTGTGCGCATTTGGATTTATATCAAAGTAGAGTTGTAGGAGGCTAAAATATGTTTGCTGTTTTCCTCGTCCTTAGCAGTTCACTGCTTGGCTTCCATTTTCGTTACTAGCAAGCTATTGCTAATAAAAGTCCTATTTTTGACACATTCTGTTTGGTTTTCCTATTTTATTCCTATTGTTTCAAAAAGCATATTCCTATTTTCTTACTTTTTTGGAGTCTGTTGGAGTTGACACCCTGCATTTGTGGTTGGGGAGTTCCAGTCCCTGCACTCTGGGGCCCTCGGTGCAGGTGTTTGATGGCCCCAGGTACTCGTTTGAGTAGCTGTTTTTGACCACGTAGGTGGCAGTTTGTAACCTGGCTTCCATCGCACTGAACATGTACGTGACCCCTGAGCGAACATACGACTTCCACAAGCTGGCCTCCGTCACCAAGGTCGTCGTTCGGAACCTCAACAAGATCATCGACATCAACTTCTACCCCGTGCCTGAGGTACTGTATGATATGATCATCCTAATTTAATTTCATAATAATATTGCATCCAAAATTTCCTCTCTGAGACCTGCCTTTGGCTGTAACTGGGGTAACGGGTGTGAAATCCAGGTTCAGAAATTGGATGCTCTCCCTGGTGCGTTGTTTCAACTGTAAAGCGATGTATTTGCGTAAGGTTTTTCGCATGGAGGTAGAATTGATGGGTGAAATCAGCTGGTGGAGTTCATTTGCGAAAGTAATGCATGGCAGATGTGATTACTCTTCATTTTCACCAGAGGTGTGAAGAACTGTAGAATTTGTTCTCCACCTGGCTGATGTAGTCAAGTTAATGTCAACAAATTGCTGGTGCAAATTTTTACTTTGTGAATCTGGATTTTGCGCCTCTGGTCAAAAGACCTTGAAGGGTAGATGTCCAGGTGTTAAAATAAAAATCCTACAGTGTGTTTCGGCCACTCAGCCAGGTGGTTAGCCCGCTTGGCCGACAGGCCCAAGGGGCTTATGCTGTGCTTAGGGTCATTAGTGGTAGTCTGTCGTGCGTGCGTGCGTTAATGCGCCCACAATTGTCGTTTCAGCGCGATACAGCTTCCAGTTTTCCACGGATCCTTTTCCTATTTTTATATGCATATATATGGGCCCAAGATCTAGCCTGAGTTTGATTTTGGGTGTGCTACCATTCTTGGTTTGGCCACCAGGCGGCTTTTACTGCAAAATTTCAAACAGCTCTAGCTCCCATATTCTACGAGCTAAGATGCTCAAATTTTTACTGTAGGGTGTTCTGCCAAGGGTTCATCATGTTTTTAATGGGTTTTTGATTTGACCCTAATTTTAAAGTTATGTAGGTCAAAGGTCGTAAAATGCGCAGATTTTGTTTCACTGCAATAGTGCCTTTAGTTTTCAACTGATCCTTTTCATATTTTATATGGCTGTATATGGGCCCAAATCTAGCCCCACTTCGATTTTGGTCATGCTGTGATTCTCGGTTTGGCCACCAGGGGGCTTTTTCTTCAAAACTTCAAATAGCGCTAGCTCCCTTATTCTACGAGCTAAGATGCTCAAATTTTTTTGCCTGCTTGGCCAAAAAGCCCAAGGGGCTTATGCTATGCTCTGGGTCTTTAGTAGTGGTCTGTCGTGCGTCTGTGTGGGCGTGCGTGCATAAAGTTTTGGGTTGTCTGCGCTATAGCGTCTTCAGTTTTTCACCGATCCTTTTCATATTTCATGTGTATGTAGCGTCATAAGGTCTAGACCAGCTTCCATCTTCAGCCCAATCGGACCGATACTTTGGCTTAGGGGGTGTTCCATTTTGGCCATGTTTGGCCAAGCGGGCACAGTGGCTTTGCCACTATTTTTTTAAGAAGTACCTCTATTTGCCTCCGCAGGCAGAGTCCTCCAATAAGCGCCACAGGCCGGTGGGTATCGGAGTGCAGGGCCTGGCCGACGCCTTCATCCTGATGCGCTTCCCTTTCGAGAGCCCAGAGGCTCAGCTACTCAACCAGCAGATCTTTGAGACCATCTACTACGCCGCCCTGGAGGCCAGCTGTGAACTTGCAGCTGAGCTGGGACCCTATGAGACCTACCAGGGTTCGCCCGTCAGCAAAGGGGTGGGTATTCCTGCCTATTCCCCACTCACCTATGCCCTCTTACTCTTCATGTACCTCACTGCTCTCTGTCCCTTTTCCCTTCTTTCTCTCCCTCTCTCTTCCTCCATCTGTCTCATCTGCCTCTCTTGTCTCTTCCTTTTTCATGCCTATCTTTTTGTTGTGTATCTTTCCTTTACCTCACTGTCTCTTTGTTTTCAGACTAAGAGAATTTTATTTGCTTGATGCGATGCTTTTTGACACACCATTGAACTGGAACAGGAATCTAGTCTTGTTGTGTATAGATGTATTGGCCATCTAAAATTCACAAGATGGTTCTTCATTTGTTTTTGCTTCTCTCATCCTCTGTTGCTCTACACCCATCAGTCCCAAGCCCTGCGTCCTGCTTGCATTTTGTGTTGGGTGTGTAATGAGCTGAACAAACTGAGGCGAGTTGGCAGTTATGGGTCTAATCACTGCTCCTCGCTGTCGTTTCAGATCCTGCAGTACGACATGTGGGAGAGAACCCCTACAGACCTGTGGGACTGGGCTGCTTTAAAGGAGAAGATCGCCAAGTACGTCTCCTCTCCCTCTCCTTCACTTATCCTCCCTTTTATTTTTTCACTCTAAGAATGTTATGTATGTGACCATCTCTGCATTCCTTGGGCAGCTTAAACCAAGCAAACAACGAAGGCCGATCTATTTCTAAATTTCCTGCCTACTTATGCCATTTAGTTGACTGCCATTTTGATCACACTGTTCACGAAGTTGGGAAATACAGCTGAGTTTCCCACATTTCCCTTCTTGGCAGTAATTTTTTGGGATCTGGTTGACTGGATGTGCAGTGTGTATGTTTCTACGCATTGACTGTCTCATACACTGCTTTGCCATCATTGAGTGCCCCTTGGTTATCTATTCTCATGGCCCTGATTAATGTATGTTGCCCCACTGGAGCTGTAATGGTCTCGTTTCTGTCATTGTTCTCCATCCGTATTGCACACAAGTGTAGAAGAATTATTCAATGCATCTGAGCCTCTTGAGCACACAACAAAATGGCTGCAGTTCAAGAAAAAAAGGAAGCAGTTGCTAATGCAGTGCAATTTTATTTACTTTAATCTCCTTTGAGAGGCCGGGCCCTGACACTATACCACTGCACAAAGCCACAATAACTGTACATTAACTAAAAGCTGCACAACACAAATATGCATGCATGTATAAATAAATAAATGGGCAGAGGTGGTCTGTAATTGATTGAAAATTTGACTGCTGCGCTCTCTTGCGTTGAAGGGCTGTGGTAAGACTATGCTTGTCGATTACTGATGGTGATGGCGGCCATTTTGTGGTTCTCTCCTCCAGACACGGAGTGAGGAACAGCCTCCTGCTGGCCCCCATGCCGACAGCCTCCACTGCCCAGATCCTAGGCAACAACGAGTCCATCGAGCCCTACACCAGTAACCTGTACACCCGCAGGGTACTTTCTGGAGAGTTCCAGGTGGGCAGCCAGCAACCATTTGGAGGCACTGCCAGTGGACCAGAAATGGTGCCAAGATTTGTAGTCCTGAAACATAGAAGCAAGATGGGATTTTTCATTCATGGGTTGCCTCCTTATTCCCAGTGCTTTTTCCCATCAGGATTTTGTTTGTTCTGAATATGTAGCCGAGTGGTGGTGAACAATATTTTAAGATGATTTGATGTTTTGAGTTGCATCCTTTAGTGTCTCAGCTGTCTCAAGCTTTAACATGGGTATCCCCAAATCTGACCCTCGGATCCAAATCTAGCCCTGGTGTTTTTCACTACCAGACAGTTAAGTGAACAATTATTGCTAATGGGCCAGACCCTTATCACACCTGTCTCACAGGTAAAAGAAAAAGTGGAAAACCAGTAAACCACTGCTCTTTTGGACTTTGATTTGGGGGAAAAGGGCATTAGTATGTACTTGACAGCAGAGCTTGTGGTTGCTTGATTGGTGTTTGTTTTGTGCTCTGACCCTCCTCTCCTCCCTGCCAGATTGTGAACCCCCACCTGCTGAAGGACCTGACGGAGCGGGGTCTGTGGAGTGAAGAAATGAAGAACCAGCTCATCGCCCAGAATGGGTCCATACAGGTACAACTGCAGCCTCTTGTCTCGAGAGTCTATAGCAGGGTGTGCTACCACTGAATCATTAGCCAAAAAAACTGGAAGCAAGAGGAATGCAGTAATTTGCCACTGTCGTGGTTCAATTTAATTTTCAAGTTTCAAATATGAAAGAAACTACTCCTGTCAGGTTGTAACTCTTTGATCTGAATTGCAGCACAAACGTTCCCTCAGTTTACAAGCTAATGTTTCGCATGTGTGGTTAGTTGTAATCATGCTGGGTTTGCGGTTTCCATCCCCTCTAGGGCATTGCGGAGATCCCTGATGACCTAAAAGAGCTATATAAGACTGTGTGGGAAATCTCCCAGAAGACGGTCATCAAGATGGCCGCCGACCGCGGTGCCTACATCGACCAGAGCCAGTCTCTGAACATCCACATCGCCGAGCCAAACTATGGCAAGCTCACCAGCATGCACTTCTATGGCTGGAAGCAGGTGAGAATCCTGGTTTCACCTATTGTCTGGCAAAGCATATTAAGGAAATGAAGTCTTTTCAAATATCACAATCTGGTCCAAAATTTAGCATAAATATCTTGGGGCCTCTGGGTGTTGATAGGGTCTGAGGTCTTGGCATTTAATTAAATTTTTTTTTTTTCCAAAAAAATTTTGGCATCTCCAATCCCACCCGAATCTGGAATGCCCAATTGGTGAACTATGTGCAAGGCTTGCTCGTATGCGACCCCTTGCTGCCAATTCAGGAGAGTGTAGACAGTTTACAGCTCTCCTCCGAAGCACTCGCCTGTCAGCCTGCTGCTTCTTATACACTCATTGGTTGAATCTTCAAGTTCAGAACGAGGGCGGAGGATACCTGGACATGAACAGGATTAGAATCTTCCTGACGAGCGCCCGTCTGACCAACAGGAGGCGCTTGAGCAACGAACAAGGCAACTATTATTTTTCCTTCCAGGCAGTCCCTTCCCAATTTGCAACCCTGTAGCACAATAGCCAATTGTGCGCTACTCTGAAAAAGCTGCCGACGACTGTCGGCTGGTACGAGGCGGGGATCGAACCTGCGACATGATAGTCACTTCGCAACGCGATGTTTTACCGAGTGAGCTATCCAGCAGCGGCATTTGATAATCTAACTGATCGCCTGGCTGTTCCCCCTCCCTTGCCAATCACCTGCCCAGATTCTTATTGCCTCTGCCAACGAACTGGGTGGAGGTTGTGTTTTGGCCCCGTGTGTTTGTTTGTTTGTATGAAGGATTATGGAAAAGTTCTGGACCAATTTTGATGAAACTTTGTGTAAAGGTTGTAAATGACAACAGAAAGAGGTGATCATATTTTCATAGATCTAGGTCAAAGGTGTTGGTCAACCTTGCAAAAAAACAAGGTCTCAAACCATGGTGCAGGTGGAGTCATGGACTCTTCCGGCATTGGATTTTTCCAGATTTGCCAGGATTTCCAGGCTTTTGAAGCCTATAGAACCATTTCTGAGATTTATTCAAGTACGAGGATGGGTCTTCAATGCGGCTTCTTGCCTCATGTTGACTTGCTCTCCAGAGCTGTACGCAGCCACTTTGTTTTCCTTGCTAAAAGAATTTCCTTCAGGCAGAAGCTGAATATGCCAAGTATTGCACGTTTTAATAAGTAGGGCTGTCCCCAACTAAAACAAGTGGTCGACCACCAGTTGGCCGTTTCTTCCCGATTGGTCGAAATTTTTAAGCCGCGTCAGAGCATGCTCTTCATGCTGCCCTTGCAGATTCTGCCGTTGCGCTTGTGAAATTGCAGTATGACCACACAATGGGCTGATGCTTTTGTATGACCAAACATAACTCATTCCAGTGTGTTGGCCATGTTTTATTTCAAAAACCTGGTTGGTCTCATTGAGATTTAAAATCTCTTTTGCAAGGACATCATTTTAGCGTGGGGTATAACAATCTAGAAGTCTAAAATTCTCATGGACTCTTATAGTGTCTCTTAAATGGATGCAAAGTAATAACATTAAATAAGGAGTAGGGTTGGTTCATAAGTGGTTTTTATTTTCATTTAGGCAATTAGTTGTATACAGCTTGGTTTGTTCTGAATAAAACTGCTGACGTTGCGGACCCTTCCAACGGACTACCATATGCCATGTTTTACCACATTAATTAATTGAAATCGCAGTACCAAATCAGAAGTATGCGCAGTCGAACAATATTAAGTGGATATTAATAACAAAATGACCAAAGAAATTCCTAACAAAATAAGAAAACCCATTCACTCATAATACCTCAAATCTCAACTTATAAACTGATATGCTGTGTAAACATAATTGGCTCTTTATCATAAAAACTTACCCCACTTTGCCACTTGCCATTTTAAAAGTGCTGCCTCTTTTACAATTACATTGTGCTGCTAATTCCATACGTATGCCCAGTTAATGTTCTGCGATGTCCAGTTTTATATGACTTAACCTCTTCCACCCTGGACTTGCCATCAGGGGATTATAGCTCTGCTGTCACCTCGCCTCAAATCGCATTACTTTTCCACACCCGTTCCCATTTACGTTTCTTAACTACCAACTAAGCATTAATTTGTTCAGTTGCAAATATCTGTCTGAAATTACTGTCCATTTTCCCCTTGGCTTAAATTATTAGTTTTCAGGAGTTTTGTTATCCACACCAATGGTGATGTAAAACATCATGGTCTTTCGAAGCTTCTGAATTCCTGTAGCACTCAAAATGTTTTTTCTTTCTGTGTCAGTGTCTGATCGCCTTGATACACTTAAGAAAACATTTTTAAAAATGCTGTTTTGCTGACTCTGGTACAAGTGTTAAGTTTGCTTATGTAAAAATTAAACTCTATAACCAGTGATATTAACATAATGCAGATGAACTCTTACCCTGTTTCCGATTAAGAATCGGACAATTAATTGAATTAATTTACTGAGCAAATGGGCTACCAATAAGCTGTGTTGCTATTAATTTGCCAGAGAATTTCCTAATCAATTTCAATTGGCATCATTTTACAGTACTGTTTGCAAAAAGGCTGAAGATTAACCTTTAGCGTGCTCCCGGCGACCGTACTCGCCCATATATTCCTTATTCTGTGCAACTGCCGGCGACCGCAGTCGCCACGTTTGTTTATATCTGTTCCGATTGCCGGCGAGATCGCTTGACAAGAACTGTGCTTAGGAATGCCAAGATCCAAATATCATTTCAGCGGCAAGTGCTAATATAACTTCATTTTAAAGTGAGTACATGACGCAGTATGAGTGCGGTCGCGCTGATGGCGAGCAATGGAGAGTCAGTGGCTATGCATACGACCATTGCCTAATGTGACAGATTATTAAATGCTGATATTATGGATTTTGTGTCCCATATCTGTCTTGCATTGTTCTTGTTAGCTATGTAGACAGTTCTTGTTGGACAGGTATTGCAAATCTAGCCATTTTTCATCATACATGCGAATGTAAAATGACTGTTGTGATCGCTGTACAGTACCAGTACGCTCATACTACATCAAATAGTTCCCTTTTTCTTTTTTTTAACTAACCAAATAAATCTATATGAAATGTAGAATTGGAACTTATTTTGTCTCACAAATGAATACAAACAATGGCGCATATAATGGTTTACCGTGCTCGTGTTTGCTGCGTCTGGGGAATTTGGGAACGAGTTGGGCTGCGGAGGGATGTTTACCGCACTCGACCTCCACGGCCCGACTCGTTCCGAAATTCCAATCCGCTACAAACACTTGCACTGTAACCTATATTTAAAATGAACCAACGATCACGTGGCCAATATTAGCCATTCATATATCAGAATACGGAAAACTCCATTGCGTCATCGTAATGGCTTGTTTTGAGTGGTTGAGGTCTGTAATTCTGGGTTATTTCTGTGGAAACGACCAAATTTTTTAGTATCAGTAGGTGTGATATCTGGATCAGTCTTGAAATTGTTGCAGTTGCAACATTTGCAGGCTATATTACACTGATCCAGAGCTCAGCTGCCAGCATTCAATAGGCTTAAATTAACTTAGCATGCTAAAGGTTAACTAGTTGGCTAACGGTATTGTTTGATATCCTATTGGGTTAGTAACTTTGGCTAACTGGGTTTTCACCAAGGGGGGGTCTGCTTACAGTGACAGATTTTTCATGGAACCTGTCTTCCTCTATGGGCGATATTACCGCACAATATTACCATTTATATTAGGACTACCAAAATGTATACAAATTCAAGCAGAAATCAGTTGAGAAAATATTAGCAAAAAATTAAACATACCTCTAAGTTCATTATGTCGACATCTTACAAGACCAAACAAAGCTTCAAAGACTTGGAACACTGGGTTGGAGTATGAAATGGCAAGTGAAATGTGTGAACTGACGTTAAGACTTGAGAAGTGAAAGATGAAGTGACTGCATGTCAGTGATTCTGCTTTATATATCCTAAATGAGTGAAAAACACATCACAGAATATACATGCAAAATGTATTCCAATTTTCTTGACATAAAATATAATGCTGAATCCCCAAGTAGCCTTTTGGAAAAGTATCGGTCGGGCATATAATATTGTGCTTTTGACAGTACTGGTTTGTCAGAAATGCAAATGTAAGAGTACCATCTCGAAGTGAAATGGTACATTTCGGCTTGCCGCACACCCATTTGTATTAATATTTAGGATTGATCTCACAGTAATTGCACGTTTCTGGGTTTCATAATTTGGGCTTTTATTCCGTTTCGACTGTTTTCGTCGCCGGTGACCAGTGTTTACCAAGGCCAGTATCTGACCCTGTAAGGCTACATAATATTACAATACATGTAGCTATTGAGCTGCATGGTGTACTAACAGAAGAATAGACTCGTGCAGACAACAGATGGCGAGCCTTTCACCGGACTACATTTACCTATAATATGCATACATGAGCTGCTCAGCTGACTGATGACCAGTCCCTGACCAGTTACTACAGTCTTTCTCACTTTATCCTCATGGCCTTGTAACTAGTCAGATTTCTGTCTTTTTGCGAACAGTACTGTAGATGAAGTTTAAGCTGGCATCATTTGCAATATCAAACTATTTTTCAATGAAATGCTGATTTAACAGCCCAACGTGTATGGAGCTGTGCTTTCTGGCCTTCTCCCGCTAGATGGTCTCTCAAAAATGGTGTAAAAAATTTTTCTATTATGATCAAAACATACGGTCTCACTAGGAAAGCTTGTTATTACAGAGCACAGCATAGATTGTTTACTAGATTTCAGCAAAAGGACTATTTCATTCAACGATCATGGCATTCCTTATCAGTAGGAAAAGGTGCCACAGAGAGCCAAAAAAAAAAAAAAACCCCATTTAAAATCTGAAAATGCAAGAGCTTTTGGGGCTGCGTCCCCTGGATCCCCATTGGGGTGCTTCCCCTGGACCCCGCTGGGGGCTTATGCAGCTCCCAGCCTCACAGCACTTCAGTGTTGGACTCTCCAAAATTTTGTAATCCCATGCCTGACTCTGATCAAGTGCCCTTATAGTTCCCCACTGTCCATTGCTGTCTGGCCAAAACCCTCCATCTTGGTCAAAAGCAGGATAATCCTTTGTTCCACTGTCTCTAATAACACCGTTTCACTATCTGAGCTTCGAGATCTCTCCACACTGTAGCGCTAAGTTGGTGACTAAATCTGTGACTGATTCACGTAAGGCTTGGCAGCAATTCATGGATCCTGTTTACAAGGTGCAAGTTGTCCACTGAAAATGGGCAAGCACCACTTCCTCGATTATTGTGGAATACATTTAGAATTCCTTTTCGTTTAAAAGTGGCTATCATGATTAAAGAAAGGGATTGCTCTGGGGTATTGGTTTTTTTCTGTTAAAAGCATTAAGAAAAAGGATTTATAACTGTGCATTTCCACCTCCCTCCCGCCTCTGCACAGGGACTGAAGACTGGTATGTACTACCTGAGGACCAAACCAGCCGCCAACCCCATTCAGTTCACCCTGAATAAGGAGAAACTAAAGGAGCCGCTCGCCTCTCCCCAGCCCGCCGCGCCAGAAGAGCAGAAGGAACGCAACAAGGCTGCCATGGTGTGCTCCCTGGAGAACCGTGACGAGTGCCTGATGTGTGGCTCCTAAAATCCCCCCTCAGCTCTCTACCTCACACCGTCTCTATACCCCACACCATCCATCTCTGTCCATCTACTTAGGCTGGCTAGGCTATCCATTCACTCAACCAGGGTGGATGGTTCAGCTGGTTGTCCAACTGCATCATTTATTTTCCATTGCAGTGCCTTCATAGTGTTTGGGAAGAATCAAGATGAGTGTCTTGATTGTGGCTTCTAAACTCACCATTCCTGTCCCTGCCTAACCTACCCAAAGATCCATTTTAGTGGGCATGGTTAGTCTTGGCATGTTAACTACACCAAGTAAAACTCAGAACCAACCCTAAGATGGAATATGGAGTAAATTAAGTTGTTCTTGGTTTAAAATGGTGTTACCTGGCCTGAAATGGCTGCTCACGCTAACCAGAGACCTTATATCTGCCATTAGGGTGGGTTGATGGTGTTTACGGTTGTGCTTCAGCATGTAGTGCATTATGCCATGGTGAGCTGAGAATGTTTGCCATTTTATTTTGTTTTGGTTGAAGGTTTGCATTAGACCAGTGTCACTGCTTTGGGAAAAGTACTATCAACTCTTCAGATGGTGGGTGGAAATTTTCAAAAAATGCCAGTTTAGATCAAGGCTCCATCCTATTCTCAAAAAAATATTGCTGCCCCATAGTGTCTACTGGGGGCAGATGCAGTGCATCTTGCAAATAATAGATTAAGCTCCTCTGCATTACTTTATCCACTACCTTACCTTCAGCACTTTGGGTGATGAAGTGAGCCTGCAGATGGGAATGGTGGTTTCTGGGGGGTTTTTTTTTTTTGTGTGTGTGATTTGCTTATCACGACTCAGATCTGTGCGCTGAAAACACAGGTCCTGGATTTCTGGTGTGTTGGTTTACATGGATATACTTGCACTTCATTGACCAGTTAAAACTGTTTGGCTGTGTTCCAGCTTTAGAGGGCTTGTGGATTCTTACTGGCCTCCTAATGTAGAAGCCTGCAAAGTTGAATTGGCAACCTTCTTGAGTGGGAATACGACCTCTGAATTGACTTGTTTTATTGCTTGGACTTAACTTGCTTTTTGAAATGAAGGGTGTTCCAGCGTAAACCCTTTGGCCCTCCAGGACCATAGTTGAGAACCTCAGTTTCTAAACTACAGACTTGTCCTGAGTAATGACCATTTTTAAATGTCATATAAGCAATTTGTTAATATGTAAATCAGTAATGGCTTCAGCATTGTACGGCCCTAACCGTAGAAAATGAATAATTAAGGGTTAACATTAAGTTGTATATTTAAAGATATATTAAACTAGGTTGCTTCACATGTTTTGCAAAATAAAATCACTTTGTATGGGCCTTGTGTTTTCATTCATACCAGTTTCAAAAATGTCTTCCTCAACTTTAACCATTATGTAGGTCAAAGTTTAAAAAAAACAGGCAGTTGGCTTCTCACACCATCACAGGCAGGTCTTAGGAAATGAATGTCCACCAAATGCAAAATTTAGTGAAGCATTGATGTTAATGAGCAGCTGATGGACAATTGGTTCTCCAGCTTCCTTGCAAGTTTGGAGGAGGGGGTATTGGCATGTGGATGCCCTGACCAGTTCGACAATATAGTATTATCTGAATCTGGAGGAAGCTGCCTAGCTGTCTGTATTTTGAGTCTTGAGAAAGGTCCAAGATGTATGTTAGTGAAGGAGCCTGCTGGAAGTTTTTGTGGCCCTGGGGTCTCTGAGATGTTTGGGTCCTCCGCCCTCAGGCACATTCCAGCCATTAATGCTAGTTCCTTTTTTTGGTCTTGCTTCCATTTGAATGAATAATGACTTCTTGGGAGTTCAGTTCTGAAAATTGAGGCCAACGCGGAAGTGCCAAAAACTGCAGTTCCTTGAATGACCACCTGAGGCCAGCTGCATAAGTGAGTCAAACCCCACTGACACCCCCCTTCATGTTAAAATGCCCATTTCTACAGCAGAAATAAACATGCTTACAGTCTGGTTGAAAAAACTTTTAATCTATCTTATTTTCCTCTCCATGAAAAGTGGGGGGGCGGAGGGAGGATTTTGATTCTTAAATGACACTCGCTGCCTTTTAAGGCTTTAAGTTGTATGCTTTTAGTGACTGGTGGATTCAGTCACATCCAGTCACGTCATGTGGATAGACTTGAGTAGGAACTCCATGCTACGCCAGGGGCTAGCTGTGGGACATCACCTCAGCTAGGCTAATTCGAATTGCTGAACCCTACCACTAGGATGTGTTTGTGGAGTTGATTAATTTTTCATTGAAATACGCGGAAAATGTTTTGCTGTGCAATGAATTGTGCAGATTGTCCAAGGAGTCTGCAAAATTTTTTTCGGTAAGTGAAATTGAAGTGTTATTTCATTCAAGAGCCAATTTTTGAGAAGTTCAGACAGAGTTGTTGACCCCCCTGGTTTTTTGCTGAATTTTATTTTTTGAGATGGGTATGGTGTCCAAACTTCAAAAGTTGAACCGTTCCACTGTAGACCCTACTGTCCCGAGCTACAGCAACCCCTTTTTTTAGGCCCTTTTTGGCCAGCTTAACAAAATTGCAAGTTCCCACCTGTCCCAGGTCAAAGTTTATTGCGAGTGAATCTATAGGGAGGTTAGAGTGCCATAACATAGTTGTCCACCTGGGGTACCACTGAAGTTTGCCAATAAGGGGTGCTCAAAATGCTTCAAACTATTTTTTTTCCTCAAGTTTGTCATGGATTTTCTTAAAACTTCGAGGTGATCCCAGCAGATTTTTTGCAGGTATCTTGTTGGAAGGACTTTTATTCAAATCCCTAGTTATTTTGGTGGGACAACCATGAAGTGTGGGGGGAAAGGGCCAAAAAATGGGTCATTTTGGGACCCTTTTTTCTTAAAACTTCAAAGAGGTCGCCAAAAACTGCTAACTACATGTAAAAGTCATAGACCTAGACATAACAGTAAAACAACAAAACTGCTGGGATCCTCTCTCATTTGAATATAATTAACAAAAATAAAAATCCTAAAAATACTATCTAGGCGGTAGGACTGTTCGTCAGTAGTGAATGTAGCTGGGCCTCTGTACACCAGGGATACTGAATACTTAGTTTTTAAAAACGGTTCATTTGTTACCACTTTGCGTACACTTGAGGTCTTGCACTACATGCCTTGACACAGTGGTAGTTTGTTAAAATCATTAGTCATTTTATTTATTGATATGTGAGTTCTGCTGAAAAAGCACTATATGTGTACATGTATGACCATGTTCGCGGAATCTTTTTAAGTTGACGAAGACATCGTGGATTTACTGTAAGCATATGGATTCAGGTGGATACTGCTTACTTTGAAATTGGCCTGGAGCCAGTGCCTTTTTCTAGGTGGCAGCACTACGCTTTAAATGAAAAAATCATTGCATAGCAGTGCTGCAGCCTAGAAAGTGGCACACCTGCCCTAGATTGATTACCCACCATGCACAATTGTCAGTGTATTTCAAGGATCAGTGCCGCCACCAAGTTCCTATTTTTAGATTTTTGTTTTTGTTAATTATAAACAAATGAGACAAGATCCCACCGATTTTGTTGTTTTGTTGTTGTAATATCTAGGTCTATGACTTTCACAAGTAATTGTTTTTGGCTACTGCGTTGAAGTTTTGAGGAAAAAGGGTCCCAAAATGACCCCCTTTTTGGTCCATGAGCCTTTTTTGGCCCTTTTTTCCCAAATTTGAAGGTTGTCCCCCCCAACTAACAAGGGATTTGAATAAAGATCCTTCCAACTAAATGATCCCTGCAAAAAATCTGCTGGGATGTTTCCCAATTGGCCTTCATGCGGCCTGACTCAGCTCCACCAACGCTCTACCTTTTCCCCCATTTTTTGATTAGCTGGGAGTTAGGCAGAGGCTGACAGTGCTATGATGGTGATGGCTGGTTGCACAGGGGAGCACCATCTGAGCTTCATTTTGGCTTCTCAGAACTCTGGGTGATGTTAAGGAGAGGACATCCATTGTTTTACACAGTCTGTGAAGTTGATTGATCCTACTTACTTTTTGACTGGAAATTTCAGTCTTCTACTTAAATCCGCCCTTGAAATACCAGCAGCACTGTTTTTCTCCTCTGTCTGAAAGGTAATTGGCTGATTGATGTTGTGATTGGCCAGAGGTCCCAGTCACAAGGTACCCCAGACATAAGCCCCAGTTAGAATAGAAGAAGAAGTAGCAGGAGTCCTACTGACCTTCAGGGTCTGATTTGATTGCCAGTATTACCCTTTATACCTGTGAACCATCCCAAATCCCCCCATGGGCTGTTAAACACCTCTGGGGGAATACTGTTCTCATGATAATAATTCCCACTCCCCTAATGAGCATAGGTACAGTATTCGAGTGTGATTTATATTTTAAGGACTGCTGCCCCTGAATATTTTGCATTAAAAACCTTTCCAAGAAGCCTTCTTAACAAAGGATGTCAGAATGACTCGCAGTGTTCAGAGAGACATTCTGGTTAAAAGAAAAGGGGCTGACAGGCTCAGGAAACAAGGAAAAAACCAGTTTGCATCAAAAAACATTATTTCAACTGGATAGGTGGGCTTTCTGAAGTAAATGATTACTGTTCATACTGAACATAATCTCACAGCAGTTTTTCCTCGTAATAAACTCTCTTCCTGCAAATGAGTCCTGAGTGACCTTACCCTGGCAGCAAACACAATTCTTTCAACAGAACACAAAACTTAAATTGACTTGGAAAAGGTGCAAACCACATTTATCAAGATATTGTGTCGGCCAAGAAGTCGACCGTGAAGGGCCAAAAAATATCCCGCCTAGTTTTAAGGAACATTAGGGATAGATATTGGCCTGGTGACAAGCAACCCCACCTGTCTGTTACTGGGCAGTTGCCTTCCCCTGCTCAGTGAAGAACTGGGGTCTGATGTAAGCGGATCGCCTTGGCAAGGGCCCTGGGGTCCTTTACACAAACAACCGGAGATAAGCAAGCCTTGGCCTGTATAGTCCATCCCAAGGGACCTCTTGGGCACACTGTATCTCTGCTAATTGAATATAAAAAAGTCACAAGTGCAGGTAATGAGATGAGGTAGAAAGTCCATCATACTCAAAGCTGATTGAGTTACTAGCTGCTTATACTGCAGAAACATGCACGGCATTGATATGGATGTTCTGACCTTCAGTGGGAACAAACATATCACTGTAGCTGTTCCGTTGTCACATTAAGGAGAAACACATTACTGTTGATATTCTAGTTAAACCTTAGCGATAACTCTCAAATACAATCATGGCACCAAAATAGAGCCCTGCTTGGACCTGTTTTCTTAATTCCGCTCCCGCTGGATTTCTGACCATCACCGCCTGCTCCCACAATGTGAGTTTTCCACTCCAGCTGGACCCGCAATAATTCTGACCATTCCCGCCCGAACAATAGAGTTCCACCAATTTTGTTTCTTTGCCCGATCGCAGGCAATAATTGTTATTTTATTGTTTCGTATTAAAATGAGAGACACAATGCGCATACCTTCTTAAGGTTTTTTCTTCGTCTTTGCAGTGATACCAAACACACACTGATCAGCGTTTCCTATTTGCACGTAAATTAGTTCTCTGTGGAACAACCGTTTAAGCCGTAGTGGATCAAACTTAGTATTCTCCATTCACCGCGAATATCTAATAATCAGTTTTGTGTTTATTAATTGGAATTTGCAGTCAATTTATGCCATTTAAAAGAGAAAGAAAAAAGCTTTCAGTATTCAGTTGCCTCAGAAACTAAGCAAAAGCTAACAGCGCATGCAGCTTCAGAGAACATTAACTAGTTGTAACAGGAGTAGTCCAGGAAGACGACGACTTCACCAGAATTAGCGCAAAAAAAATAAATAAATTGCAGAATGGCAGAATTAATTTTATAAATAATAATTAGTAGGTATTACCTTGCCAAAGATTAAGATATGGCACTGAGGACGATGTAATGAGGTTACAGCGTGAGATTGCATTGACAGAAAGAAACATTTTTCTCAGAATGCCACCTAGGACAGTTGAGTTTTTTGCTGAAGGCAATGGACCCATTTATGTATTTATTTATTTGTTAACCTCCATAGAATGATGATAATGTACATAGATAAAATACACATACAAATCAATCAAAATATTACACTAAAAAGCCTTGGTCAAGAGGCCCGCCATTTTAAACTCCACACTGTTCCTATTATTATTGTGGGGGGACAGGAAGAGAGTCAGCAGAGAGTCAAACACTCCATCCGAACTAGAGGATGAAAACAAAACATCCTTGGACAAAACAGGTATAGCGATAGGACAGAAGAACGCCTGTAATGGTGAAATCCCAGAGGCAGCCACATAAGTGACCAGGGAACCAGGAGCAGTTACTCCATACGTCAGATATTGGCTAGCGAATGGACACAAATGGCTACTATAGGCTAATATTGGCTACCGCTTTTGAAGCAGTCAGCCATGCAGACATAAATATGTACCATTTCTTCACCATGCCATGAACCCAATGATGCTAATTAAATATTAATTGCGGAGTCATCATCAAACTGGTTAAGAGAATCGATCGAGAATCGTGTTCTTACACGGGCTACTTTGCTTGATTAGCAATTAGAGGATTGATTAATTAATTTACTGAGACCAAACGGCAGAGTGATGTACCAATTTAAGTTTCCATGACATTATTGCTCAGTGTATCGATCTTAAAATACTCACGACACAGCAAATTTGTGTATATTTGCTGACAGGAAGCTAACGCAATACCAATGCTTTCAATGCTTGGTCAATATGTTTAAGATAATGTTTTCCCCTTAAATACCTACTTTTTAATGCCATTTAAAAAAAAATCAGGAGTTTATTTTCAGCCTTCTTTCATAATCCAATAAACAAATGGTCAAAACGATTCATGGAATTACCGAGAGAATTAAGATTTTTTCTAATTAATTATTAAGATTTCTGTCCTTGCAGTCTCGCATCAAAGCGTAACTGCAAATGAATCTTTTTGTCATTATCACCTCTTAATCATTACAGGCTACATTGTTCCGTAAAAAAAAAAAAAAGTAAAAATTGATTAAATGTCAATCAGGCATAGTAGGGGAGACCGGGTCTAGCTGTTACACGTCCATGTTGTTACATTCTAAATAGTTCCGATAATAAAACACAGAAGGCGCTCTAATTTTTCCTGCTGCTCACCAAAGGTGACCCGCGTCTTTACGTGACAGAAGGACGTACATCGAAAGTCGCAGGTTAGTGTTTCAGAAAAATGCTCGAAAAAGTAACTTTCTTGGTGTTTGGGAGATTTTGATTCACATCAAGCGTAACTGATACATACCCGAGATTTTCTGGATTATGAGAGAGGAAGACATTAGCCACTGTGTCATGACACACCCATGTAAAGATTGCACTGGAACATTTCAAAATGTCGGGACAATGGCGAAGGGTTGCTGATGGACTAGTTGATACACCCAAGTTGTTACAGTAAGAACTTGCCCCAAAACCTGTAACAACTTGGGCAAGATAAAATTACCTCACTGAATGACTTTCTACCTTTTTGTATTTCAGAAAGATGCCTTGAAATTACAAACGAATAAATCGAAAACGTGGCAATGCCATTAGAGAATGACTCAAGAGGTTCCTTACTGTGGCTTCGTGGGATAATGGTAGTAAGGCATCCCCCTTAACTTGCCTACTTAAGTGGGAAACACGTCTCACTTAAGCAAATTCTTAGTGTAACAAAATGCCCCACAACCTGCAACAAACTACCCCTCCTTTAACAAACAACCCATACATGGGGTAGTTTGTTACAGGTGACAGGGGTCTATTTTTTCCTCACCAGCATTTTGCATTCGCAGAATATAGGGGTTGCTGCAGATCAGTCATGTAGTCTAATAAACTCTCTATCTTTACAGTGCATATTGATAACAAAAACCTGATAATGTCAATTCTACAGCCATTAAAAGAAAAAGTGTAACAACTAGACCCAGTCTCCCCTATGTGGAAACAGGTTGACAAAATACAGCGATAAAAGGTGAAGTCACTGCCTCCTCTGACTGCACGTCTCTGGTGTGATCGACACATATAAAAGGACAATTAAGGAATATGTCCCTTCTCCTCCCAATTGCAAATAATCCCTCCTTCAAAGCTTCTACTTTAGACAATGCTTTTACACAATGAAAAACCTGAGGAATTAAATCAGTGGGTGATCTGTACATAAGGGGGGACTTTTGCCTCCTTTCAGGAGCTGCGGGAGAAATATAACTTGAATACGAACAATTTTTTTAGATTTCTTCAGGTTAGAGACTGTGAAATCATTTATGCAGGATTATAGAATAGCAATTCCAGACAAACTTGATGACTGTTTAAAAATACAAGCTGATTCAGAGAAGCTGATATCATACATTTATAATGTTTTACAAAACATTATCAATCCCTCTTTGGAGGTTCATAGACGGGCCTGGGAAGAGGAGCTGGGAAAATAAATTTCTCAAGATAAATGGGATACAAGTCTGCAGAGTGTGCACACCAGTTCATAAAATGCTAGACATCGCTTGTTTTAAGGTACTACACAGGTTATATTATTCAAAATCTAAACTCAACAAAATGTTTCCCAGTATCTTCCCTGAGTGTGATAAATGCCAATCCCAAGAAGCCACTTTAACCCATAGTTTCATACTCTGTCCCAAGATAGAAAGTCTTTGGATCAAAATTTTTAGTATCTTCTCATTTAAGACCCCCCTGAAACCAGAACCTGAAATGATAATATTAGGGACGTCGGAGACTTTCAGGAAGCCAACTACCTCTCAACAACATCTTGTCTCCTACGGGCTCATAATTGCAAAAAAAACTTATTCTTAAATTTTGGAAAAAAGCAGAGGCCCCCTCCGCAAAATTGTGGCGCACAGACCTAACTGATACTCTCCACCTAGAAAGAATTAGGTTTGTTTTAAGTGAAAAACTAGAACAATTTCTAAAGATTTGGTCGCCATTTATACTCTTTCTCGAACAGCATATATAGTGTTTACAAACTTAAGAATTACAGGTAATGCTAGATAAGCGATTTGTTGGTCTCCCTGATGGTTTTTTTTTATTTCCCTTTTCTTTTTCTTTTTTTATTTATTATTATTTGAATTTATTTTCATTGTAATATAATTTGTGTTATACACATGGAATTTTTTTTCTCCTCCTTTGTAATTTTTGATTTAATTAATCAACTTTTTATTTTTCCTATGTTGACTCATGTATATAAACTACTGCTAAATATGAAGCAAGATATTAATTCTTATGAAGGCCTTAACTCTCGTACAAATGCTTCTAATAAAAATATTTGAATCAAAAAAGGACAATTTTCATCCCGCTAAAATCCCGCAGTTTATTTTTTGACCACTCGCTTCCACCTGCAGCAAAGTTTTAACCGCCTGCCCCCATAAGATTTGCTTTGGGTCCCGCTGGACTAACCGGGTCTCAATCCCAATGCGGTCCTGTGGACCAAAGCATGCAAGAGTACATTTCTTCATGCTGATTCTAAGATGTCTTTCCATAATGGGGACAGACATTGTGAGGCAGCTGATCTATCACTTTAACCAGGGCCTTTTCTGATGCATAAAACATCAAAAACAACCAGGGCTAGAAGTAGCAGGCCACCACTGGGTTGCACCAGTTATGCATATGTTCTAACATAACCTAGTTTGAGCTAAAGTTCCAACTTAGGATATAGTTTAAGTGCTACTGGCATTTGGTTTACCATCATCACACCAATGACTCATGAAGAGCAACTGGGTGCATTGCCTAATTTATGTGGAAAAAAGTTCAAGTATTCATTAAAATAGTCTGGTCCCTTGATGTGGTAAATAATCTCCACAACAATCTCCACAAACACAGCAGTAGCTATGACAATTTTTATTTATACAGGCAATGATTACATCACAGATATTTATATGACACTTTAAACAGTGTACTATATTTGGTTAGACTATACAGGGGTCAATCCGACCTGGAGGAAGGTTATGTTAGGGGCCAAGCAGCAACACTAAACTTAGGGCCGATTCATAGTCGATGCAAAAGCAAGCAAACGCGAACGCAGCGAGACGCTTTGCGACGCATTGGCGCCATGATGCGTCCGATTTTTCAATACGCGACACAGCAACGCATGTAATACCATATATGTAATGTGCTTAATATCCACTTTATAGCCTACATAATAGAAGAAGACTTTATGAAACATGGCGGGTGAGGAGGAAAAGTTGTGTGTCGCTTAACTCCTAAACGTAACTTTAGGGCTTAATAAGTTGCTTGACAAACGACCTTTGTGGTTTTGTTGGAGGACAGGCTCATTCTGAAACTTCCTCTCAGCATTGGCTATTTAAAGATACTCAACTTCAGAAATTACCACTGATGTACAGTAATTTCCATTTTCCATTTGATACTTAGCAAATAACCAAGCAAGCAGGATTTAAAGAACTTATTTCTGGATGAATTTTAAATTGTATGAGGAACTATGTAAGTCATATTCGCCAAAGCATTTGTAATGAACAAAAGTCATTTGCACCTCTTATGTTAATATGGATAACTTCATGAAAATGCATTCAGGGGAAATTTGTACCACGTCTTTGCCTCAATCCTTAAAGTGCTAATCACTGCTATAGTCACACAAAGTGCAAAATATATGAAGCAAAATTTCAATTTCAACTTTCAAAAGTTCAATGATTTCTGACATTTTTGTGATCATGATGTCGTTGAAACGCATTTTTTGGCTGTTAACGCAACAGAGGACAAGCGAGGCCATTGGTCAAACAAATTTCCCAGCAAGCCTGCCTTCTTAAACTTTTAGGACGAAAACAACAAAATTAAATAAATTGTGAATAGCCTAAGCCCATAAATCGTTTTTTATTTGCAATAGAACAGTTTTTTGGTCATTCCTATAGCATAAAGCAAATATATAAATAAATACAAAAAATGGCTATGACGTTAGACAACCGGAATAGAAAAGCAGAACCACTAAAAGTGTTATAGATACCTATAACACATAATTCAATTAGTTGGCATGAGTTAATCGTCATAATTATCCTGGTCATGATACCCATGGTGAAATCAAAGAACATCTACCAAGCGCTTCGTCAATCATATATCTTTTTTTTTTTGCCGCCGCAGCTTAAATAGCAGCAAAATAATGCACTCCTCTTTGGTGGCCATTCTGCAATCACCCGAAATGTCACCCTGGAATGTCAGCCGAAATGTCACCAGTAACGCTGCTACCCCCTATTGTGTGAGCAGTTTATTGCATTTCACATATCGCCCGTGCGGCTTGCGTACGCTGAGTACACTATGAAAGTGAGTGCGTTACTTGCATCGCTTGCTTGCGTGACTCGCGTCGACTCTGAACCCAGCCTTACTGCAGCTGCTGGGCCCTGAACTACCCACCTCACAAGGAAGACACTTCAGCCACAAGGTCAGTGGTCACAAATGCAAAATCTACAATCCTGTGGGTTTTTATTGCAACTGTAATCTGCTTCACCTGACTCTAATTAACAGCTAAATGGGATCTCCAGCTTTCTGAGTGCAGTATGTTTTAATATAATTGTAGTAATGACCTACAGAATCGTAAACTTCTGGGAAAAAGGGTTCACGACAACTGCTCTAGCCCAGTTGGGCCACACCTCACAATAATGGAAACTACTAATACCTGTGTAGATCTTTCTGTTTTGTTTGGAATAAAACAGTATGGCTTTCTTCTAAAAGTGGTAGAGTGAGATAACTGATCTTTAAAAGAGTTTTTTGAGCTTGCGACTCTTTACAGTTTCGATGACGGACCCCTCCCCTTCCTGGGACCCAAAGCCAGTGTCCTGGGAACCGCTGCTGTTGGTTGGAGATGGGGTATTGTCTCCTGCAACTTTCTCGTCCGTCTTCACCTTGACACCATCAGTCTTTTTCTCCTCATCATTCACATCATCTGTCTTGTCATCTTCCACCTTCACTCTTTCATTCTTTAGTTGTGTATTCACACCAACAGTCTGTTTGTCCTCTGCCTTTACCCCATCTGTTTTCACTACATTTGCCTCCATCTCATCTGTCTTCTCCTGTGCTGTCACATCATCATTCTTCTTCTCCTCTATTTTCACCCCATCTGTGTTTCTCTCCTCTGGTTTCTCTTGCTGTAGTTTTCCATTCTCCACCCCATCATCATTTTTCTCATTTACCTTAGTGCCATCACTCTTTACCTCCATCTTCTCTAGTTCCATCTCTCCTTTCTCCAGATCTCTCTTGCAGGTCCCCCCTGCTTTCACATCATCCTCTCTCCACTCCTCCCCCTCTCCCTGCTCTGCCTTTCTGCCCAGCCCTGCTCTCCCTTCCTCCATCCTGGTCTCATCCTCCACCCTCAACTGTTCTTTCTCCCCACTCTTCCTCCCCTCCACTTCCTCCTTCTCATCCTCCCCTCCCCCATCCTTCCCCTCCTTGGAGTCTCCTGCCTCGTCTCTCTGGTGGACAGTGACATGCTGGGAAACGAGGTCGCTCTCTGCTGCCGACATACCCTCAAATCCGCGGAAGTTGTTCTTCGCCCCCATGATGTACCGACCCAGTATGGAGGACCCCTGGGTCTCCGAGCCCCCCTGGACGACCCGATTGCTCACATTCTGGTGAATCTGCTTCATCTCAGTGTGGAGCCGGCCCACTAACTTACTCAGCTCCGTGATCCGATTCCCCACATCTGTGGGTGAGAAGAAAAGATTTAGAACCACGGTGACTAAAAGCAAGGCTTTAGACCACAGTGACTTTGCGTGTAGAAAAGCTCTACATTTGTAATTTATATTCTGCGAGCGAGACAAACCAGTGCATTTTTTGAAATATCTTCAGGCCTTTTTCCATGATTATTTCCCAAGACAATTCAGTGGGACAGGAATAATAGGAATAACATTCAACAAAGATTAATGTCCAGATTAGAACCTCCAATTCTGTGTGGATAGTGGATAGTGCTCAACAGGCTGGATCACAAAGATACCCAAACCAATGACTTAATTTTTTGAGTGACAAATGAACTGAAATACAACACAACTGGATGCTTGTTTGATTAGGCTATATAATATTTTCCTGTGTTGACGTCCATTTCTGATGTGGCTTAACAACACTGACCAAAATTGGCCTGTATCGACCCGCACTGGCCAAAATTGGCCTACTCTGCCTCGTAAGTGCCCACATTCATTGACACACTGTCATAAAACCAATCAACTTTGAGACCCATAGCGCTGAAGACCCACCTTTGCGCTTGGTCTCCTCAAACTCCCGACGAGCCGATTCAATGTAGCGCTGCACCAGAGCTTTGATCACCTGCTGTCTGTATGGCACACGCCCCTCTCCCGGACCCCCAAACTCACCAGGGGCCCCGTTTGACTGGAGGGGGATGGGAGAGAGGGAGTGAAAGCAGGGGTAGGAAAAGGAGAAAGGGAGGGAGAAAGGAAGTGGGCAAGAGAGGAAGGGGAGAGAGAAGAATGATATGGAGGGAAATCAATAAATTGGTTGCCATTTCACTGGCAGCTCAAACGTGGAATCCTCAATATCATGTTCAAAACATTGTTGATAATAATGAACAACCAACATAGCATAATGATGACTACTGGTCACTTAGCTCAACAATGCACGCAATTTTCCCACAACAATAGGGAAAACTTGAATTGCACCAGATTTCTGGTCCTATGAATTCCAAATGAGCTCTGTATTTGCAATGTACTTTACATGCATGCATTATAGTTTCACATACATTATGAATATCACACAGGTTAAAATATTTTAACATGCATTACCTTCCACAATCTAGAGAACAACTTTAGAATCACGAGCCAAAGTTACAATTTTGGCTATTACTATACTGCGGTGAGTGTAACCAGCAAGACGAGAGTTACTCACCATGGAGGCGATAGGGGGATAGTCATTGGTCGTGTCACAGGTACAACAGCAGCAGATTCTACGGAAAATGCCCCTTGAATGCCAAGCAACACATGAGATTAGTGTTGACCCACTTGTCAGGTTCATGATTGTATGGTAGTATCACTCACACAAACACACGTCTGTGTAATTGCATACAGAGCCTTCGCTAGTTGGGTGAACGACGACGATTCTCAGTGACCATAGCTTAAGGGAGCGGCTGAATGATGGCAGATAGCAACATTTTTACAAGCGGGCCAAAATTCCTAGTCTCTCCCTTGCACACAGACATGGAAACAGATACAGACACACAAATACAGTGCCCAACCTGATCAGGTAGAAGAAGGCTTTGGGAGAGGGGATGATGTTGAAGGGGACTGGCATGGTGAGACCCTCTCTGAAGTAGCTCAGGTAGAGTTTTGAGCGAGCGAACTTCCACTCCACATCTGCGTCATTCTGAGCACAAAATTACAAGCGATAATGAGGTTTGGTGATGTAGGTAGTCTGGTCTTTGAGTCCCTGTCTGATGATGACCGACACTCAGGCTTGGCGGTGGTGTTACAGTAGAATGGATCAGGTCTGGAATAATGACAGATTTTGAGTCTTGGCGGTGGTTAGAGTGGTTATAGAGTTCCAACGTAATAACAATAGATATTTGAGCCATATGGGTTATTAAAGTCTGGTGTAATTTCTGTAACACAGGTAGGCTTGACGATGATGGTAAAGTAAGTTCCTGTGTGTTTATAATAACATAACAGATATTTTGGCATGGTGGCGGTGGTAGAGCAGCTGTGGAATCCCAGTGTGATAATGATGGATGCAGATGTTCTCACCAGTTTGTGATCTCATGATCAGACTGCAATCAAACTGCTATATGCTCCCTCCAGGATTCTTAAAACATTCTACATTCAGAAAATTTGTGTTCCTCTCGATGCTTTTTCCCAAAAGCATAGATGCTAACTAAGTTAGCAACTTAAATAGTTCATCCGTTTACAGTCAATGGGCCCTACTATGCAAGTTGGATCTGTGATTTTGGGAAGCGCACCCCAGACTGGTTCAGAAAATCCTACATGTGAACCACACCAGTCTTGGGCTCACCTCGATCTTCTGGAAGGAGTTGGTGATCATAGCAATGAGCATGTTGAGGAGCACAATGACGATGACCAGGGTAAAGATCCCGTAGAGCACCCGACCCACAAACTCAGCCAGCACGAACTCGGGCATGTCAACATAGTCTTGGTTGCCCACACCAAACATGGTCCAGAAGAGGAAGTCAAATGTCTCGTTGAACCTTGCCAGAGTAGAAAGAAACAGGGAGTACCAACCAGAATATCAGCGCCCCAGCAAAAGATGAAGTTCTGCCCCTAATTTTTCACCGAGTAATATTCCCATTAGCGAATATTTCAGCTTGAGAGCATTGTACATTATCAGATTTAAGTAATGTCAATTCAACCTGAACATCTGCAGTGTTTGACAGTCTGTTTGAATTCCTGGTGCAGTTTTAACTCACATGTTGTGAACGATCAACTACACTTAAATTCAATCAACACTTGGAATCAACTGAAATTCAATGGAAAAGCTAGTGACTTTCGCAACATTACAGGGATTTTTGAATTTCTGAATTTGAATGGTGGTTAAATCACTAGGTTGACCATGGTCCTGGCCTCATCTCATGTCCTGTGAATAACCCATTAATTTAAATTTCCATACTTTCCCAGGTGAGGAGAGATGATATAAGGTACGTAGATGTTGTTGATTCCACACAGGAACGCTGTTCCAATGATCATCAAGATGAACATGAACCTGGAGATGACAAAAGAGAGATCCTTCAATCAAATGAGATGGAGCGCCTTCCAAAAATTAGTTTCTACTAAACCAGGAAATGAGGCTCTTTCCATAAATGCAAGGATTAATTTTATAACATCCAATGCACAATATAACAAATTATTTGCCTGGGCTCATTTCTGCCTCCAAGATTTATTTTCGAAGCCTCAGGCTTCTATCTTACACCCAACGCAAAGTGTAAGATGCGTATTTTTGCAACTTTCCGACCAGCACAAAAATTATTAACCCCTACAGCGTCCAGTCTGTCTAAGTAGGGAATGCATTTGCACCAAATTGAGCGCCCATGGGCGTGTTGGTCTTGAGAGCCATTCCACAAGAGATTGACGTTTGGTGCGCAGTTGACCCCCCTGGAATTGAATGAAACTTGGCACATAGGTAGATATGGGTGTCTTACAGCAAAAGCCAAATTTTTAGGTCCGTATTTCACTTTGCCTGCCGATAGTGCCACCTGGAAGCCACTTAAGTGGCTCAGTTTTGCTTTTGACACCACATTTTACATCAACTATCATGACTTAAGGGTACACAGTACCAAATATGTTATACTTGTATCATGACCTGTGACACTTCAAGTCCGGTTATACTTCAGCACCACATCAGCGCCAAGCTGGGTATCTACGTTATCGAGCCAGAATTATTTGAGAAATAAGAATAAAAATTGAAAATGGGAATGGGAATAAAATAATACCCCAGACATATACCAAACTAGAATGCTTTATTATGTGCTTGCACACAACAAGACGATCATTTTCAGTGAATAGTACTTTGGTATCTTGTTGTGTTTGTGCAATGGACGGCCAGAAAGACGGTTGAAATTCATTTTTGGTGCATGTTTGTGGTACATTTTCTCTGTAACCCAGATTTGTACTGTGAGGGTAAATGCTGTTTGTTGTGCTTTTGGAACTCTATTTTCAGGAATGCCAAGCTTTTCTTTGGTAGTATCTGCACTTTCAAGCTAGACGGAGCCAAAGTTGGAGGAAAACTCAAAATGGTTCATTTCATAACAGATTGTGCCTGTGTTTAGGTGGCATTATTTTGTTTAGCCAGCAAGACTGAGATCTGAAATTCACTGCATACATAGTACGTTTGGGGTACATTACAGCATTAGTAAAATCTCAATGGTAGTCTTTTCAGTGTAGATGATTTTAAACATCAAAAGTTGGAAAAATTCGCCTCCAGGGGGCACTGTGGGCTGGATGCAAGTACTGGCCATCTCCAGCACAGTACCAAAGAAATTCTTTTTGAATTGTGATGCACACAGCTAGTTTTCTCTGAAAATGAAGAGTTTAGCTTGGTACTATGCTGGGTGGATAGCTATCTGACCAAAGGTGGTGCTCTAAAGAACTAATGTTCTTCCGACCTAACATTCCATATTCCCAGACATATACCAAAGTTCTGTCTTTTGACATATATAAAGCACATGCACAGTTATGCATAAAATTTGTAATCTCTTTCGTATAAAGCTGGGTTGGTTGTAAATTGGAAAAGAATGTTGGCGGTGATTGTAGCATTGTGTCAACGTGCAAGACTTTTACCAGTAGTCAGTACAGTGTACAGTTTTGTAGTGTTGGTGAGTTTCAGAAAATAACAAATTCTCTGCATTTTTGCATTACTATTTGAATCGGAGAGCAGGCTTCAGTGTTAATTCTAGGATTTCCCTAGGGTATGGTGCTTGGGTATGAAAAAGGGCACAGCAGTCGCATCTAGCAAGTGGTTGTCCTGATAAAGGGCACAGAGGTCCGAGCAAGCAAGCGGCACCCTGCCAAGAAAAGGGCAGTTCATTTGTAGTGGTAACTTGCATGCCTTCATTCCTAACACCTGCCCATGATGCCTAGCCTACGAGATGCCCGCTGGTTGGGAGGGCGGGGTTTCTTTTACAGACTTCCCATTTCTGTGCGTACCAAGCCATGGGTGTTGCCGCAACTGTTGTGCCATATAGGCTGCAGCCCACTATTTAATTCAGAGACTGACAAGCTCACTATCAATGGCTTGTAAGCAGCCCTGTAGAGACCCAGGATGCAGTGTAGTAGGGCTTGCCTCGGGCTCAACTGGCTCAGTGGGTAACATCGACCCGGATCCAACAAAGAAGGCCATGGATGGCTGCTCAGAGCCAAGGCCAAGGAGCACTGCTGGTGCGCACCACCAGGTGCCGCCAACCCACAATCGAATTCCAAAAACAGATTGACGGATAGAGCTAGTCACATGCTGTGTTGACATCATTTCGCTTTGGATAACATGAAAAGTATAAAACAGTTTTAACTTTTGTACTAGACATTCTGTCTTTATGTACACGATTGTGTGACAAAGATTTTTTTTTTTTTTAGAGTTCAAATTATGGACTTTTATTTTATGTAAGTGTACGTATACTGGTGACGCATGTCTGCGTACTTACGGTGGTATGCCTTTTACTTTAGTTCTTTTTTTGGCATTTAAAAATTTTGGACAGGTCATGTTTTATAACGTGCTGCATGTTTCTGATTGTGCTGTACCCGTACTTGGTAATAGCCCAAATATTGTGCGTTTGATAATGCTCACAGTCACCACCAGTTTACAACCAAACAAGCTTTATACCAAAGGGATTACAAATTTTATGTATAACTGCATGTGCTTCGTATATTTCAAAAGACAGAACTTTGGTATATGTCTGGGAATATGGAATGTTAGGTAGGTGGAACATTAGCTCTTTAGAGCGCCACCTTTAGTCAGAAAGCTATGTACCCAGCATAGTACCAAACCAAGCTCTTCACTTTCTGAGAAAACGAACTGCGTGTATCACAATTCAAAAAAAATTTCTTTGGTACATTGCTGGGGATGGCCAGTATTGCATCCAGCCCACAGTGCCCCCTGAAGGCAAATTTTTCTGACAGTTGATGTTTAAAATCATCTTCACTGAAAATACTACCATTGAGATTTTACTAATGCTGAAATGTACCCCAAAGGGACTATGTATCCAGAGAATTTCAGATCTCTATCTTGCTGGGTAAACAAAATAATGTTGCCTAAACATAGGCACAATCTGCTATGAAATGGTCCATTTTGAGTTTTCCTCCAACATTGGCTCCGTCTAGCTTGAAAGTGTAGATACTACCAAAGAAATTCTTGATATTCCTGAAAACAGAGCTCCAAAAGCACAACAAACAGCATTTATCATCATGGAACATATCTGGGTTACTGAGAAAATATACCGCAAACATGCACCAAAATCAATTTTGACCATCTTTCCAGCCATCCATTGCACTAACCAAGCAAGATACCAAGGGAATATTAACTGAAAATGATAGTTTTGTTGTGAGTAAACACATAATAAAGCATTCTTGATTGGTATATGTCTGGGATATTTTTTGGGATAGTCCCATTCCCATTTTCACTTTTTACCATGAATTCTCAAATAATTACAGCTCAATAACATAGTTACCCAGCTTGGCGCTGATGTGGTGCTAATGTCTATCCAGACTTGAAGTGTCACAGGTCATGATAAAAGCATCACACATCTTTTACTGTATACCCTTAAGTCATAATAATTGATGTAAAAATATAGTGTCAAAAGCAAAACTGAGCCACTTTAGTGGCTTCCAGGTAGCGCCACCGGCAGACTTCTTGAGATACGGACCTAAAAATTTGGCTTTTTCTGTGAGACTACCATATCTACCTATCTGCCAAGTTTCATTCAATTCCAGGGGGGTCAACTCCTCAACTTCTTCAAAAAGTGCCATTTTCTCATGGAATGGCTCTTAAATAAGGTGTGGTCAAGCGCATTGCTATCTCGAGTCCGCAAAAAGCTATCGCGCTATTGACCAACAAAAACCTGGTCTAAAGTCAGTTTTTGACTGCATTTCAGTGCGGATAGTCAAGATTGTATGAGGCGTCTTTGTAGGCGAGTCCGCAATGCACATACACTCTGCTTGCTACATATTATGCATGCAGGGATGAGCAGCAGCACTCACTCATGCAACCGATTAAAAATAAAGAGATTACGATGCAAAAGATTTCATCAAGATATTTTAAAAATGCATGTCAGAATGGTTGGTGCGACCGATGTCCGCACATCAGGGCATGTGGTGATACAGGCTATTTAATTCGTAAGTGAACCCATTCCATCAGGTAATCTGCCATTCAACATGTGATGTTATGCATGAATTCTTCTGGATAAAGCCACAACTTCTAGATATTGGCGAGCTCTGTCATTCCTGTTGTTCTCCAGAAGATCCTTCCTGGAGGAGTGGGTATTCAGGGACATTGGTTAGCCTACGTATTCATTACATGACACATCATCTAAAAAAGCGTGTAGATTTTCTTTCCATCTCACAAAACACAAGCTGTCACAGAACAAATGTTTGAAGTGGTGAAAATGCGCTGGATAAGTCGTGCATGGGACGACTCATTATCCTCAGTTATCTAAAAAATAAATTTTGAATCCGACCTGATTCATTAATACAGTGCCTGCAACCCATCTGTCTCGCATCTATTATCAAATACAAAACCCCACATTTAATTTGAAATATCTTCATTATTATTGACATTTTAGCTGAAAAACGAAATGGCCACAAAAAACAACCAGTTAGTAGCAGCAAAGGCAACGGAGACATTATCACCGTCTATAATTAATCCAAATTTCTTTCATGTATCTGACTTAACCTTCAATCGTCAGCCGATTGGAAGCAAGTTCTTTTCACTCCTGTTGGATATTATTCAAGGGGTTACGGTGGCGTAATCAAAATAAGATTATTTTTGTCTCTTTCTCACTGGCTGTTTTTCTCACTCGTTTTAATTTCTGTCGGTCGTTTCCCACTAGTGTGTAAATATTTTTTTACCCGTGACCCTGAATTAATATCTTTTTTTTGTTGTTTGCTTGTTTTATCCACAAGTTGTAATGCAATGTGAAGTTCAAATGCAGCCCCGGAAATTCACTATGATGATTTTTAACATCAGGATATGAATAAAACAATTTTGAACAATATTTTAAAAATGTTTTTATTACATTTTTGGAGATTACGGTGTTCTGGTTTCCATACTTTAAGTAATGGTTTACTCTAGCACTTCGCAGACCCTTTCATCTGCAGCAAACACTTTTTTCCCCCCTGCTACTTGGCAAGTACACCCTAATAATAGCAGTTCGCAAAGGTGCAAGGGCATCTGGCTTTTGAAGGACTTGGGAGATGACACTCTGTTTGGCTTATTTTGTGTTACGCCCTAAACATTGATTGTTTAACCCACCTTTAAACAATCAAAACTGGATTTGGATATGCCCTAAATGCACTTGTGCCACGCGCTTCAGACTGTGCACTTCGATAGTTCAAATAGGGCCCTCAGTGTTAAGGGTCAATAAATGGACGGCCCTAAAGTAGGGGTTCCCCAAACCCCAAAGTCTGTTGGTTTCTGATGCCACATTATAACCAGGAAGAGATCAAGCTGAGCTGAACTATCATTATAACCAGCTACTTTAATTGATTAACAAATTGTTCAGTAATGACACAGTTGCTTGATGGAGACTGAACTGGTTGGTGGTTCAATCCCCAAGGAAGCTCCAATAAGATCTGAACAAGGCCCTTAAGGCCTTATTGCACCGCGGGGATTATCCTAATTCTAAATGAGTGTAAATAACAGGATAAAAGCAGCTGCTAAATAAATATAATGTAGCAAAAATAGGACCAAGGGTCCTGTAGCTTACCGGCAAGCAGTCTTACAGCGATGATACAAGTTATGAAAATTTCATGTGAAGTTTGACATTTGAATCAATGAAAATCAATGTCAAGGTCACTAAATAAAAGTTCACATACATTTATAAGACCCTCTGTAATACAATCCTAAGCTCTGAAGCAGTTTTGGTGATACAAGTCATTGAAAATTCAATATGTCAATTGTGAACTTTAAAGGTCACAAAAGGTAAAGTATAGGTCAGTAAATGGACTTCAAATACAACTTTCTAAATGTCTCTACACAAACCTTGGCTCAATCTGTGACCATTTTGGTGATAGAAGTCATTGTAATTTCACTGTCGAGTTTGAACCTCTAAGGTCACTGACAGTCAAGTTGAATGTCAACACATGAAAGTTCATATGTGACTTCCTAGATGTCAGTAACACAAACCTAGGCTCCATCTGTAACCATTTTAGTGATACAAGTCACTGAATCTTCCCTAGGTCGCATTTGACCTTCGAAGGTCAATATGAAGGTCACCAAATGAAAGCTCATATATGACTTCCTATACATATCTAATAGAAACCTAGGCTCCATCTGTGACCTTTTTGGAAGTACAAGTCATTGTAATTGTATTATGTCAAGTTTGACCTTCAAAGGTCACCAAGTCAAGTTGAATGTCACCAAATTAAAGTTCATGTGTGACTTCCTTTAAGTCTGATACAAGCTTAGGCTCTAACGGTGACCTTTTTAGTGATACAAGTCATAGAATTTTCACTTGGTCAAGTCTGACCTTCAAAGGTCAATATGAAGGTCACCAAATGGAAGTTCATATTTGACTTCCTATATGTCTCCAATACAAACCTACACTCCATCTGTAACGATTTTGATGATATAAGTCATTGAAATTTCACTGTAAAGTTTGGCCGTTGAAGGTTACTGAAGGTCAGGTTCAGGGTCACCAAATGAAACTTCATACATAACTTCCTACATGCCCACAATACAAAGCTCTATCTATAATAGTTTTGGTGATAGAAGTCATTATAATTTTGCTATGTGAAGTTTGACCTTCAAAGGTCACCCAAGGTCAAGTTCAAGGCCACCAAAAGAAATTTCACATATGCCCCTATAAGTGTTTAATACACATATGTTCCCAATCTTTAATATTTTCAAGCCTAGAAGCCTTTTTGTAACATTTTGCTTTGACCTCAAGTTTGACCTTTCAAGGTCATCTTTAACATAGCCAATGTATAGGTCATATATGACTTCCTATATGTCGATAATACAAATTTAACCTCTATCTGCAACCATTTGGCCTCCACAGGCCATCTTGCTTATTCATAAAGTACAGCGCCCTCACTAGACCCACTTCAGTCCATTCAATAAAAATGGCCCTTGCACTGTACATTGACGGTACCAAGGGAAGTTGATTGCCTGATTTAGAAAAAAAATTTATCACGCGGTTTTTGAGAAATAATTTTTTGAAATTTCAAATCCTATCTTTTAACATTGATAATATTTTCCTTGACCTCAAGTTTGACCTTTCAAAGTCATCTGAGGTCAACTTCAACATAGCCAATGTAAAGGTCAAATATGACTTCCTATATGTCAATAATACAAACTTAATCTCTGTCTGCAACCATTAGGCCTCCACAGCCCATCTTGCTTATTCATAAAGTACAGCGCCCCCACTAGACCCACTTCCGTCGATTCAATCAAAGTGGCGCTCGCACTGTACATTGACGGTACCAAGGGAAGTTGATTGCCCGATTTAGAGAAAAATTTATCAAGCGGTTTTTGAGAAATAATTTCTTGAAATTTCAAGTCCTATCTTTTAACATTGATAGTGTTTTCCTTGACCTCAAGTTTGACCTTCCAAAGTCATCTGAGTTCAACTTTAACATAGCCAACGTATAGGTCATATATGACTTCCTATATGTCGATAATACAAACTTCATCTCTATCTGCAACCATTTGGCCTCCACAGGCCATCTTGCTTATTCATAAAGTACAGCGCCCCCACTAGACCCACTTCAGTCTATTCAATCAAAATGGCCCTTGCACTGTACATTGACGGTACCAAGGTAAGTTGATTGCCAGATTTAGAAAAAAATTTATAGTTTTTGAGAAATTATTTTTTTAAATTTCTCAGTCCTATCTTTAACATTGGAGCCAAAATTTCAAGGCCCATAAAACGGACAAAAATGATTCAATCAAAAATCCGAGAAAAACCTCTGGAGATATGGTCTAGTAGTATGTTATTGCAAATTTACACGAAAATTCATCAGGCCAAAAAAAATGAAAAAAATGTTCCGGACAACGGACGCCACACCACGACAATAGCTTATCGGCCCATAGGGCCAGTAAGCTAAAAACCAGCAAAACCTGCTGCTCTCCTGATCTAGTTCTGGAGGATTCAGTAGTTCTCCAAGCCTAGGTTTGAGAGCCCCAGGTGGTGGTTTTTGGGGGTTCCCTTCTCTTACCTCATCATGTCATCGATCATTTTGCCAATGGAGATCTGCAGAGTCCCCAGCGACTCCTGGGCAGGGAGTATGTAGGCCAGCCGCGTGAAGCTCAGCATGCTGGTCACAGCAAACAACACCTCTGCGATCAGCTGTGGGTCCTCCTGTCGCCAGTCCTGACGAGCTGCAGGGGGCAGCAGTGAGCTGATCAATTTACATTAACTTCAAGCACGTACATGCAAAACGTGGTACTCCGAACAGTGATGCAAGACAGAGATATGGCAACATGTAAAACGAGCATTAGTATTCATTGAAATACATATTATTGTTCATGTTGTAAATCCTTTAAGCTATAAGAATACAAATGTGTGACTAGAATGCTCACAACTGGGAGTTCGAATGTGGATGAAACTATCAGTTCTGGTTATTGAAAGCAACAGACTTCCAGAATACTGAACTATTCCTAAAAACCTACTCTTTAAAGGGTTAAACAGTTATATAGCAACACATAATCCCAAAATATCATACTAATACAAAACAAGAGAGGTAAATCATCTGAATACAAGTAAAGAAGGGTCTGGAAGCCACCTGTCTGCAGGGGTCAAAGAAGCATGGTCACATAGTGAGATCATGGGTGACGTGGGATAGAAGGGGGATGGCAGCTAATAGTGCAGGTTATGTAGAGTTGTAAATCCAGAGTCCAAGTGAGAAAGTCCTCCCTAGAATTCTGTTCCTACCACCCTGATACGAACCATAGTGCTTCAGGCAAGAAGACCCTTGACTTTACCATCCCTGACAGTTACATAGGGAACAGCAGAGGCACTCGATGGCTAACCCCTTCCAGAACCTTCTCTCACCGCTCTGGGTAAAGTAGGTGCACTCGTCGGTTGAGTCAGGTCCCTGGCAGACGACGTAGCCTTTAAGCATGATCAGAATCCGCAGGGCAAAGGAGGCCAGGTACATGCTCAGCACCATCATGTCCAGGCAGTTCCACCAGTCCAGGAAATAACTGCGCAGGCCCTCAATCCACACCTCTTTACACTCGAACCAGAAAAACCCTACAGAGAGCACAACTTTGTACATTTGCCTCAGAAAAATTGGAGGGACAATTCCTTCTTACACTTGACAAAGAAAAATCCTGCAACACACTTGCACAACGAAAACCCAGGAGAGAATGTTCCTACAGCAGCTGGGTTGAGTAGAAGTATAACTGATGCAGTAGTAATATTAGCAATGGAGGTTATAGTGGCAGTAACAGTAGTGATGTAGTACTTTAGTAACATAGCGGTAGAAGCATAGTTGTCCTAAAATGGTTGTGGAGGAGTAGCTGATGAGTATGGGGCACCGTTTGTAAAATAGGGTGCGTTGTTTTATACCGTACAGTTGTTGCATATTTAGCGTCAAAAACCAGGATAAAAGATTGTTGCCATTTTAAACCATCTCTTTTTCACACATTTACGCACAAATATGTGTAAATTGGTGTAGAAAAGGTGATATCGTTTTTTGTAGTATAACTTTTTGTAGAAGGAAAAAGAGGACATTAAATACTAAATCTAAACGTTAAATCTAAATCAAATTGCTAAATATAAATCCACATTATATATATAATTATATAAATAATTATCCCCCGCCACAAAAAGTGGGAGGGGGATATAGGTTTGAGCTCCGTCCTTGCGTCTGTCCGTCCGTCCGAGATAAAGGGGACAGCTTTTCTCAGAAACTATTAGAGATAGGACAAACAAATTTGGTGTGTAGCTTGAGACCATAAAGGCCTTGATGGAGTTCGAAAATGAGATGCGCGCGATTACTTTTCCCGGAGTTATTGCCCTTGATCCGTATTTTTGGACTCCGTCCATGGTATCTCTAAAAGGGACAGCTTTTCTCAGAAACTATTTGAGATGGGATAACCAAATTTGGTGCGTAGCTTAAGACCATAAAGACCCTGATGGAGTTCGAAAATAAGAAGCACACGATTATTTTCTACACAGTTATTGCCCTTGTGGCATTTTTGGGAGCCTCTGTTCATAGTATCTTTAAAGAAGACTTTTTGGCGGGGATGTTGTTGACCATGTCTACTTGTTTAGGATTTAGATTTAAGATTTAAGGTTTGGACTTAACCTGTTCGCCAGTAGATGGCACTGTTAGTTTAGCATTGCTGTTCTGTGGGTCGTACATGACTTGAGCGTGAAGACAGCTCGAGCGAGTAGTCAACAGTGCGCTAGCGAGAAATGGCGACGGGTATAAGCCAAGATTTGGCAACAGCCGTACAGATGGCTGTTTCCTTAGGTGTATGGGCAGCGATATCTTTTTCCGTACCGTTAATGCGTCGCTACTCTGGAATTCTGGTCCCCCCACTGCACTTTCGTCCCATAATCGCGTCAATTTGCGTCTTGATTATGCCGACAAAATAAGGCTACACAGTTTGCGTACTGTCTTACTTGCTAGGGAGCTGGTTGGCTATCTAGCTAGCAAACTAAAGTGATGTCGAACTGAATAATGTTATAGCTAGCGCGCCAATGTATTTGGCTGCATAGCCAACTGGCTAGCGAGCTAAAAAGGCTACAGTTCACTTTCAATGATCGAAGTATTCTCAGAAATAATTACGCCGACAAAATAAGCCTACAGTTTGCCTGCACTGTCATACTCGCTAGCGAGCTAGTTGGCTACCTAGCTAAAGTGATATCGAACTGTATAATTATAATAACCGGTTACAGCATTTTTGTGTTTGACAAGTGCTTATGGTGTCCTTTTCGCAGGCTGCAATTTTTTTTCTGAACCGTTAACACATCACAATTTCTAGGACCAAGAGGGGAAAAAACGTCCCCCAAAAAGAAAACACTTCCATTGCCCCTGATAATCCAATGTGAATAAAGCTGAGCACTACAGATTTTCATAATTGAAGAGATGATAATGATTCCCAGTGACAGTTACTGTGAATGCCCTCCTGAAATTAGCAAAGTTGGGATGTTAAATACATTGGCATGTAAGCAATAACATTATAGATTTCGATGTCACTTCATCTTGATAACTAGACAGACAAATAGCTCGCTCGCGAGTATTCCACTGTAAGCGAACTGAAGCCTTTTTAGCTCGCTAGCCAATTGGCTATGCAGCTAAATACATTGGCGCGCTAGCTATAACATTATACAGTTCGACATCACTTTAGTTTGCTAGCGAGTAAGACAGTACACTAACTGTAGCCTTATTTTGTCGGCGTAATCAAGACGCAAACTGACGCGATTATGGGACGAAAGTGAAGTGGGGGGACCATTAACGGTACGGGAAAAGATATCGCTGCCCGTACACCTAAGGAAACAGCCATCTGTACGGCTGTTGCCAAGTCTCGGCTTATACCCGTCGCCATTCTCGCTAGCGTGCTGTTGACTACTCGCTCGAGCTGTCTTCACGCTTAAGTCATGTACGACCCACAGAACAGCAATGCTAAACTGACAGTGCCATCTAGTGGCGAACAGTTTAAATCTAAACCTTAAATCTTAAATCTAAATCCTAAATCCTTATATATATATATATATATATATATAAATATATATATTTATATTATATATATATAAAATTTAGATTTAATTTGATTTATTTATTTTAACGTTTAGATTTAGTATTTAATGTCCTCTTTTTCCTTCCACAAAAAGTTACACTACAAAAAACGATATCACCTTTTCTACGCCAATTTACGCATATTTGCGCGTAAATGTGTGAAAAAGAGACGGTTTAAAATGGCAACAATCTTTTATCCCGGTTTTTGACGCTAAATGAGCAAAAACTGCACAGTACAAAACAACACACCCTATTTTGCAAACGGCGCCCCATAGATGAGAAGTAGTGATTTAACAATAATGATATTTGTACTTAGACCACTGGCTGTAGAAAGAATGCTGAAAGTCGTTTGCATTTTATATTAAAGTTTAAACGGTAACATAAATGAAGAATCAGTCTTCAAAACTATCAAGGATGAAGAAACAAAGCCAAATATGCTTATTTGATTTTGGTCTTTATCGTGGGTGGAGGAGGGAAGAGTTGTTTAATACAGTTATGATCCAAACTGTGGTCCGGCCCAAATGTTTGATCTTTAAAGGCTAGTATATGTAGATGGGTCAGTAGTTTGATCCAAAAATTGAATGATGAACACAAAGTATTCTTGGCGTGTGTCATCATACATAAAAAACCATTCAAGTGCTGCCCGAAGAATGTTCCAGAAGCAGACTCACCCACCACCCAGACCATATGGAAGGAGCTGTGTAACATGTTCTGCTGGCGAGAGGCGAAAGTGGTGCGGTAAATCTCCATGGTGATGGACTCGCCCAATAAAGTGATGAGAAACCACAGGTAAGAAGCAGAGTGCAGGAGAAATTTTATCACAGGGATCTTTAGGGTCTTTCCTATCTGTTGGAAATTCAGGAAAAGGACCATAACTCACCATATTTCGAAAAAGTGACCTGCTCTTTGATTTCCGTAAAAATGACAGTGTAGCATAACATAACAGAATATAGTGTAGCGTAGCTCGACGTATCTACATAGCATGACGTGATGTCACATGATTGCATGGCACTGCATGACATAACACAGCATAACATAGCATGACATTACATTCAGTATAATAATGATTACAAGAATAGACCTAAATGCCTACCATTTGCCAACTACTCCTGTCTATTTTGTTATTCTCTTTCATTCACTGTTTGATGTTTACAATTTGATTTTCAAGTGTGCTTTTAGGTTACTTTGTGTTTTATATCCAGCTCCTTTCCCAAAAGATTTCAATTTCAATAGGGTACTAATAGTTAATAAAATTAAAACAAAAAGAAACCACACCGATGAACAGTGCACATTTGTTTACAGCACAAATTGGCTTAATATTAAATGCATTGTATGGAGTTTCCATTAAAACAGACACAAAAACTGGGATTCAATCAATATCTATTCTTAAATTGGAATGACAATTTAAATTCTGTAAAAATAATGCAGCACTGAGTGAGTTGACCCTAAGAATGTTACTGAAGAGAAAAATAATGAGGACTGCATTAAATGTAGCACTGAAATGATAAAGCCATTACCATTTTATGCAGTTTTAGAATGGCTTATTTTCTGACTATCAACAACACTGCACAATGAATTGTTCTTGCAACACAGTACATTTACGCACTTTTTCATTGATGAATAAATCAATATTAGAACAATTTTATTTACCTTATTTAGTTTCAGTGAATTTCAATTCATTTATATTAATTTCAATCACCTGCTTTGTTCAAGATATAAAGCATGTATGATGAATTAGTCTGTCCTAATGAATACACGTGCTCATGTTAAGTCATAATTAGTAAATGCGATCTCTCTGTAAAGAGTTTCTAGATGGGACAGTTGGCCTGAAAGCTCTCAAACCTTAGACTTTGGTGCAATCCAGTAGATGAGGCAGAGCACGGGCATGGTGAGGAAGATGCTGATGGATACCAGTAGCTTCCAGGCTGTCCTGCTCCCTCTCCATCCTGTCAGATTACCACACCAGATGGAAGACAGGACCTGCTGGCAAATGGGGTGTGCAACAAACTGGGGGTGGTGGGGGTGGGTGTGCGGGAGGGAGGCACAAAAATTAGCACAGTCACGTCAGTGTCGCGTTTTGAGAGGCTCTGCCCGAGCAGTCTGTGTGTACAAATATACTCTAATATACAGCTTTGCTGTGAATGCTCAACATACCCCATCCCCACAAGCCCATCCGGGGAATCTATGATAAAATCTTGAATTTCATAACAATCTTTCACTGCATTTTCTTGCAACAACCCTGACAACAACACATTCAGCAAAACAAGCAGTTCCTTAAACAACAGCCATGTTGCATTATATTACTCAACTTCTCCTTTTCCCATTTGTTTTTATGAAATAACTCTTGTAAAGAGGCCTGATTTCATTTTCGCTTTAACAACTAATTCAATGCCCTATTACCTCTTGAAGGTTTTACAGATGGCTTATCTGATACCTCATCTGTTTTGATTGTTTTTGACATCAAAGCCATCATCAATACATGTTTATAGCAGTAGTAAATGGCCAAGCATTTTGGGACATTCCAAGTAATATGGAGGTATGTAAATTACATTGATCAGGGTGCTAGTAGGTACTCACTGCATACCAATGTTAAAACTCTTTTTTTCTTCATAGGTGATGTCATATACAACGTACTTTGGGTTAACATTTGATACCGTTACCAATACCAAGTGAAAGTCAAGGCCCATGAGTCAGTGTATCATATGGGTTGCGATGAAAGTACTTTTAGTTTGACCTGACAAAGAAGCACTCTGGATGAAGACATTGGTTGTGGCCAACAGAAGATTAATGTTAACTTCTCTTGCTCTGGCACATGAAGATACAACCCCAATTCTGAAATAGTTGGGACAAAGTGTCAATTGTGAATAAAATCAAAATGCAATGACTTTTAGATCACATGAGCCAATAGATAACATTTCAAATGTTGAAACTGAGACATTTTACATTTTTACCCACAAAATGAGCTTATTTAAATTTTCGGGCAGCAGCAGGTCTAAAAAAAGTTGGGACTCAGGCAAAAAGGGCTGAAAAAAGCAATTAATATATAAGAGAATCAGCTGAAAGAACATTTAGCAAGTAATTAAGTTAACTGGCATCAGGTGTGTAACATGATTGGCCATAAAAGGGATGTCTTAGAGAGACTGAGTCTCTTAGAAGTAAAGATGGCCAGAGGCTCTCCAACCTGTGAAGGCTTGCATAAAAAAAATTGTGGAATACTTAAAAAACAATGTTCCTCAACGTCAAATTGCAAAGGCTATGAAGGTCTCATCATCGACTGTGCATAACATCATCAAAAGATTCAGAGAAACTGGAAAAATCTCTGTGCGTAAGGGACGAGGCCGAAGACCTTTACTGGATGCCCATGTTCTTCGGGCCCTCAGACGCCACTGCATCACTCACCGGCAAGATTCTGTCATTGACATTACTAAATGGGCCCAGGAATACTTAAAGAAACCACTCTCTGTGAACAGAGTCTGCATTGCCATCCACAGGTGCCACCTAAAACTCTATCATGCAAAAAGGAAGCCAATGTTGAGCATGATCCAGAAGCGCCCCCGTGTTCTGTGGGCCAAGGCTCATTTAAAATGAACTGAGGCAAAGTGGCAATGTGTCCTGTGGTCAGACGAGTCCAAATTTGACATTCTTGTTGGAAATCATGGGCGATGTGTCCTCCGGGCTAAAGAGGAGAAAGACCACCCGCCCTGTTATCAGCGTTCAGTTCAAAAGCCAGCATCTCGGATGGTATCGGGATGCATTAGTGCATATGGTGTGGGACACTTGCATGTTTTAAAAAGCACCATGAATGCTGAAAGGTGTATATATAAAGGTTTTAGAGCAACATATGCTCCCCTCCAGATGACATCTATTCCAGGGAAGGCCTTGTGTATTTCAGCAGAACAATGCAAAATCACGTACTGCAGCTATTACAACAGTATGGCTTCGTAGTAGAAGAGTCCTTGTGCTGAACTGGCCTGCCTGCAGTCCTGATCTTTCATCGATTGAGAATATTTGGTGCATAATTCAATGAAAAATCTGTCAAAGGAGACCCAAAACTCTCCAGCAGCTGGAAAACCTGCATTAAACAAGAGTGGGATCAAATTCCAATGGCTAAACTCAAGAAACTTGTCTGGTCAATGCCCAGACGCCTCCAGTGTTTTAAAAAGAAGAGGGGATGCTACACAATGGTAAACAGGCTGCTGTCCCAACTGTTTTGAGACCTGTAGCAGCCATCAAATTTGAAATGAGCTCATTTTGTGGATAAAATTGTAAAATTTCTCAGTTTCAACATTTGCTATGTTATCTCTGTTCTATTGTGAATAAAATACTGGCTGGCGTGATTTGAAAGTCATTGCGTTTTGATTTTATTCACAATTTACACTTTGTCCCAACTATTTCAGAATTGGGGTTGTATATCACCTGCTTCTGATTGCATTTGAGGACGAAGTGGCTCGAAATTTTTCCCGTTTCTACCTGAAGCTGATTGCAAGATAGATACTATCACTCTTTCTGTGGAAAGAGTTTGAACTATGGAAGGTGTTTACCTGTTTTTGGTTGTAGTTGACGGCTAGCCGGAGCCTGGACAGGTTTGGAATGCCCTCTTCAAAGGCTTGCTCATCCAGCTCATCCTCGCTGTCCTCTCCGTCCTCCCCGCAGTTGTTGAGTATGGTGGTGACCTCACTCTGGTTCCGGCACATTCCCAGCAGTTCTACTGCAAACTCCTGGCACAGCTCCTCCAGCCCCAGGTACTGCGGCTGGTTTTAAATTAAGATTAGGATTATAGTTAAGTAGTTGGTTCAGATAATGGTTCGATTTAGGTTATCTAAGGTTAGACATACAGTTCTGTTAAGGTTAGATTAAGGTATGTGTGATGTAGCTTCAGTGAAACACTGCAACTAGCAGACACAGAAGATTTATGTGACATCATCTTACAATATGGAAAAAAATATATTTTTCTAACTTTGAACCTACTTAAGGGGAAATTCAAGTAAAAATCTGAGTTTAAGGGGATAAAGTCACAGTTGAGTTCCATAAAGAACAGGGAAATTTTTATTTTAGGTCAGGTTGATGTCAGGGAGAGGGTCACATTCAGGTTTGATTAATGTTAGATTGCGACTCAAGTAATGTTTGTTGATCCCAATATATATTCTAAACCCTTATTCAAACCACAGCCCACACTGACCTTAATCTAATCTTTATCCTACATATAATCTTAGAATGAGTTACAGTTTGGTTGAGTTTCTGACAAGCTAGGTTAAAATGATGATCATGTATGATTAGATTTCATTGTTGTTGATTTGATGCCAGAGGTTCCAAAACTCGGTCCTGGAGACCTCCCGTATTTGCTGGTTTGCGTTCCAACCCACCGACAATGCCTGAATTAACAAATTGTAATTTTTTTCTTAATTGCTTTTCAGGCCAGAGAGAGGTTTCACCATTTTAAGCCGCTTTGACAAAAATGGTCATGCATTCCATGATGTTTAAAAGCCCTACATTTATATTGTACTTATTCCTAATAAGGAAGCCAAGCCAAGGTGGCAATAAGTTTTAAATGAACAAAATCGAGACGGCGATGAATCAATAACCTCCTGAACTTTCTGAATGCTTTTCCTAAAACCAATCACAAAAATAACACCAAACAGGACTCATCATAATTTGCTTTATGTTTGAAACATTAATCACCTTATAGTTAGTTTTAGTGAGCACGTCTGCAGTTTCAAAAATTAAAAGTCAGTTCAATTCATTCTACATTTCCAAGATTCACAATGTTCCTCTTTTTATGCAATAAAGTAATTTGCAATATCGTACAATTTTAACAGGCAGCTCTCAGCTGCTTTTTCTGCTTTTAGAATAGCCTTTTCTGACATAATGTGGCTTTAAATTGTAAATGATCCAAATGAGTATGGGTGGCTCAGTTGAGAAAAAATTAGCTAAATGCAGCTGGGACAAAAACCAGCATACACAGAGGGTCCCCAGGACCTAGTTTGGGAACCCCGGTTTTGAGATAATGGTTTGTGCTGGATTAGATCTGTGCTGCGTCTGAATAGTCAAAAAATTATGTCCTATCCACTAATTCTTAACCACTTTTCTGAAAACATCATGAAGTAAAGGAAAGGAGTAAAAGGGAATTCCTAACGGTTTACACAGACAATCGTGCTGCAAAAAGAATCTGAATGCATTTACACCAGGCAACGTGATCATATGTCCCCTGCCCTTCTTATACGTTTCCTCTCGCTATGGGCCAGATGAATGGTCATTGCCTTAAATATTGCTGCCGTGCGGAGTTGTGCGATAGCGTTATCTCCTTACTTTTCAAAAAAAAGGATGGTTCTGTGTACCCTAAGCTAAAGGAGGTAAATTAGGACACTTTACCTTAACATTTAAAGAATTCGAAAGCACTTATCATGACTGCCACATAATTATTTCCAAATCATTTTTTAGGAGTGAGGAACTTTCTTAGGCAGAAAAGACAATTTGGACGCAGCCCTGGTTCATGTTAATGCTGAGGTAAAGGATAGTCCTAGGTTTGATTAGGTTCATCATAACATCATGGTAAAGGTTAACGCCAGGCTAGACAAGGCAAATGTTAATGCTAAGGTAAAAGTTAGTGTTTGGTTACAATGGGCTAATGTTACTGCTAGGTTAGATTAGGTTGTTATCATTAGATTAGGTTAACATTAATGCTACAGCAAAGATTAGTGCTGGGTAAGACTCGTGTGATGTTTATGCTAAGATAAAGGTTAGTATTTAATAAGATTGTGCTAGTGTTAGCACTAGGTTAGATTTGGCTGATATTAATTAGGGTAATGCTACGGCAGAGATTAGCGGCAGGAAAGGTTCAAGTAATACTGGTGCTAATGGGTTCGCCTCACCTTGAACTCGGGCTCCTTCTTAGAGAGCTTCCGGAGCTCGCGGCTAAGCCTAAACGCTGAAAGCATGGCGTCCTCGGAGGTGATCGACAAGTAGGCGCGGCTTGCGATGCCGCGGTATGTGTTGATGCGGGAAAGTGAGAACTTCAGCAAATCATACTGGCGCCCATTTTTGCACTCAAGACAAGTGCATGAAATTCGGTGTGGCCGGGGGATCACGTGACCCTTCTGGCTGAGCATGGTGACAATCTCGTAAAGGTCCTTCTGGCACGCCAGGGTCAGTGGGGTCACACCGGGTGCAAATTGCGAGTCGTCAATGGAGTGGTCAAAAATCGCCAGCGAGAAGGAGCGAACATCCATCTTATTGCCCTTCTCTTGGTCCAGTCGGTCCAGGAGCTTCTTCACCACTCGCGGCTGGTTGGTGTCTACTGCCACCAGCAGGGCCTCGTGGATCTGCCGGAAATCGAACTTGACCCCCATGAGTAGGGCTTCCATGGTGTCCTCGGTGCCCAGACGGATGGCCAGATTGAGCGCTTCCCGCCATTGCCGATCCTCTGAGTCATCAAGTTGGCGGATAATGCCATCGCCTGTCTTCAGCAGTCCGTTCACCAGGACTGCGCTCCCCTCCTGGATTGCCGAAATCAGCTCCGGCGGGAAGCGTAGTTTCTTGTTCACAATCTCGCGCCATTGCTCTGGCTGTGGAGAGACTCAGCCTATTACTGCTATGCAAATAATCTATCCGATATCTAACCGGCTTACTCCCGGGCCAGGTTTCAGGCGGCCAGGAGCCTATGCCAGTATCAAGTGGGAGAGAGGCAGGAACACATTCAGTACAGTTCACCAACCCCTTGCAGAGAGCACATAGTATACCGGACAAAGAAAATTAGGGATCACCCCAATTTTCGAATTTGAAATATTTGATAGTTCAAATTATGTTCCATATCATATTTCAATATTAAAAATCAGAGTGATCCCTAACTTTCTTTGTCCAGTATAATTCACTCACACACTCATACCTATGGGCAATTTAGAGTCTCCAATTAGCCTGACATGCATGGCTTTAGAATGTAAGAGGAAACCGCAGAATGCAGAGAAAACACCCATGATCACACAAAGAACATGCAAACTCCACACAGAAAGGCTCCTGGCCACCCACAGTGCCTCTGTGCAGCCTCAATAATGCAGTATACTACAACAATATATGAAGAGTTTGTTTCCAAAATGCAATAAGTGCCAAAATGACAAAAATTGAGATGATACGATAGCGCGATAGCCCTGTGCTTCTTAAATGGTGTAAAAATCAGTTTTTGGAAATTCACTATAAGGTGTATTTTTTCATCTTCAAAGTTTGCTTTTTTCTCTAGAATGCAATCGGCGCCAAGATAGAAAAAGCTGATTTACTGAAAATGAGTTAAATGGATATATTGTGTTTTGAAAACAAACTCTTCATGTAATAATGCAAGTATTTGATAACGTCTGGTATGATTATCAGCCTTTATTATTAGCATTAGTTTGACAATATCTCCCATCATAGCCTCAGCTACAAGCAGTGACAAATAATGTTTAAGAGCAGAACAAAAAAAGGTGAGTTGTGTATAGGTAAAATGTGATGGCTATTCGGTGTGATGAGATTAAGTCGGGCTTTTTACCTACGTGTATTCACTTAAAAATATGCTCTTGAATGAAAATAAACATGGGATTACTGTGACGTGCAATATTTGCACTTTTTAAGTCAGTTTGAACATGATTTGCATTTTCAAAGCATAAGTTGCTCTTCTTCAGATGAGGATTTATCACTTAAATATTTAACCATGCCAGATATAACTATTCAAAAGCAAAAACAATTGAGGATTCAGCACTCTCAATGTAAAACGAACTAAAAAAAAACAGCAGAGACACGTTAAGACATGACAGTTTTAAGAGAAATTAAAAAAAAAAAAAAAAAAAAAAAATTTCTGTCATATCAATAAAAAAACACCCATTGAGCTCCACTGGCTTTTCAAAATGAAGCAGCCCTTACTTGAAGCTTATTTGATAAAAGGAGGATTTAATCCATTCAGATAATGCCCAGCACATTACTCCTTGCCACATCACATTAGTCTTAAATGAAAGCCCAAACTCACATACTTGCTGACGCAATACTATTTATTAAAAGAATAAATTAGTAAGCCTTGAGCATGCACATTTCTAAACAGTGAGAAGGCCCTTTTTCTTAGATCTGCAGGAATCTTTATATTTTGTCCTCAATAAGATTTATAATTAATAATTCAGCATGGCCAAGAATCACGTTTTACTAAATATTTTCAACAGTGAGCTAACATTTACGTTGGTTTATTCCAGAAAGGTCCTTACCGTAAGATTTTCCATGGCAACTGGCAAACAGGATTCAGTTTCCTGTATTCAAAAGTTCTTTGGTGCAAAATACCAAGATCCACATCCACACATTGCGATCAGAAACTCTAAGGTCCCAAATTTTCAGGATTTAATCCTGCTTAATATGGAGATGGTGGGCATACAAAAGAACGAGAAAGAGCCAAACCTGAGTCAATGTCCAGAGTGAGGAATGTCAGAGTTAGAAGACAGAGACAAAGGTAAAGTGTTGTTCTGTGCTTGCCTCTGAGCTCTGGGGGTTTCCGTGTGACTAGATTATCACCCATGAACACACATGATGAGACACAGCCCCCCATGGGGATAGACCAATTAAAATGCAACCATTTCACTGTATCCACCCATGACCCCCCCCATCAGTATTATTAAGGGTGTGGCCTCTCTCTTCATTCATCCATCATCTGCACTGGTGCCTCTTTTACTTATTTAATCACCCTTTCAAAGTTTGCACAGAACATTGTCTTATAATTGCGTGAAACCCTTCATGAGCAAAGTGAAAGGCGGTTGGACAAACATTGCAAATACTGTTTATAATCCAAACAAGAGAAAACGATAGCCGATACACTATAAGAGAGAAGCCCATTTCAGGTAAAAATCTAAATCCAGCAAGTTTCACAAGGAGGAGCTTAGAATAAGCAAAAACTGTGTAATGGCCCAGGAGACTGACATTTTCATGTCAACAATGTCCTCCACCACCCAGTAATGCCACTCTAGCTGTTAGCATGAGGCGCGCTTTCACACTGTGCCAATGATCTCAACCGTTCTCCGCCCCTGTGGCTTAGCGTTTTAACCTGACAATTCAGTGCATTGAAAGGTCTTGGCTAATCACAGAGGAAGATGCGGCTTGCTGTATGACAGTCACCTTACCCTGATGTTTTTGGCCGTGCCTCCCCTGTGTTTAATATGTTTTTGTTTGCTCCATCAGTAATTTATTCAAGGACTCTACCCTGAATGCGTATGACCTTACAGTGGCAAGATGGCTCCCGGAACCAATGACAGGCTTCTGAAAATCTACAGCGTCATGCACCTCCCTGCATATTGACCTAAGAACTCTTGACCCCTTTATTGGCTACCAAGTTTTTTGTATACAGCAAATAATGTAACTGAAGTAATAATCTCTCATGTTGTTACACTACTAATTGATCAAGTTCTCCAATACATATCTTTCGCCGTTTAGGGCAACATTTAATAGTATTATTAGTGAGTTACTTCATAAACTGAGGCCACACTTGAGTGCTGGCGTGGCTCAGCTGTAGAAATGGAAAAATGCAGCCAGTCTCACAACCATTTTCCACATCTGCTCTCCCCAAGCGACAGCTGCTCTCTAATGTGCACCAAAAGCACGCAAGAGGATTAGGAACTAACGCAAGACGAGGGACAACTTGGTACCAATTTACCTAGAATGCACTGGTGGCTAAGCAATGAGAGTGGGTGTCTAATGTGGGTGACAACAACAGCGATTTGCTGAAAGGTAGATAAGAGTTTGCACAACCAATCACAGAGGCATCCAAAAAGGTGACAATGTCCGGACCAGAATTACACAGCTGAGTCAACATGGTGGAATCCTCAAGATTGGTCATGTACCTCACAGACTCTTAGAGCTAAACTTAAAGAAATGTTCATTCAGACAAACTGAAAGTTCGGGCCGAAATTTTTGACTTATGAAGTTTTAGGCTCATCATTACTGTTCAACAAACAAATTAAGCCAATGTTTTAATTTATTCAGTGTATTTTGCTAATAATTTGGAGCAGTGGTTATGAGTTCTCCCTCATCTAAACCACCACAAAACCATGGCAGAACCAAGAAAACTTGCTGTATGGCCTGTAGGAAGAAGCCATGGGAGAAATTAGACACCGAAGAAGTGCCAATCCTACTGTGGCCAACTCAGGTCCAGACACACAGCTCTTAAGCTGACACATGCACTCAGAAATAAAACTTGAGGTACACTTTTATTCTTCAGATAACAAGTTTCCCAAATGTACCCAGATCACACAGCAATTTTCAATTTGGTGCTTACAAGCACCTCGAACAAACTGAACAAAGATACAAATTAAAAATGTCTTGCAGACTAAATTTCAGCAGAATTTCCCAAATGGCAAATACAGTCAAGGTAACTAGTGCAGCACGACAAACCATGGGAAAAAATGACATCCCATGATCAATTTCAGTTTGCGCTCACCGTTGAGAGACCTTGACAGTGAGGAGCCGTGACAATTAGTAACATTGCAAATTGTGAAATGAACTGAAAGAGATTTTCAAACACAACTATAAGGTGCCAAAATGGTGACTAGCAATTGTGTCTGGTCCCCCCCCCCAGAGTGCAAGAAAGCAGGAAACTGACGATGGGGGATGAAAGTTCAAAGGTCAGGGGTCAGTCCACCCAGCTCCATTCTGGCTCCAGTGGATCCCCGCAGCTGCTGGCGTGCATCTGTATGACAGAGGCAGGAAACCTAAAAGAGCAGAGCGGGCAGGGCACCAAAACCTGCTCTACACCAGGCAAAGGGCCAAAAGCAGAGTCACTTGTGTCAGCATGGTTCAAAGAGCGCGGGAAAATCATCTCCACATCTGGCTCCTCGCCCTGGCAGAAGGAGGCATGTTGGGGCAGGTACTCTGGGCTGAAGCAGCCTGTGAGAGCATAAGTACGGGGAAGATGCTGTTTTAAAGAATTTAATTAAATTAAATAGTTATTTTTATAATTACAGGACCATATAATCTCATCCATGAAAAGGTTGATTCAAACTTATATCTCAGACAAAAATCTTGTCCACTGAAGCTATCTGCGTGGTTAAACAGCTGAGGGGTATTATCACTCACTCACTCACTCACTCGTCATGGTTCTGGATGTTTGTGTGTGTGTTTTGGACTTTTCTTTGTGGCTCTCGTCCCGGGACGTTATCATTTCCTGGGCTATCGGATTCTTTTCCCAGCTGGCTGATTGAGCTGGGGCGGCGCTTCCCCAGAATCTATATAAGCAGGAAGTCCGGCACGCCTCCTTCGCTAGAGTGTCTGTGTTTAGGTACGCACTATAGTTGAAGAAATCTTTAGTCAGGTTTTGAAAGACTTTCCATTCTCTAATTTTTGGTGTTTCTTTTCCCTTTTTCTTTCTCGCGTTGCCTCCGGTGTTCGGACTATTAGACGTCCTTTGGAGGCGCAAGTTCTTGCGTTTGGTCTGTGTTGTTCTCTGTGTTTGTACTGTTTACTCGCTGCTCACGTTCTCTCTTTTCGCTGCTCCTGGCCTCCTACACTACCGGCCATTACAGAAACACACAAAACACATGAAACACACACACTTCTCACCTCCACATAAAGGGCAGCAGGTTTCAGGGTCTGCCAGGGCCACAGGGGGCTCTGATGAACACAGAGGACTACTGCACAGAGACTGCTCACAGGCAACAGGCTTGGGTTTCTTCCTGCCAAGGGCACGGTTGGTCTTGGGACTGGAAAAAAGACAGAACAAAATAAAAGCTGAAGTCGGTCCAACACAGAAAATTACTTAAATTCATTATGAAGGCACATCCTATCCTGCCTGTGGGGAAAATGCCACTAATTCATTCAGCTGTGCGCAAGTGGCCTTTACCTGAGTGAAATGTTTTCACCACTTATACGTTAAAGAGAAAATCACACCTCATTCACCGACGAGTCCATAGTTGGAATCACATGCTTGTTTAAATCATATTGCATACTGGATACTACATATTACTCTCCATAGAAGTAACAAGTCGAATCGCAAGTATATGACAACAACCATAATGTTAACACAACCACATGAACACCAGCTATTAAGATCATCTAGGTAGTGGTGGGACATTACCACTGACTGCGTTGCACAGTGGGCTGTCCACAGCAAAACCTGGCTAATGTAGCACGACTGCTAGGTATCATTAACATACTGATAAATTTTATGTTAGTTAAATACTGCATACTTGTTGCTCCATTTGGCCACGCAAAGCAATCGAGCAGTAGGTGTTAGGCGATTCTAAACAGCCTGAGAGAACAAACTTGAGCTCCTAATTAGCAGAATACATAGTGCAAAAACATAACACGTTGCTGAATACCCCTCGGCCCAGACAAGATTTCCTGCCTCAAGGTCACAGCGCTAAGGTCAAAGGTCAAATCCAGCAAAAAAGCTGACGTTGCACATCTATGTGTCACAGTGAGTTACCATACCAAATTTGGTGAAGCTGCGATCAGCAGTTGCTGAGTACTGACCCATACAAGATTTCCTGCCTCAAGGTCACAGCGCAAAGGTCAAAGGTGAAATCCAGCAAGAAAAATGACATTGCACATATATGTGTGACAGTGAGTTACCATACCAAAGTTGGTGAAGCTGCGATAATTAGTTGCCGAGTACTGACTCGGACAAGATTTCCAGGGTCAAGGTCACAGAGCTAAGGTCAAAGGTTAAATCCAGCAAAAAACCTGACGTTGCACATCTATGGGTCATAGTGAGTTACCATACCAAATTTGGTGAAGCTGCGAGAATTAGTTGCTGAGTACTGACCCGGACAAGATTTCCAGGGTCAGGGTCACAGAGCTAAGGTCAAAGGTCAAATCCAGCAAAAAACCTGACATTGCACATCTATGGGTCATATTGAGTTACCATACCAAATTTGGTGAAGCTGCGAGAATTAGTTGGCGAGTACTGACCCAGACAAGATTTTTAGGGTCAAGGTCAGAGAGCTAAGGTCAAAGGTCAAATCCAGCAAAAAACCTGAAGTTGCACATCTATGTGTCATAGTGAGTTAGCATACCAAATTTGGTGAAGCTGCGATGATTAGTTGCCAACTACTGACCCGGGCAAGATTTCCAGGGTCAAGGTCACAGCGCTAAGGTGAAAGGTCAAATCCAGCAAAATATGTGACGTTGCACATCTATGGGTCATAATGAGTTACCATACCAAATTTGGTGAAGCTGCGATCATTAGTTGCCGAGTACTGGCCCGGACAAAATCACGGACGGACGACGGACGACAGACGACGGACGACAGACAGACACGCAGGTGACGACAATACCCCTCTGGGCTGGAGTAGGCCGAGGGGTAATTAGAATTGAAATGAAAACCTCCTGGACAGTTCACCTCCACCAATTGGGCTGGGATGCCGAGTAGCAGAAGGTGAAGAACATTACCTCTTCGTAGAGTCTGGCTTCCTCTTCAGTTGTCTGCCAGTCTTTTTATTGCTTATGACGTCAGAACCACTCGAATCTGCCGATCCCTCTGAAAAAAATATGGAAGTATCTTTTCTGAATTCAGTTATTTACTTCTGCGTGCCAGAGGTGTAAAGTTCAGAAATTTCAGATCTCACCACGCGTCTTCCACCAATTATCACAGCCAGCTCCATCTAATGTCACCAATTACAACTAACACCTTCTGGCTGAGAGACTGGACTATTTTACAAAACCAATACAACTCAGACAATTCAAGAAAAGGCCAGAATGTTTTTAGAGGATTTTTAAATAATTACATCCCATTTAATTTCCACAGAAACTTGTTTTGGGACTGAAGCCCAAAGTTGAGGAGCACTGCTGAGAAGATTTTTGTGTCGGGCTTACCTGTACAGGCATTTTTTGTTCTGTCAGAACACACTGTCTTGGTGGGTCTGTGGGCATTAGAAGGCGAGGCAGAGCTGGGAGGGGAGGCGGCACTTCGGAGGGCAGGCAGTAAGCTCCGCCTACCTGACTGGGCTGCAGTGATAACCATTCGGGCTGCCCGGCTAAGCCCCGCCCTGTCCCGCCCGCTGACCTCCAATGCCCCGCCCATGCTGCCAACAGCTGGGGAACCTTCCCTGAAAAATATTTGGAAAAATAACCCATAATAATGTTTCAATACAAAGTACAATCCAGTCTCTGTAGCTACACAGTGATAAGCAGGGTTGTAGTTCATTTACATCTCAATTCCTTCAATCTCAGAACTGAGCTGGGATTCACTTAAACTGACAAAAAACAACAATGCAACTGACACTGTCCAACTCTTGAACTGAAATGAATTTTCTGAGCGATTGAGTGAAGTAAGAAGGACTGCGCCTTGCATTAATTATTGTAAAGTATGCAGTGCTAGGAAAAAAATGGCAGTGAAATCCAGCCACTCAAGGGTGCGGACCAATGAAGGAAGGAAAGCAGCTTGTGCAATTGATGACTATTTAAAATAACACAGCAGCTAAAGTCAATCAAAAGATGTATGCAAAAAGCAACGTCTCAATCAGAGGCCAGGGCTTTCCTCAGAAGACAGCCTTCAGCGGCCCCGTTTTTAAATAGTTATCGCAGCACTGGCTGCTCTGTTTTCATTACTGCTTAAAGCACTCAATTAGTTGCAACATTTGGTGTCCTGTGGTAGTAGCTCCATGGTACAGAGCACAACAGCAAAGATGAAGCTGAAACTAATAAGTTTTTCATGAAAAAAGCAGGAAGAGGGAGTAAACTGGCATGTTTTCCGATCCAGGGAACAGACCACATGAACAGCTCTAAGCTTGTCATCAGAAGTAATCTCCTCACCCCATTCCTCGTCTAAAGAACGTCCTCTGAACAGCAGGGCTGGACAGCCAGTCTCTCACTCTCGATGCGTGTGGCTCTGGTGTTTGCTGTGTTCAACCAGAAATTTGAGTGATAAAATGGATAAAAAAAGTCGTCCTACTTATCCTTAAATCCAACTGTGAATAGAGACCAGAAACAGATTTCCACCATCAAGCCCACTGGACTCCAGTGGTTAGCAAAATAATTATGAATCCGTAAGAATTCAAGCAGGGAAAGGCCAAGTGCTCTGCATAACCTTGACCGTCTTGGGTACCCAGCGTGAACACTGTAGCGCCAAAAAAAGCTTTGTATTCAAACCTGGAACCACTTGGAAGATTGCGTCACTTCTTATACAGAGAAGTCCATAAGTACAGTGGGCTCCAAAATTACTGGCAATGCACAAACAAAACAAACAAGACTAGGTGCAACCTAGTATATGGCTGGGCCGCCAAGTGCTGTCTGAGAATGTGGGCCCAAGAAAAGGGTGCTAAATGAGGCAAAGCTCATTCAGTTATATGAAGTGCAAGTTTAGTAATGAGCTGGAGTTGATAAATTATTTACGAAGTGGGTGGGGAGAGTATGGGAGTGGGAGTGTGTGAAAGAGTGAGAGTGTGAGATTGAGAGTGTGTTTACATAAAGCGTTATTCGATATTGGTGATGGTTGAGTATGGTTAACTGTGACAAAAAAATTTAAATGCAATTAATTTTAATGAATTGATTACCAATTGAAAGCTCTCAAAAAGGCCTTGTAGTTGACACCAAGATCACGAGAATTGGCTGAGAAATAAGAAAGTTTTGGAATTTTATAGTGCTCCCAAATAGCGAATTGTTTGGTATTTATTTCAGTCACTGCGGATAAAAAAAAAAAAAAAAAAAAAAAAAGTGTGCTGCCAAGTGAGCAATTTAAGTCAATTTTACCTCAAATATGGTAGACAGTCAAAAAAATGATATAAGCAATGTTTAAAAAAATGCAATAAAATACAAGAATTCAGGACAGAAAGCATGAACGATTTTCATAAGCGACAGTTACAACCTGACCGAGTATTGCACTTTGTCACATAGCTAAAATGATAACAAAGGTGTATAAAGTACTGGGAAAAAAAAATTTACAAAAAAGTAGAAATACCATAACTGAAAGTTACTTTGGTAAAAGTTGAAGTCACCCATAAGAAAATGACTTGAGCAAAAGTCTTAAAGTAGCTTGCATTAAATGTACTTAAGTACCAAAAGTATCTTGTGAAAAAATATACTTTAGTATCAAAAGTGCAAGTACAAGTACAAAGTATTTTTCATAGCTCGCGTAGAAAGAAGCAAAGCAACCATGCATTGTTCTCTCCTTGTGCTCTTTAATCAATTTCCAGGTGAATGAAAGATAAAGTATTTAAAAAACAAACTGGCAGTCTCTCCTTAATATATTTCTTCTTCTTCTTTGAGTTTACTGGCAGATAAAAAAAACACAATAATTGACTCCAATTAATAGAATTACATGTTGAATTTTTGCTTCAGAAAACTGATGTTTCTTAAGAGCCAGAGTCTGTAACTTTGGACCAGCTCATATATCATGTTCCAGTAGGCCACTGAGGTTTTTTGTGGGGGTAGATATATTGTCCAAACTGACAAAAATTACTTTCTTTATCAGAAGATCCCTTCGGGGTGGAAATTACAGCCCTTTTTAGGGTAGGGGTGAAACGGGCCAAAATATTGACATAGTCAAAATCTGAACTTTGATCTTCGAATATTTTCGTGCGCCCTCAGTGACCCTCCTTGATCTCTTGATGGTATATGAATGTATGGGTAGAGTTCTTCCATTTAACGTTTTAATTTTCAAGGTTTACTGAGGGCGCTGCCTATCGGTGGCACTTAAAATCATGACTTTCTGCATTTTGGGCTACATTTGAGACCCTCCCAGGGCCTGCGCCCTCATTAAGCCTTGCTTATTTATGTGTATTTGGATACATTGTGACTAGTTCTTTCCAAATTCGCATAAATGGCGGTGGCTTAGTTAGGGCGCTTTTGCATAGGTGGCGCTTTTTATGGCAAGAACGCGATTTTTGGCGATTTTCATTTGGCCATATCTCAGTGTGCCCCCTATGGGTTTCAGTGAAACTTGTTTTATTGTGTTTCTCTATATCTCTGCTATTCATGATGAAAATATCAAGAAGGCTTTTTACCTCGTTAACCCTCTTTGTGCTAAAACGTTCACACCAGATCACACTCCTCTTTAATCAAGAAAGACAAAAGGTTAGTTCGCCAATGCTCCAACAGGCGGCTCATATGGCAGGTGGCAGCACTGCTGTGACCACGTTTTGATGGCCTGTTCAGAGTCTGAATAGAGCCGTGGAAATCCTGCTTTATCATGAACATCTTCTGATTTTAAGACCTGCGAGCGGTACATCGTTCCATCTTTACCTTGTGGGATATTGTGCTAACGATTAGTTTTGCTCCTAAGATATTAGATCGCATATCTTCTGATCACATTTTTGAATGGGCGTGGCCTGTGTGTATGCATAATGCATGCAGCAATGCAGAATGTAAAGACAAGGTCCTCAACCCCCTCTGAAAAGTACTATGGTTACCTTCTGGACAAGGACGCCCTTCAGTTAGTTTTGAACTATGTCGTGAGATTTTCTGGACAAGTTTGTCCCATATTTTTTAGTTGATGTGGGTTAAAACTTCTGGACAAGGATGTCCTTCAGTTCGTTTTGAACTATGTTGTGAGATTTTCTGGACAAATCTGTCCAAACGTTTTAGTCAGTTGTGAACTATGTGCAATTCAGTTGCTGTCCTGAGAACCTCTTGAGGAGCGTGTCCCTTAGTTAGAATGACAGGCAGTCATTTATTTCAGACTATTTCAGGAATACCAACGCAGAAGCCTCTGTTACCGGTACAATTTTTATATAGTTTTTATTCCATGCTAAGCAATTCTAGAATTTTTGAGTCATTATTCTGTGGTGGTGGCACCAACAGAAAGATGCCGTCCATTAAGGCCTAAGTATCTTCAGCACCCATGGGTGCCTTGATTGTTGTTTTTCTGACTTTTCAGTTTTAACATTTCGATAAATTGTCACTTTTTTGAATAAGTTCTCTTGCCTAAATGCTTTGAAAACACTCAAATAATTCTCCCCACTGGTTGGTGGGGACTAAAACAAAAATGGGCATTTTTCGGAGGTGGTGCTTAATTGCGACATACGTCAAACTCTGGCATGTAAAGGGTTAATGAGACAAAAGCCTTCTTGAAATTTTTATCATGAATAGCAGAGATATAGAAAAACATAATAAAACAAGTTTCACTGAAATCCATAGGGGACACACTGAGATATGGCCAAATGAAAATCCCCTAAAATCGTGTTCTTGCCATAAAAAGCGCCACCTATGCAAAAGCGCCCTAACTAAGCCACCGCCATTTATGCACATTTGGAAAGAACTAGTCACAATGTATCCAAATACACATAAATAAGCAAGGTTTAATGAAGGCCCAGGCCCTGGGAGGGTCTCAAATGTAGCCCAAAATGCAAAAAGTCATGATTTGAAGGGCCACCTATAGGCAGCGCCCTCAGTAAACCTTAAAAATTGTTATGCTAAATGGAAGAACTCTACCCATCCATTCATATACCACAAGATCAAGGAGGGTTACAGAGGGCGCACGAAGATATTAGAAGGACAAAGTCCAGATTTTGACCATGTCAATATTTTGGCCCCTTTGACCCCTACCCTAAAAAGGGCTGTAATTTCCACCCCGAAGGGATCTTCTGATAAAAAAACGTAATTTTTGTCAGTTTGGACGATATCTCTATGCCCACAAAAATCTTCAGTGGCCTACTGGAACATGATATATCACCCCCTGGTTCATAGTTACAGACTCTGGCTCTTTACTACTAATTGGGATACCACTGGCTCACTGTAGCTGAAGTGGTTGCTCCAGAGGACAACAATGTTTTTCTGTAGCAATATATATATATATATACTCGTCCATAATTCTAAGAGCTCGTCTTGCTTGTGAATACTCAATAACTGATCCGGGTGTGCCATCTAGTGATACAATATTGTAACTGCGTGCATAAATTTGGAGCTCCATGTCCGTTGGCAAACACATCTGCACAAAGCGGTTAAGATACCCTGCCGAGCACCATTGTTCTTCTCGAACACGCCAAATCCAGATAATCCTTAAATGATGAATTACATTCATATTTTTATGTGTAGCAGGTAACGAAGTGGCCAGTGTCAAAGTAACAAAGTGAAAGTATACTTTATCTTTTAAATTCAGTAGAGTAAAAGTCCCGGTTTAAAAAAACTCAAGTAAAGTACAAATAGGGCCAACAAAAAAAAAAAAAAACTACCTAAGTACTTCAACGAAGTACATGCACACCTCTGCATGATAATGTATCCCAAATCCCTTCATTGCACCCGTTTTCTCTTGTATCGGTTGCGAGATTCAATAGGGAGATAGAGGAATGTAACACATCGTACCAATCTAGCGTGACAGAATCTTAACAATGGTTGGAATGTGTTTTTAATTTCCCTATTCAATCTCGCAACCGATACCGTCATCCATGCTTGTTAACTGTTATATCGGTTGCAGGGAAATTAAAAACACATTCCGACCATTGTTACGATTCTTTCACGTTAGATTGGTACGATGTGTTACATTCCTCTATCTCTATGGAATCTCACAACCGGTACCAGAGAAAACAAGCATGGAGGACTGAAACAAACCGAACCAATCTAGCGTGAAAGAAGATTAGCCTAATAATGGTCGGATTGTGCTGGTAATGCAACAAAATCTAATGGAACTTTTTAAAAGACTGGGATGCTAGCTAGGGCAAGCGCAGCATACGCATCCGCTATAATAATATTTAATCCACCTTTTGCTGTTCATTAGAAGAAAATACGCATTAATTTTGTAAAATGGCGACCAATATCACCAAGAAACATCACTGGCGTCAAAAATTGGACATTGTGAACATTTTATATGTACAAAAATGTGTTTTCATTGGTGTCAGTTAAAGTCGCGCTCATAGATAGATAGGCCACCACAACTGCTTCCGTTTAAGCGAACCAACTCATGAAGGCGCAAGGGAATAAGTTAATTTGAAAACCAGGCGGGGCATCATACCGGTATTCTTGAAAATACTGAAACATAATCGTGTCTGCACCACTTCCATCGAGTACGTAAATAGTCCAGCTATAGTCCTAGTAACAGTATTTAATTTTTTTCTAACATCGTATAAGTTCCTATGTTGGACTGAGGGATATTTCACGTCATCGTTACTAACCGATCTGAAAGAACAAAACGCGAAAGGACCGGATACGCCCGGCCAGCCAGGCAGCCAATCGTCGGAAAACCAATTGCTGAACTTCTTCCCCGCCGGCCAGCCAATTGCTGAACTTCTTCCCCGCCGGCCAGCCAATCGCTGAACTTCTTCCCCGCCAGCCAGCCAATCGCTGAACTTCTTCCCCGCCGGCCAGCCAATCGTTGAACTTGATCACTCAGGCACCAATCGTTGAAGTTCTTCCCCGCCGGCCGACCAATCGCTGAACTTCTTCCCCGCCAGCCGACCAATCGCTGAACTTCTTCCCCGCCAGCCAGCTAATACTCACTCACTCACTCACTCACTCTTTCTTTCTTATAGGGGCCGGGCCGAGCCAAAAAAAAAAAATGTAAACAATATAGAGAAATAGAACATACCAACGTGTGAAATACCCCACTTTATTATTGTTTTGATGGAAACAACCAAAATCACAACAATCATTTAATACAAAATAAATTTAAACAAAATCAAGGTTTCAAAATAATTGGTACCCTTCATTTAGTACTTAGTGTAACTCCTGTAACAAGAAAAACAGCACGGAATCTTTTCCTTTTTGACAAGGTTAAGGCATTTGGAGGGGATATTGGACCATTCCTCCAAGCTGAGCCTTTCACGATCCTTCACATTCCTGAGTTTGCGTTCATCAACTGCTCTATTCAACTCAGCTCACAGGTTTTCAATTGGATTGAGTTCTGGCGACTGAGATGGCCATTCCAGAATGTTGATTGTTGTCACAGTCAGAGCCATTTCTGTGTGGATCTTGAGGTATGCTTTGGGCCACTGTCTTGTTGGACAGTCCTTCAATGGCAAAGTCCCAGCCTTCTGGCAGAGGCAACCAGATTATCAGCCAAAATATCCTCATAGTTGGTCCCCCAAAACATGACTGACCCACCATCAGATTTCACTGTGGGTAAGAGGTGCTTCTCCTTGTATGGATCTCTATTTCGACGCCAAACATGCCACAGCTGTATCTGACTGAAACGTGCAGTTTTGGTCTCATCTGATCAAAGGATCTTGTTCCAGTCATAATTTAAATGTTTGGCAAACTCCAAACACTTGCTTTTGTGTCTTCTGGTCAGAAAAGGTTTCTTCTGGCTACCCTTCCAAAATGCCAGTGGTTGTGGAGGTGGCGCCTGATGGTGCTTTTTGAAACCTGGTGACGGCCTGTAATTCCTTCACAGTGATTCTTGGAGATTTTGTTGCTCATCTCACCATCCTCCTCAGTATCCCGGAAGGCAACCCTACTCTACCTTTGAGGTCTTCAACAGTTCCATATCTTTGGATTTTTTTTTGTAATAATTGCCCTGATGGTGCTCAGTGGTATATTCAATCATTTGTGAATCTTCTTATAGCCATTATCAGATTTATGAAGCTCTATGACCATCTGCCTCTTTTGAACTAACAGTCGTTTTGTTTTCTTCATGGTGTTGGATGACAAAAGAGACATTGCATGTGAGTTACCTCATTTTTATACCTTAGTGAAGCAGGAAGTGATATAATGGCTCAATATAGTTCCTTATGACTAAGATGAAACTTAAATAAGCGGAATTTAATACCTGATTTAATTTTGGTAGATGTTATTTACAATAGTATTTAAGGGTGCCATTAACTGTGAAACTTTGATCGGGAGGAAATTGATTTTCAATTAAATCAGTACATGATTTCGGTTAGTTCCATTGGAACATTAATATCATACAGTATTTCCCAAATATTGTTATTTAGAGTTTCTCTATGAATATATCTTTTAGAATTTTTTACGTATTGTTTGTGCAGTGGCAATCAGGGGTGCCAGCAATTTTGGAGCCCACTGCATTTGACAGTGACACAATTTTTAAGCGCTGTAATTCTCGGACCTTTCACTCAATGCAAATACTCATAACCTCAAGTTAAACGCTGATATTCAGCACTTGAATTTTACAGTACATAGATCCATCTGGGAGGAATCATGTATGAACTGCAGCCCTTTAAATCCAACCACCCTAGAGAATTGGAATCAGCATCCATTTACTGTACCATGTAGTCCTATGGAGACTGTAGGCTGCCAAGTTAACACTTGAGGTTCACCACTTGGATAAGCACTCGAAGTACACAGCAGCTGCACTTCAACTGTGATGTTGTATCCCATCCTTGATATACCTGGCCTTCCAAGCTTGCAACAGGCTCTTCCTCAGAGGACATACCCTCCTCTTCCTCCGGACTTCTGATTCGCAGGAATGATAGGCCAAACTGAGCGCGCTTGTTAAAGGGCTGAGTGCAGGTCACTCGAACACGATCCCAGAGCTCATCAACTCCTGCCTGCAAGAAGTCATCTGGAGAAGGGGAGGAAGAGAGAGACAGAGAGAGGGAGAGGGGAGAGACAAGAAGAGAGAGGGAGAGAAAAGAAGAGATAGACCCGGGGGGGAGCGAGGGGGGGGAGAGAGAGTCCATCCTTACTCTGCACTCAAACTGAAAGCGACTAGAGCAACCAAAGCAGCTGGATTGTATTCATTCTCTATGGTTGCTGGTGACAAGCAGTGACTTACACTGCAGCAACAGCCGGTGACATGATGTGAGCAACCAAGTCGTCAATTTGAAGGTGAGCTCAGCACAACTTTATGCAAATTAGCAGTGACACGCTAATGCTGCAACCAGTTTTGGAGAGGGAGGATGTAAACTTGATGTTTGCAGCTAAACTTTAACACCTCGCCCGCAAGCTACGGCCGGCGGCAATTCGCTAGTGACTAGAGTGACCAGGGTCAATTTGGTGCGTATGGCGTGAAAGCAGGGTCATACTCAAAAAATGCAACCTCCTTTTCATCACTTGTCTCCTCCTCCCATACTTCTTGATAGGATATGATGAGTGGAGGACGGGAGCACACATTTCCTTGCGTGTTCAGATACCACAGAGAGAGGTATATGTCCACAGACTCTTATAACTGCGTATACACAAGGAGGACTGAGTAGTAACATGTATTTTCTGAATCACAAACATGCCGACTGATGCCACTGCAGGCTTATTTTCAAAAGCATGAAAATAAAAACAATATTTAAAGCCAATAAATACACATCAAATCAAAAACAAATACATGTATTCATATAGCCATAAAAAATTTCACTGCATGTGTGAGTGTGATCTTCACTGGAGAAATAGTTATGTAGAAAGAGCAGAGTTTTGTGGAGCTTCGTTGGTCCGTGGATCAAATTGCATAAGTAAATAACCCAAATTAAACAAAATTAGTAGTTATTTCATGCAGCTTACCCCTCTTAAACATTCGAACCCCTGTTCGCCCCTTTTCTTGTTTTGATTCAACCGGACTCATCAAAGTTGTCGTAGGCAACAGCGTGATGTAGGATCGTTCAAGAGGCCAGGAGGAGCGTCCTACGTCTATTTGTATAAAGGCGGATCCACAGTTACCTAAATCCCCCAGAAAAATTGGTGGTAATAAAATTAGTACAACTGAATAACCTAAATCCCACACGTTACAGAGTGAGACTGTAATGCAATTCAAGGCTTATTTCGACTAATTAACTCCACTTACCAACGTCAATGTAGCCAATGGCAGTTGCGCGTTCCATTTGCAGTTCCGCTTTCAGAACTCCGCTCCTATCAAGGGGGCTGCACAACCATGGCCTCGCACACTCCCCAGTGGAACACAGATTCCCCACGCTATTCCTCTGGTCCTGCAACATCACAATTTACTTGCCCGGCACGGGCAAGAAAATCGACTGAATGCGGATCAAAGAGCTGTCATTTCAACAAATTCAACTCAGTAAATAAACCAGGGGCCACACAGATGACCAATTTAGACTCCAGATTAATGGACGCAACAGTACGAGATACAAGAGCAAGCTAACCAAGCAATGTGCTGCCCAACGTTATTTTTGTAAAGATAGCTACCTACTTATGTTGGACAGCGACGACCAGACATGCCGTTTACCTGCAGTTCAGTGGGAATAGCGAGCTCTGACTTACCTGAGACGAGAACGAAACTATGTCTTTTATTTTCACAGGACCCATGATCGTTGCTTGTTCACGTAAGTACAGAAACACACTGATCTGTTTCTAGTTCATAGGATTCCGAGATTCTCAGCACACGGTCTGATGACATTAGCAGTTCATTCGCGCATCGACACCATTGTCAAGCATTTGTGTTATCGGTAGCTGCATTACTACATGGTAAATTAAATTACTCGAGTGGAAGAAAACCACTTTTTTATGTTTGGCGTAAAATAAAAAAGTTCCACTATCACACAAATACATAATAAAAAAAGCGAATTAAATATTTTTCGGACGTCTGATTACTTTAGCTACCACAACAACCAAAATGCATCTCCCGCCACTTATCGTAAACCACGCCCCTGAAATTGCCCTGTTTGTGGTTTTCACCCTGGGCTTGGTAAAGGAGTTGTGGGAAATGTAGTTTTCGAGTGATGCAACGTGTCAGGAACACACGTAAGCAAGAAAATTGAACGTAATTTCTGATAAATGAGTCTCAGAAAATTATCATAACAATTTTCAGCCAAACGCAGACTTATTTAAGAATAGTGCTCTCTCAGAGCTGCATTGTTAGTTAAAGAACTAGTTAACATCCTGATTGGTCTTGTTTGCTTCTTATTAATTTTACTTATTTTAACATACAGCCCCATTTCCAAAAAAGTTGGGACGCTGCGTAAAATGTAAATAAAAACAGTATGCAATGATTTTCAAATCATTTGAACTTTAAATATTTGATGTGTATTCAAATATTTATTTGAAAATGGTACAAAGACAATATATCTGATGGTGAAACTGAGATATTTTATTGAGATTTTTTTTTTGTTTTGTTTTGTTTTTTTGGACAATATGTGCTCATTTTGAATTTGATGCCAGTAAAACTTTTCAAAAAAGTTGGCTCGGGGCGTGTTTACCACTGTGTTGTATCGCGTCTTCTTCAATCAACACTCTGAAAGCATTTGAGAACCAAGGGGACCTGCTGCTGTAGTTTTGAAAGCAAAATGTCTTCCTTTTCTTGCTTTATGTAGGATTTCAGCTGCTCAATAATTTGCAGCCTCATTTGTCATATTTTTAATTTCATAATGCACCAAATATTGTCGGTGAAGTGAGTTTGCTTATGTAAAAATAAAATTCTGTCGATAACCAGTGACATTACCATAATGCAGGTTCACGCTCAACCTGTTTCTGATTAAGAATAAGACAATTAATTGAATTAGTTTACTGAACAAATAGACTACCAATAAGCTGCGTGGCCATTAATTATTAAGACATATAGCTTTGCATCAGAGGAAGGCAACAATATGAGATTGCACGAAAAGCAATAACTGAAATTTCTCAAAATTCCCTCTTATAGTAGAATGTTATGTAGTAAGTGCTGTTGAAGATGGTAGTTAGATAAAGTTTAGATTTCCTTTGTTATTAATCTATTAGATACTAACCGCTCCTACAATCCCATATTGTAGCCTTCTGACGACTTTCCCAGAAGCTGGACAATAAAGACCTCATCAATGATTTCGCGACCATGAAAGTTTGACACATGGAATGCATTTTAAATGATTTTAAATGCATGCCATATGTCAAACTTTCGTGTTGCACGAATTACCAATTTACTAAATTCGATGTAAGAGGCGTTGGTAATTTAATGAATTAATTATTATAGCATTGCGGCAAGGAGTGTGCAACTGCTCTTCCCTGCAAAAGTAGCCTGTTATTTTGAGTGCTGAAAACATTTTGATTAGGCGCAATCCTAAAATAACCAAGGTTGCACTGCTGGAAAAAAAAAAAAAAAAAGCTAAAACAGGACATGGAATTTGAGAAAGTACTGGATTAACTCATTATTATTAATTATTATTGTTATTATTCACCTCCGCCAAGGAGGTGTATGTTTTTGCTGTTGTTGGTTGGTTTGTATGTCTGTCTGTCTGTCTGTCTGTTGGCAACTTTAGGCGAAAAGTTATTGACAGATTTTGATTAAATTGTCAGAGAATGTCAGAAATGACACAAAGACCAATTGATTAGATTTTGGGAGTGATCCGGGTTAGAGGTTTGGGTACAGGATTGGGGTAAGGACCCTGGGCGGAGGAGCTGTGCTCTCTGAGTGCTCTTGTTATTGTTATTGTTATTATTATTGTGATGTTTTCCAACCGTGCAATATCACTATTAAGTACGTTGTCAATGTAGATCATCTGTAATCTCTGTAATTTCTTTATAATTTCTTCATAATTACAGGCTTATATATTGGTCTTGATTATTTACAAAATAAATTATGTGATTATTATTCTAGTGATCTTAAACAGGAAAAGCTTGAAAGCAATTATGCATTTAAAGGTCAGAGGCTCAGTTAATAGCCCAGCACAAAGTACATAAAGAATGCATAGCAGCCATTTTTCTTTGTGCGCGATGAATGGGTGGCGCAGACATCGTACTCACACTGGTTCACATGCGATGAAGGTGATACCAAGACCTAATGGTGCGCTGCATGAATGAGGCCTAATTGAAACTGAATAGTTAATTACTCCTAACTGGACTGTGTCTGCTGACTTTGTTTGGCACATTTGCAAAGCCAAAGGTGAAATTAACATAAAAATGAGACTTTGATGCAGAGTATGCTTTTCCTTTAAGGACAAACATACATAAATGAAGTGCAGCACTACATGTGTTCCTCCATAGAATGGTGCTATCAGCTACAATTCTTACCTGGTCCATATACACCAATGCTTTCTGGCCCTGGCCAGGTCTCTTTGTCTGTTTGTAACCTCTGCAGCCACTCGCAGCACCTCTCTAGGGTCTGCAAAGATGCGCAGATTTTTTTTACGCCTTTGTCTCTTCTATACAGTCAAAGGTCATGCAGCCAGGATGCTCGAACAATTTACTGCAAATTCCTGCAGCCATCACGGGATTTGGAGGACTTATTGTGCATCTTCAGCAAGATTCTTGCATAATTTAGTAGGAATCTCATGCATCCGCAGACCTTACTGCTCACTGGAACGCAGCCATTTTTCATGACCAAGTTAAGGAGAAATTCCAGTTACATACAATCTGATTGGTTTACCATTCCAGTTAGGTAAAATCTGATTGGCTGAAGTGTGCCCCAGAGTGGAAGCAGTACCAGAACTTGGGCCTTGTTTCCCAGTAATGAAAGTTCCTCGTTCTTAACATGCGTTTCCCCGAGCAGCTCTTATGCGGGACCGCGCATACGGAAGTGCAGTATGTCATCACTTTGCTTTAGCAGTCCACTTTAATGGTGCTGAGATGTTTTGATTAATTGATTTTAGGCCACTGTCACCGATTTACATGTAGGCCTGTGTGAGCTATGTCATGTAGTCAAAACAAAATAAAATATGCATAAAATAGTAAGACTATATGAAACATATTACACAGCAGAAGCATAGTATTCAAAGTAAAGGTGAAGTGCCTGTGAGGGCTGCTTGGCTGAAATGAATCCTTGTGTAAGTAACTTGTAGTCTTGACTTGTTTCCAGTCATTCTCCTTGATCAAGATTTTCAATAATATGAACAATCCATCGGCAGTTAAACGCATAGCTTCCATCTTAATGCATTCCTGTGGCTAGTAAATGGTACAATTCAGGAAAAAAATGTTTATTCACCTTAAAAAAAGATAGACAACTCTCTTGCTTTTGCGCTTCCTGATAGTTTAAATTACAGCAAAGAAAATGGAGATTTGCAACAAGAATACATATCTCAATGGCGTTGATTGAAATGCTACTAAATGTTGATATAACTCGTTTTATTTTCCATCTTACCTTCATGAGGATAACTGGCCACAGCTGTTAATGTTGTATCATGTTTTCCAAGTTCTGGTATTGTTAATTTGAACAATTGATTGTCAACACGTTAAAACCAGTCATTTGTTTAAAGGTGTGTTTTCTCTTCCTGCTCAGCTCAGTAGTCGCCAGTGTGCTTTGATTCATTTGTCTATTGCCCTTAAGTACAAAATAAGAACCAAATCATGAATGGTTCTTATATTTCTTGCAGCTTTTGTGACACTGTAATCAAATTATCACCCTTAGCATATAAAGGTTTCCATGAAGAATCGGAAATTCTGTGAAACCGAAAAAACATTCAAAACAATTATGGAAACAAACAACAGCCAAGAAAGTTGGCTCTTACCTCTGGACGAAATAGGCATAATGTTGGATGAAGTGGAGGCAAACAAAGTCACTTTATTCAACAGATTGAAAGGCAGCCTTACTAATAAAAATAAAGCCAACATTTGGGAAGACATTGCAAAGAAAATTACTGCAACACGGGGTATGAAATGCAATGGTCAACAGACCGCAAGAAACCCTGATCACTGGCATTTCCTTAGTGACAGTGAGTATGAACTTCGGCCATATCTCTTTACCCCGGTGACAAAGCCCACAACTGCAAGTGAGCTGGCATTCAACGAGGCTCACCGAGTGGGCAGGAGCATGGCGGAGCGCACAATGGGGAGATGGAAGTTGCACTTCAGGCGTGTGGACAAGTCCAGTGGTGGTCAACACTTCTCTCCATTAAAGTGCTGTACTGTCATCACTGTGCCAACTATGCTGCACAACATCACTGTCCGGGCGAGAGCCCCCTAACGTGACCAGGAGTAAAAGGCAGGTGACAGATTGCCACGCATGAATCAGCTAAGAGATGCAGAGTATATAGCTGGTTTTGGGGCAACAACAAGTTATTGGGCTTTTTTTTTTTTTAGAATACGCCCCCCCTCGTGATCAGCACTCCAGTGGCATCAATCACCACAGCAACACCTTTATTTGTATTTTCTTCATTTTCCTTTTCCCATTCTTCAAGTCAAGTCAAGTCAAGTCAAGCCAACTTTATTGTCACTGCTGCCATATGAGCACGGCATACGGAGAATTGAAATTACGTTTCTCTCTTATCCCCGGTGCAAATAGCAATAAACATGGAATATAAAAATATAAGTAAAAAGATAAAATATCGAATATAAAAATATACAAGCTAAAAGACATCGAAGAAAGACAGTGGCAAATGTGGGAGAAATAAGTAGTATAAATAAATATGACGTTATCAGTAAAAATATAAAAATATAAATATGGCACTATAGACAGGATTTACAGTATGAACAGTGAGATTGATCAAGAGATACAGATGTATACAGTATAAACAGTTGGTGTACAGCAGTTGACTGTAGACTGTGCAATCTGGTTTAGAAGAGTATTTCTAAACCATAATTCATAATAATAGTAATTCATAAAAGTGGCTGCTGCCATTTGGTTTTTGTGCATGGGAGTGGGGGGGGGGGATGTCCGTATCCAGAGTATGTGGGGGGCAGAGGGCAGAGAGAGGGGGGGGGGGGCAATGCTGGGAAGAGTTCAGCAGCCTGACGGCCTGGTGGATGAAACTGTCTCTCAGTCTGCTGGTTCTCACCCGGAGGCTCCTCATCCTCCACCTGGAAGGCAGGAGGCTAAAGAAGCAGTGGGCGGGATGAGTGGGGTCACCCGCAATGCTGAGTGCTTTGCGGGCCAGATATAATATTTTAATTTGCTGAAATGTGTATACAGGCTATATCTTTTTTTGTCATAACATCTTATTTCTTCTCGTCTTTGTGAATGTAATCATTAGTATTGCTATGATGTCTATACTTGTTGTTCGTTTTCGGTAAATGTATAATTTAAAAATTGCTATTCCAGTTCCATGAATCAATTACTTTCATTCATGAACAGCATCAAAAGTCATGATTAAATACGACAGTATTAAATGTACACGAGCTCGGGAAAAAAAAATTAAAATAGTTCATAGGGACTCCTGCAGGTCGTAAGACACACGTAGCTTTCTACAAGTGGTATTCAGCACTGGTAGACCTCGGACGAACTCTGAGAGCATCTTTAGTTACGATAGTTTTCGGACACACTCCACAAACATAAAATGCGTCTTAAGATGGATTCTGCGATCATCGTAGCATTATGATGCTTTTGGGACACGAGACCTTGGTTTGGAAAAATAAGCACGCGTGCAGCTGGGATGCTCGATTTTCTGCAAGATCCTGCAGCCATCGCGGGATTCGGACATAGATTCGGAGAACTTACCACGCATCTTCAGCAATATTCTCGCGTAATTTTTCATGAATCTCGTGCATCTGCAGGCGCAACTGCACACTCAAACGCAGCCACTATTACACCGCTTCTGGATTCTGATTGGCCGCCTGAACCTCCAACCCGGAAACTACCGGCAATTGTGACGCGTCGCCGTTGCCTCAGAAGATGGCGGGGGTGTTTGAGGTGGAGGTTGATGGAGTTGAGCACGATCATGGACATGGACACCACGATGAGGCACAGCAGGTTAGTGCATACTGGTCCACTCAGAGCCTTTGCTCTCACGGATTCGAATGGTTTTAACAGTCGACCCCGAAGATCCCTTTAATGTCCAAACAAACTGGGATTTGCATTAGCTAGCTAGCATTAGCCGCCAACTGCCTTCGCTCATCAGTATGTTGCAACTTACTAGCTTAGCTGGCGGCTAGCTCGACTTAGCCAAATCTCCTCGCTAGCTTGCAGTGCTATCAAGTTTTCACGTAAAGTTACAGTTTCACTGCATAATCGTAGTAAATGCCTGCTACCATGTAAACTTTGATCAGTTTGGTCACACTTAAATGGACTGATAATTTTGCTGAAATACGCTGAGCTAACTAACTATTATAGCCTAGCTATATGAGTCTAATTTGCCTTTGCTTGCCGTGTGTTCAGCTCATGGCTAAGGTTAAAATAAGAGGTGAATCAGCTTTGCTGCTATATTTCATTGTTTAGGGTCATTCTAATTTTAATTAAAAGGCGCACTCGTCGTATGCGAGAAATGGCCACTTCTCGTATACCAGAAGGTGTCAATACGCAACTGTCATTTCTGTCTCCTAGAATTGTGTACTTCTAGTATTCACTAAATAATAATACTCACGATCCACGAGTTTTATAGTTATGGTATGCACGAATTGATATTATTCATGAAGAATTAAATGTCAGTTCTTTTTTCCTGAAACTGTTGAAGTCATGGGATAGATTCAGCTATTCCTTTTGTTCGTGCTTGGGGTTCTATGAAACATTTCTCAAAGGTGTGAATTGGGAATTTCTGGTATGCGAGAAATGGACACGTCTCGAATATACATAAAGTGCCCCTTTAAATTGACATGGTTCAAGCATTGCCATTTAGCTTACTTGTAGTCCTCAGTGTAGTCAGTGTCATTTGGGTGTCCAGTCAAGCAAATATTTTTTGTTTTTTTTTTGTGTAATGGCTGGCTCGTTACCTTCATATCCATTGTTTATAGTGAATTGAATGGGTAGCTGGGTATGGCGGGGGGCGTCCACATTGTAAGAAAAAAAATTATTTCTTTGTTCAATTATTTCTGAACCAATGGTAAGCGTGTATTTTCAGCTGCAATCTTATCATTTGTGATTACCAGCTTGCAGAGAGAGAATGAGCTGAGGTGGCTGTGGATTCAAAGGTTATGCTTTGCTACATCTGCAATTGATGGTCATAGTCTACCCTGATAGTGAAGTACACAAATAATTTGCATAAGTCCTGAGATATTTTGGAGGACCAGTGGAAGTTTTGAAGGTCGTTGATGAGGATGTGTTGTCTACTCACCCAAATGTGCGGCGGCAGGATGTTTCCTTTCCCATTTCAAATGCACCGGTATAGTCCCTCAGTATGTCCGCTTTCAGTTAGTGGATTGGGGTTGAAGAATTAATTTTTCTTAGGTGGGCCCAAGGGTGGAAAAACACCATCTCAGAATCAGTTGATTTTTTAGTGTGTGAATTGGTAGTGGTCAAATAAGGACATTTCATGGAGCCTATTCAGATTAACCCCTCACCTGCTGAACAGGCTGCACCAAAAGTGTTAGGCACTTGTGAGAGCAAACAACTTTAAATCCGTTAATCTCAAATCTGCGACAAGATCCCATGTTTCTGTTTGTAGTAAGCCCCTGTGCTAGGGAAGCAGCAGGTGCGGTTTCAATTAAATTGCCAATAATGATGGAGAGTTGGACCATGCCAGTTCTAAAGCAGGTCTGGGGTGCATTTTCCAAAAGCACAGTTGCTAACTAAGTTATCAACTTCCATAGTTTGTCCATTCGCAGTCAGTGGGCCCACCTACGTCAGTTAGCATCTTTGACTTTGGGAAATGCACCCCTGGCTGTTATTGCTGTGCAGCTATTTACACAGAGGCTCAGTGATTGGTTCGCACTCTGAATGAAATGGACAAAAGTCTTGGCAAAAGGAGCAACTTTAATTACGAGCATGAGCAAAAAGTTGCTCCTTTTGCTTAGACTTTTTTGTCTATTTCATTCAGAGTGCGAACCACTCACTCACCCTCTTTTTTTATTTGATGGTTTTGATGCACCTGAAGAAAACAATCTACATCTTGAGCGCAACAATGATTTTTCATTTTTGACAACCGTTTACACAACCACAAAAGTTTGAGAACTGCATTTTTTTTTTTTTTTTTTTTTAATTTGGCATCTCTAATCCCACCCGAATCTGGAATGCCCAATTGGGGAACTATGTACACAAATTGCTCTTATGCGATCCCTTGCTGCCAACTCAGGAGAGTGAAGACAGTTTGCGGCTTTCCTCCGAAGCACACGCCTGTCAGCCTGCTGCTTCTTATACACTCATTGGTTGAATCCTTGCAAGTTCAGAACGAGGGTGGAGGATACCCGAACACGAACAAGCTTCGAATCTTCCTGACGAGCGCCCGGCTGGCCAGCAGGAGGCCCTTAAGCAACGAACGAAGCGACCATTTTTATATACCCTTCCCAGCAGACCCTTCTCAATTTGCATCCCTGTAGCGCAATGGCCAATTGTGCGCTACTCTGAAAAAGCTGCCGACCACTGCCAGTTGGTACGACCGGGGCTCGAACCCACACTGTGATGGTCATCTCTGGTTTGCAATGCGACAGCTCGCGAGAAATGCATTTTGGCAAAAAAAAAAATTATTATTGTGATGGGCATTTAGTTTACTCACGTGCTTAGTTGTTTTGGCCAATGGAACATTCAAAATGACATTAGTCTTTTGTCTCTGAGAAAGTCTAGAGTAAAGTCTGCATGAGAGTCAAGTCCTCAGCATGGAGAGCTTGTTGTCCACAACAGTTGATAAGCTTTGGTGGCTTCACTTGGCATATGGTGTGGCTCACATGATTTCCGATGACTGCTACTTCTGGCCACACATACAAGTACTTTGATGAACTCATCCTCAGGAAGGAGGCTGTCACCACCTGCTGCAATTCATCTACTTCAGTGATCCGGAAATGAAAAATGTTGCTCAGTAGTTTTGTGATACTGGTATCATAAAAGTAGTACACAGAAGTTTAGAAAGCGAGGAAATATCTTTGGAAAATACTGGAGCTCCTCATGGCTAGACTTGATGTTAAAAGTCACTTGGACTGCAGATTTTTGGCTGACTATGCAAGTAAAGTTGCCCTATTGCGTGAGTATTGTGGGCCTTGGTTGTTGGGAACTCCAGGTTTGTATCTTACCAAACCCAGGAAGAGGTGTTTCTTTCCCTTTTGGCCAATTTCACGAATTGCAATGAATTGATCTTTTTCTGGGACATGGCCTCCTTGACTTTCTTGAACGAGTCAACTTGCATTTATTCTTGCTGGATGATCAGGATAACATTTTTTTTTTTTTTTTAGGACCAGTGTATTTCAAGATCATATATGCTTAGGACAGATCTGTTCATCATTGTTATACTCCTACTTTCCTGCAGGTTCATTATCAATTTAAGTTCAGCTATTTCGTCCAAATTAATTTTCAATTTCTGACCATGTCCGGCCTCAGAGCGCCCCCAATTGACTTGGGCTCTGCTTCAACCTTTACGTTGGAGAGGACCAAAACGGGTTGCCATTTTTGGTCAAATACTGCCATCTATTGGGTACAAAGTAGAACAAACCACAATAAATGAATATCGCAAGTATGATACTGTATACCAGCTACATTTTTTTTTTCTCAGTAGTAATTCACCATTAACTTACAAAAATACAGATCTTAATCTATCTGTAAATCAATGTTATTCCGTAGGCCTAATTGAATTAATATAATTTCTTGACCCTCCTCCAGTGTTTGGTCAAATCTGACTGATTTTACAGCTTTTCTAAAGCATAAATGATGTGTTTTTCATCCAGTTGCCTCGAAACCTCATGACATCCTCCACACCAGGCACCTGAACACATTAAATTGCAGATCACTATTTTCATTGAATTTTGAGAGATTTATTCAACTTTCTTGTGCCCTTGGTTTTCCCAGTCAAAAATGACCTCCATAGGAAATGAATGGACAAGACTACATTATGTTAATCCAGCAGATGGAAAACATCCACGCATGCTCACCCCACCCATGCCACATATCCTCACACCCACACCCCCGTCCCTTTCTCGTGCTTATGTGCCCATGCCCCCACAAGAGCAACACCCCTCAAGGCTAAACATAACGTCTTTAGTGGTAGTTGCGGGAACGTGTCTCTTTCTCGTGCTTTGTGCTGGAGGAGGGCTATTCTTGATTCATGCGAGGAAGGTAGACTGGGGAATTGTTTTCACTCAATCGTTGTATGCACGGTTTCCCCCTAGAAAGCGGTGAACTGGTGGCGTCCAATTTTTAAACATAAGACATTTAAAATGAGCGTGTTAACAGGGCAATTTTTGTTGTTTGAAGATGTGCAAATGTCCTAATATCTACAAAAATAGCGAGTTAACGGGGCTTTTTATGACATCTTAAAGGGACTGTGTCAGTCGGGGCGCATGCGCGTGACGAAGCGGAGCATCTTGAAAACGTTGGTACAACCATTTCAAGTTCATCGGAGATTTCGTGTAAGCGTTTTTCAATCTGTTTATATCTCGTTCATCCTTGAAAAGTTTGATGAAATTTTTACCAAAAAACTATCTTTATTGATCGTAGAGCCCTTTCATAGCATCATTTTGTCATAGTCCGGGTAGCCTGCGTTGATTGGATCTATGACAGCTGCATGTCAGACAAAGCGTTGCGACAAACAGGTTCTGCGAACATTAAAGACAATTGCTTGATAAAAAATTCCCCAAACTTCTCAAGGATGCACGCGATGCAAACAGATTGAAACTCCACCACGAATTCACAGGTTTACCTTACCTCACACTTTCAATGTGTTTTCGCCGAAGGAAATGTGGATGGTTAGCATAATTTATTCTCCGTGGGTTTCCGCAAAGATAAATGCGGTTACTCTGGCAACTCCGCGTTTGCAGGCCATCTTCTGTATTTAAAACGGCGACGAAGGTACGCTTTACACGCGTACTAATAAGCTTGGGGTTTGTATTTTTGCTCCCTTGATATCACACTGCATGTATGAAAGTGTTTATCGACTGGACTCTAGTACGCATGTGCCCTAGCTGACACAGTCCCTTTAAGAGGCAGAAATTTGGGGTGCGTTGGAGCGCCTCTGAAAGTAAGCCGGCTGCGCGAGATTCCCGAAAAATTACGCGAGAATCTTGCCGAAGTTGCGCGATAAGCCCTCCAAACCATGCTCGCAGGGTTTGGAGGGCTTATCGCGAATCTCGCAAGATTCTCGCGCATTTTTTCGAATCTCGCAAACAGCCGCTTACTTGCAGACGCGCCGAACGCACTCCTTGACGCCTTAATGAGGACGTCAAAATTGGCGTTCTGGACCTGATGGTGTTCCATACAAGGGGGTAGGAATACACCCGGAAGTTGAAGCTCAATTGAATGCTCTAGAAGATGGCAGATGATCAACTAGCGGTAGCTTCTCCATTCACCCCCATTCATTTTGCCTGACTTTTGACATCAAATAACTTTACACTAAAAACATTGAGCCTTCATGTCAGCGATAATATTTTTCTACAGAGAAACTACATTTTGTAGCAGACGTCTTTACTTCGTTGTAGCGTTATGGTCTAATAGTAAGCATTTTTAGCCAATGGCACCAGGCTAGGCTAAAAGTGACGTGAAATGCCGGTGACTTTCTGTCGCACAGGACGAAAATAACCGCACTGTTTAGACCAGAAGCCCATAACGAATCATGGACAGAAGACGATTGAGCCACATCGCTAACGAAGTGAAGTACCTATGAAGTAATAATTTGCAAAACATAATAACATCGAACGGAATCAGACTATACTGACAGACGCAATCGCTTGCTCGCTGGGAATTATGTGTAGGATACATCTACCAGATGAGTTACCGCTTCTCAGGACGTTGGTTTACGTCAGCGAGCTGAATTCGAGCCTGCGCAGTAGGCGTGGTGCCCAACTGAAAACTCATTCAATTGAGCTTCACACTCTCCCGTTGAAAATAGCGCCATCCCGCCGTCCACTTCTTTTACTGTCTATGGTTCCATAGCCAGGGCTGTGCAACTCCATGATTTCCTCATGCTATCACGTGATGTGGTAGAGCATTCGGGAGTGCCCGATTTCTGTTTTCATTTTGCTCACTGTTGGGGCATTTTAGATATCGTTCTATCATGTTTATGTAATTATGGGAAGTCAAAATCATGATCGCGATTAAAATTCAATTAATTATGCAGCCCTAGATGGCAATGCAAAAATCCCTGTCATTCCAGCTCAAATCATTCATTCCATTTGTCTAGGGAAATATAGGCGATAACAAGCAAAAACAAGCCGATGCTGAGCGCTGAGAGAACCTGACTGCCCTTAATAAACAGCGGCATATACCTATGGCAAGGCACAGGTAACTGTGTCAAGGTCAAAAGTCAAATCCAGTAATTACCCTTACCTGGGTGTGCTCTAGGATTTTTTTGCCTTGCGCCACTGTGGCTGAACAGCCTGATAAAGTTTTATCCACAAAAATCTATTTAGTCACACAAACACGGTGTTACATGTACTACTTCACAACATGAGCTCAGTATTATGTATCTGCCTTGCTCAGCAATATCAAAAAGAAATACAAACTACAAATTTATTACATGTATTCCCCACATTCATTCCTGAACCTGCATGTTAGACTAGATTATTTATTTAAGGGCATATAAATTTACGTTGGTAATACTTGATCAGCAAAACTAAGTAGCCCTATACATTTAATTCCACCAATACTGTTTTAGATAACTAGCAACATTTTTGCACCTACTGTGGCAGAAAACCACAAACATTTGAATCTGCTGCAATAAAAAGCACATCATGAATAAGTATAGATGAAATCCACAATCTCAAATTAAGCATCACAGTACCACTGGAAAGACAAACAAAAGTTGAAAGACAGATCATGATCATCACAGTAAAATGTCCTGTGGCCAACAGGTTTGGGGATATAGTCCAGACAAGTTATGGAGCTGCCGCCCTCCCGCCCACACGCCACAGGGTATATCAATACCCTACCAGCCCATAAGGGCTGTGGGGCAACTAGAGTCATTGCGATTATTATCACTGACTTTCCATTTGTCATCTGAGTGACTCGGGACCAGTCATTATGTAGAATTGTTATTCGTCATTCCATGTCATTCTTCATTCTGATTAGGGCGTCCTGCCTAAACTGCGTTAATCAACTTGACCAGTAACTCCAGGCCATTCGCACATTTAATGGGTAGACTGTAACGTCTCATATTTTGCAATTGTTGGTATATCTGTGCTCTCATGTTGGTTCTCCTGTCCTTTTGTTTCAGATCGATTTGTCCCATCTCTCTGCAGAAGAGAAATGGAGGTGAGTCTTCTGTCTTTTAACTGAAGTTTTCAGTTGTTTGTCACTCGAGTTGTTGACCACATAAAGTTCCACATGTTCCTCGCATTGGGTTTGTTCTCTCTATCCATCTTTTAAAGTTTTTACCCTTTAAGCTGTGAGGTCCTTTTTGTGTGATGTGATATTGGACTATTCTCATCTGATGTGATGGTGATATAGCGATCACGTCTGTTGATCGGGGCTGTTCTAGACGTGTAATTTGCTAAATAAAAGGCATACCAAAAAACTCCTCTTAGAGCAGATGAAACATGGCCTTGAATATCGTGTTATCTTTATTTGGTAAAAGGGCTGTTTCTGTCAAGGAGAAAAGTCTTGGCTATTTTACTTGTGCATTCATCCCATTGGAGATGGTGTCTTTGAGGTTAGTTGAACCTACCAGTTGTTTTATAGTCCTGCATATGTTGAGGCCTCATGTAAGAGGGACCATAGTCAGCTTTGACGTTCTGTGGGCAGATGGTGGCTGGCCCATGTCATTTGACTTGCTTGTAAGCTGGCCGATAATTCTAATAATATTTTGGGCCCTATATAAATATACTGAATTGGCCTCTTTCCTCTTTGCTCCCTCTCTTAACTGATTTCACTGCTGATTGGCTGGCTCAGTTGGCTACAGATCGGTTCAGAGCGCTTACTGCTGATTGGCCAGCTGAGCAAACTGCTGATTGGATCAGTCTGTGTGGCATGAAGTTACTTTTTGTGCATCTTATCCTGAGGGATATGACTTGATCTGAGTGGTATAAGTAGAGTCAGCGATTTAGTGCCGAGTGGTATCTTAATCCCCATTCACTGCAGCTAATTAGCATGTTCTGTGCTAATAGTGTGGTAGTTGCTACTTGGGCTGCCTAACATGAAGGCTATCCGATTGGTTCCAATGTGGAGTGCTACTGATGTGTTCTTGAGAAAGACGCTGTTCAAAAGAGTGTGCACATTAATCTCTGTCTCTCTCTGTGTCTGTGCGCCTGTATGTCTGTATTCCCATGTGTCTACGTGGGTGCGTGTGTGTTTGTGTTGTGCTTGTGTGTTTACAGGGTGGAGCACGCGCGAATGCACGCGAAGCACAAAGGCCACGAGGCTATGCACGCAGAGATGGTGCTCATTCTCATCGTAACGCTCGTCATCGCTCAGCTGCTCTTGGTGCAGTGGAAACAGAGACACCCAAAGTCATATAACGTGAGTGCCCTCACATGCACAGACTGACACTCACACGCACACAGACACTCACACGTGCACACGCATTCAGAATAACCTACTGCATCAGTCCTCATGGGGACGCACGTGCACACTCCCTGAAACCTACAACGTCAATCGACATGCACTCGTACATTCACCCTAAAACCTGCTGCCTCAGTCGCCATGTGCGCACAATCGCCGTAAAACCTACTATGCAAGTCCTTATGCATACACACAGGCACATAATGTATGACAGTCCCCATATGCGCCAGATACACGCACACACACACACGCCCACACACCAAAAGCTACTACATGAGAACACATGCATACACACACACAAAGAAATGCACAACCATCCATGAAAACCTACTCCATGAGTCCCCCAACCCTACCCCCCACCTACAATCACACGCTCTTGCACTCACTCACCCAAAAAACTACTATACGAGTCCCCATGTGAGCCCACACTCACTCACACTGATTATCCCCACTTGTGCTGGGTTTGACTGCACTTTAAGAATGTCTTGTAATTTAGATTTTAATTTATTTATCCTTTATTTAATCAGGGAAGTCCCATTGAGATTGAAATCCCTTTTTCAGGGGAGCCCTGGGGGGTTGAGGTGGAGAGAGAGAGGATGGTCACATAGCCAATTACATCATGATTAGGTGGCAGATTCAAAGAGGCAGGTTGGGAATTTAGCCATGACACCAGGGAACCCCCTACTCTTGTCAAAGAGTGTCACAAGATCTTTAACGACCACAGTGAGTCAGGACCTTGGGTTAACGTCTCAGCCGAAAGACGGTGTCTTCTTCAGTACAGTGTCCCCATCACTGCACTGGGGATTATTCCACCAGAGGGAAGAGCCCAACCTACTGGCCACCAACGCCTCTTCCAGCAGCAACTTGGTTTTCCCTGGTGGTCTCCCATCCAAGTACTAGCCAAGCCCACACTTGCTTAGCTTCAGTCACACGGCTGGAGCAGATCAAATAGTGGTATGGCTGCTGGCAACCATTGAATCCTGCTTGAATGAGCAAGGTGGTATTATTTTGCATTGCAGTCCTATGGTTATTCTCTAGAGAGCGCCAAAGAGCTGCATACCATTAATGCTGTCCTATCATTGGGGTCAAAATATGTTTTTGGGCTAGAAATAAAGAAATCTGCTGTCATTTACTGCTGTTCCTCTCTGTGTGGGTCTCCTTCTCTGGGACAGTGAATTAGCTGTACTCTGACATGAACCTTTCTCCTTCCGTCCTGTGTTTTGTTCCTCTTTTGCTATTCATTCTCTCCCTTTCTTCCTACCTCCCTCCTTTATTTTTCTTGCTCTCACTCCCACTGCTGTTATTCCCTTTCTCTGTTTTTCTCTCTCACCCTCCCTCTCTTCATTTCTCTCACCCGTCTTTTTCTCTCTCTTTGCCCCCCCCGACTCCCTCTTATACTCCCTCTCCGTCTCTCTCACGCCCACTTTCTGTACCTCCCTCAAGCCCAATCCATTTCTTTCTCTCTCTCTCTCTCTCTCTCTCTCTCTCTCCCCCCAGTTGGTGACTTTATTCCAGATGTGGGTTGTCCCTCTTTATTTCACGACTAAGCTGCACTGGTGGCGGTTCCTGGTCACATGGTTCATCTTCTCGGCAGTCACTGCATTCGTCACCTTCAGAGCCACTAGGAAACCGCTGAGCTGCACCACGCCGAGGTACCGCCCACCCTTCTCGCTGCCACTCCCCTTTCCACTGCGCGCTCTGTGACAATACAGAGCAGTCTGTCTGCATTTTGAAAGTTGCACTACATGAGATGGTCTGCAGTTACTACACAGCTCACATGGTTTGGATGTTGTCCCTCAAAAATTAAAGTGGACAGTCTCTGCTTTTGCCTCATATTGATGGTTTTCAAATGAAGTGTGCTGAAGTACAAAAGAGCACCCAGTGTGTCACTGCCTGAATACTTACGGAATGCAATTCCAGCATGCTCAATTTTTATTATTTAACAGAGGAAAGTATAACACTGTTTGAACTTGTCATTATTTCACCATTGTTGCGTTGCAGCTGAGGTGGGGAATAAGGCTTGCACCCGTTTTCTGTTGTCATTGTAACTGGCCAGCATCCAATATTTTACCTTTGTCCTCAGTGACCACTTTTTTAGGCACACGTTTTCAATGCTGGGCAGCAACCCATTTTGCCACTGGAGCTGTCTGAATTCTCAATGACATGGATTGAACATGGTGCTGGACGTGCCTGAGAGATTCTGATACATGTTGATAATATCGAATCTCACAGTTTCTGCAAATTTGTGGTTTTGGCTTTTTTTAGCCTGTGTTTGCTGTTCATAGTTGACAGGAGTGGAAACCAGTGTGATCTTCAGTTGCTGTAGCCCATCCACTTCAAGGCTTGGTGTCTTTTTCATTCAGGGATGCTTTCTGCATAGCACGGTTGTAATCTGTGGAGGTTTGAATTCCATTCGCCCTCCTGTCAGCTTGAGCCAGCCTGGCCATTTTCAACCTCTCCTTTTAACGATACAAATTTTCCAACAGAACTGCTTCTCATTGGATATACATTATTTTCCTCACCATTTTCTGTGAACTCTTGAGACTCCTGTGTGAAAATCCTACATTAGCTGCTTGAGATACTCTAACCAACCCGACTGGCACCAAGAATCAGTTCATAAAGTCCCTTGGATCACATTATTCTCTCCTTGTGACGTTTTTTTCTGAACAGCAACTGAGCCTGTTGACCATACCCTTATGATTTTGTGCATGAAGTGTCTGCCGCATGATCAGCGAGTTGGTTATTTGCATTAACGAGCAGGTGTGCAGGTTTACCTCAAAATGGCCACTGAATGTATTTTTATTGATTAGCACATGAATGACAACTTAAGACTGTTGTCAGACTTATGTTTCAGTGTGGAGTGTTTGCTGTGATCGGATTTGCAAATTAACCAGCTTTGGGTTTGCACCCTGTTTGCCTACTTGCATGGAAGCAAAAACCAGCAGACATACTGGATATCTAGGATTGTAATGTCCCATTCTGGAGATGATTTTATAATGAAACGGAAAAGCAGCTTCAATTTAAATCCGTTCCAAAGCCTGTCTTCATATAGGATCTCTCTGCCTGTATTTCCTGATGTCTGTGTGCCCAAGAAAAATCCGCCATCTATCACAATGATGTTCCATCCCCTCATTGGATATTTGGGCACACCAAAGCAGGAAGTGCTCTGAACTATGAACTGACTTGTCACAAGCTGTGTTTCTGTGGTTCTCTATAGGCTGTTTTTCACAAGTGTTCCCTAACTAAGTGGTGTATTAGACTGAAATGTTTATACTTCCCTGTCCAATAGTGAATTGGAGGTATGATATGCTACTGTTGGTCAGCATATCAAGCAGTATTTTTTTCTCTGTTCTCTTCTGCCACAGGCTTGTGTACAAATGGTTCCTGCTGCTCTACAAGTTGAGCTACACCACGGGCATTGTGGGATACAGTGTGGTCATGTTCACCTTGTTCGGCATTAATTTGATATTCAGGTTAGTGCTGAACCCTCTTGAGGCGTTTGGCTCAAGACGACCTGTTTGCATGATACCAAAACCAATGGTGCAATTAATTATTTTCTTTTAGTTGCTGTTAGAATGTGATACTCCGTAACCTTATTTTCTGTGTGCAACATGTTCAAGTACACACATTCATTGATGCATGCTGCCTTAACCTAGCGAAAAACATTTGGGTCAAAGGTGAACAGAACGCAAAAGTTCAGCAGCACATCCACCATTGAGTACAAACATGGAAAGCAGGTCAGGGATGGAATCAAAAAACCTCATTAAAAATCAAGGCTTGGGGTGGCCTCCCCAGGACCAGGGTTGGGAACTTCTGTATAAGCGATCAGTTTTACTCAGAACCACAAACCAAGTAATTTCACAAAGTTTTGGAGAAATGATGCAACTGTCACTATTGTTACATAATATGGAAAGCTTGGATCTATTTTGAATGCAAGGGTGAGTCTTGGCCTGTAAAATAAATGGCGATATTCAGGTTGCATTAAATTGCTCGTGAAGATTGGTTATAAGATGTTTGATTGCTGGCGAGTTCCTAATTTGTAGCAGTGCAGTGCCTTGTAGTTTGAGGGCATAAAGGGCAAAGGCCAACGGCTAGAATGTTTTTCGTTAACAAATGGAAATGTGCGCAGAATTGACAGACTATGGCTACATTGTAACATACATGCACATGGGGAACAACACCTGGTCCTCCCCTGTATTTCTCAGTTTGACTTCTCTCACCAGGATCAAGCCAGAAGACGCCATGGACTTCGGCGTATCCTTGCTGTTCTACGGGCTGTATTATGGTGTGCTGGGGCGGGACTTTGCAGAGATGTGTGCGGACTTCATGGCTTCGACTGTGGGGGTATGTGGCGAACTTCGTCAGTGTGGTTTTCTTTTACCACAGTCTGGATGGAATGGAGTGTGAGAAAATGCCATCATATCGTGTGTGTTTGTCTGTGTCTCGGTGTGTATGTCTCTGTCTGGGTGTCTGTGTCTCTGTTTCTGTGTGTCTGTGACTGTATCTCTGTGAGTCTGTGTCTGTTTGTCTCTGTCCATGTCTGTGTCTGCGTGCATGCATGGTCTGTCTCTGTCTATTTCTTCTGCCAACAAGCTCTCTTGTTTTCCTTCTCCTTCTCTCTCCATATTTGATGAAATTGTCCCTCTCCTTCCCTCCCTCTCTCTTTCCCTCCGTTCTGCTCTACCTCTCCCTCACCCTCTCCCTCCTCCCCTCTCCACCCCTTTCAGTTTTACAGTGCGTCGGGCATGCCGACCAAGCACCTCTCTGATAACATCTGTGCAGTGTGCGGTCAGGCCATCCTGGTGGACGTCAGTGAGGAGGGCATCATAGAGAACACGTACAGGCTCTCCTGCAACCATGTGTATCCTGTACTACTGCTGCATGCCTTGCATCAAATGAGCAGGGGGTATGAGTCTGCGTGACATTAACAATTGTTAGCCTGCCAGCGCCATCTAGTGGATGAACTGTGGAATGAAAACCGGCTGCAACAGCTGCGCATCTATGTTCCAGAATTAGTCACGCGCTAGTCTGCGTCCTTCTGCAGTCCCTAAGGATACAGGACACACACACGCTCAAACATACACATAGACTCCCGAAAAATGAGGTTAAAATAAATCAATAAGTAGAAAAAAGTTTGTAAAAGCTGATCCAACCCCACACCGTTTTGCATACACCATACTCCTTTTCCACCGAGCTGGTTCCAGTGCTGGTTTGGAGCCAGAGCCTGACTTGGCACCGGTTCTTTGCTTTTCCACAGCCTAAGCACCAGCTCCTGGCTCTCAAAACTGGTGCCAGAGCAGCACCAACTCCTGGCTGGTCTAGAGCCAAGCACTGATTACATCAGGGGCGGTACGGTAATATTATGAGCCGTCTCGTTCTGTCAGGCCGGGTTTATTTTCTCTAGCAGCATGACGGGGCACTTGTGAACTCGTAGGATAGTTTATCATCGCAAACGCCAGGAACCTTGATAACAAGTGTCTTATGACCGCTGCCAAGTTGGGAGGGAAACTAGTTTACAAGGAAACACGCACTGAAGAAATGCCTATTTTTTTAGGAAAAAACATTGGTTAGTAATTGGATCTAACGTATCAATTTTTTATCTTTTTTTTCTTTTTTAAACATTGGTTTGTAATCGGATCAGACCCGTATCTATGACTATTTTTTTAAGAAGATAAAGCCGATACTGGATTCTATGCTGCAGAATTGCAAGAATGTTTTTTTTTTTTTCCCCACCAAAACATTTCAATGGACGAGACATCATGCAAATATAAAGGTCGACTCGGCTTCAAAGTTTACATCCGAGACAAACGTGCGCGATGAGGAAAAAATATTCAAACTCTGCTCATCTGATGCCCCATGGTAAGCCCCCAAAATTTTGAAAGTGCTGCGATATTTTGGCTTGTTAGCACTGTAAGTATAGCACTCAGTGGAAATCCGAAAAACAGGAACTTTATTACTCCCAGAAGTGAACAACAGTAACTTGGATTGGGTAGATGGGAATAGCGACCCGCAGCCAAGCATAACACATGATGTGACGTCTGATCACGTGATCTGCGCGGTAAATTCACGAAATCCGTCACTTCGTGCAGAAAAGCCCACCGTCTGAGAAATTTGTCAATTGTTGGTAATTCCCAATGGCTTCATTGACATAAAACACGCTGAACTGTGGGAGATAACTTTATCCTGGTTAGCTTAAAAACTCTGATCAGATTGGTGTAGATTGAGAATTCGAGCTCTCTATAAAAAAGTAACAATTGTCTCTTACCGGGTGCACGGTCAGGGCAGACGTATAACAAAAAAAAAATCCAGCACTCAAGGATAAAAGTAAAGAATTTTTATTTCTGCACGGGCAACAATACACGAACATTTCAGCCTACTAGCTTTCTTCAGCGTGTTGCACAGCAAGGCAGGAGGTGTTCTTTTGTAAACTTGTACAGAGCATGACCCTTGAACCACCCACTTATGTCATTCACAATTAGAGGCTATTGGGCTGTTCACTCATAATAAGGAGCAAATACCAATTCAGAAACCAAAAAACCATATATAATAAACAAACAAATAAATCAATAATAAAAAATAATAAATAACCAAAAAAAAATGTGTACACATACATATATATAATACATATATATATATATAATTACATAAAATAATTACAAAAGATCTTTAGGCCAACAGTTTTCTTCCTTTGAGAGTTTTTTTATCATCCACACTGGCTTGAAGAGGGGACCTTTCCTTTTATAGCCAATTCTGTCCTATTTTCCCTCTTTTTAAAGGCTGACAGTTTCATTTGAAAACTTAACGAATCATTGCATTGCAATGTAACAATTACGACAAGGCTAGGTCTGTTAAAAAATGTTTGGGTGGCACATAGCTATCAGGCACCTTTCCCTCAGATTTCTGGGCCATTTCTGTGCGAATATGGGCTTTTGATGTTCAAGAATTATTTAAACCAGTTTTTTACTTCTTTTATACCCTTTGGTCCCAAACTAATGTGGAACCTCTTGCTTTCGTCGGACAGAATTGACCAACAAATTTGATCGTCGAACAATAGGCACTTCTGTAATTTGTTTTGTCCCCAGTCCCCGAAAATTCTGCTTGTTCTTAAGAGATTCCACATTAGTGTTGGGCTCAAACTCTACAATTACTACGATTTTTTTTTCCTATCATTGCTAATGGGTATAAAAGAATCGTATAAAAGTCATAAAACACTGGTGTATTTTATCAAGCATCCCAGCGGGGACACCCTCAAACACCTGCCCATATTCTGTGAAACGGCCCAGAAATCTGAGGGATTCTTTGGTGCGTTCTGATAGATATGTGCCACCCAAACATTTTTTAACACACCAACTGACAGGCAATTTTCCCTATCGTAATTGTGTACATTGCAATGCAATGATTCGTGGTAACGAGTTTATACATACCCAGACGGGCAGAAAATATTACATTAAGAGCAGAATTTCCTGCAGAACAACACATGTAGTGTACCTTTTGAAATGTCCTTGTGGTCTCTGCTATGTGGGGAAAAATGAAAAGAGAACTGAAAATCAGGATTTCTGAACATAAAAGTAATATTAGGAATAAAGAGGAAAGGTCCCCAGTAGCACGTCATTTTAACCAGGCAGGTCACGATGTGTGTTCCCTAAGGTTTCAGGGGATAGAAACTGTACAGCCTTTAAAGAGAGGGGGGGCTGGGACAGAACCCCTTCTTCAAAGGGAAGCCTACTGGATATACACACTGCAAACTGAATGGCCTAAAGGCCTTAATGAAGAATTACTGTTGGGGTGCTTTTTGTGATAATATGTATGTATGTATGTATGTATATATGTATATGTATATGTATGTATACATATATGTATGTGTATAAATTTTTTTTTGGTTATTTATTTTTATTATTGATTTATTTTTTTGTTTGTTATATATGGTTTTTTGGTTTCTGAATTGGTATTTGCTCCTTATTATGAGTTAACAGCCCAATAGACTCTAATTGTGAATGACCTAAGTGGGTGGTTCAAGGGTCATGCTCTGTACACGTTTACAAAAGAACGCCTCCTGCCTTGCTGTGTAACACACTGAAGAAAGCCAGTACGCTGAAACGTTCTGTATTGTTGCCCGTGCTGATATAAAAATTCTTTACTTTTATCCGTGAGTGCTGGATTATTTTTTTGCTATACAGATTGGTGTAGAGACATGGACTTCTTTTATTTAAGTGTGATGGCCTGTTTTGTGTCATTTTACCCAATATTTTAATCTATTAGAGTCGACATACTTTGTTAGGTGTTATCAGTCATCTTTTAGACGAAATTATTTGCTTTTGGAAAAAAAAATCCCATGATTCCATGCGCCTTCTAGCTGGACTGGTTTGTTGAAAGTCTGCACTGCATTCGAGGAGAGCAGGGGCGATTTGGTTCGAGCATGATCGCCTCCCCTGACAGTTTCCGGATTCACTGCTAGGGGCGTCCAAACTCACATAATATTATATTAACGGACAAATGCCGTCGACGACATTCAATGAGTCCTTGCACACTTCTAGGAGTAATATACTTCTGGTAAAACCGAATGTGTATGTAGTCACACACGAATAAGATGTCTATTTCCCATCCAAATAACCTGTCAGATCCAGTCCTACACCCGAACAGCAACAGAAAATAATTCCAGCTACTCGCACTTTCTTTGCTAAACAAATCAGGCTGTAGCGAGCCCACTAGTATACAAGGCTCTCGTCCGCACAAAGTATTTGTTTTCATACAAGTATACAAGGTACCTGGACTGAAGGAGTTAAAACGACAGCTGAGTGAGAGTAGTCTGCTTTCGTTTTCAAACAAACAAAAATGGAGAGGGCTAAGCAGCAGTGGTCTGAGGAGGAGACTCAGTGCTTCCTGGCACTGTGGTCATCCTCCGAGGTCCAAAATAAGTTGGAGGGGCCCTCCGTATGGCGCGAGCGTTGCTCGGGTTCTTAGGAGGTGCATGGGTTGAACCAACTAAGCACTGGTATTAGCAGTTGCACAGCACTAGCACCAGGTTCTTTTTGGTGGAAAAAAGGTAACAGTCAGCCAGATAAAAAAGAAACTGGGAACTTTAGACCTTTCCTGACCTTTGCGCACGATTGTATCTATGACATCTTGTATTCACTTTTTGTAATGACTTCTGTAGAGTCACTGTTCTAATGAGGCAGGCCAGAAGTCCCCTTAACCATTTCCTCATATTTACAGTTTTGTGGTTGCATACTTTATGTCAGTGTGCGGTTTCATTATGCCCCGCCCGCTACCATCGGTGAGTTCAGGTGAAAGCAGGACTGGTCTAAGTGACCTGGCCCTGCGAATGATTTCATTGAAAGTCACTCATCGATCCTGTTTTTCTCACGCTCACGGAACTTGCAGGCAGAGCTGGTAAGAAGTTGATCTTTTTCTTTTTTTTTTTTAATGATTTGGCAGACTTTGGTGATGATTCATGTTCTCCATTTTGTATGCTAAGTACAGTGTCTGCCAGTTTAATTCCAGTCCTTTGGGGCCACAACTTTTAAATAGAATTACCAAAGCCTTTTTTTTTTTTTTTTTTTTTTTTTTTATTTAGGACATGGGAACAGTAACAGCTGACACACGCCCTTGTATTTTTTGCACCTTAAATTTCACTCTGTTCCTTAGGATGATCCAATACCCACTGCCCATTTGGCCGCACTTACGTCAGTCTGTCCAGTTCCTTTTCACACCAAAATAATAAGCGTTTGACTCATGATGACACACCAGTTTTTTGGAGCAAAGTGGGTTCTACGGAAATTGCAACTGTCACAATGAGTCGGCTATTATTCTCAAGTCACGTTGTTGGCATTAATGATGCATGTAATTAAGTGACTTTTTAGGACCCTGGCCCCATGGACCTTTACAGTTCTACTGGGACTCCTGGTTCTGGTGACCCTGAATTTTCTTTGGGATATCCTGCCGTCTTCTAAAGAGGTGCTTGTTTTGCCTTACAAATTTGCCACTAGTTTCATGTGAGGTCTCAATTAAGGTGAGAACCTTTGTGATCCACTACTATAATTGATTAATTAACCCATCAAGATGGAAGATCACAAAAGAGTCTAGAATGTTTTTAACTGAGCATTTTATTGGTTGTGTCATTCACTAACTGGAAGCAATGCAGGTCTAGAGTACAATCTTAAAAGCTGGGAAGCTGCTTTTTCATTGGGATGAGTATGAAGTAGCATACTCGATGGCATCTGTCTTTCAGCTCCACTCCACATCCTGCTTCTGTCTCCTTAACATCATCTTCACCGCAGATTTCACGAGTTTTGCATAAGAGGCTGGTGCATCGTGGGAAAGAAGCAGACCTGCCCCTACTGTAAAGAGAAAGTTGACCTGAAGAGGATGTTCAGCAATCCGTATCCTTCCCAGCATTGTCTGATTGAGTTACAGAGGTGGGGTGGGGCGAGGGGGCGGAGGCAGTGAGTAAGGTGATAGTGGCGGGCATGTTGCTTGGACATTGGACTGTGTGGTGTACGTGTTCGGAAACTGCTTGTAACCCCAAGGACTTGAGTGAAATTCCCGGATGGAACCTTTGCAATATCGAAAGTTAACCAGCGCTATTTTGAGTAAATGGCATTGTGTAAGTGGGCTGCAAAATGAGGCCGCAAAGTGCTTGGTAAGTGAATGACGCTGCTGCAGGCCAGGGGTTATCTGTCAAAAGTTGTTTCCCGGCTCCAGTAGGGCAAGTTAGGATAGGTACATTGCGGGAGATGGTGCTTTGGGCGGGGGGGGCTACCTGGATCTTGATTGGCTTGGATATGGGACAAGGCCACTCATTTATTTGGTATGACTTGGCCAAAGTTCTTTTCTTCCCCTTCCCATGGTCATTTTTTTTTTTTTTTTAAATCTATTGCGCATTTCCCGGAATCTGCTTCCTGGTTTATAGGAACCAAATGCGGCTGTGTCGAATTTAACCCTCCTAAGGAGACTCTTCCCCCTCTGAGATGAGTGTCATATGATTCAAATGAGAGTGAAAAGGATACTGAAAGAGGAAGGGGTATGAAAAATAAGAGCATTCCTCATAGTGTCGTCCATATTATATGGAATTAGGCATATTTGCTTTGGTGTTCTTGGAGATTTCTTGAAATCTGCAGGCTTCAGAATTGCTTGTGTTTGGGTATTTGCGAGTTGAAGTAGCGCTTTCTTTTGTTCTCCCAGCAAAGAAAATCCGTGTGAGGCCGCCGCATCTTGATGCTGAAGTTCGTAACATGGGCTAATTTTTAGTGCTTGCTCAGCTGCGAGTAAGATTATGTTTTGCCACTACTTTCTTTTTGGATTCAGGTTGCAGGCATCCTATGGAATAGTTTCAACCAATTATGACTTTAAAAAAAGCCAATTGAATACCACTACTACTACTATGAATAATAATAATAATAATCATAATAATAATAATAATAATAATAATACTACCCCAATTCCGAAATAGTTGGGACGAAGTGTGTATTGTGAATAAAATCAAAATGCAATGACTTTCAGATCGCATGAGCCAGTATGTTATTTACAATAAAGCATAGATAACATTTCAAATGTTGAAACTGAGACATTCTACATTGTTATCCACAAAATGAGCTTATTTCAAATTTTATGGCTGCAACAGGTCTCAAAGAAGTTGGGACACAGGCAAAAAAAAAGGCTGAAAAAGCAATTAATATATAAGAGAATCAGCTGAAAGAACATTTAGCAAGTAATTAAGTTAACTGGCATCAGGTGTGTAACATGATTGGCTATAAAAGGGATGTCTTAGAGAGGCTGAGTCTCTCAGAAGTAAAGATGGCCAGAGGTTCTCCAACTTGTGAAGGCTTGCGTAAAAAAAATTGTGGAATACTTTAAAAACAATGTTCCTCAACGTCAAATTGCAAAGGCTTTGAAGGTCTCATCATCGACATTGCATAACATCATCAAAAGATTCCGAGAAACTGGAAAAATCTCTGTGCGTAAGGGACAAGGCCGAAGACCTTTACTGGATGCCCATGATCTTCAGGCCCTCAGACGCCACTGCATCACTCACCGGCATGATTCTGTCATTGACATTATTAAATGGGCCCAGGACTACTTCAAGAAACCACTGTCTGTAAACACAGTCCGCCGTGCCATCCACAGATGCCACCTAAAACTCTATCATGCAGAAAAGAAGCCATTGTTGAGCATGATCCAGAAGTGCCACCGTGTTCTGTGGGCCAAGGCTAATTTAAAATGGACTGTAGCAAAGTGGCAAAGTGTCCTGTGGTCAGACGAGTCCAAATTTCACATTCTTGTTGGAAATCATGGGCGTTGTGTCCTCCGGGCTTAAGAGGAGAAAGGCCACCCCTCCTGTTATCAGCGTTCAGTTCAAAAGCCAGCATCTCTGATGGTATGGGGATGCATTAGTGCATATGGTGTGGGACACTTGCATGTTTTAAAAAGCACCATGAATGCTGAAAGGTATATAAAGGTTTTAGAGCAATATATGCTCCCCTCCAGACGACCTCTATTCCAGGGAAGGCCTTGTGTATTTCAGCAGAACAATGCAAAACCACATACTGCAGCTATTACAACAGCATGGCTTCGTAGTAGAAGAGTCCGTGTGCTGAACTGGCCTGCCTGCAGTCCTGATCTTTCACCGATTGAGAACATTTGGCGCATAATTAAACGAAAAGTCCATCAAAGGAGACCCAAAACTTTCCAGCAGCTGGAAGCCTGTATCAAACGAGTGGGACCAAATTCCAATGACTTAACTCAAGAAACTTTTCTCCTCAATGCCCAGACGCCTCCACTCTGTGTTTAAAAAGAAGAGGGGATGCTACACCTTGGTAAACAGGCCCCTGTCCTAACTTTTTTTGAGACCTGTAGCAGCCATCAAATTTGAAATGAGCTCATTTTGTGGATGAAATTGTAAAATTTCTCAGTTTCAACATTTGCTATGTTATCTCAGTTCTGTTGTGAATAAAATACTGGCTGGTGTGATTTGAAAGCAGTGATGTTGATAGGTTTTCAATTGGGTGAGTTCCTGGGACCCACACATGGTGAATTGAGTGGGTCCCTGAAAAATTCAATGGGTCCCCACTGAAAAAAATTATTTCTTTCCATTTCTTATATTCTTCTATTTAAATTATAGTGTTTAACTCCTTTGGTGGTATGGTATAACATGGTTATAATTAACGAATATATTCATGTATGTTCAAAATGTATCTGAAATTAAGCAAATAAAATTCCAAATCTGAAAAGTTTATTGCAATACAACTGTCATAGTGGCATGACATACAAAATTCAAATAAAATAGCATTTTTGTAGCAACATAAATTACTAAAATTCAAATGAAAACAAAATGGTGTCTGTAGTACCAAAATAAATTGTCAATAGAAGTGCTGATTTTAACACATACACAAAACATTCTCATCACCATGACAGAGTCAACAAATAGTCACCAAAATAACATAAAATAAAATAATAAAATAAAATCTTCTTGTCTGAACATCAGCTAAATCTAATGAACTGAGTCAATCACTGTGAAACTTTTAGCACAAAAATGAAGCTTTGCTAACACAGTCTGTTGAGAAAAATAAAATGATGCAGATATGTTTGTGATGAGAGGGTTGAAACAGCGCTTGTCTGGTCTGCTGACAGCAAGGTTTCTTTTGCAAGTTACTGTGATTTTAAACACGAGTTGTTGCTCATTATAGGCCGATTTCACAAAACCATTTTAGCATGCATATAACTAACATGCGTTTAGATTTTAAACGCATGTTAAAATGCCGTTGTACGCGGACAGCTAAACGAACGTTTTAACACCATTTCACAAGATGGGATCATCGCTCATTTAACTGCATGCGGATAACCTTGCGTTTAGCCCTCAGACTAAACAGGCGCGGTCAAATTATGACAACCTGCTATTGCATAATGAGCATTTCCAATTGTCCGTACCGGCTAATAACCCCGTATGCAAGGGTAGTTGCGTTGTGGACACGCATTTCGCACAGAGATGTCGGCAAAGAAAACGTGGCGAGAATTTCACTTCGCTTCAAAGAATGTCAAACTTTCTTTGCGTGTCCTGTGGACGTGAGCAAGATGCTGACGTCAGACGCATCCTTCACCAAATCTGTTTCATCCTTGGCATTGGTGATGATTTCACACACTCATTTGTGCTTTCATTATCGGTGAAGAGTAAAAATGCAGTTCGGACTTCACTCACGGTAGCCTTTTTGGAAAGTGTAAACGTAGATGTAAACGAAAAACGTGGCCTTGCAAAACCCCTCTATTAAGTGAATAAGAAATTGAAGAAAGCAACTAATTTATGCATAAATTTCATTTATTTTATTTATGCATTTCTTTTCCAGAAAACGCGAAAGTCTTGCTCAAAATCTACCAGGCAACCAGATGAGGGCAGGTCGGCGTCACTTATTTGGGTGCAAATCAATCTATGGTAGTAGTTTTCGCGAGTTAAACATACCCTCACGAGCGTTTAAGTTTTCTTTTGTTATTTGACCGCAGGCTTTTAAAATATTTTGACGCACGCGGACAGTTGCTCCTCGTGAAACGGTGATTACAATTAAACTCATGCTAAACGCGTGATTAAGAAGGTTATCCGCGTGTAAAAGGCTTAAAAGGCTAAAAAATCCTTAAAAGGCTTTTGTGAAATCGGCCCAATGTATCGTTTTTCATGGGAAAAATGAGGTGCGTCCCTGGGACGCATAGATAGTGAGTTTACTGCGTCCTTTCAGATTTTAATGCATCAGGGACGCAGGACGCGTACCTAGCAACATCACTGTGAAAGTCATTGCAATTTACACTTTGTCCGAACTATTTCGGAATTGGGGTTGTAATAAGAGGACGGTTAGCGCACTTTTTCAGTGTCATGGAATTTTACAACCAGCTGCCTTTCCCTTTCATAGAATACATTCGGTTTTTCTGACAGCGCAGTTTGTTCAGTGTCTGCTCCAATATTTCCCGATACTGATGCTGGACAAACAAGGCAACATTGTCACCAATATCCCCCGCCACGGTAAGAATGGTCATGGGGAAATGGGGAAAACGTGTCCCCATTAAACATCCATACACAAGTTCAGAGTCAAGGGCCATAACTCCGTAAAAATAAATATCTCGGAATCAACTGTCAAACTCATTCAATAGGATCATTAATACTGGTCACCCACAGAATTTCATCCACGTAGGTGCAATAGTTGCCGAGAGAACTTGTCCCCATTGCAACACCCTTACACTTAAGTCCACGAACAGAGTCAAGGGTCATAACTCTGTAAAAATGAATTTCTCGGAATCAATTGTCGAACTCATTCAGTAGGGTCATCAGTACTGGCCACATACAAAATTTAATTCACGTACGTGCAATAGTTTCCGAGAAAACTTGTCCCCATTGAACCGAGATGGACGGATGGACGGACGATTGCCATTCCAAAATCCCCCGATCCACTTCGTGGCGGGTGATAATAAGCGTTTGTTTCATCGCGAAATCAGGGCGTCATCTTGGTGGGCGATGCACGCAAGTCTCTAAACATTGCGTAATGTGCTCAGCGCTCTCTGGTTGTGCAAATTGCATCTCTGTGCTCATCGGACTCATTACCACGATGATACGTTAGTACCGAGCCATTGCAGCTTTACTAACTACAATTTTCGTTGCTGCGTTTTTAGGTAATCGTGCTAACTTTTGACCACAACTGGCCTACCTGTTAACGGTTTGGTCGCACTGTCTTACCGTTGTAGATTAGGTTGCTTGTCTTTTGTCTTTTTTCCCCTCTTCGGCTTTCTGGTTTTATCTATCTGAAAAACATTAACCACAGAAACTCCTCAAGACAACTTTCATATCTAGTTAATGGCTCATTAGGAGTTGGAAAAGACTAATTAATGAAACTAAGATTTTATTGTGGAATTAGCAGCATTGCCACCGTTAAGTTAAAACGAATCATTAAAGGACAAAGGGTTTCAAGTTTCCATGGTGATCTGTGGACTGTAAGTTGTGCAGCTGGAGCAATGTTCCGCTTGCAACGTTCCTACCGTTTTGCTGCCAGGAAACAAAAGCTGGCCCCACTGAGTTTCTTCGCGCACTGTTGCATAAGTATTTACGCTATGACTCTGTGACGCCAATGTTCCTTCTCATGTGGCGCCATCCTGGTTTTTACGGGGGAACAATAAACTATTTTTTTTTTTAATCTCCCCCCCTTTTTATTTATTTATTTTATTTTATTGCTGTCGCTACTTTTTCTGGAATATTTTATTGCCTCCGCACTGGTATTTTTCCTATATCAGTGCTAGTCTTATTTTGGATTTTTTTTGTCCCAAAAAATGTACACCGCCAATTGGTTTCGAATAAGGTGGTTCTGTTTGTTGAAATTTGTTCACCACTCATGTTCCGAAGGTCACTGCCTGCTAGAGCAGGTGCTCAAATGTGGAAGGCAAATTTTCCTTCCTTATTCTACTGGTTTTTGATATTCTATCAGGAGTGCGTGTTCTGCTGGCGGGCTTGCTGAGGGGTGGTTGCGGGTTTTTCGCTGCCGCGGGTCAGTTTTGTCACAGCCATCATGGGATCTGCATCAGGATAGGGACTGCGGCTTCTCTGAACATTTGCATTTTCTTCTAAATGGAAATTTCTATTTATGGTAGGCCTACTCACACAGAGGCACCTGTGTGAATGCTCGTGCAGCCTGGATGCCATAAAGAGTCGTTTACTAATTTAATTCGTGAAAAAGATTTCCCCTCGGTTAACTGCTGACTATGTTGTTGATTAACAAATCTCCGGAATCCGTATTGAAGTACATTTTCCGGCTTTGCGTGGCCCCCTTCCTGTGACAAATTCAGTGTGAACGTCGGAAGAAAGTAAGATTATAACAGAAGGCGCTTCTTTGTGTTTTGTCACGAACTCTCAAGTGCATTCTTATACTCTCGGGATCTCCTCCTTAATCCTCAGTGTTTTCCCTCCAGTCTTTTGATGGTTGAAGACTGTGGAACATATTGTGTGGACTCCTTAGCTGATCAATGGCATAAATTTTTCGGTGTTTAACTCTTCCCCCCCCATAATGACTACACATGACGCCTATACGTACGTTGTATATGAATGGACCTTTCCCTTAGCCTCCTCAGTGTTTGAAAATGGGGGTATCCCCAAGGCGTCAAATGTCGTCTTTATTGATATGGCCAGGGTCGTCATTTGTGGTCATTATGGGTAAAGGGAGACCGGAGTCTGTGGGTGAAAGAGTTAAGTGCGCCTATGCACAAAAAAACCAGCGGGGACACTGCCACTACACTGCATGTCCAAACCCCTGTCTTAAAAGAAGTTGTTTGCACTTTACCAAAAGAAGGAAAGACCTATACTTTTATACTTGTATGTTTTGACCCAAGGGCTTGACTTGTTTAGAAATGTTAAAAGACGTGCGGTACGAAGATTTGATCATGTTGACAACATTGTCTTAAATAGACTGTGGGCCGAGCTTCAGAATTCTTAACTTTCGTGACCCACATCGAGTGCTGTCTGGAAACGTATTTGAAAGCAAACCATATTGCTCGGCAATCACAGAAATCCACCATTATTTAAAATAGAAAAAAAAAACACCTCAATTTCGATGAAGAACTCTGAAAAATCACTCAATCACAGCGGCCCTTCTATAAACGTGTCAGAATATCCTGTATACAACAGCCAGTCAGACGATTTGTTTTAACAAAGCGATACTAGCGAACAGGTGTGCTGTGGGTTTCTGTGCCAACAGTGTATTAAGTAACATTTAAACATGCTTCTGTAACAAGGGATTGGGTGCTTCTGCACCTGTGGCAGGAAAGAGGACGAGAAGTTTTTTTTTTTTTTTTTTTTAAGTGATTTTTATTTAGAAAATTGGTGTGTGTCTGCCGCGATAAATTGAGCATCCAACGGTCCTCCAACTGAAGAGATTAGGATTCGTGATCAGCCTGGTATGAACCGGTGTAATACTGCTTTGGTGCAGTTTTACAACGTGAATCCTTGAATCATTTTATTAAAAAATTTCATGAATAATATACAGAAGTTGTTGGCACATTTTGTGTAGCATAATTAAATAAAAATAGATATTAGCAGAATGATGAGTGAAAACCGCAAAATGCAAGGAGACGACATGACAGCCAAATGGAATCTTAAATGTTTCGCAAGTTATAATGAATGAATGATTTATAACTCTTGGATGTATAGCCTATGGACCGGAGTTGATGTAATGTCTTGCGAACACTTCATGCAATAAAACAACGCGAACAAATCTGTTTTGAATATGTGCTTCCGTTTTTTTTTTTTTTTTTTTTTAAGAATATGATTTTGATTAATGTTGTTTATTTACCACACACATTATCCGGTTCAAAACCTAGCAATTACTCCAGAGTTAATGGCAGTTAACCAAACTCAAATTAAGCTCATGTCAAATTATAATCGCGAACACCAGAGGTAGCCAGCTAACTCATATTCGTAATGATTAATATAGCTGTTAGCTGTGCAGAAAAATGCCTGATGTAACAAAGTAAAAAGAAACATGAACGCATCATGCAGATATAAGATACATACTTGTGTATTCCCACATTTACTCTGCAAATACAATGCTTGCAATACTTCCGTGACCTCGCCCACTTAGGAGGTAGAAGGTGTGATTAGTTTCTTACAATGGAGTTATATTGGGGTTGCCAGGTCTTCCTTCCTCCAGTCTTTGCTTATTATTGTGCAACTTTTGGCCTTGCCTAGTTGCAAATTCTTGTTCAGTGATTTTTTTTAAATCTCCTATCAGATGAAAATTCAAGTAGTTACCAGATGTGGGTCACAAAAACGAAAAACTAGAGGGATTTTCACTGCTTGGCCCCGGTCTAATAGAGGGATTATCAGTCTGCGTCACTACACAAGTCCGCTCTACTGCGCATGTCGACTGCAGAAAGAGAGCAGGAAGAGCCGTGAGCATGTCTTAAACGCGCAAGTTTTACAGACTTTGGGGTCTATTCTCCCGTGTGCGTAAGTCGCGTATTCTCCCCTTGACTTAAGTCTGTGCATTACGCGCCGCGAAGGCAGTTACGCACTTCGGGCGGAGCAAGGCCAAAATCTGGGCGTTTCTCAGGCAAATAACACTTACGCGTATTCTCCCCCTGGCTTAAGCGCTTTTTCTGTTAAGCACTTTTGAGGGCTGTATTAAGGTCAAGCGCCAATATAAGGCGAAATAGAATATTGTGTTTGATGTCAGTTACAGGCCGAATTTTAGCATTTATGTTATTCTATTTAACATGGTAAAGGTTGAGACATTCAATATTCGAATGTTCATCCTTATTTCTAAACTACATTTCTCATAACCATAATAAATTATCAAACAAAATCATACACATGATATTACGCAACAGCCTGCTCTCCATCATTCTACCATGCCCTCAAAATCTAAAACCAAAATGCCAGTCCTGCATTTGCTTGCATTCCTGCGTGAGTGGGAAAGAGCAAGAGGAGCGCGCCGAGCTCGAAGACGACCACGCATATATTGGCCTCATTTGGACATCCTGGGAGTAACAGACACCAAGTGCATCCAGCGCTTTTGTCTGGACCGCGAGGCAATCATCTATCTTTGCCGACTTCTGGATGAACAGCTATCCAGCCGCAGCAATCATCCACAAAACATACCCGTGGTCATCAAGGCCACAACTGCGCTGTTGGTTCTGGCATCTGGGTCGTTCCAGAGAGTGGCTGGTGATGTCATGCACATATCACAGGCATCTGTGTCAAGGTGTCTGACACAGTTCGTTGACGCTATGCTGCACCACATCAGCCACTTCATAAAGTTCCCCGAAACACCCGCTGAAAGACGGAGAGTTAACGGGGGGGGTTCTACCGGGTCGCCAGGTTCCCCAGTGTTGTGGGAGCCATTGATTGTACTCACGTTGCAATCAGAACCCCTTCCACCAATGAGAATATGTACAGAGACCGTAGACGTCGGCACACCATTAATGTTCAGGTTGTGTGCGATCATCATACGCGCATATTAAGCATCTGCGCCAAATTCCCTGGCTCGGCCCATGACGCCTATGTACTGCGCAACTGCTTGAAATGCCAAAAAATACAATAAATATTTGAAACCATATTAAGCTTGTTTCCAGTATTTAGCACGATAGTTTGAGTATAGGCAAATTAAAATGACTATTTTACGTAAGCCTCCTTCATCCGTATCCACTCCAAGTTCTTCTCCATGCACTTCCACTGCAGAAAGAGTGGAGCCGCCGCCCCCTCCAGTGCAGTGAAATGCACGGGGGATGATGGGTGCCCACCACCTGTTGCATGTACACTTCTCCGCTGTGCACAGAGCCTGGCTTTTACAGCGCCCCGCAGATCTCTCCATTTATACTTTGAATCGGGGATACTGTGCTTACATCTCCCCACCGAAGCCACATCCAGAACGATTCGCAGCTTTCTTCCTCTGATCAGCCTTCAGTGCTCCCTTGCCATACAACACCTCATGGTGCCTCTTCACTGATTTCACCAATACCTCTAACTCCTCATCTGTGAAATTTCGGCTTCGGCTCGACATCGCAATTGTTGTCTTCATGTTGTATTAACAAATGTGACTGCCCTATATGTTCGTGATAATCTAAAAAGTTGTGATATCCTCACTAGGGAGGCGATTAATTTTTCTAATTGAGGATATCTGTATTAACTAACCCGTGTCTATGTAAATATGTTTTTTTATTTATTTTTTACCATTGATAATACTGTGTATTTTAATGTGTGAATAAATATATTATTAAATACTCTCGATTGAGCCCTACCCTGGCCAATACCAAAGCACTGCCCATTTGTTAATCAGTTTTACCCAATAAAATGGGAAGAATCATTATCAGTAAATGGGATAATTGATTATAATAAAGTACTAGGCACAAGTTCAAGTGAATGTGTCGCTCAAATCAAATGGGACATAATAGGCTACGGATATGGAATTGCGTGATTGTTGAGGCGGTTTCGGGGCGGGGGGGTGACCACGTGCGGGGTAAGAATCCTTTGTTTGTTAAAGCGTTGCTATGTCCTTTAGTTGCAAACCTGACATCGGAGTAGTTTGAGATTTCAAGTGTGCAATTTCTAAATGAGATCATATAAACTGTCTTTGTTATTTTTGTGTGACTAGAATGTTCTCTTTATTTGTCTTCTTCCCTGTCTGCCACGGAACAAACAGGCTAGTGTAGGAGGGGCACATTTTCAATGCTCTGATTGTGCTGGTTGAGAAGCGCTAAATTCTTTATTTGTTAGTTCATTATCACGGCAATTTGTTTGTTTGCATAGCTTTAATGTCATGGTGGCTAGAATAAGAAATAAAAAAGATGTCTGCATTACTTCTTGTGATTGGCACAGACATACATAGGCCTACTATTACAGCGGCATATCATCGGTCTGCTGATAAAACCTTGTATCTTCAAAATGATAAACCTCACAGGAAAATAAAAAAAAATATATAAAATAAAAAAAAAATATGCATTGATAAATATAATTTAAAATATTAATAAAATAAAAAATGTTTAATTTTGCATGTAAGAATAGTGGACATACAAGTTTTTGTTTCTTACCAATTTGGAGATACGAGGTTTTATCAGAAGGCCAACGATATTCAAATTTAAAGTCTGCGTTTTCCATGAACTACGACTGCATTTTCATGGTGAATCAGAAAATCCTCGTTCCATGTTTTCCTCATAGCCATAATCAATGAGCTTGGTACAGTGTCTGCCTCTCTTTTGGAGCAGTCACACCTCTTTCATAAGGCCGCCTACATTCTGAAGTTAAGCGCTGTGGGCGTGATCGAAGCGCATAGGGGAGAATACGCGCAACTCAAATGCGCTTAACTCGAATCGCATAAAAAAGGACTTACGCGCAAATGGGAGAATAGACCCCTTAGAGCATCAGTGCTGCAGCATGCCTACAGCTGAGAGAAAAAAGAACATTGTTACTAATTTCGAGCAATATAATATGTTAGACTCATTGGTTTGAATGGTGATAAAGCTAGATATGCCCGCAGGCACAGCTATATAATTGCAGCAAATGAGTTGTGAAATGTTTACTACAATAATGACAGTGACTGAAGACGAGGTTACATAGCAATGGAAAGATGAGATAAACTTTTACTGATCCCACAGTGGGGAAATTTCATCATGACAGCAGCTCAAAAAGATAGTGATATGAGGGGGGGAATCAAATGTGTACAACAAGTACAATGGAAGCTAAGATTAATTTGTAACGTTATATTATTCTAAATTACATACCTGGCCATGCAGGTGCAGTTCATGGTCAGGATGCAGTTGTTTTTTATTGTTCACAATGACCCAGACTTAATACACATTTATATTATTTCAGAACTGCGAATGAAGGTAATTTCGGAGACAAGTACCTACACCTGTTCTTGCAGCACGGTCACGCTACTTGCTGTAAAAAATAGACAGCTGTCCGATTGGAAAATGTAAACGGACGAAACCACGTACTTGTCACCAGAATTGCCTTAATTCGCTGAGGAGTTCTGAAATGCCGCTCTCGCTGGAAAAAAAAATTACCGTGGCTGAGTGCCAGTGCATAGACCTAATTATAATTTAATTATTTTTCTGTACTGAATGTAGCCCATTATTTGCTGTTAGATCGGGGGAGAGAAGCCGTGTCTTCAATTGCCACTTGATTATGTTCCCCGCAAATGTTGCGAGGAACATAATGTTTTACCCTCCGTCCGTCCGTCCTTCCGTCCTTCCGAGCAAGTTTGTCCGGGCCATAACTTTTAAACCGTTCAATATTTTTTCACAAACTTTGGTATATCATTAGATCCCATGGTGTAGATGTGCCTTTTGATATTTTGGTTGTTTAGAAATTTTCATTTTTTCCACTTTCCATGGTAACAAGTTCAACTTAGTGCATATTGAGGGTGGGGACCTTGTCCGGACCACAACTCTTAAAGCGTTCAATATTTTTTCACAAAATTTGGTATATCATTAGATCCCATGGTGTAGATGTGCCTTTTGATATTTTGGTTGTTTAGAAATTTTCTTTTTTCCACTTTCCATGGTAACAAGTTCAACTTAGTGCATATTGAGGGTGGGGACCTTGTCCGGACCACAACTCTTAAACCGTTCAATATTTTTTCACAAAATTTGGTATATCATTAGATCCCATAGTGTAGATGTGCCTTTTGATATTTTGGTTGTTTAGAAATTTTCATTTTTTCCACTTTCCATGGTAACAAGTTCAACTTAGTGCATATTGAGGGTGGGGACCTTGTCCGACCACAACTCTTAAAGCGTTCAATATTTTTTCACAAAATTTGGTATATCATTAGATCCCATGGTGTAGATGTGCCTTTTGATATTTTGGTTGTTTAGAAATTTTCATTTTTTGCACTTTCCATGGTAACAAGTTCAACTTAGTGCATATTGAGGGTGGGGACCTTGTCCGGACCACAACTCTTAAAGCGTTCAATATTTTTTCACAAAATTTGGTATATCATTAGATCCCATGGTGTAGATGTGCCTTTTCATATTTTGGTTGTTTCAAAATTTTCATTTTTTCCATTTTCCATGGTAACAAGTTCAACTTACTGCATATTGAGGGTGGGGACCTTGTCCGGACCACAACTCTTAAACTATGAGAGATTTCTCCACCAAACTTGGCATATATTTAGATCACATGGTGTAGATGTGCCTTTTAATAGTTTGCTCATTCTGAAATTTTTCCTTTTTTAGTTTCCATGGTAACAAGTTGAACTTACTGCATAATGAGGTTGGGAACCTTGTCCGGACCACAACTCATAATCTATGAGAGATTTTTCAACCAAACTTGGTATAGTGTTAGACCACATGGTGTAGATGTGCCTTTTGATATTTTGTTTGTTCAGAAATTTTCATTTTTTCCGATTTCCATGGTAACCTTTTCAACTTGGTGCGTATTGAGAGTGTGGACCTTGTCCGAACCAAAACTCCAAAACACATTTCTCAACCAAACTAGGCATATTGTTATATTACATGGTATAGATGTGCCTTTTCATAGTTCTCTCTTCAAAATGTGCAACCAAATATATATAATGGCGGGGAACATCATAGTGCTTCACAAGCACAGATTCTAGTTATTCTTGAACTGGAAAACGTGTTAATATAGGAAAACCATTTTGAATTAGCCGGGACTAATTGTTGTCAATGAAGGGATGGATAATTGCCCCCGAATTTTCAGGTCTAGCGCTGGCTCTGACCCACCATTACGAGTTATCTCGTAGTTGGCAGTCAACGTGTTAAGATGTATCCCATTCACTAATGTTAATTTAGCAGCATAACTTGTTTTATCACTCGGTGATAAACTGTTGTAGTACGCTGACAACATCGCTAGCTAGCTAACATCGCAACTGTAAGATAACCATTCCAACCTGTCAAACAGTTTAAAGGGGCTGCTCTTTCTGCAGTCAAGTTGCGCTCGCATCCGCCGTGTTGATAAACAAATAATCCCTCTATAGTCACGTGCAACAGTAGCTGCGTTTCCATTACCACTAGAAATGCGCAAAACCTAAATGTCGCAATAAAAAACTGGTAATGGAAACACCCAATTTTCGAAACAACTCAAATATCGATAAAAAGTTTTTACGCTCTCATGAGGCGGTTTTTCAGACGTGTCGATAAAGAACTTTATCGCTAAAGTGTAATGGAAACACTTTTTTTGCTAAACGTGACGTCACCGGCAATGTTGCAATCATTATGCATAGCAGACTAAATTAAACTCTACATTTTCTTGACTAGATGTACGCTTGACGCTTTTACACGCCTAATTTTATTTTATTTTTGGTGGGGGACAAAACGTCAAGGTACGCCAAAAAAAAAGTACTGATTTTATTAGATACTGAGTTCTGAATTCTTCCCGAAATTAATAACGTTCTCTAAAGGAAATTTGCGGTCCCTTCTACCTCGGACCGAATAGGAATTGTTTGGAATGCATTAAGAATGCGTTGAGACTTTGGTCGATTTTTTTAATATCCGTATTTAAAAACGCAAATCCATACAAAATACGGAAAATCCGTACTGCTTGGCAGTTCTGCTTCAATAAGAAATTTATGCAGGGACAGAATGACTTTTGTTGTTGTTGAGGCATCTACACAAGAGGAATATGCATCACTCTGGCTGCATATGCCTGTGCTCTCATTTCCTGGGCCGTTCCCCCCGTCACTAGCAGTCCCCTAGCCTTCAAAAAAATGGTTTAAGACGAGCCTCTGGCCATGCTGAAAAGTTATTCAGGGATGGAGCACTTGCAGCCATCATAATTTTGTGTGTCCAATAATAGAGAGCCAAATACAAGCCGTTAATACGGCACAAATATAACATGGACAATTGCAAAACGTGCTTCTGTTTACAACTTATGTGGCGACCTATTCGCTCTGTGCATCCGCCCTCCAAGCTCACTCGAGATTGTGAAGTGGCTTATTTGCGCCATCCCTCGAAACAGTCAAATAAATATATCTTTGAAGAATCTCACCATGCATAGGAGGATTTTCTCTGATTTACTTTGTTTACAATGTTTTGGCCGTCCATACTGTGTACAGTATCGCGGGACGCGCGACTTTACGAGAATTGCCCTAAATTAGGGCTGGGACGATTCTGAATCGATTTTTTTTTTTTTTTTTTTTTTTTTTTTAGGCGTAGTACCACTACCTGCTGCCATGGGGCGAACAACCGAGCTTTCCCTTTTCCTTTATCAAACCCGACGCAGGTTGAACGAATGCGCCAAACATCAAAGGGCATGTGAAATGCTTCCGGGAAAAAAAACTTGACTGACATCAGTATTTTTCGGCAACATGCTGCTCGGAGCCAAATAAAGGACTACAGAATCGTCTCCTATTAACCAATTGGGCTACTCTAAGAAAAATAACCTGTTCCAGTTTACTTTGCTTGATTAGCAATCAAATGGTGGATGCGTTTACTCTCTAAGTTGAATGAATAGAGCTGTTTATTAAGACAGCATGTTTGATTGCTGCATTTTAAAATTTAAATGGCCGTAGAACAGCACAGCATGAACATGATTTCCATTGCCACGCATTTAGATGCGACTGTGATAATTTATGTCTCACATTCACGTTTCATTAAGCTTTTTCGAATGTTTTCCACCTTGTGCATTTTTTAGACGCTTAAAATCCAGGGCGATCTTATAACAAATCTGTTTTAAATTAATCTTTAATAATGTCCTAAAATGCTACAACGAGAGATGCAATTCAGAGGAAGATTTTTTTTAATTATTCAAAGTATTGGCATTCTTTCACTCAAACACCGTAGCCCAGTTAGGTTAGTCTGCTTTTCACCATCACATCTTAATCGTTATAGGCTACTGACATTGCTTAATTGTTATTTAGGACAAGTACACGGGAACAGATTTAAGGAAGGGCGGAGCACCTGCAATTAGCGAAATCTAAACTCAGGCGTCTTCCCGACGGCATTTTAAATCGTTTAAGCCGCTTCAGGTGTGTATGTTTCAAGAAATTACACGCGACCCCATGACGGCAAGTGGTCTTATCACACTTTTAAAAAAATCCTCATTCAACATCACCATATCCCAACTCTGCATTTCATCTCTCATTGTAGTGTTTTTAGGAGATCTATAATGATAAAATAAAAATAGAGATTTGTTTTCAGATCGCCCTGGATTTCAAGCGCCTAAAAAAATACACAAGGTGGAAAACATTCTGTAAAGCGGATGAAACGTGAATGTGAGATATAAATTATCACAGTCGCATCGAAATGCGTGGCAATGGCAATCGTGTTCATGTTGTGCTGTTCTATGGCCATTTAAATTTCAAAATGCAGCAATCAAACATGCTGTCTTAATAAACAGCTCTACTCATTCAACTTCGAGAGTAAACGCATCCACCATTTGATTGCTAATCAAGCAAAGTAAACTGGAACAGGTTACTTTTCTTAGAGTAGCCTAATTGGTTAATAGGAGACGATTCTGTAGTCCTTTACTTGGCTCCGTGCCGCACGTTGCCGAAAAATACTGATGTCAGTCAAGTTTTTTTCCGGAAGCATTTCAAATGCCCTTTGATGTTGGCACTTTCGCTCAACCTGCGTCGGGTTTAAAAAAGGAAAAGGGAAAGCTCGGATGTTCGCCCCATGGCAGCAGGCAGTGGTACTACGCCTCAAAAAAGAATCGATTCAGAATCGTCCCAGCCCTACCCTAAATTACTCAAAAATACCTTTCAATGGAAACAGCAGCAAGTCGCGATTGTACTTTATCGAAACTTGATAAATATCGATTTTATTTTGCGCAAAACTGTAATGGAAACGCAGCTACTGTTGGTACCTTTGGATCAAACTTAAGAAAAACTGCAGTGCAATGGTAAACAAAAAAAATAATCCCTAAGTTCAGTTTGAAAATGTGGAGAAACTGTGTTCTTTATTTCAACATATTCTCATGATTATGTACAAAAATTAGTAGCACCCCTGGTTTACTTCTTGGTGCAAACAGTGGCAAAGACTGTTGTTGTTGGTCTTTTTT